>OU342739.1:432112418-432855006 GCA_910589765.1 Avena atlantica
TGTCGTCAGGGGCGAAGTTTGGGGGTGCGCTAAGACAAACAAGGTATGCTGTTAGACGCGGACGAGCGTGGGGATTACAGGAGCATCATCGGGGGGGGGGGGGGGGGGGTTCGGGGTGGTCTGTACTTACCGGGGAAGCTCGCCAGAGAAACGGCAGACGACGGTGGCGCTCAGGTGTCGAGGTTGCCGAGGCTACGGTGCTATCGCGGGCTAACGAGCGGCACTGGGAGATGCGCCAGGAGATGGGGAGCAAGCCTGCGTGCAGTGGGAGGCGAGGGGCGGTTGGTCGGCGCCAGAATTGGCCGGTGAAGGTCGTCGGGTCAGTGGTGCCCAAGCTCGAAACTGGAGCATCCCGGTGGCAGAGGGGAGGTGTGGCTTGGGGGCAAAGAGAGAGGAGGTCGAGGTGCTTAAGTGAGCGTGGTCTCTGGAGGAATTAACCCTTCCATCAACGCGAATTGATCGCCACAATCAATGGCAGAAACGGCGAGGGGGACGTGGTCGCGGTGGAGACGACGATCTGACGGCGTGGGGCCGCGCTGTCTGCGAGAGAGAGAGGGGGAGTGGGGTTCTGTTGTCAGCGACGGGGTGGGTGTGTTCCTGAGTGAAAATGGTTCGCGTGTGGGTGAGCAGGTGGGCTGCGTTCCTGGGATGGACTGGGCCTGTTGGCTGGGTTGGGTTTGATTCGTTTTTTTGTACTGAACCTTTTTCTTTTTCCAATTTGAATTTATGTTTTGATTTTATTTTATACAATTCAAACACCATTTGAATTCAAACCACCACCAACTTTAGGTATAGTTTAATTCTGTTTAACAACATATTCCAAAGTCCAAAATAAAATAATTCTTTTATTATTTTAGGATCTATTAATAATTAAATAAATAGACCTTAGTCTTTATTTCAAATAGGTTTTAATTTATTTTAAAACTCTATTTGAAATCTAAATAATATCAAAACCTTTTCAGTAGGTTTCATTTGAAAAACAAAACACTTGGAATTTTTATTTAAAATACTTTAACAATATTTTAAAATGGGAAAAACCTTTACTTAAATAAAATTGGATATTAATATATCCTTATTAATTTATTTAAATAATCCTTTACTCTTTTTATCAAATAGAAATATTTTATTTCATTTGCTTGGCCAAGATTTAATTTGGCTCTATAAAATAATCCTTATTTATTATTTCTATCTTTGCTTTATAAAACCATATCTTTTTATTTAAAGATCCAACAATAGTGATTTCAACTATTATAACTTTATTATTTATCTTTTTAAATCCCTTTAGGATTCTATTGGATCAAAAATAGGTTTTGATGCTTCCAATTGGAATCAAAAAGTTTCTTCTCACCCTAAATTTCAACAAATTTTTATTTTGTTTATTTATTTTTCACAGTTCAAAATTTGGAAAGTTTTGGGATGTGACAGGACCTCACTTTCATCTTAATCACCTGAAGATGCCTATGATAGGGGCAATGAGAGCTCAAATATAATGAATACCTTCCTTTCAGCATTAGGAAGCCTTTCAAACTTTCCAAAACCGTTTTCATAACCTTGTTGACTCACCACTTATTCTATGAGCACCTTCTTGAGAGCATAGTTGTCATTCTTGTGTTTGTTCCAAAACTTGGTTAATTATGTCATGACTTTGATGCATGTATCTCTGATATCTTTACTTCTAGTCTTCACTTAATCTTCAGAGGTGCCTTGTAATTTATATTATTCTCTACAAACAAAGGAAAGCGAGATACCACTCTATCATACCTTACTATGAGCATTGCAATGTTGCTTATGTTTATGTTCCCTGCTACTTATTATTATTGAGTTGGTTTCTCTTCATAGCTTGCAACGATTATTGAGTAGACTTGGTTGCATACTTCTTATTATGAATGGTTTAAGCATCTACTCCTGTGTTGAGAATATATACATCATATGAAGCAAATGTGTTCGTGAAATTTCTTTTATCGCACTCAGTTTTCAACCGAATTGCTTAAGGACAAGCAATAAGCTAATCTTGGGGGGAGTTGATACGTCCAAAACATATCTACTTTCCCGAACACTTTTGCTATTGTTTCTCCTATAAACTTGTGTGATTTGGATACAACTAACACGGACTGACGCTGTTTTCAGCAGAATTACCTTGGTGTCTTGTGTTTGTGCAGAAAATAAACTATCAGGAAAAATACGGAAAATATGCCAAAAAATTATATTTCACCAGAAGACCCACGGATCCAGAAGATGAGCCATGAGAAGGAGCCTGGGGGCCCACACCCCTGCCAGGCGCGGGTGGGTCCTGCCCTGCGCCTAGGGGTGGTGCAGCCACCCCAGGCAACCCCTCGGCCTCTCTCTGCGCCTATAAGTTGCCTTTCGACCTAAAAACCGAGGGGGGTTCGATAGTTTTCCAGAAAGAGTTCCGCTCCACCGCCGCCACCAGAAACCAAGATTCGGATCCAGAAACTCCGTTCTGGAACCCTGCCGGGATGGGGAATTTGGAGAGGATCATCGCCATCGTCATCACCAACACATCTCCATCAACCACCGATGTTTCCCTCATCCATGAGTGAGTAATCCCCCGTTGTAGGCTTGTGGATGGTAGGGATTGGATGAGTTCTATCATGTAATCGAATAAGATCTGTTAGGGCATAGTGCATAGTATCTCTATTAGTGCTATTTGACTTTGTTGCAACTTTTTGTGCTTAATGCTTGTCATTAGGGCCTAAGTGCCATGATCTCAGATCTGAACTTATTATTGAATCATTATGATAGTATTGTTTGTGATCTTATCTGCAAGTTGTGTACACATATCGTTGTCCGGATCCAAAGGCCCCAAAGTGACAATAATTGGGACAACCGGAGGGGATGGCTATGGTGTGAGGATCACGTGTGTTCATGGAGTGTTAATGCTTTTCTCCGGTGCTCTATTAAAAGGAGAACCTTAATTGCCAGTAGTTCCCTAGAGGCCCCGCTACCACGGGCTGGCTAGACAGAAGATGTTGTGCAAGTTCTCATTGCGAGCACGTATGACTATATTTGGAGCACATGCCTAGGATTGTTTAGTACTTGGATGCTTGTTATTATTTATCTGCAATGCCCTAGATCTTGAAGTTACATGTTTAGACTCGTCCATGCAACGCCCGTCCATCCATCCCTATGCCTGCCGCAGTCGAATCCCACTATTACTGTTACTGTTACTATTGCTCCTGTTCTACTATTGCTACTACAAACTGTTGCTACTGATAAACTTCTGTGAACAAGAACTATTTCCAGGTGCAGCTGAACTGACAACTCAGTTGTTAAGGCTTGCAAGTATTCTTTGGCTCCCCTTGTGTCGAATCAATAAATTGGGTAATACTACCCGCGATGACTGTTGCTATCCTCTACACTTGTGGGTCATCAGATACCCAGACCAAATGGAGTGATCACCGTATCCAGAAGCTTTACAAAGGCAAGGGACTACGAGATTGGAGAAGCAGCCTTTGCAGAAGCTGTCCTCTACAACTAAGAATTCCAAGAGATCCAGAGCAGGGTCCATGCCTCAGAGATGCCGGCATCGAAGAAGCAGATTTCTGACTCCGCCCCAGCTTTCAAGGCCGCCATCGAAACCAAGCTGGCGGAACTTGTGGTAGGCGATGCCTCCAAAATCACCGCCATTGGGACGAACCTGGATCCCAAATAGGAAAGCGCGCTCGTCGAGTTCCTCCGTGAGAATAGGGACATCTTTTCCTGGCAACTTGCCGACATGAAAGGTGTACCTAGGGAACTTGCCGAGCACAGCTTGAATATTGATCCAAAATGCAAACCGGTGAAACAACCTCTACGACGCTTCAGAGACGAAAAGAGACGCGCCATAGGCAAGGAGATAGCTAGATTACTTAAGGCTAGTTTTATCCGAGAAGTCCTTCACACCCGATGGGTGGCCAATACTGTACTTGTCCCCAAAAAGGGAACCAAAGAATTAAGAATGTGCGTTGATTACACCGTCTTGAACAAAACGTGTCCCAAAGATCCGTTTGCTTTGCCTCACATTGAACAAGTCATTGACTCGACGACTGGCTCGGAACTTTTGTATTTTCTCGATGCATACTTAGGATACCACCAAATTAAGATGAGGAAGTCGGACCAATTGGCCACTTCGTTCACCACACCTTACGACACGTTTTGCTATGTCACGATATCCTTTGGGCTGAAAAACGCAGGTTCTACGTACCAGCGGACAATGCAACATTGCCTACATGATCAAATTGGTCGGAACGTTCACGCCTATGTGGATGATATAGCGGTGATGTCTAAAAAGTCAAACGACTTAATCTTCGACTTAAAAGGAACCTTTGATAATCTCCGGAAATACAACATGATGCTTAACCCTAAGAAGTGCGTCTTTGGGGTTCCAGCCGGCAAATTGTTGGGCTTCATTGTTTCCCAGCGTGGAATCAAGGTGAACCCGGAGAAAATCAAGGACATCCTAAACATAAACCGTCCGACATTCCTAAAGTACATACAACGGCTAACAGGTTGTGTTGCAGCAGTTAGTCGGTTCGTCAGCCGACTTGGAGAGAAGGCACTGCTGCTATACAAGTTGCTGAAGAAGGCGGACAAATTTACATGGATGGACGAGGCAGATGCATCATTGAAGCAGCTAAAGGAGATACTATCCTCGGCGCCTATCCTTGTAGCACCCGAGCCTTTGGAGCCTATGTTAATTTACATGGCGACCACAAACCGGGTAATCAGCATCATCGTCGTGGTAGAGCGGAAAGAACTAGGCTATGAGTACGGAGTTCAAAGACCAGTTTACTATGTAAGCGAGGTCTTGACGGAATCCAAGCAGCGTTACCCGCACTACCAGAAGATAGCTTATGGAGTGTTCCTTGCTTCTCGGAAGCTAAGGCACTACTTACAGGAGCACCCTATCACAGTTGTGAGCAAGGCTCCGCTGTCTGACATCATCAACAATAACGACGCAACATGAAGGGTCACGAAGTGGGGCATCGAACTTGCCGCCTTCGAGATCACCTACAAGAGACGCGACGCTATCAAGTCACAGGCCTTGGCGGATTTTATTGCAGATTGGATGGAGATGCCAGATGCTACCCCGATGCCAGAGCCAGAATACTAGGTGATGCACTTTGACGGATCAAAGCTACTCAATGGCTCGGGGGCTGGTGTGCTGCTACAGTCACCAACAGGGGAAAAGATACACTACGTTCTGCAGATCCACTTTGAGGCTACGAACAACATGATGGAGTATGAAGCGCTCATTCATGGACTATGCGTAGCCAAGGATATTGGCATCAAGTGCATAGTTTGCTGTGGAGATTCCGACTTGGTTGCCCAGCAGGTGGCTGGCACCTGGAACGCGCGGAACCCTATGATGGCGGCATATCGCGACGAGGTGGTCGAGATAGCCAAGAGCTTCTTGGGCTACGAAGTCAAGTATGTACCTAGGGAGCAAAACGAGGCGGCTGATCTACTGTCAAAGCTTGGATCAGGGCGCAAACGAATTCCTCCTGGTGTTTTCCTAGAGCATCTACGGACACCATCCATGAAGGGAGCAGACATCGACAACCCGGGTAGAGTTGACTCTTTCGTTCACACAGTGACAAAGGTCCCTCCGGCTTGGACACAACCATTCATGGAATATCTCATACACGGAACTTTGCCTGACGACAAAGTCGAAAGATGGAAAATAGTACGTCGAGCAAAGGGCTATACCATAATCAATGGACATCTCTACAAAAGAAGCACCACTGGTGTATACCTTAAGTGTGTTTCCCAGCATTAAGGTATTGAAATCCTACATGAGATCCATCTCGAAGATTGCGGGCATCACGCCGCTCCTCGATCGTTGGTCTCCAAAGCCTTCCAACAAGGATTCTAATGGCTAGCCGCGAAGGCGGACGCCGACAAGATGGTTGAGACATGCATGGGATGCCAGTATTATGCCCGACAACCCCATGTTCCAGCTGAAGAAATGCAAACAATACCAATAACTTGGCTATTTGCAGTCTGGGGGCTAGACATGGTTGGTCCATTACATACGGCACCATGTGGGTTTATGCATCTGCTAGTAGCAGTTGATAAATTCACCAAATGGATAGAAGCTAAACCCATTAGAAATACTGATGGGGCAACTGCCCTTAGGTTTGTCCAAGATCTAGTGGTGAGATTTGGTCTCCCACATAGAATCATCACCGACAACGGTGGAAACTTGTCACTCGGAGAAGTGGAAGCTTATTGTTGGGACAAGGGCATCCGACTTGACCTAGCGTCTATGGCACACCCACAGTCCAATAGACAAGTTGAGCGAGCCAATGGATTAATTCTGCAAGGAATCAAGCCATGTCTAGAGGCACCACTACATAGAGCCGCTGGAGCCTGGGCGGAGGAACTACCATCTGTATTGTGGAGTTTACAAACTACACCCAACAGATCCATCGGCTACACCCCTTACTTCATGGTATATGGAGCAGAAGCCAACCTGCCTTCTGACATCCTTCACGATGCACCAAGAGTTGCCGCCTACGACAAAGATGACGCTGAAGAATCCAGACGCCTAGATGTGGACCTTCTCGAGGAAGAGTGTGTTTTGGGATGCTAAAGATCCGCCATCTACCAGCAGAAGCTACGCAGCTACCATAGTCGCCGCATTCGGCATCGCTCGTTTAAAGAGGGGGATCTGGTGCTCCGACTTAAGCAGAAGAAGTCACACAAATTGTCCCCGCCATGGGAAGGACCATTCATCATAAGCAAGGCGCTGCTCAATGGGTCTTACTACCTCACTGACAATCGTGAACTTGAGCATAGACCCAACGAATATCATAAGTGTAAGCGACGTGACCCGGATGATGACTACCCGGAGCTTGATCGGCCATGGAACATAGCACAACTACGTACTTTTTACATTAGCATTTTTTATCTATTGTGTACCTCTTATATAATCAATGAAATAAAGCTCTCTGGTTCACTCATATTTCTTAGTCTTTTACCTCCTTTAGTGTTCATTTTTGGATCGTATAAAACCTTTATGCATAAGTTTGCATTTGCACTTGTGAAAATTCCGCCTACAGGCGTTAGCTTAAGTTTTCCGGTCTACATGTTCTTTCTTGCTTTTATGTGGATTCTGGAGTAGTGACTTTTGGCACTTGTTGTCGGTGATTTTGTGTTCAGGTTTTTGATGGTGCCAATGGGCATCATCACCTGAGCGCATGGTTCCGACTACGAGTCTTCCGACTCACGAAAAGTCAAGCATAAAAACCAGAGAAATAGATAAACCAACACTTGCTTAAAAAATAATTACATGCTGGAACCAAGTACTTGAGTGGCAGGAAAATACACCTATTGTTTTTCCGCCTTAAGATAACTTAGTAATTTTTCCGCATACATCAAACCAGAGGAAACAAATATTACAAAGTGTTTTTTATTCCTCTGGCGCAGGAGACTTGGATGCAGCATCGTCGGTAGCAGGAGAGTCATCTTCCTTGAAGTCGGTGTTCTTGAGGGACTCGGAGGAGCTTTGGCGGTCGCCGTCAATAACTTCGAGCGGCATGAAGACGTTGGGATCGACCAACTCGGCAACCTTGGTGTCAAGACCCACGAGTGATGCCCAGATAGCCTTGTGGTCAATCTTCTGGCCTTCATCGTCTACGTCGGGAAGACCCAAGGTTACTGTGTCGAGGTTGGCATCTTCATAGTGTGCCTTAACCATTGACAGTGCCATCCTTGCGCCAGCCCGGGTACATGATGTTGGGAATATGCCATAGAGGCAATCATGTATGATGAGATTTCCCATTGTATTCATAAATATATTAAGTAGTCCTTGTATAAACATCTGATGTGTATCATTGAATATGTGATTCGGTTGTGGAACTATGCATTCATGTTGTTTGTAATAAATATCCTTGGTCATTGAGGTTGTGCTGGACACACAACTTAGACCAATGTGGAAGTTGGCTTGATGACTTGGTTCCACTTGTCATGGGCATGGAGATGCTATTCCAACTTACACAGATTCGTCTAAAGAGTTTAGCGAGTCGGATTGACCCATATTGAGGTACAACGAACAAGTTGTCATTTGTATATCTCAATCAATGTAATCCTTAGACCTGAGGTTATTGCATAGTCTGAGTTGACGATCACCGACTTAGGTTCTGTCAAACGCTGATCCGTAACTGGGTAGTCATAAAGGCAGAGTTCAGGTCGAATGAGAATCAAGATGTGTGATGTGAATAACCAAGATGGGATTTTTCCCCTCCACTTGGAGAGATATTCTCTAGGCCCTCTTGGATGATATGGTTCGGAAAGCATGGCCATGCACGACTCGGTTAAGTGTTAACCGAGGCGATCGACTAAGAGTTAGTCAGGTGAATCACTTATCTCGGATCGAGAAGAGAGTCGGACTATTTAAGGGATGACAAATATTCACCTATAGTCTGACAAGGTATATCGTGAGGCAAAAGGGACTCGGACATAAGTCACATTGGAAAGGCAAGTCGTCATGACTCTTTGGTACTTGGGAGTCGGCACGTTCTGCTAGGAGCCGCTACCGAATGATCGATTGAGAGTCGGACTCCAATCGTGTCCAAGTAGCCATGAGCCTGCGGGGTCACACACTTAAGAGCGGTAGCAAGTTCGGATTGGATCTGAACCTGTAATCTGGTTGGCTTGGACCTAAACCGGATTAGGACTGAGTTAGTGAGTTGGACTCACGGTGACTAGTGTTATATGGGCTTTAGTGAATGGGTCGCGCGAGCAGAGCCCACGTTCACTCCCTATATATAGTGGAGCACCATAACCTAGAAAGGTTAATCGTTGTTCGGTTAGGTCATTCCATGTGTTGGAAAACCTAGCTCCACAGCAGTCCTGCCGCCGTAACAAACCTAGCAGTTCGCCGCCAGTACTCCTCCTTGTACGTGTGGATACCAGCAGAGGTGTTGTGTCAACACCCGGATTTTTCAATCCTAGATGCCTGTTATGCCATACATCGCAATCCCAGGATTACCATTTTTGCGAGACATAACAGAATTGGATACCATAGTACTTCATCCATTACAAACGATACATAAGTTCTTACACAAATAGGGATCTCATGATCCAGTTCTTAATACAACATCAAGCAGCGGAATACGTAATAATTACGGTAGCGTAGGCGAAGCTCCATCTTCGGGGTCACAGGCAATGCTGACGATGGGAGATGATCCTAGTTGTCGTAACCTTCCTGGGGTCCATCTTCCAGGTACTCCTCTTCATAGTCTGGCCATGGGAATAGCCAGGGACAAAGCCATGAGTACTCTTTGTACTCGCAAACTAATACTAACAAGTAAAGGGGGTTTTTGGGTAATAGGACACTAGGCTCTAGGGTTGTTTTGCAAAAGCCAGATTTATCTCTACTAGGTTCTGAAGCTAGTCATAATTTTATAAATCCTAAGTGGGAACTTGTATTTCAGGTCACAACTCTGTTGTGGTCCAGTCAAAGTCTCAATTTATTTCACAAGTCATTTTGAAAAGTCTGACGGGGGAACAGTATGGCCACTCCAACTGTCCATAACCGTGGACGCGGCTATTCGAATAGTTTGACACTCTGCAGAGATTGTACACTTTCACCACAACATTCGATACATCCGTCAGGAACAAATCCTGAACTCACCATACTCAGTATGCGGATAATCAATCCTAACCTTTCAATTACACGCCCTAGTATGAGCACCTATCCTGTGAGTTTGGCCTCCCAACCATGACCAGCTGTCATCTTGGGTACTGCACAGGTGGACAATCTTCACAAGGTAGCCTCAGCTCAGACCTTGGCCGTGAGGGAACTAATACTAAAGTATATAAGTTTCCAGTCAAGCCCTACCCAATATTCGGGTATTGTGGTTGTACGCAAAAATTGGAATGGTATCGCATCCAGACAACCATCAGTTTTACAAAGAGCTAAGGCTCATCCCTCAACATTTTCATCACCAGAATCATCAAGTGTTTGGAAACACATGTTCAAAACATTTCAATAGAATGATCCATCATTCCAAGGTTTTCATAACCATTTTTCCACCAAGTATTCCCATCTAAAAGTTGATCAAGTTTTATGCTTAGCACTAGCATCTACAGGCGGGGGTAGTACTAATGAGGGGTGGTAACTAGTGGAGTTTCACTAAGTCCAACCTTATATCTTAGGCTGATATCAAGGTTTCTAGCTTAGGCCAAATTTTATGCTCTTTATGCAACCTTCAGCATCTTTCCAAAATCTACAGTCACTTAAGTAAACTCTAAGTAAGCTTTGATAAAGAAATAAAGTGAGAAGCTTGCACATAAATCTAGGAGTAGTTTATCAAATGGGTAATCTTGCAAGGTTTAGCTTGCATAGGTATATTATCAGCTTGCACATAAAACTAGTAGTATTTGGCTTGCTAAAGTAGAGTGTCTTGCAAGTTTTAGCTTGCATCAATGTCAATATAATCTTGCCTTGTGCAGAGCAGTGGTTGAAGTTATCCTCGGCTTCTTCTTCGTAGTATCCTCCTTCCTCCTCGTAGCCTTGGTCGGTACTAGCGTCTATGAATAAATACGAGGTACACAATCACCAAACAATACTTAACTACTTGCAATCATCACACACAAGGGTCTTATAGATGATCTAACATCATCTCTAACCTTTCAAGGTTAAGGCTTGATTTGATTCTTTTTATTTTTAGAAAAGTAATTTCTACTCATTGAAAAACTACTTAAGATTTAATATTATCCAAACCAAACATGGGATCATGTTGACACATGTCATCACCACATATTGTAGTCCATGGGAATGTGATTTAAAGTGGTGTCACAATTTAATAAGGTTTTACCCTTTTATTTTAATTAATTAAAGTGGCTAGAAATGCTTATGTAGCATTCTTTTATTACTTGAACATTATTTCTGCAAGTAAACCTATATATTTTTATATTCTGGAAGGTATGGTTAAATGTGATTTCTGAGAGTTGGAATCAACTCAAAAGCTTTTATGGTTTAAATTTGAAAAATGTTTGAATGCAGAAAATCTTCTGCCTTGTTATTTTTACTATGGGTGATCTACAGATCCAAATGACTTGAATCCAACGGGCTTGGATTCAGCATTCACAGACCTTTCCAACAAAATTGGTTTCATCCAAATTGGTGCACTGAATCGATCTGGGTTGATTTTTGAAGTTGGGTACAGAAGTGTGTTTGAATTTAAAAATAAAAAGGTTTAATTTGAATTGCTGGGCTGCGCGGGAAAAAGTACTGGGCCGGCCTGCTAAGCGCAGTGCTCCCGCGGGCTGCTTAAGTGGGTGTCCCCACTCGTCAGCGACACGGGGCTGGGCGAAGCGATCTGGGGCAACGTGGATCGTTCGATCTAGTTCTAATCCAACAGCTGGGGGTCATCGTCGACGCGAGACAACTCCAGCGAGAACGAAACCTAGCGCGGCCAGTGAGGGGTGCTGGGGGCTCACCGGGGTACGGGCGAGGGTCGGCGAGGCGGGCAAACGACGAAGTCGACGACGGCGAATCTCCTGGTACTGGTGGCTTCTCCTGGGGCGGCTCCAATCGCTGGCTCCCTTCTTCTCCAGAGGCGGCGGGCTCCGGTGAAATTCCGGTGAGGTGGTGCTCGCCTTGCTCTGAGAACGGTGTGGCACGGTCAGTGAGGAGAGGGGAATGAGATGGTGTGAAGAAATCGTGCGGGGGTGGCCTCTATTTATAGTCGAGCGAGGGGACCGTCAGGGCACACGGTGAGCTCGTCGGGGGCGAGGTTACAGGCGGCTAAAGGCATGGGCAAGGGTAGGGGACGGTGCGGTGTCTCCTGGCGATGCTCAATGACATGGTCTCGAGGCATGGGGCGGTGGGGCTTGGTCTGGAACGGGAGGTGCTCTGCGTGGCAGAGGCGGCGTCTTTGATGGCGGGCGGTGGCTGTATGGCACGGGGCGGCAAATGGGGATGTCTGGCGGTCTCCTGGGTCGGTGGTGATCGTGTGTGCACGCGGTGAGGGCGGCGCGCGGTCTGCGGACGCTGGTCGAGGGTGGCGCTCTGGCGCATGCTCGGCATGGTCTGGGCGCGGCTTGTGCGCGTGGTCCAGGGCTTCGCAACGCTCGCGGCTGGGACAGGTAGTGGCGGTGGACGGTGGGCTGCCTCCCAAACAAGGTTGGCACGGCTAGTTCTTCCTCTAGCCTGCTGTCCACAATGGGGTGGCAAGGTTGGCTTCGGCTGTTCACCATTGATGGCAATGGAAAGCTCACAGGGGTGCTAGTCTTTAGTTAAACTTCCTAGATGATCTACCTAGTTGTGTGTGAGCTAAATGGGGAACCAGTTAGGCAAGAATCACTGCTCACTATAGTGTTTGATGTTTGTTTTATTTGTGTCTGCAACCTGTTTGATGAAATGGCCGCATGAAATCAAGTTTTGAATTTTGAAATGAATTTTGGTGGGTTTGCTAGATTGGTGCTGGTGAGTCTGCAGATCCTTGGGTTTTGAATGTTGAGCTTGTTTGAGTGGTTTTTGAAAAAGTGGGATCTTCCCATATGATAAAGATTCAATTTTGAATTGTCATTTAAAATATGCATTTGAAAGTTTCTGGATGATCACAAAGTGGGCCTTGATACCTTGTTATGAGTACATTCAAGGTGTGCAAAGATCCAGAAAAGTTTCTGTTAGGTTTTGAAAGTTTGAGACAGCCAAAGTAGGCATGGGAGTTAAATTGGCCAAAATGACCATTCACTTCATATATGTGTTTTGATTTACTTGTCTTTAGGAAAAGTGTGGGAAATGTTTTAGATGATGTTTATTTCACCTAAGAAACATTTTACAAGCAATGAAACAAACAAACAAGGTGGGTTTAAAAGAATTCAAAATCAATGCATACACATATGCATGCATTCATAATTTTATTTAGAAAAGTTTTTGTTAACCCTAAATGTGAGGATTAGAATTTGATGATCCAAGTTTAGTATTTTTGGGATGTTACAAACCTTCCCCCCTTAAACAAAATGTTGTCTCGAGATTTGAAAAGGACGAAAAGATTACCTAGGATTTGAAGAGATCTGGAAACTCCGTCCTGATGTGATCTTCGCGCTCCCACGTAGCTTCCTCTTCTGTGTCGTTGCTCCACTGAATCTTGAGAAACTTGATGCTTCGGGTTTTGGTAGTTAGAAAGGCTTCTTCCAAAATACGGATGGGTACTTTGGGATAGGTCAAGTCATCGTTGATCTCTATGGTCCGGTGATCGATATTCTTGAACACTTCGGTCTTCTCGGGGACTTCGAGACACTTGCGAAGTAACGAGATATGGAACACATTGTGCACAGCTGACATCTCTTCTGGTAGTTCCAATTGATACGATACTTCTCCTCGACGGTTCAGAATTTTGAATGGTCCAATATATCTGGGGGCTAACTTTCCCTTGAGTTGGAAACGCTGCATTCCCTTCAATGGCGACACTTTCAGATAAACAAAATCTCCTATGTTGAAGGCGAGGTCTCTACGTCTCTTGTCGGCGTAACTCTTCTGTCGGGATTGGGCTGTCTTGAGGTGCTCACGAATCTTGTGAACCTTCTCTTCTGCTTCTCGTAGGATGTCGGGTCCAAAAATCTGACTTTCTCCTACTTCCGACCAGTTCAAGGGGGTGCGGCACTTACTTCCGTACATAAATTCAAATGGGGCCATTTGCAAACTGGCTTGGTAACTATTGTTGTATGAAAATTCTGCAAACGGCAGACAGTCTTCCCATTTGGATCCATATTCTAACACACTTGCTCTCAGCATATCTTCGAGTATTTGATTTACTCGCTCCGTTTGTCCATCGGTCTGAGGGTGATACGCGGTACTGAAATCTAGGCGGGTTCCTAAACCTTCTTGGACTTTCTTCCAGAATCTCGAGGTAAACTGATTTCCTCGATCCGATACGATGTTCTTGGGGACTCCATGCAAACTAACGATTCTAGCGATGTACAACTGTAATCTGGACTCTTTGAGTCGCTGTTGTATATATCTGTTCTGTGGGTTCCATCGTGGACTATTGTGTAATGATATTACTTCGTTTTCCACCCGCACGCAAGTGCCTGGTCGGCACCTTTGAATCGTTTCTATGCGGGTTTGGCAGGAAGCGCTGAAACTTGCATAGGGCCGATTCTGAGGGTGTTACAGAGTGGTATCAGAGCTCAGCAGTTGCGATACCCCACAAGTCCAGCCTGTAGGATAACCTAGCTAACGGCCGAAGTATAGTGTCAAAACTATTTTGCAAAATCGGTTGGATAGTTCTGATTAGGTCTGATTTTACTCCTTACCCCTCTGCTGCTCTCCTCTCACCTCTGCGTGTTTTGAATCCACTCTCTTCTCTCTCTTCGAGTCCAGGATTTCTCGTGGTTGGGTTCCATCGTACCTTCAGGGTTTCGCTTCCTCCTTTGGTAACGGTGTTGCTACACCTGGTCTTCATGCTATCCAAGGAACCCTTCGTCTGGTGGACTTCTCTTTGTTCCTTCTCGTGCCTTCCGGTGTTTCCGACGCGACGACATCATCTACGCTAGATCCGATACAGAGTCTGCATCACCCCTTTGTTTCTGAACCTTGTTTGTCGAGATCTTCAGTCTAAATTCTAAGGGTTGGTTGCATAATCCATCTGTTCGTGTACAGAGTAATGCTTTGAGTGCGGGATGGAGTCACGACCATACCACTACTCTTATCATTTGCTTTTGTATATTGAATGGTGTATCGATGTAACTCTTACTCCTCCCATGAAAGTTGAGGTGGCCTTACCTTTAACTTCGTCCGTTGGTTATCCGGAGAGATCTCTCGATGAACGGGATAAACAATCCTTTGTTGGTGGTGTCGCTGATTTCAAGATGGAGAAAGAACCATTGTTAGTGGTGTCGCGAGGATCTACACGAAGCGAGAAGACGCAGATCGCCGACCTTCCTTCCGGTACCATGAGGCGGATCTCGAGGGCGAGATCCATTGTTAGTGGTGTCGAATTGTGGCACCCCAGGTAAAACCACTACTAGAAAATCGCCTGCCTTTATCTGTGCATCATCATGACATCAGCATTCATCTATTTGTCTAGAACTATTTTCGAAAAGCCCTAATTTTGTTTTCTACAAATAGCCCCTCTCTATTTCAAATATCAAACCCTGCGTCCACTCGGATCTTTTAATTTGTCTAAAACTAGTTTACGAAAGAGTATTTAAAATAAATAAACATAAGAATAATAAACCTATTTGATAAAACCACCGGGGAGGCAGCCCAGCCCGTAGGCCAGACCACCTACCACCCGACAGTCCCGGCCCGACCCATCTAGACCAAATCAAACCCTAGCCCCACCTAAACCCTAACCAACCGCCCCAGACCCTCCCTGCTCTCAGCCGCGACTTCCCACACCACACCTGGCGTACACAACACTCCACACACCACTCAGCGCGGACACACACAAGCCACGCACGCCGCCGCAACACCAACCCGCCTGCTGTCGCTTGGCCCCACCCCACTTACCGCGTCGCCCACCCTCTCCCCTTGCGATGTCTCTCTCCCCCTCCAATCCCACCGCCGCCAGGCACTACCTCGCCTCCTTCTGCGACACGAGGACGCCCCTCCCACCATCCTCGGCTGCCCTTCATCACACCCTCCCCCCCCCGACGTTGGCTGACGCGCCCGCGCTCGCCGCTGGTGCTTCCCCGCCTCCCAGAACCCGCGCCGACCTCGCCTCTCCCAGTACTTGCAGGTCGCGGTGCCCCACCTCCTCTCACCGACAGTCACCCGACGCCAACCTCGATGACCCGCGAGCCGCGCCACGCACGCCTCTGAGCTCTTCCGCGACCGTGCCCTGGAGCCTCGCCGGCCTACAACCCGTCTTCGTCTTTGTGTCTCCGGCCAAAAACCAACGCTGCGTTCTCGGGATCCTGCCTGTGGCCGCGCCTCCATCGGCCGCCATCCGCCTCGCGTCGCTCTTCCTCTACCCCATGCACAGGACCTCATCGACTAGGGCTCATCCCCACCGCCAAGGCCGTGTTGACCCAACTTCCTCTTCCCTGCCTTGCCACGGTGCTCAGATTCCCACTCGCCTCGCCTTGTTTGTGTGCCCGTGTGTTGTGCTACAGATGCTCCTTGACCAAAGCCTTCGTTTTTAATTCATGTGCTTCAGTTTGGCTACTAGTTGATTTGGGGATGGTCGTCGATGTGGATGGTGGTGCCGCACCTATACAATACCAACGTCGTCTTGTGTCGTGTGATGTGATGCTGCGAACCATACCTTTCGGATGGACAGGGGTAATAAGTGGAACAAGGACCACACGAAGATTGTCCCTGAGGAACCATTAACGCCGATCCAAGCTCGCCACCGACTCCTGAAGCGGGAATCCAAAGCCTTCGAGGTGGAACCGACAAGATCATCTTCCTGGATCCGGAAAATCCTGAAGACCGATCCAGGCGAGCCGAACCCCGTCGACCCCTGAACCACGATTGC
This sequence comes from Avena atlantica, assembly GCA_910589765.1. Lineage (NCBI taxonomy): Eukaryota > Viridiplantae > Streptophyta > Magnoliopsida > Poales > Poaceae > Avena > Avena atlantica. The sequence continues at coordinate 432,128,861 of OU342739.1, forward strand.
CAAACCTCCATGTGTGACCCCTTTTCTCGAAGCCCTATTTTATTAAATGATATATCTTGTTGCACATTAAATTGTCATGCGTGCATAGATATTGTCATGTGGTTTGGGGGCCTTATGCCGATTCACCTTATAATTAAATATGGGGCCATATGCGGGTGAATCTAGTCCAATATTGGTCCCATTTAAACTTGCGCATTGAACCGGTGACATATTTTGCCTTGTTAAGACAACATTTAAATGGCGGGTACCTAAACAACATGAACCTTCTTAATAAATGTCAGGACCCCGGTTCCGCTTAATATGACCTAATTGCATCGCACCTTTGCCATGTCATGCATCATACATGCATCATGCCCGATTTTCTACCGTAGTATTAAATAGTGCATCCGGTGTTTCTTCTAGTGTTTTGCTTCTTCGCGGATTAGGCCGATGAGTTGATGCGAGTGTCGACCCGATCTTCGGATGAACCTTCGGCAATGTTTGCAGGCGAGCATCTCCCCCTTTGTACCTATCTTACTTTTATAGTATTTATTCCCTCCTGTTGATCTATTGCTATCTGTGTTGCGATGCTCTAGATTTCGTGCCCGTGATATCCCTTGCAGCCTTATATTGCCTTGGACACATCCTATTACCTGTTGTTTGGTAGATAGTTGGACTTGCGCGTCGTAGTCGCTTGCTCAAGTGCTGTTGCGTGTCGTCCAGTACCACAGTTGTTGGAGTATTGTCGCATGTTTAATGTTGGAGATGATCAAGACTTTAATTCTTGTTTAATAACTAAACTTGAAGTAGGTAAATGCAGAGGCACAGGTGGGCAATAGATGTTATTTGGTTGTTAACCGTCCACTTGTGTCCCGTAGGACCCCGAGTTCTTGACACCTGTTCCGAGATCGAGCGCGCTAACCACAGGTGGGGTGTATGGGCACCCCCATCGATTTAGTACCTGATTCCAAGTACTGTACTGGGGGCCACAATTAGTTTGGGGCTTTATTACTATTCTGTACTTATGCCATGCTTTACTGCTTTATTTAAATTGTGCGAAGTACTACACTTGTACTGTTTAGGTAAGCGGAGTGTTTTCGTGGTATCGACAAGCCCGAGAGTTTCGGGTTCCTAGTCGTTTACAGCCATTGACGCAAACCCTGAGTCCGTATCGGAGACCGGCCGACTTCGTTGCGGGTAGCTTAGTGGGGTGGTCCCCCGTGCTTGCTTTGGGTCTGGGAAACGTCGTGTCCGAAACCCCGTCGACATACCGTTGGGTGTATGTTTTGTGATCTTGTACCTACCTGATCCGACATAAAGGGTGTAGGTGCGTGTGGATACTTTGGTGCACCCCTGCAGGGTTAAATCTTTTCGAGAAGCCGTGTCCGCGGTTATGGACGACTTGGAGCACAGGTCTCGATCATAGACAACTATAACTAAAGTTTACTGCTATAATTTGACTTGTATCCGATATGACTAGTAATCAGCTTCACTACAACGGATTGGCTAAATAAAAGTACCAACAACTGCTGGGTTTGGGGATATCTCATGCTAATTGTATATGACTAGTAAGTGTCGCAACTACAACGGAATGGTTAAGTAAAATTGCCCACTGCTTATTATATCAGGATGACTATCTATACCTGACTAGTAATTGCTGCAACGATAACTGAATAAATAAAACTGCCAACTGTGTGAGTTCCTCGGTTGACTTCCTCGTTTGGTCTCGAGGGGGAAATACCAGGATGGGTATGTTTGGTGGTAGTATCAGGTTGGTTCCGAATAGGTCTTTCTTATCCCTTTCTGATAGCCGACAGTTATATCGAGTCTCTATAGGGTGTTTAGTGCATGCTGCGCTGCCGCTTCAGTCCACCATACCTATGTAGGAGAGGACCGCCGAATTCTAGCCTCGCCGTGTACTGGCCTCAGTACTGACGCTCCTCTTTTTCCTTTGCCCTTTGTCGGCACCCCTTTTGTTTAAGCAGGTTTTGAGATCGACGTCGTTAGCAGGGTTACCCTTCCGGCTTGGCCTGGGCAGGGTTATGGACGCCATTGGTTATTCTTCAGGGCTCTTAGCTCAATTTGCATCTTGTCCGTACTCGGACGCTATATCGTTTTAAAGGTGATTTGGATCTTTGTATTGTATATCTGTAATCTGGACTCTTTGAGTCGCTGTTGTATATATTTGTTCTGTGGGTTCCATCGTGGACTATTGTGTAATGATATTACTTCGTTTTCCACCCGCACGCAAGTGCCTGGTAGGCACCTTTGAATCGTTTCTATGCGGGTTTGGCAGGAAGCGCTGAAACTTGCATAGGGCCGATTCTGAGGGTGTTACATGAAATAAGCGGGGGCATTGGTTAATCCGAAATACATGACTGTATACTCATACAATCCATATCCGGTGGTAAAGGCAGTCTTTGGAATATCCTCTGCACGAATTTTGAGTTGATGATAGCCAGTCCTAAGATCAATCTTAGAAAACACTTTGGCACCGGTCAACTAATCAAACAAATCTTCTATCTTAGGAAAGGGGTACTTGTTCTTGATGGTGACATCATTCAACTTTCGATAATCCGTACACAAACGGTTACCTCCATCCTTCTTGTCCACAAACAGGACATGTGATATCCATGGGGACGCACTTGGTTGAATCAATCCGATTTCCAGCATGGAATCCAGTTGCTTCTTCAGTTCTTCTAGTTCTGACGGGTTCATACTATAGGGTCTCTGGGCTATGGGTCCGGTTCCGGGGATTAGTTCGATGATAAACTCGATATCCCGATCTGGGGGCATACCGGGCAAAACATCTGGAACTACATCGGGGTATTCGCAGACTATCTGGACTTGGTCAATGGTAGGTTGGGCTATACTCTTGTTACACTTGAATTGGCGAGGTAAGGTTTCAGATATATGCTCAATTGATATTCTGGTGGTACTGGTCATGGTGATGGCTTTCTTGGCACAGTCAATCAATCCTTTATGTTTGGACATCCAATCCATTCCTAGTACTACTTCCAAACCTTTAGTTCCGAGTACTATTAGGTTAGCATAAAAATCTATGCCATGGATTCGGATAGGGATGGCCTTGCAAATTTTCCTAGCCTTGGTGGTTGATCCAGGAATTTGTACAATCATCACATGCTTCAATTTGGTTGGTTGAATTTTACCAGTGCAGGCAAATTCTTCGGTGACAAATGAATGCGATGCACCAGAGTCAAACAACACTCTTGCAAGTACTGAATTAACAGAAAACATACCCAGCACGACGTCTGGTGCTTCCTGAGCTTCTTCAGCATGCATGAGAAAAAGACGGCCATTGCGGTTGAGTGAATTCCCTGGGGCAAATCTTCTCCCTGGCTGGACACGACGCTGCTGCTGAGCTGGGACATTAGCGTTGGGGGCTGTAGCATTCTTCTTGTTGGGGCACTCGTTGGAATAGTGGCCTTTATTTCCACAGTCATAACAGGTCACTTGTGACTTGTCCTTGGCTGCGACAGGCACAACATTGCTTCCAGTCCTCGGGGCAGTGTTGGGATTGGCAGTAGCATTGTTGGTGTTGAACTTTGGTGGGGCACGGGTGAAATTGCTAGAGTTGCCGGGGTTGTTGTGATTTCCTCCGGGTCTAGGGTTTTCACGGTTGAGGTAGGTCGGACGGTTCATAGGGGGTCTGTTGGTTCTTGGGGCAAATCCTGGAGATGGGTTGGGGCGATACTTTGGGGTCTGATGGGTTCCGGGTTGATGCATCATGCGACGCTTGCGGTTCTCATTGGCCTGGTTGATATTTCCTTCCATCTGGATAGCAGAGTCGACAAGGGCTTCAATATCAACAAAGGGGATATTAACTAACACTGTCTGCATTTCGTCATGCAAACCATTCATTAATCTTTCTTTCTTCTTGGCTTCGGTGTCTATCTCGTCCGGGGCATACCTAGCTAATGACAAAAATTTGTCACGGTATTCCACTACAGTCATCCTTCCTTGCTTCAACTCTCTGAACTCGTCTCTCATTCTCTTGATCAAACCTGGTGGCACATGGGTTCTGCTGAACTTGACCTTGAATTCCTCCCAGGTCATCATTTGGCCTCCGGTCATGGCGCGGACACTGTTCCACCATGCCCTGGCATCTCCGGCTAGATAATGGGTGGCAAACAGGACTTTCTCGTTGGCTTCCACTCCGGCGACTTCTAGGTTGTTTTCCATGGTTTGCAGCCAATCATCAGCATCTAGGGGTTCTTCTGACGTGGTGAAAACGGGTGGGTTGGTATTCTGGAAATTCTTGAGCTTAGATCCGTGGTTGTCCTGATTTCCGTGGCCTTGGTTGTTGTGGGCTAGCTGGGCTATCTGTTGCAGAGTGGCTAGGTTGGCTTGACGTTCCGCTCTTTCAGCTTCGCGGTCAGAAGTCAACATTTGCAGGATCTGCAACATCGGGTTCGGGGCTGAACCACTTCCTCCACGTGGCATCTGAAGATTGATATAGATCATGAGAAAAGAGGGAAATTTCAAAGGTTTTGGGTCTTTGAAAAGTGTTAAATGTTTGATTCAGATTTTTCTAGCAACTTGCTTTTTCATTCATTCATTCACTCGATACAATGCACACCACAGCAAGAAAAAACAGATGGTTTTAAGAACCATTCTAGAAACTACGATATAGTGGGACCGACTACTACTCACTACGCTAGTGCTCAGTGCTACTACTCCTTGGAGTCTGTGGCTTCATCCTCTTCAGCATCATCGATGAAGGCGAAATCATCCTCATCGGTGAAGAAGTCCATGGCCTGATCCTACAGAAAATCATCGTCATCGCTGAGATAGGAGTAAGGGTCTCCACGAAGATCCTCTCCGGCATTCTCCCTTTCCTCTAACTGCATGTCTCTCTCGTGGATGGTCTCCTCCAGAGATGAGATGCGATGGCGAAGACGGGAAATAATGCGCTCGTTCTTGTCGAGCTGACGGCGGCGAGACTTGCGATCCTTTGCTAGCATGGCGATGGTCTGGTCCTTCGTCTTGACAATGGCAGACTTGTGGTTGCAATAGTCACGGCAGTTGTCCAATTCCTGCTGACGATCATACATCATGAAGCTAAGGTGGTCCAATTGAGTCTTCGGCTCGGGGTGGTATGGGGCTTCCAATGGTTGTCCATTTGCATCACGCCTTGGGAAAAACTCAAAGCGAGTACCCTTGATCTGATTGATGCTCTTCCCACACAGACGGGAAAGAGCTTCCTGCATTTCTCTGGCAAGTCCATCGAGCCAATTGTTTTCCCTCAAGGTAAACTGAATTCCCTCCGCAGTGGGAGGTTCAATATTTCCTCGGAGAGTTACAACAATTAGCCACTGCAGATCTTCTCCTCCTTTATCATTGAGCTGAGCTCCGAAGAACTCGGGGTGCGGACGCTCCAGAAGTTCCGAAAGCTGATCCAGATCCCTCTCAAAGAGAAGGTCTCCTCCATTCCCAAGTTGGTAAAACTTGCTGTACTTCACGTCCATCTATAAAAATAGAGGATGAGTAGATTAGCAGAGTGATCAAGTGTGTCAAAATTTTATCTATTTTGCAAGAGTTTTTGAGGAACATGAAGTTTTATGAAAGAATTAAAGAGGTAAGAATGAGAATAAGTTTTCGTAAATATTTGTTTTCTTTGGTTTTGAAACTAAGTTTTTGGTTCAACGTTCAATCTAACTAGGGTCTCCTTTGGTCAGGATGGCTCTGATACCAACTTGTCAACACCCAGATTTTTCAATCCTAGATGCCTGTTATACATCGCAATCCTAGGATTACCATTTTTGCGAGACATAACAGAATTGGATACCATAGTACTTCATCCATTACAAACGATACATAAGTTCTTACACAAATAGGGATCTCATGATTCAGTTCTTAATACAACATCAAGCAGCGGAATACGTAATAATAACGGTAGCATAGGCGAAGCTCCATCTTCGGGGTCACAGGCAATGCTGACGATGGGAGATGATCCTAGTTGTCGTAACCTTCCTGGGGTCCATCTTCCAGGTACTCCTCTTCATAGTCTGGCCATGGGAATAGCCAGGGACAAAGCCATGAGTACTCTTTAAGTACTCGCAAACTAATACAAACAAGTAAAGGGGGTTTTTGGGTAATAGGACACTAGGCTCTAGGGTTGTTTTGCAAAACCCAGATTTATCTCTACTAGCTTTTGAAGCTAGTCATAATTTTATAAATCCTAAGTGGGAACTTGTATTTCAGGTCACAACTCTGTTGTGGTCAAGTCAAAGTCTCAATTCATTTCACAAGTCATTTTGAGAAGTCTGACGAGGGAACAGTATGGCCACTCCAACTGTCCATAACCGCGGACGCGGCTATTCGAATAGTTTGACACTCTGCAGAGATTGTACACTTTCACCACAACATTCGATACATCCATCAGGAACAAATCCTGAACTCACCATACTCAGTATGCGGATAATCAATCCTAACCTTTCAATTACACGCCCTAGTATGAGCACCTCTCCTGTGAGTTTGGCCTCCTAACCATGACCAGCTGTCATCTTGGGTACTGCACAGGTGGACAATCTTCACAAGGCAGCCTCAGCTCAGACCTTGGCCGTGAGGGAACTAATACTAAGGTATATTAGTTTCCAGTCAAGCCCTACCCAATATTCGGGTATTGTGGTTGTACGCAAAAATTGGAATGGTATCGCATCCAGACAACCATCAGTTTTATAAAGGGCTAAGGCTCATGCCTCAACATTTTCATCACCAAAATCATCAAGTGTTTGGAAACACATGTCCAAAACATTTCAATAGAATGATCCATCATTCCAAGGTTTTCATAACCATTTTTCCACCAAGTATTCCCATCTAAAAGTTGATCAAGTTTTATGCTTAGCACTAGCATCTATAGGTGGGGGTAGTACTAATGAGGGGTGGTAACTAGTGGAGTTTCACTAAGTCCAACCTTATATCTTAGGCTGATATCAAGGTTTCTAGCTTAGGCCAAATTTTATGCTCTTTAGGCAACCTTCAGCATCTTTCCAAAATCTACCAGTCACTTAAGTAAACTCTAAGTAAGCTTTGATAAAGAAATAAAGTGAGAAGCTTGCACATAAATCTAGGATTGGTTTATCAAATGGGTAATCTTGCAAGGATTAGCTTGCATAGGTATATTATCAGCTTGCACATTGACTAGTAGTATTTGGCTTGCTAAAATAGAGTGTCTTGCAAGTTTTAGCTTGCATCAGTGTCAATGTAAGCTTTCCTTGTGCAGAGTAGTGGTTGAAGTTCTCATCAGCTTCTTCTTCGTAGTATCCTCCTTCCTCCTCGTAGCCTTGGTCGGTACTAGCGTCTATGAATAGATACGAGGTACACAATCACCAAACAATACTTAACTACTTGCAATCATCACACACAAGGGTCTTATAGATGATCTAACATCATCTCTAACCTTTCAAGGTTAAGGCTTGATTTGATTCTTTTTATTTTTAGAAAAGTAATTTCTACTCATTGAAAAACTACTTAAGATTTAATATTATCCAAACCAAACATGGGATCATGTTGACACATGTCATAACCACATATTGTAGTACATGGGAATGTGATTTAAAGTGGTGTCACAATTTAATAAGGTTTTACCCTTTTATTTTAATTAATTAAAGTGGCTAGAAATGCTTATGTAGCATTCTTTTATTACTTGAACATTATTTCTGCAAGTAAACCTATATATTTTTATATTCTGAAAGGTATGGTTAAATGTGATTTTTGAGAGTTGGAATCAACTCAAAAGCTTTTATGGTTTAAATTTGAAAAATGTTTGAATGCAGAAAAGCTTCTGCCTTGTTATTTTTACTATGGGTGATCTACAGATCCAAATGACTTGAATCCAACGGGCTTGGATTCAGCATTCACAGACCTTTCCAACAAAATTGGTTTCATCCAATTTGGTGCACTGACTCGATCTGGGTTGATTTTTGAAGTTGGGTACAAAAGTGTGTTTGAATTTAAAAAGAAAAAGGTTTAATTTGAAATGCTGGGCTGCGCGGGAAAAAGTACTGGGCCGGCTTGATAAGCGCAGTGCTCCCGCGGGCTGCTTAAGTGGGTGTCCCCACTCGTCAGTGACACGGGGCTGGGCGAAGCGGTATGGGGCAACGTGGATCGTTCGATCTAGTTCTAATCCAACGGCTGGGGGTCATCGTCGACGCGAGACAACTCCGACGAGAACGAAACCTAGCGCGACCAGTGAGGGGTGCTGGGGGATCACCGGGGTACGGGCGAGGGTCGGCGAGGCGGGCGAACGACGAAGTCGACGACGGCGAATCTCCTGGTACTGGTGGCTTCTCCTGGGTCGGCTCCAATCGCTGGCTCCCTTCTTCTCTAGAGGCAGCGGGCTCCGGTGAAATTCCGGCGAGGTGGTGCTCGCCTTGCTTTGAGAACGGTGTGGCACGGTCAGTGAGGAGAGGGGAGTGAGATGGTGTGAAGAAATCGTGCGGGGGTGGCCTCTATTTATAGTCGAGCGAGGGGACCGTCGGGGCGCACGGTGAGCTTGTCGGGGGCGAGGTTACAGGCGGCTAAAGGCATGGGCAAGGGTAGGGGACGGTGCGGTGTCTCCTGGCGATGCTCAACGACATGGTCTCGAGGCATGGGGCGGTGCGGCTTGGTCTGGAACGGACGGTGCTCTGTGCGGCAGAGGCGGCGTCTTCGATGGCGGGCGGTGGCTGTATGGCACGGGGCGGCAAATGGGGATGTCTGGCGGTCTCCTGGGTCGGTGGTGATCGTGTGTGCACGCGGTGAGGGCGGCGCGCGGTCTGTGGACGCTGGTCGAGGGTGGCGCTCTGGCGCATGCTCGGCATGGTCTGGGCGCGGCTTGTGCGCATGGTCCAGGGCTTCGCAACGCTCGCGGCTGGGACAGGTAGTGGCGGTGGACGGTGGGCTGCCTCCCAAACAAGGTTGGCACGGCTAGTTCTTCCTCTAGCCTGCTGTCCACAATGGGGTGGCAAGGTTGGCTTCGGCTGTTCACCATTAATGGCAATGAAAAGCTCACAGGGGTGCTAGTCTTTAGTTAAACTTCCTAGATGATCTACCTAGTTGTGTGTGAGCTAAAGGGGGAACCAGTTAGGCAAGAATCACTGCTCACTATAGTGTTTGATGTTTGTTTTATTTGTGTCTGCAACCTGTTTGATGAAATGGCCGCATGAAATCAAGTTTTGAATTTTGAAATGAATTTTGGTGGGTTTGCTAGATTGGTGCTGGTGAGTCTGCAGATGCTTGGGTTTTGAAAGTTGAGCTTGTTTGAGTGGTTTTTGAAAAAGTGGGATCTTCCCATATGATAAAGATTCAATTTTGAATTTTCATTTAAACTATGCATTTGAAAGTTTCTGGATGATCACAAAGTGGGCCTTGATACCTTGTTATGAGTACATTCAAGGGGTGCAAAGATCCAGAAAAGTTTCTGTTAGGTTTTGAAAGTTTGAGACAGCCAAAGTAGGCATGGGAGTTAAATTGGCCAAAATGACCATTCACTTCATATATGTGTTTTGATTTACTTGTCTTTAGGAAAAGTGTGGGAAATGTTTTAGATGATGTTTATTTCACCTAAGAAACATTTTACAAGCAATGAAACAACAAACAAGGTGGGTTTAAAAGAATTCAAAATCAATGCATACACATATGCATGCATTCATAATTTTATTTAGAAAAGTTTTTGTTAACCCTAAATGTGAGGATTAGAATTTGATGATCCAAGTTTAGTATTTTTGGGATGTTACAAAGAGCTGCAACTAATTGCCAGTCTCAAGTTGGGTCAGTCCAACCCCATGTTCATAACATGTGTCCACATCATTGGTTTGACATCTCCATGTCTATGACTTGCGAAACATAGTGATCAACCAATCGATCTGCTAGTCTAATATTCACGTGTGTCCTCACATGAACTCCGACTAGGGACAACTCTTAAATAACCATACAAGTAAAGAGTTTCACAAACAATTCACATAATTGCCAATCAATATAAGTTGCCTGATATGGATATTCAAGGAACATTACAATAACTCATGGATACATATGAAATATAATCATCTCTATGATTGCCTCTAGGGCATATTTCCTTCAGTAAGAACCCCTTCTTAGACGATTCCATGTTAAAATTCTTCAACACTTTGTCCAAATATGTATTCTGACTCAATCCTATGAGCCTTTGATCTATCTCTATAGATCCGGATTCCAAGGATATATGTTGCCTCACCCAAGTCTTTCATTGAGAAACTCCTTTCCAATGACTCCTTGGTTTCTTGCAACATCTGGACATCATTTCCAATCAATAATATGTCATCCACATATAAGATTACAAAGTTTAATTTGCTCCCACTAAACTTCTTGTATAAACAAGAATCATGATCACTCTTGATGAAGCCAAACGACTTGACTACCTCATCAAAGCGAATATTCCAACTCTGAGATGCTTGCTTCAACCCATAAATGGATTTCTGAAGTTTGCACACCTTGTCAGCGTTAGCCAGATCGACAAAAATCTCGGGCTGTATCATATACACATCCTCGGTTAAATTTCCGTTAAGGAAAGAAGTTTTGACATCCATCTGCCATATCTCATAGTCGAAATAGGCTGCTATAGCTAACATGATCCGAACTGATTTAAGCATCGCTACGGGCGAGAAAGTCTCGTTGTAATCATCTCCTTGAACTTGTCAGAACCCCTTCGCGACAAGACATGCTTTATAAATGGAAACATTTCCATCCATATCAGTTTTCTTTTTAAAGACCCATTTGCACTTGACGGGTCTTGCACTGTCTGGCAGATCAACCAAGTTCCAAACTTGATTTTCGTCCATGGACTTCAACTCGGATCTCATGGCTCCAAGCCATGACTCGGAATCAGATCCCACAATCGCTTCCGAATAATTTGCCGGCTCATCACTGTCTAACAGTAATACATCACGAACACTTCATAATCTCGCCAATCTTCATAGTACAGGTGCTGCTGCCGGCTCATCTGCCACGACCGGCTCAACTTCCAAGGTTTTTGCCGACTCACTACTAGCCGGTTGCTCTCGAATTTCTTTGAGCTACACCGTGCTCCCACTGACTCCCCGATTGAGAAAATCTTTCTCAAGGAAGACACCATTCCGAGCAACAAACACTTTGCCTCTTCTCGGTTGTAGAAGTAGTAACCCAAGGTTTCCCTCGGATACCCCACGAAAATACACTTATCTGACTTGGCTGTAAGCTTGTCCGTCTGAAGTCGCTTGACAAATGCTTCACAACCCCAAATCTTAAGAAAAGCCAAACTCGGCCTTTTGCCTGTCCACATCTCATGCGGTGTCTTCTCTATCGACTTTGATGGTAGTCTGTTTAGTGTGAACGCCGCTGTTTCTAGACAATAACCCCAAAATGATAAAGGCAGATCTGTCCGACTCATCATTGACCGTACCATGTCCCACAAGGTCCGATTCCGCCTTTCCAAAACACCATTCCTTTGTGGCGTTCCTGGCGGAGTAAGTTGAGGAACTATTCCACAAATTTTCAGATGGTCATCAAACTCATGGCTCATGTACTCGCCTCCTCGGTCCGACCGAAGAAACTTTATTTTCTTGCCGAGTTAATTCTGTGCTTCATTCTGGAATTCTTTGAACTTTTCAAAGGCTTCCGACTTATGTTTCATCAAGTAGATATATCCATACCGACTCAAATCATCAATGAAGGTACTGAAGTACTCATAACCACCCCTGGCTGTCGTGCTCATTGGTTCACATACATCACTATGTACTAGTCCCAACAAGTCTGACGCCCTTTCACAACTCTTTGCAAAAGGTGTCTTCGTCATTTTGCCGAGTAGGCAAGATTCACATGTCTCGAACGACTCAAAGTCGAACAAAGTTAGGAGTCCATCATCATGGAGCTTCTTCATGCGTTTCCAACTTATATGACCAAGCCGACAGTGCCAAAAGTAAGTCATATTCAGATCATTTGGTTTCAACCTTTTAACATTTATGTTATAAACCGACTCACCATCAAGATTCAAAATAAATAACCCGTCCTGGACGGGTGCAAAGCCGTGAAACATATTATTCAAATACAAAGAACAACCATTATTCTTGATATTCGACTCATAGCCTTGCCTCATCAAACATGAAGCAAAAAATAATGTTTCGACCGAGCACTGGAACATAATAACAATTATTTAGTTCCATAATGAATCCGGAAGGTAAATGAAGTTGCATCGTGCCGACTTCTAACACAGCAACTCTTGCTTTATTGCCGACTCGAATATCAACCTCGCCTGTCATGGTTGTGGCACGGCAGATGCCATGGGTAGGCTAAAGTATGGGGCCAATGGATGCTAGAGGGATCCGGGGAGGGAAGATGCAGTTGATTCTACACACAAGAGACTAAGGCAAAGATCTTTATTTCTCCTTCCATGGGCTACAAGTGCTCCTTGAGCTGCATACAAGGAAAAAGGAAGAACTTTACCAGCCTAACGGTACTAGAAATGGGCCGATCCCCCCTTCAGAGTCCATGCCTCTCCTTATAAAGGAGTGCCTTGGGCTCCTCTAGGGCTGACGTGGCAAGCATATTCGAGGAATATGCTTGTCCCAATATAGTAGTTCGGTGTCCCCCTTTCCCTGTCGCTCCCCTAATGACGGCAAGGTTCCAGAGGGCCCCTCCTGTGCGCCTCGGGCTTCTGGACTGTCACCTCCATGACCTCCTTCTGCCTCTCTGTTGCTCTGCGCCTTTGTCCCTAGCGCTTGGCTCCGCTCAGATTCTCCCTAGCTTACTGCTAGGGTTTGACTTTAGGCTTCTCCTTATCCTGCAAGCTTCATATCATTCGGTCCCTCCTCACATAACTCGGATCGTCCTTTACCTGCATCAAGATCACTTGGGTTGACCCGGCCGACTTATGCAATATCTCGGCCGGGTAATGTCTTAGCGTAAATACACGGGTCTCTCCTCTTCATGTCTCAGCCGACTTCTACGGGATTCGGCCGACCTAGGCTGTAACTCGGAAACCAGACGGGGATTATACCCTCGTCTTTCCCCGTCTTTACCCTATCCGGGGTTACCTCCCCAACATTAGTTCCCGAAGCTGGTGTCGCCCTGCCGATAACCTCGACCGGGCCGTATCAGTTTCATCACATTCTTTATATATTGTTTCCGAGTTATCTCTCTCTCGTTCGTGGTACCCACGTTCCTTCTCTCGTACGCCTTGTCCTACGTGTCACCCCCATCATTGTTGCTCTAGTTTTCTGTTCCTCTACAGTATTTACTGACAGGCTACAGTTATCACTATGCCTGTCGCGCCGGCGCTGCGACGCCTCGTGTGCAGCTTCCCTTGGGGATCGCGACCTCCTTTGCTACTGTGTGGCCCTTGGTGCGGTTCCACTTAATGACGTGCGTTTGCGCCGCACCCACGATCTATACGGTCAACTGCCGCTCCCATGATCCCACTACTTCGCTTGTGGCTTGATTATAAAGAGGGGCGCGGTGTCTGGGAATTCACTTTTCCCCTTCTTGTTCGCATGTGCCCTTCTTCCTCTCGCTTCCGCGCCCTCTTGCAGCTCCGCCGCCGCGCGCTCATCAGAACTTCCGACGGAGAGGACTCCGCCGTGTTGTTCTGTCCGCCCTGTCCGCGCTCGCCAGTTCCGGCGCCGTCGCCGGTAAGTTCTTTCCGGCCGCGTTGCCTAGGTTTTATCCTAGATTTCTCTGTTTCAATCTTGTACTCGTGCGGCGGTTCCTCTGTTCCTCCGCCGCCGCTCCCGTGCAAAATCACGACGGGGCCTCGTAGCTCTAAATTTTCCTCCGCCGCCAGCTCTTCCTCCGTCGATCTTTTCCAGCGAACCCATGTCTAGCTCCTTTAGTGGTGCTCTGGTAGAGGATGATGATGCTGGCTCTGGGCCCGAGCGAGGCTCGTGGCAAGGCTCCTCTGTTACCCGCCGCGATATTGAGTGGCTTATCCGAACTCGGAGGATTCCCACCGAGGTCTCCTGTCGCCTACCCGGCAGCGAGTCCTCTCCGGATGTTGGGGAGGGCGAGTATGTAGTTTTTATGTCGCACTTCGCGCGTGGCTTTGGTCTCCCTCTCAGCGATTTTTCTACAGAGTTTCTCGACTACTTCGGCCTTCAGCCGCATCATCTTCCTGCGAATGCCATCGCTTCTCTTTCTGCTTTTATCTCCGCCTCGGAGGGATACTTCGGCCTATGGCCGTCCGTGCACGTCTGGTCGAAGTTCTTCCAGATTCGTTCTAACGTAGTCCCTGACAAGTCTCTGCACCCTTCCGAGAAACTGCGTACTCAATGTGGGGCAGCGTCCATTACACCTCGGAGGAAATCCGTATTTCCTCGTGTCACCCGTGTTAGAGTCGTGCAAGAAGTGGCACAAATCCTTCTTTTACGTCAAGAACAGAGGGACGGAGGACAAGATTCGGCTCCCTGCCTTCTCCATTGGTCCGCCTTCTAAGGTGAATTGCACTTACAATCCGAGGAAGAGTCATGCCTTGGCCGAGGCCTTTGAGATTCGGCTTAAAGAGCTGATCCATGCCGGGTTATGAGGCGAAGACCTGATGGCTACCTTTATGAGTAGCCGAATCTGCCCATTCCAGAAGCGGACTCACAAACTGTGCTATATGAGCGGTCCTCTTGACCCTAACCGAGTCTCGACCGTGGAGCTGAACAATTATCTTATCTATAAGCGTGTCCGAGCTATCTTCAAGACGGAGATGCCTGAGGATTGGGCTTGGGGATTGAAACCGTTCACCCGCGATCGTCCGCCTCCCGAAGTAAGCTTAATCAATAACACTCTGCTATTCAATTGTTTTTGTAACGGTTTTCGCTAATTTTCTTTTTTCTTGTCTTGCAGAGGTTCGCAGAGCAGAAGAATGAGGATGCCGAAGTTCTGTTGCTTCCGTGGCCTGCGGACCGGAGCACCCCGGATACTGGTGAGCCGGACTCGGAAGAGTTCGTCCCTAAGTCGGATCCTGCCCTGGCTCGAGCTCGTGGCAAGACCTCGGCCCACGAGGAGGAAGGTGATTCGGACGAGGTCCAATTTCTTGAGGTAGTTGCCGCAATGCCTATTTCTTATGCATTTCCGGCTTCTACTTTCCCAGCTAATCCGGCCGGTCAGGTTCACGACGCCGAGCCTATTGCTTCCCGACCTCCTGTTACCTCGGGGAAACGCGGGGCTTCCGCTAGTGCCTCAGAGGCGGTCCCCAAGAAACGAATGAAGAAATCTGCTCCGAATCCTCCCAGGCGTAAGGCCATGCCTGGGGTCACAGGGTAAGTTTCTTTTGCTCATATTTCTTGTTTCTCTCTTTCTGTTTTTCATCCTGACACCTTTTTTCTTTCTTATTTTCGCAGCGCTCCGCTTTCTGTTAAGCCCGACGGTCCTAGCATGACCAGCCGTCCGATTCGGCCGCCATCTCCTCCGACCGTTGAAGATACTAGGATTCCCAGTCCTGCTCGTGCTGCCTCTCCTTCAGCTCCGAATCAGTCGCCCCCTCGTCGCGACCTGCCTGAAAGTTCTTTTGTCGACATCGATTCCACTCGGCCCTCCGAGATTCCCGTCGAACCCGTTGCCCCCTCTGTGGGTCCGAGCGCCTCTACTGAGCCTCTATCTGCCCCAGCAATCTCTACATCAACTCCAGCCCCGGCCGAAGAGGTCGCTATATCGGTGCCTTCTGCGACCGTGTCTCCTGCTGCTCCTAAAGATACCGTTCCTATTACCGAGGTATCGGCTCCTGCTGATGCCTCTTCTAAGGCAAGGAAAACTGTTGCCACCAAGGCCCCCTCTTCCCAGAAAGGTCTTGTCGGCTCTTCTCAGCCGAGTATTGCCGACGTGCTGCGCAAAGGAACTGCGCCTACCAAAGCCTCTGTTACCTCGGCTGCCAGCACCCAAGTTGCTCTTCATAAAAGCCCTGCAGCCGCAGTGGTTGCACAACATACTCGGGGTAAAGTCCTAACTCGGACGGCCAGTGGGAACAGTCTCGGCTCGCTGGTGGAGTACGCCAATAATTGGAATGCTGCTGATCAGTTTGAGGGTAATCCAATCAGCCAGCCCTTTCAGCTTTCCGACATCAGCGGCCGTTTCGATCAAGCTGCCAAGTTCATCCTTGATACCAACAAGATGAATGAGGTAATTGCTGTTTTGCGGAGTTTTTAGATTAGTTTCCCAGATGTTACTATATGCTCTAGTCCCCGAAACTTGCAAGGAAATAACTTGTTATATGCTTGGAAGTTTAATGATGCTTTACTTAATCTAACTTCATCTCTAGAGTTCGAATTTATATCCGACTAGGTTTGTTTTATAGTTTGCTTGATTTTCGTTTTAGTTGATCTTGAAATATTCAGCCACCTATATTTGGGTTTAGTCTCACTTGCCTCGTTAAGTTTTGCTTGACTCGGATCTGGTTTAGCTTCGAATATCCAGCCACCTAGATCCGAGTTAAGTTTCTCTCGACTCGGATCTGGTTTAGCTTCGAATATCCAGCCACCTAGATCCGAGTTAAGTTTCGCTTGATTCGGATCTGGTTTAGCTTCGAATATCCAGCCACCTAGATCCGAGTTAGGTTTCGCTTTGACTCGGATCTGGTTTAGCTTTGATTATTCATTTATCGTTTTGCTCCATTGTTCAGGTTGCACATGACCGGCGAACTGCCGAATTTCAGAGGTTGCTTTTTTCGCACCGCAAACTGGAGGAAAAGTATGAGAAAATCCTTCCTGTGGTAAAAAAGTCTGGTAAGTCGATAGTTCCTTTTCGTTATTCTCGACGTTCTTATTGATTTGTCCGCTAGATGCCGGCTCACTTTTTTGGTGAACAAGTAATATTAATAACCTCAACATTCGTCTTGAGAAGAAAGTCAAGAGCTTGGAAGGTTAGTTTCCCTTTTATCTTAGACCTTTTCCCCTTTAACATGTGTGCTAAGCTTGTTTATTTCGTTTGGCTTTGGTAAAGCCGAGTTGCAAACCTTTGCAGCGTCTCACCAAGATTGCACGCCCATCCCTGACGTGATGCTGCATTTTTTTAGAACAAAGCGCTGCTCATTCGGCACAGCTACAAGAAAAAGATGATGAAATAGCCCGCTTTCGAGCCGAGGTGGATACCCTTAAGCTCTCTCAAAAATCCGAACTAGAAAAGATCGACCAGGAATTTTCCGAGGAGAAGAATCGGCTAGCTTTGGAGTTGCAGAAGAATAAAGAACTCCTCGAGGCTGCCGAACTGAAAACTCAGGGATTGAGCGAGGAAATTGCTCGTTTTTAGAAGAGCAAGGTCGATTGGGCCAAAGACCTTCAGATAATGATGAGTTACATTCATCGTAAACTTCTTAGCACATCCGAATTATATTTTTGTCTTTGTCCCTGCTGCCACCTGACACGTTCGTGTTTTGCGCAGATCATTTTCCCGAAGCTAAGCCCGTGAGTTCTAAAGCGGTTCTTGCAGCTCGTGTGCGCCGAGGTGTTCTTGTTGCCGCTGACTCGGAGTATTCAATGGAGGATTTCCTGGTTGCTGTTGGTGCTGCAGTTGGTCCAATGAAGATTATGGGCCGGGATTTGGTGCAAGCAGCTATTCGAGCTTACCACGTTCTTTGGCCGAACACTTCTGGGACTCCTGATATCAACGAGGTCGAATTACTGGTGAAAAGACTGATGGCATCTGAGAGGCAACTAAGTCTCTGGAGGGAATCAGCCGGGCGCGCTGGCGCTGATATGGCCCTTACTGTTATCATGTAATGGTATGAAGACATTTCTCTTGATATCCTGAGAAATTTGCGCACTGGTTCCTGTTGGGTTGAGGACCCCACTTTTGTTGCTCTTCGGCAAGCTCGCGCCTTCCAGCTTGTTGAGTATGCCGATGTGCATACCTGGAATGAAGGTCCGAGTTTCCTTCCAAACCCGGACGATGAGGTTATAGTTGAAGATGCCTCGGATAACAATTCAGCTGAGCAAGGGGAGGGTGAGGATGACTCGGCCACATATGGTAGCTCGAGTTCAAGTTCGGACAGTGACGGTGATGCGCGGTCCTCCTCCAAGGGTACTGGGCATTCAACTGCACAAACTGATGCTCCTGAGCATCCTCGGGGTTCTGCTGAAGTTGCACCTGGGTCTACGGAGGGCGAGGCAACCTCGGCCGAGGCTCCTCCTACTTCGGAGCATCCAACGCCTGGCCAAGTTGCTGCCTCTTAAGTTATTCCTTATCCCTGGCATGCCGGGCGTATGATGTACGTGGAACAATTTACCATTTCCTGTATGACCTGAATTTCTTTTGCCGTGTACTGCTGCGGCATATATGTTTGCAGTTGCTATAACTTTGTTTTAAGTGGGTTTTCATCCGAATTCTTGCTTTTGTGACCCGCGATTTCCTGTTTTTAGGATGTATCTTTGTCTTTGTTTTCTCGTGGTTTAGCCGAGTAATCTGGGTGTGAGCTTCGAATATCATACCACATTGCTCTGCTCTTATCGTGAGTTACTGCCTATTGCGCCGAAGTCTAATGTGTAGAGCAAATTTCAGAAATAATGTAAGACCGTTATTGAGGCGTTGCCCAGGGTGTCGAGTTCTAATGCTCAACATAACACTGGGTAGCGTATGGCAGTTCCCGAGTCACTGCTCTGAGTGCCGAGGTTCAAATATATAATATGAAACTGAAATAACCTATGGCAGTCCCCGGGTCACTGTTCTGAGTGCCGAGGTGCAAATACATAACACGAAACTAAAATAACATATGGCAGTCACCGAGTCACTGTTCTGGGTGCCGAGGTTCAAATACATAAGATGATATTGAAATAATATATGGCAGTCCCCGAGTCACTGCTCTGGGTGCCGAGGTTCAAATACATAAGGTGATATTGAAATAATATATGGCAGTCCCCGAGTCACTGCTCGGGGTGCCGAAGTTCAAATACATAAGATGATATTGAAATAATATATGGCAGTCCCCGAGTCACTGCTCTGGGTGCCGAGGTTCAAATACATAACATGAAACTGAAATAACATATGGCAGTCCCCGAGTCGCTGCTCTGGATGCCGAGGTTTAATACATCATTGGTTCTTAACCTCGAGATACTATGTTATGAGTAAAATGGATGAAGCAAAGCTACATTCCATGGCCGCTTCGTTTCTTCGCCAGCTTTGTCTGCCTTGTTCCTTCTGGAGGATTGAGCGTCGATTAGATAATAAGCATCGTTATGCAATGCTTTGCTCACGATGAATGGTCCCTCCCATGGAGGTGACAGCTTGTGCATGCCGGCCGTGCGTTGTACCAGTCGGAGGACTAAATCACCTTCTTTGAACACCCTTGGATTCACCTTCTTGCTGTGATATCATCGCAAGTTCTGCTGATAAATAGCTGATCGTGAAAGTGCCAGTTCTCTGGCTTCTTCTAGTAGGTCTACAGTATCTTGCCGAGCTATTTCATTCACCTCAGAGGTTGTATATTGAGTAACTCTTGGCGAGTCATGTATTATGTCGGCTGGAAGCACGGCCTCTGCCCCGTATACCAGAAAGAATGGTGTATAACCTGTCGATCTATTTGGGGTAGTCCTGAGGCTCCATAATACGGCTGGGAGTTCCTCAATCCAACATCCTGCCGACCTTTGCAGTGGTTCAATAAGTCGTGGTTTTATTCCTGACAATACTAGGCCATTAGACCTTTCCACTTGCCCATTAGATGCTGGGTGAGCCACGGAGGCAACATCTAGTCTTATGTGTTTCTCTCTGCAAAATCTGGCGAAGGCTCCTTCTGCAAAGTTTGTGCCATTATCTGTAATAATACTGTGCGGATACCCATATCTTAAAATAATATCTTTGAGAAATTTCACTGTTGTGGGCCCATCGCATTTTTTTATTGGTTTTACTTCAATCCATTTTGTGAACTTGTCCACCATAACCAATATGTGGGTCATTCCCCCTCGTGCCGGCTTAAATGGTCCCACCATATCTAAGCCCCATACAGAAAATGGCCAAGTGATGTGTATTGTTTTTAACTCGGCCGACGGCATATGTATTTTGGTTGCATATCTCTGACAACCATTGCATTTTTCAAACAACTCTTTGGCTTCTTTCAGCGCCGTCGGCCAATAAAATCCATGTCTGAATGCTTTTGCTACCAAGGCACGAGATGAGGCATGGTGTCCACATTCTCCTTGATGTATATCTAGGAGGATCTCCTGGCCTTCTGCCGAACTCACACACTTTTGCAACACGCTTGTGACGCTTCTTTTATACAGCTCATTGTTTATGATCGTATAAGCTTTTGCTCTCCTTACAGTTTGTCTTGCTAATATTTCATTACTCGGCAACATCGCGTATTTAAGGTAAAAGAATATGGGTTGCGCCCATAGCGGTGTGACTTTGTCTGGTGTGATATCACTGTCTATTTCCATGTTTCCTGCCGACATATCTACCTCGGCCTCCTCCATAATTGTGCTTACTTCAGCTGTCCTCTTCTTGGGGGGTTCCAAGTCATATTGCTGGTCTACTTCCATCGGCGTATTATCTTCTGCTGAATTTGCCGGAATAAAGATAGACTCGGATTCTGGTGATGGGATTATTGATGGTTTCCTGAGGTGTTCAAGGGCAATACCCGGGGGAATTGACTGTCGGGTTGATCCGAGTTTTGACAACGTGTCTGCGGCGTCGTTTTCTGCCCGAGGTATGTGGTGAAATTCAGATCCTTCGAAGTATCCACTAATCTTTTGCACATGAAATCTGTATAAAGCCATATTGTCATCTAATGCATCCCAATTGCCTGAGACTTGCTGTACTACTAGATCCGAGTCCCCATAGCATAAGATTCGGCGTATGCCAATCTCTTTTGCTACTTTCAGTCCATGGACCAGTGCTTCATATTCGGCTACGTTGTTGGATGCGGCGAAATGTATTTGTAGCACATATTTCAGCTGATCTCTTTTAGGCGAGGTTAACACTATTCCTGCCCCCAAACCATTTCTTAATTTGGAACCATCGAAATGCATCGTCCAATAATTTGGGTCTGGTAATGGTGGCTCATACTGCACTTCGGCCCAGTCTACGAAGAAGTCGGCGACCGCTTGAGATTTGATTGCATCTCTCGTATCAAATTGTGGAGCGTATGGTGACAACTCGATTGCCCATTTTGCTATTCGGCCAATTGCATCTTTGTTGCTCAATATGTCGGCTATGGGCGCTTCACAGATCACTTTGATGGGATGCTCTTCGAAGTAATGTTTAAGCTTTTTTGCCGACATATACACTCCATAAGCCATCTTCTGATAATGTGGGTAATTCTGCTTTGAATTGGATAACACCTCACTTAAATAATATACCGGCCTCTGTACCGACTTATTATCTTCAAGTTGTTCTACTACAATTACAGCACTTACTACTCTGTTGGTAGCCGATATATAGAGCAACATAGGCTCTTTTGATAGTGGAGAAGCCAAAATGGGTGCTGTGACCAACATCTTTTTCAACTCATGGAATGCGCTGTCCACTTGTGGAGTCCAAATGAATTTATCTGATTTCTTCATCAGCTGATATAGTGGTAGCGCCTTCTCTCCCAGCCGACATACAAACCGACTGAGGGAGGCTAGGCAACCCGTGAATTTTTGTACATCATTTAAACATCTTGGCAATTCCATTCTTTCTACTGCCTTTATCTTTGTTGGGTTAGCCTCTATACCTCGGCTAGATACAAGAAAACCGAGTAGTTTTCCTGCCGGCACGCCAAACGTGCATTTCTCCGGATTAAGCTTCCTTCGAAATCTTCTCAGGTTCGCGAAAGTCTGCCGTATATCTTCTAGTAGCGTTTTGCTTTCCTTGGTTTTGATGACTACGTCATCTACATATACTTGTACATTTTCCTATCTGATCGTGTAGACATTTTTGCATGCATCTCTGATATATTGCTCCTGCGTTTCGTAGGCCGAATGGCATTGTGCGATAACAATAAGCCCCGTACGGGGTAATAAACGCAGTCTTTATTTGATCAGCCGGATTTAACGGTATCTGGTGGAAACCAGAATACGCGTCTACAAATGACAATAACTCACAACCGGCGGTCGAATCAATGACTTGGTCTATTCTAGGTAATGGAAAAGGATCTTTTGGACAGGCCTTGTTCAGGTTCGTGTAATCGATGCACATTCGCCATACAATGGCTACATTGGGATCATCTTTCTTCTTTTCTACTAGCACCGGATTCGACAACCAATCCGGATACAGCACCTCCATGATGAACCCGGCTGCGAGGAGCCGAGCTATTTCATCCCCTATTATTTTTCTCCTGTCTTCGGCGAAGCGGCGGAGAGGTTGCTTCACCGGCCTTGCTCCTGGCCTTACATTCAAAGAGTGCTCAGCCAACTCCCTCGGAACACCTTGCAGATCCTGAGTTGACCATGCAAATATGTCCCGATTCTCACGGAGGAATTTGGTGAGCTCGCTTTCCTATTTAGTGTCCAAGCCTGCACCAATAGTAACAGTACGCTCCGGGAATTGCTCATCTATCTGAAACTTCTTCGTTTCTTTAGTCGGCTGAAAAGAGACACTGCCATGCGGGTTGGCTAGTGTCGGCATGTTCAGCTGTGCCGACTGAGCGAGGGCTGCTACTTCCTGAATCCTTCCTTTTTCTCTTGCTATAACCAATGATTCGGCCAAATTTGATCCGGCAGAAGCACACTCCATTGACTTCTTGTAATCCCCTGCAACTGTTATCACTACTTGTGGTCCGGGTAGCTTCATTTTTAGATAACTTATATGACAACTGCTCATGAATTTGGCCAATGCTGGCCGTCCGAGTAAAGCATGATAGCAACTCTCTAGATCCACCACCTCAAACTCTAAGTTTTCTGATCTGCAGTTATCTCTTGTGCCAAATAACACATCCACTCAGACCTTACCAATGGGTTCACACGAAAGCCCTGGCACTATCCCGTGGAATGTGGTCCTCGTGGATTGCAACATGTTCTGTGATATTCCGAGTTTATGCATGGTATCTTTGTACATGATGTTGATACTGCTTCCATTGTCAATGAGTACTTTTGAGAATTTCACATTGATGCTTGGTCCAACGAATGTCGGATCCAACACGAGTGCATATGATCCGGGATTCGGCATTACCCTCGGGTGATCCTTCATGCTCCAAGTTACTTCCTGATCCGACCAAGGCACATATCTTGGTATTGCCAGCATAACTGCATTTACTTCCATATGCCGGCGCTGCACACTCTGCTTGTCTTGTTGTTCCGTTGTGAACACACAATAAGACTGATAATGTTCTCTGTAATCATTGCGTTCAGTACTCGCAGGAGTTGTCCTTCCATCTTGGACTTGGTTCATCACTTGATGTATCGCGTCTCTCCGATCCGAGTTATCGTACCTCGGGGGAGGGGGCGGTAACATCAGTTGCTGTGTATTTGCTCCTGATGCTGCTGATGTACTTGATGGGGTGCCTGAATACCTGCGGGGTTCCCCATTGCATTTTTCATCCATGCACATTGGCGGGTCGTATGATTGGCTGGCCTGGACGGGTTTGATGTGTGAAATTTGCACGGCTGATCTAACATAGATTCGAACGTGTATTTTGGCCTCTCCTGCCACTGTTTCTTTTGTTCTGGGGTCCACTGCCTTTTTCCTTCATTCCTTGGTGTCCACTGCTGTGGACCATTCTTCTGCCGTTGAGTCGCTCCGTGACTCGGCGGATCTTGCGCTACTGCCGCCACTTGGGCCGAATTATATCTATAATCCGGCCTTTCCTCTCTTCTTCTTCCTCTGAAATCACTACGCCTGGATGACCCGGGAAAATCTCTCACATAGTGGTCCTGTTGCTCACGATGATCCGCCGACATTAATTCTGGTTGCGTTGGGTCTCCCAATGCGTAGGAGTCTGCTATTCTGATAGTTTCTGCCAGTGTGGTCGGCATATCTCTTTGCAGGCGTTGCCACAGTACGCTGCCATAACGGCATCCTTGTGCGAACCAAGCTATTGCTTGTGATTCTATAACTCCTTCACATGAGTTTCTCAGGTTGCACCACCGAGTTAAAAACTCTCTATCTGTTTCATTTGGCCTCTGCTTGCACATGGCTAACTGTTGTGGCCTGTTTGGCCTCTTGTATGTGCTGGTAAAGTTGCTGACAAACATTTCTTCAAAATCCAGCCAACAGTTGATACTGCCCGCTGGTAGGTTATTCAGCCATACCCTAGCTGGTCCTTCCAACATTTGTGGGACATATCGTACTGCCCATCATAAGTTCCCACTCGCTATTTTCACAGCTGTGGCATAATCAATCAACCAGTCTTGTGGTTTGGTGCTCCCATTATATGTTTTCGTGCCTCTTGCTAGCTGGAAGTTTGGCACAGGTGGTTCTCCCATAATCTGTGGTCCAAAGCACGCCTGTCACATCCCAAGATTTTCCAAATCTTGTAATGTGAAAATAAATGAATGAAATAAAACTTTGTTTGATTTTCAGGGCCAGAAGAAACTTTTTGAATTTAATTGGAAACTTCAAACCAATTTGAATCAAATAAATCCTAAAGGGATTCATAAGGATAAACATTTATTAAAGGAAATTAAAATGTTTTGGAATTACTATTTTGGATCTTTTAATAAAAGATATGGTTTTCAAAAGAATAGGTGGATTTATAAATAAGGATTATTTTATAAAGCCAAATTAAACCTTGACCAAGCCTTTGAAATAAAACATTTTGTTTTGATAAAAAAATAGTAAAGGTTTATTTAAATAAAATAATATCCAAATTTTTATTTAAATAAAAGGTTTTACCATTTTAATTAAAACATCAAAACTTATTAAATTATTTTAAATAAGTTTTCTAAGTATTTTATTTTCTTAATTAAAACCTGCTGAAGTATTTTGGTTTTATTTTAGCTTTCAAAATAAATATTCTAATAAAACAAATCTTATTTGATTTAATAATGAAGGTCTATTGTATTTAATTATTAATGGACCCTAAAATAAAAGGTTATTTTGTTTTAAACAAGTTTCCAAATATTCCTTATTTCCAAATAAAACCTACTGATTTGGTTTTGAAAATATTTGGATTTCAAATGGAAATTTTATTAAATAAATCAAACCCTATTTTATTAAATAACTAAAGGTCCATTTTATTTGATTAATAAATGTATCCTAAAAAGATTTAAATATTATTTTATTTTGGAATTTTGGTTTATGTTACTGAACAGAACCAAATTCAAAGTTTCAAAGTGTGGTGTTAGTTTGAATTGTTTGAATGTTGTTTGATTGTTTGAATTTCAAAAACAGAAAAAGAATTAGAAAAGGAAAAAAGGTTCTAGGAAGAAAAAAAAATGGAATTGGACCTAGCCCAGCCGGCCAAGCCCACAAGCCCAGCAAACCAGCCCAGCTTCCCCTCCCAGGGAAAACGTTTTGTACTCAGAATCTAACTCAGACAGACGATGACTGGTGGACCTCCCTCTCACTTCTTTTCCCACTGACGAGCTTTAATCTCGCCGTTGCTGCCATTCAATCCGCGCGTTCAATTCGCCATAATACCGAGCTTTAATCTCGCCGCGATCACGCACGTTAAAACGCCAGCGTCTTCTCCTCCTTTCCCCTCTGTCACCCCATCTCGACACGCCCCCAGGCCGCCCCAATTTCTCCCCGAGCAGCTCTGTCTCTGACGAGCTTCCACCTTCAATTCCGGCCAGTACTTTCCACCTCCATCCTCACCGGCCACGCACACACACTCAGCACAACCAGGCGCACCTTCTTGTGCCATCAGTTCGCCCGCGCGCGTCCCCTAAACGTCGACAAGCATGACGCAGAGCGTCGCCCCCGTCTATCTCGCCTCCGTCAAGCTCCCCGGTAAACCTCGACCGCCCCTCTGCTTCTCGATCATACGAGCAACTTCGCCTTGGTCTTACGCACCTAACCTTACCCTCGGTTGGCCTTCTCGTGACCTGTAGCGACGACTCCGACCACGACTGGGACCACCCGACGTTGATCTCTACTCCGGCGAACAATCGCAGTTGTACCAGAGCACCCCCTGCCACGACAAGCACACGTCGAGCATCACCACGTCCTCGCGAATCTGGTGAGCAAACTCCTCTCTCTTCTAGCGTCCTTCCTCGCCAGCGCCGCCGCTATCTGGCCGCTCCGCCGCTCGCCGTTGTCCTAGCGCCGCCAGCTTTTGGCAAGGCAGTTAGAGCCGTTCGATCTAGATCGGGCGAGTATGATTAGATCATTTAAGTCGCGAAGAGGTACGCTCTCTGGACCACACGATCTAATTAGATCCAACGCACCTCGTTGCTGATCCGGCCGAACTGGTACCCGCGAATAGCGATGCGCCGCGTGTCCCCTGTTCTGTTTAAAAACAGATTTGAAAACAGAATTATTTGTGAATTTCAAACCCTTGTAACTTTCGATCCACACGTCCAAAATTTACAAATTTGATACCGTTGGAATCAGTGGAACAAACCCTAGCCAACCCTGGAATTTATTTAGCAAATAGTATCTGTTAGTTTGCTTGTTTTTGCAGATACTTTTGTGTGCTTGTTTAGATTAGAAAAATTGTTTAAAAATGTTTTTAGGGTTAAAACCTTTGCAAAATGGTTTGTTGTAAACTCACTGACCCTAGGAACCAACCCATAGTTTTAAAAATGAATTTGGTAATGTCTAGGATGGATTAATTGATTTAGCCCATTTCTAGCCATTTAAAAATAATGGTTTTTGTTATGAAAATGATTTTGAGTAAAATCTTTGGGAAAATGTTTTGGATCAAACCTACTGGCCATAAACACCAAGTTTTGAGAAACCTCAACTTATTTGGTGAACCACTCAAAATTGTTGCTTGATAAAAATGTTTTTCCACCACATAAAATGTTAATGGATTTAAAAATGGTTTATAGACAAAACCCTTTTTGCAAATGACTTTGCCATTTTTGGTAAATGACCACTTTGGACTTTACAAAGTTTAGAAGCCTAGTGGAGACCACCTTTGCAATTAGAACCATCTTTTACATGCTTACATGCATGACTTAGATCTTAGATCCCAAAGTTTTATGTGTGTGAATTTTTGTTGATTGATTATTGGTTTGGAATGCTAGTTGATTTGGTGTTTGCTTGATTGATTGTAGTGAAATTAGCAAAGTGTGAGACTAGCAAGATCAAGGAGTGAACCATCATTCCCTACCAAAAAGGCAAGTGACACTATCATCAAAAGTCCTACTATTTTCATTATACTTAGTGGATTTTGAAACATGCATGAAAATACTTTTTGTACTTATGCTATGCTAAAAATCCTAATAGGATTCCCTATCCATTCCTTAGAGAAAACAATGTAGTTGTTACATGCTTAGCCATGCTATATTTTGAAAAGAGATACATGTTGAGATTTTACAAAGGTTGAGAAAAGGTCTTGTGTTTTACATAATAAAACAAGGACTCAATGAACTACCTAGGTGGAGGATACTTTAAGTTTTGGAGAGGGTGGCAACAAAAGGAACCATGTCTATGGGAATCACTTTGTGTTGTGCTCCAAAAGAAAACCACCTAGGAAACTTAGAGATTGAACATGTTTCTCCAATTGTGGCTTTCGTGTGCAACCACATGCTATTATGGCTCTGGCTTAGTCCACTACATTGGGAAGACTCATGCACTGTCCTCAGTTAACTGGACATGGGGACCTGGACATGGGTGCTGAAGGCAAGCTAGCAATGGTGTATGGGAGGACCCTTTGGAAAGACTTCGTCACATTCTCAATCTGCCAGTACTCCATCTTGGTGAGCACTAATCCAGTAGGCCACTGGTGGCAAAAGGATGGGATTGTGACATGTGGGTAAAGTGTACTCCTTCTGCAGAAGATAATAAAAATCTAAGTACTTAGCCGTGTCCCCAGTTATGGACAATACTGAGCAACTAAAGTTTGAACTATGGGAGATCTCGACATTCTAATTTCTAAAAGAAAACTTTTAAGGACTTGATGCACTTGGGGTTACCAAGGAGCTCAAGAGACTTTGTCAAAACTTGATGTACTTGGGGTTACCAAGGAACTCAAGAGATTTTGTTGAAAACATGAACCCTTGGGGTTACCAAGGAACTCATGAGGTTTTGATAAAACTTGTTGCACTTGGGGTTACCAAGTAGCTCAAGGGATTTTGACAAGGGCTTGAACAATTGAGTTTCTACCAAGGAGTTCAAGGAACTTGGAAAAAGAGATTTGACAAAGGACCAAAACCATTTTGAAAAGATAGGATAAATTATTGCTTTAAGCAAATGAGCCTAAAACTCTACTTATCCAAATATGCATGTATTGATAGGATCCACTCATATTATACATAGTAGTGAAGCTTGCCAATACAATTCAAATGTATTAACCCGTGTGGCTGTAACTTGTAATGTTGCAGGTTTGATTGATTTTTAGTGAAGATTGTTTGATTAGGATTACAAAGTCTACAACCAACATCTGCTTGTGGCACTTTGAAGATGAAGGACCCCATGACTATAGTTATTCCGCTGCAATGTAATGTAATAGCCAAATGAGCTATGTATGATGTAATAAAATTATGTTATTCCTGGTTATAAAGTTATGTTATGACCTTTGTATCTTGATATTACATCTTAACTGTGGATGTTAGCTATTGATCCAGGGACTAGCATTGTAAACACAGGGGATACCACCTTATATTGTGTAAAGGTTGGGACACTCCCTCTATAGATGGTATCAGAGCATTGTGTTGCCTGTAGGATTTGTAAACCCTAGGATTGGACAAAAACCCTTAGAAAAATAGGAGTTGTTCTTGTTCCAAAACTTATTTACAAAAACACTTGTAAACTCTTTCCTCAACCATTTTGGTTTCAACTCTACATTCTCTTCTATTTCAACTGATGGAAAAACCTACCCACGGACAAAGACTACACCATGTGCAAAGGATGACTTCAACTTCTTCAACTCTAATGACTTCAACATCTTCAGCATATTCACCAAGGACTTCCAACTTGGATAGCACTAAGGAACACAAGAAAATCTTGCTCAAGATATGGAGACTAAGGGAATGCAAAATAAGGAAGAGATCATTTCACTAGAAGTTATTGTAACCAAGAGTTTTTCTCAAGGAAACCATGATCCCAAGTAAGAGGAAGAAACCAAGAAAGAAGGAAGACCACAAGTGAACCATATAGATGGACCACCATATTATAGTTAAGTCAAACACACCAACTTATGTGGTGTAACAAAAATATTTTGTTGCCTAAGTATGTGCTTGAACTTTGTTGTTTGAGTGAAATGTTTGACTTGTGGTTGCATGCACATTGTTTGTGTGAATTAGAAACATCTCCTTAGAAATATCTTGCCTATTCTAATCTCCCTTCAACCCAAACAGATGACTACTCCAAAAGACTCCAAGGTTGATGACATCAGCACCGACCAAGAGGACAACATGAAAGAGCTCATAGCAACCCAGAACTAGTTGAACCAAGTGACAGCTCAATTCATATCCAACACTAGTGATAAAGATCCAGCACTGCAAAAGTTTTTTGAGGAACAAACCCAACTGATGCTTAAGGTGACTAATCAAATGATCAACATGGAAGAAAGCTATCCCAAAAGAGTCTTTGACAACAAGGACGACAAAAATATTGTTCTAGATGGAGCACCAGCTTGCATTATTTATGGAGACAAGGATCATACTTCCAAGGAGCATGAAGATCAATGCCCCAACTGTGAATTGAAACATCCTGTTGGACAATGCCCCACCTCTCAAGCTACTTGTTACCTTTGTGAAGGAAACAATCATGTTCCTATCCAATGCCCCATCTATGCCATTGTTGAACAAAGGAAACAAGGAGGATCCAAGTATGCCAAGAATGTTGATGGCAAAGGAAAAGGACCACTTATACCTCCAAACAAGACAACCCAATTCAAAGGATCAAAGAAACCCAAGAAGCAAAAGATAGACAAAAGCCATGTGCAATGTTATAAATGTAAGGAAATGGGACACTATTCTGGTGAATGCCCAGATAACCCGAAGAATAAAGAGATTGTCCAAGTAGTGTGCAACAACTTGTTATCGCCATATTTTGGCTAAAGGAGGAGATGGGCCGTGATCAAGATGGGCTTAGAAGATACGTATATGCAACGTGTTGTTGAATCGGCCTCGTGCGTTGATTTGGGCTAAATTGCCCGTGTATCTTATATTGTAATAGATTCCGTTTAGATTTAGGTAAGAGATAGAGTTGTAGAGTTATTCCAAAGATAGAAAGTCTCCGGACTATAAATATGTACCTAAGGTTATTGAGAAAAGGAGGACAATCACTTTCACAACCAACACAATCTCGGCGCATCGCCACCCCTTGTTTCTAGGGTTTTTCTCGGGTAAGTGCCATGCTGCCTAGATCGCATCTTGCGATCTAGGCAGTATCTACTTATGCGATTATTTGGTGTTACTCGTACTGAAGCCTTGTTGATGGCGAGTAACACTATTATCATAGATTTGTTTAGGCTAGCATCAGTACTTTTTGTTATGATCGTTTAGTTATGCTGCCTCTAGTTATCTCGCCGCCTTTGCACATTTTCCCGGGTGCAAGGGTGGCACTTTGCTTAATCTTTATTTAAGTCGATTTGATCTGTTATAGTTGTGCCTTGTTCTCCAAGGTTTAGTTTGATATCTACATGATCAGGCCTTGCAAACGGGTTGAACGATCCAGTAATACGTAAGATATGATTTGCCAATCCAAGAGGAGTTGTTCCGGGAATTGACTTTATGTTGGTTTTTAGGCCTTCTCTAGGGTTAGTTTTCCATCATCTTTCATATCTACCAGGCTCAATTACGTGTAGGATGTTCCAGTCATGTGGTGAAAACGTTAAACTGTCGTAGATCGATTTGACTTGTATTGATAAAGCAAAGCCCCATGTTATCATAGATCTAATGCAGAACCATGGGATAATCGGCTCTAGGAGCCGATTCACAGGGAAACCTGGGAGCCGGTCACGGCTCGAATTTTACGTATACTTGTTTACCATGCAGGAAACCAATCGAAGCAATCCTTCACCTTCCTGACCAGGTATAGGTCAGGTGGCACGCCCTCGAACCAAGCCAGGACGTGTGCCGGAGTTTTGCGGGCCGTTGCCCGAGGGACCAGGGCCCACCAGCAGTCCTGGGAGCCTCCCGGCTCTTCGTGTTGCCCGTCGCTGCTCTCCGGTGGGTTTTGGCAGGCAACACATTCTGGCACGCCCGGTGGGACCTTCAACAACGTCTACATCAACATCCGACGCTGCGATGGACAACAGACCAGTCACGTACGACGAGCTGCCTGAGGAGCACAAGGCGAAGTATGATGACGTCAAAGCTCTCTTCGAAGCCGATCTCATCGGCTCTTTTGAGAGAACTCGTAAGCATGGCATCAGGTGGAAAGGGTTCTCACCCGAGGGCGCTCTTGATGAGGTGGATCTGTCTGTTCCTTCAGAGGAGCGCACCAGAGCTCTGCGACAGGAAGTCAACTACATGGTGGCTCATTCTCTTCACCGCCATTCTGAGAGCTTGGTGAACGCTTTCGAGCGGATTGCAGTTCGCGTAGTTCAGGAGATCATGAAACATCAGTACTCTCCGTCAGGGCCTACTCTGGGGACTCACCAGGGAGAAAGACCGCTCCAGGCCAGGACACCGCTGCCATTCACACTTGCAGCTCCGGAGCCACCAGGGGCACCGGCGTACGTCGTCTACAAGATCGGAGGCGACCCTGGCGATTGCCAATTCCTGTGTGAACCACCTAAAGAACTCCCACATGGGTACGTGTGCACCTACGTGCCAGACTGCAACAGCTTGACGCGCACGAACCAGGTTGCAACCGCAGGGATTGCTGGGGCAGGAGTTTCTGGAGCAGGGGCTTCGGGAGCAGGTGTTTCTGGAGTAGGAATCTCTGGGATGGACGCCGACAAACAGGCGTGGCTAGCCAAGTATGCCACTGGAACGAGTCATGAGAATCTAGCCCCTGCAGCCCAAACAACGGAACAAATCCGTACCATCTTGAGAGACCAGTTCGGCTTCGTGCCGAAGAGAAGGACAATCGGCTATTCAAAGCCGTACCCCAACGAGCTTGACCTGATCCCGCTGCCACCCAAGTATCGGCTCCCTGAGTTCTCAAGGTTTAGCGGGTCAGAAGGGTCGAGCTCAATCGAGCACGTGAGCCGATACCTGGCACAGTTAGGCATGATTTCAGCATCAGATCAGTTGCGCGTAAGGTTCTTTGCGCAATCTCTTACAGGACCAGCTTTTGGGTGGTACACCTCGCTGCCACCTGATTCGATCCAGACCTGGAAGCAACTGGAAGAGCAGTTCCACATTCAGTATCATTCCGAGGCTACCGAGGCTGGCATAGCAGACCTAGCACAGGTGCGGCAAAAGCGGGGAGAAACTGTAGCCGAGTACATCCAGCGCTTCAGGACTGTCAAGAACCGATGTTACTCAGCTCGGTTAACTGAAAAAGAGGCAGTCGAGCTGGCGGCGTTGGGTCTCTCAGCGCCTATCAAGGATCTGGCTTTCCAAGTAGAGTACAACTCGTTGGCGCACATGGCCCAGAAACTGACGATGTATGAGCAGCGCCACCCTGAGTTGTACCAGGACAAGTTCAAACGTCCGATAGGCCTGGTCGATACAGAAGAAGAAGATCCTACGCAAGACCAGGAGGTGGCCGTGGCTGAATGGGCTTGGGGGGCAGATCCTGTATCCTGCAAATGGGTGAGACAGCAAGGGCCTGCAAAATGGTTCGACTTCGATGTGAGCAAAGCTGAGCAAATATTCGATTTACTGCTAAAAGAAAAGCAGCTGAAGGCCACAAAATCCCTACGGCCCAAGAGATGAACGGAAGACCATACTGCAAGTGGCATCACTCGTTCACCCACACCACCAATGATTGCAAAGAGCTACGTCGCCAGATCCAAACGGCGATAGAGCAGGGCCGTCTGATCCTGGGGCAATTCGCCATGAAAGTAGACACCAACCCGTTTCCCGGCGTCAACATGGTAGAATACAGCCACTCCACGAGACGCCGGTTGGATTTCTTGTTCGATGTCAACATGGCAGGACCTGGGTACCACCATGGCACACACAAGGAGGAAGGCGGTCGCTCTCGGGGCAGAGAAAGAGAGAAGGCTGGTCCACGCGACCGGCCCAGCTACGATGACAGGCGGTATTTAACTGAGGAATAGGTGAGAAGCGTGCGATATAAGAAGCCGCATTCCACGCATCTCCTTAACAAGTATGAGCGTCAGTATGACCGACGTCGCTGGCGCGATGGAGAAGATGAAGGATATGAGCACCTCGCTAGGGGACCGTCAAAAGAAAAGGAAGGCGCAGACAAGCATTGGGATTGTCCTTTCTTCAGGTATTGCTGGGATGCGGGAATGAGCCGATTGCCTACAGTCGACAACTGCCCGGAATGTGGACAGCAGAGGGAGGACACGGGGCCAGTGTCAGTGTTCAAGCGTCTAGGGCCCCTCCCACCTCAGAGCCGATGCAGGGAGTCGTCTCAAGCACAAGGTCTCAAGGAGCCAATGGATGACAAAGAGAAAGACAGGTATCACCGTCCAAGGTGGTGTCCCGACGGACTCAGACACACCCAAAAGCGTAGAGTGCAGCGGCTGCGTAACTTGGAGGAAGCCGAAGCACAGTATCTCCACGCTTTAAAGAAAGCACGGCCCGATCTGGCCGTTAAGATTAGGCAGACCTTGGAAACGGAAGATCGCCCGAAAAGGAAAGAGTGGAGCCCCAAACCGGTAAAAGTCGATGCAAAGACATCGGCTGGCACAAACATGGTATTCATACTTCCGTCAGAGTTCTGCGCGCCAAGAACCAACGAGCTACCAGTGGCACAGTTTGACTGCGGCCCACGGCCGGTTATCTTTGAAAAGCCACGTGAGAAGGGCTACAAACATCTGAAAGCCCTGTACCTATGAGGTTACATCAACGGGCAGCCTGTCAGCAAGATGTTGGTGGATACCGGAGCGGCAGTCAATATAATGCCATACTCCATGCTACGGCGTTTGGGACGCTCCACTGCAGATCTGATTAAAACCAACGTCACGTTAAGCGATTTCAACGGCCAAACTTCAGAAACGCAAGGCGTACTGAACGTGGATCTGACCGTGGGCAGAAAAACCATCCCTATGACATTCTTCGTCGTGGATAGCAAAAGCACCTACGCTGTCTTGTTAGGGAGAGATTGGATTCATGCTAACTGCTGCATTCCATCCACGATGCACTAGTGCCTAATACAGTGGGATGGAGATGAGGTGGAGGTCATTCATGCAGACGATTCTGTCGAGATCTCCATTGCTGGCATGAACGTCTGGGAAGCAGAAGACCAAGAGACGATCTCTGGAATCAGTCTAGACGGCTGCGAACGCATTGAGGCTACAAAAAACGGGGTGTGGCTGGTCTTATCCACTGGCCTGACAGAGTAGCAAAGTCCACGATGGTACGTGGTACGGCCGATCCCTGCGATCGGCCACGAAAAACAAAAAGCAGCAATCTTACGACAAGAAGATCCTGCAGTCGTAGCAGGGAGATTCCCTGCCATTGTAAAACACAAATAAGGTGTAAACCGTCCTTGACTAATACAATCAAAAAGGGGGCTGATTCAGGCAATCGGCCCAACTTATTTTTGTCCTCCTCACCTACTGTTTGCCCTGTGTTTAGCATCGATTTAACAGGTGACGGAAAGCTAGGGTATGGGTTTATATCCGCTGATGAACTAGAGGAAATCGACATTGGTCCTGGGGATAAGCCACGACCAACATTTATCAGCAAGAAGTTAGATCCGAGTCTGCGGGGTCCGATGATAGCTCTGTTGAAAGAATATCCAGATTGCTTCGCCTGGGACTATACAGAGATGCCTGGATTAGACAGGAGCATCATTGAGCATCGACTCCCGCTTAAAAAACGATTTCGGCCATTCCAGCAGCGAGCACGACAGATGAAGGCCGAAATTTTGGCAGAAGTCAAGAAAGAGGTCGAGAAAATGTTGACAGCCAAGTTAATCAGGCCATGCCGGTATGCTGAGTGGATTTCTAGTATCGTACCTGTAGAGAAAAAGGATGGCCGCTGGCGTGTTGCCATAGATTTTCGGGATCTCAATAGAGCTACTCCAAAGGATGAGTATTCGATGCCGGTGGAAGAAACATTAATCAACGCAGCTGCTGGTCATAAAGTCTTGAGCTTCATGGATGGCAATGCCGGTTACAACCAAATTTTTATGGCTCCGGAAGATATACACAAGACTGCGTTCAGAGTCCCAGGTTCATTGGGGTTGTTTGAGTATGTAGTCATGACATTTGGACTAAAGAATGCCGGCGCCACGTACCAAAGAGCCATGAATTACATTTTCCATGATCTGATCGGCAAGCTGGTGGAAATTTATATCGATGACGTGGTGGTCAAGTCAGCTTCAGTACGAGGACATCTGGACGACCTGCGACGCGTCCTGGACCGAACAAGGAAATTCGGGCTACGGATGAATCCAAAGAAGTGTGCCTTCGGTGTGACGGCCGGTCAGTTCTTGGGTTTCTTGGTCCATGAATGAGGAATTGAGATCGACCTGAAAATTCAGGAGGCAGTGCAAAAAATGAAGCCGCCTACCACGAAGAAGGAACTGCAATCTCTTATCGGCAAGATCAACTTCGTCAGAAGATTCATCTCCAATCTGTCAGGGAGAATAGAGCCGTTCATGGGACTGGTGAAGATTAAATCTGACGAGGAGTTCAGCTGGGGGGCAGAACAACAACGAGCCTTCGACGAGATCAAAGAATATCTGACGAAGCCGCCAGTATTGGTTCCGCCCCAGCCGGATAGGCCATTCTACATTTACTTGTCAGTAGCGGACGCGTCCATCGCCTCAGTGGTGGTGCAAGTTTATGATGGGCTGGAGCGAGTTGTATTTTACATCAGCAGAAGGATGCTTGATGCAGAGACAAGGTATCCTGAGATCGACAAGTTGTGCCTCTGCCTATTTTTCACCTGCACCAAGCTGCGCCACATTCTGCTATCAGCGGAGGTGGTCATCATATGCAAATCAGATGTCATAAAGCACATGCTGTCGGCTCCTATGTTGAAAGGCCGACTGGGCAAATGGATGTTTGCATTACCGGAGTTCGATATCCGTTATCAACCCGCGAAAGCGGTTAAGGGACAGGCATTGGCCGACCTTATCGCTGAAAGGATCAACACTAATATAGCAGCACTGTCTATACGAGAGTGGGCTATGTTTTTCGATGGATCGGTCTGTGACGATGGGTGCGACATCGGCATGCTACTCGTGTCGCCCCGGGGGGCAACATTTTCCTTCTCTATCAGGTTATCTACCCCTCGCACCAACAACGTCGCTGAGTATGAGGCGATACGCAAGGGAATGGAGTTGCTCATCGAAGCTGGAGCAGAAGCAGTGGAATTTTTTGGAGACTCCAAGCTGGTGATTTCTCAACTCACGGAGGAATACAAGTGTGAGAGCGAGTCGCTCTTCCCATTATGGATGCAATGCCGTGAGCTGATGGCACAGTTCCGGTACATAAACTTCACTTGGATCCCGCGATCGCAGAATATCGAGGCAAATGATCTTGCACAAATGGCTTCAGGCTACAAGGACATGGCAGAGGGAGCCGATGTTCAGGTACAATTCCTGGACGCAGACGACTGGAGAGCCGATATCTTCAATTACTTGAAGGATTCGGCTCGGGGGGCACCTAAACAGATAAGATACAAGGCCGTGAAGTATGTGCTCATTGGGGACGACATGTTTTACAGGACTCTAGAGGGGTTATTGCTCAAATGTCTGGGGACAGCCGAGGCCAATCAGCTCCTACACGAGGTACACGAAGGCGCCTGTGGAACTCACCAATCGGCTCACAAGATGAAGTGGTTGATCAGGCGATCAGGGTTTTATTGGCCTACCATGCTTGAGGACTGTTTTAAGTACTACAAAGGGTGTCAAGCATGTCAGAGATTTGGAAAAATTCAGATGGTACCCGCGTCAGCAATGAACCCCATCATCAAGCCTTGGCCATTCCGAGGTTGGGGCATGGATATGATCGGCAAGATCAATCCTCCGTCAAGAAAAGGCCACATGTGGATTTTGGCCATTACGGATTATTTCACCAAGTGGGTGGAAGCCGTCCCTATGAAGTCAGTAAGTTCAAAGGATGTTGTCAACTTTGTGAAAGAACACGTCATTCATAGGTTTGGGATTCCCCAGACTATCACGACCGATGGAGGTTCGGTCTTCACTTCTCACGAGTTCAGAAAGTTCTGTGAGGATACAGGGATTAAGCTGATTCGATCATCTCCATACTATGCTCAAGCAAATGGGCAAGCTGAAGCGTCCAACCAGAGCCTTATCAAGCTAATCAAGAGGAAAATCGATGAGCACCCTAGGCGTTGGCACGAGGTTTTGTCAGAGGCTTTATGGGCTTACCGCATGTCATGTCATGGAGCGATAAAAACCTCGCCGTACCATCTAGTCTATGGACAAGAAGCCGTATTGCCTTGGGAGATTACGGCTGGATCGAGACGTGTCACTTTTCAGAACGATCTAACGACTGAAGAATATGCGGCCCTGATGAGTGACAGTGTTGAAGATTTGACTGAGCTTAGGCTATGGTCGCTTGAGAATATCAAAGAGAACAAGGCCAAAGTAGCTCGTGCATATAACAAGAAAGTGAGACCAAAGGAGTTCCACGTCGGCGATCTGGCATGGGAAGCTGTGTTGCCATTAGGGACTAAGGATGCAACATATGGTAAATGGTCTCCAAATTGGCACGGGCCATACAGGGTCGATCAGGTTTTAAGAGGGAACACGTACATGCTGGAGGAGCTGGATGGCGTGAAATTCCCAGTGGCTGTCAACGGTCAGCATCTCAAGAAATATTTCCCAAGTATGTGGGATGATGGACAGTGAGATATGGGGGCCGATACACGAAATCGGCCAATAAAAAAAACATATATATTCCCCAAGCAGGTGGGATGATGGACAGTGATAGATGGGGGCCGATACATGAAATCGGCCAATAGAAATATACAGCCGATGCACAGTCATCGACTCTAGAGGTTCAAAACTATTACAAGCAGATGCCAGTTTACATAAACGAGCTACTGAAGAAATGCCTCGAAGGCGTGGAGGGCGTCAGCACGGACACGGTCCACCTCGGCGATCTCGGCTTCGTCATCCTCGTCCTTGCCCATCACTAGCTGCTTGTTCAGGGCACGTATCTCTGCCAGATCAGTCTTCAGTTGAGCCCTGAGGCCTTCTGCTTCGTCTTGGGAGCGGGCGATGGATGCTTCCTTGTCACGAATGAGCTGTTTTGTCGCCCGGACCTTTTCTTCAAGATCTTCCAGCTCCCTTTTCAAAGATGCGAGCTCGGCGGTACTGACAGAGGTGTCAGTTTTGGCATCAAGAGACGCCTTTTTCTCGTTGAGCTGCTGACATCTGTCGGCAATATTGGCCTTCAGCGGAAGTTGGGCACGACGCAGGTTGATCCTTTCACGAGCTAGCTTCACCCTTGACCCGTAGAAGGACAGAGTTACGACGGGCCAAAGCTTCACCTGCAATGCTATTGGGAGTTGGTCCTTGATTTCGGCAAGAACGCCCTTCACCTCTTCAGAACCCTCGATCAACTCCTCGATCGGGGAAGACAGTAAGGCTCTAAGACGTTGGAATTGAGGTAGAACAGCCCTGGCTTGTGGTTCATCGGTGGCGACAGAGGGAGTTGGTTCGATGGATTCAGGGTCAAATGTCAGCAAGCCTGAAATGTCACAACCCTGGCAGCCCAAAAAGGCGTCAGTGTGCGTCCAACGGGGAAGAATAAGCCGAAAGAAGTTAACATACCTCTCCTAAGACCTAGGGGATAGCAGACGAAGAGGCGATCGGCTTGTGTGTGGTTGCTGGGGGCGTTGCCAAAGTAGTAGCCGTTTCATCTGCATTTTCGGGGATTGCCAGGTCTGGTTTGGCTAAAGGCGTCGGCGCGGCCCCGGCCTTCCCACTAGAAGCATCAGTTGTCTGCATGAAAGGTGATTAGCCGATGTAAATGATGATGAATCGGCAGACAAAAGGAAGTAAGTGGTAAGAGCATGAAGGATGATGAGTTTCGAAACCTCCTGGCTCGATGAAGAAGCTTGCGGTCCTTTACGAGCTCTCTTGGGACCCACAGCTGGCCCCGCCTCGACTGGTGCTCGGGGGGCAGCGGGTTCAGGAACCGACCTTTTCCTGGAAGCCGATGGTGGCACATCTGGCTGGCTCGGTGTGATGGTCCTCTCAGAGTCCGTTGGGCTCGATTCTCCCTGATTGGGTTGTGTGTCCTCGTGGGAAGTGTCTTCGACGGAAGCCTGCAAAAGAAGGAAAACTGTTAGACACGAGCACGTCTGCAAGAATGAAAGAATGAGAAGAATCGACCAAGACATGGATCAGCCTACATGCGAGCTTTCTGGAGAAGGGCTCCGGCGCCTCAAGGTCTTCCTGGCAGCTACATTCCTCGTCATCGTTCTTGTCTTAGTTGGAACTCGAGGGGCAGCTGATGTTGAAGTTCCTTGCTTCTTAGAAGACGATTGTGGTGTTATCGGCTGTTTCTACATCATGACCTTTTTCAAAGGCGGCGAGTTTTTGCAGAAAAGAACCGCAGGAGCTGGCGGAAAGAACTCAAAGGGGGAGCCATCACTATGTGTAGGTTCAGGGCCATGTTGTTGCTGCAAAGAGAAAAAATTGGGTTAGTAAAGGAGTCATTGGTGAGCTGCATCAAGAAAATTTACAAGTAGTGGTACCTGTTCCACGGGGATGTCATAGTCAGCATCAAGCTGTTTCAGCAACGGTCCCAGAGCTTTCCTGAAGGCGTGAGTCTTCCACATCGACCACCAGTCCTCGAAGCCATCAGTTGATGAGGCGAATGTGAGGTCATTTGGAATAGGGATGGTCAGAGCATCAAAGAAGGAGTAACACCTCTGACTGGTGAGAGGATCAGGCAGGTCGGCTCTGCTCTCCGTAAGATGATGGAGAAAGAGATGGGGAGGTACTTGTCCAAGACCAAATTGCCGAGCCACTATGACTGGCTGGTAGAATTCATACCCAGGCTTGATGATTCTGTTGGATGTACTCATGCCAACTGGAAGGAAACAGGGATGGATGACAATGGAAAAGAGTTGCCGAGTGCTGGTGTCATCGGCAAAGTTATCTAGCCTGAAGGAGAGTGGATTTTCGAAATGTTCAGATTCTTCCATGTAAGGGAAGAAGGTAGGATTGTCCAGGCCTTGAAAGAAAGTGCTGAACCACTTGGATGCTTCCTGAGGGGATAGTTTGCTGCCTGGCAGCCTATACAAAGCTTGGCCATAACTAGTGCATCGGATCTGCTTCCCTTTGACATCTGGAAAGGTACAACTCGCCAAAAGGGGGAAGTTTGGGATGTGGTTTTGAAAGTACAGCTGAGCCCATAGCTGAATGAACCACCAAGGACCACCTGTTTTGACTGCTATGCCTGAGAACAGCTTGACAGACATCAACTGGAGATATCGATAGACCTCTCCAAGGAACAGTTTGCCGATGCCAAGTTGAGTACCTTTGGCCAGTTCGTGGGCTAGGGAGAGATAGTTCTTGGTTGGAGCAAGGGAAGGGCCACAGAATATGAAATGCTCCAGCCAGAAGTTGAGAAAGGCTGTATGTTCTTTCTCTGAGACAGGGCCCTTTGTTTTCATATGGCGTTGGAGGTAGGCACCCCAGTTCGTGGAGTCTGTTTTAGAAGACAGTTTGTAGGGGACTTTGGTCAGTTTAATAGCAGAGGGGCTGGGTGATGTAACATCCAGGCCAGTGATCATCACCACGTCTAACAGGGTTGGTGACATAGGGCCATCACCGAACATAAAGCAGTTCAGAGCGTCAGACCAGAAGTAGCCGATGGTTTTCAGAAGGTTCTCATGTTTCTCGAGAGGAGACAATGATAAATGCAAGGCATCGTCTATTCCTGTGGTTTCCCATTGGGATTGGTAAGCTCTATCTACTCTGCTGAACCAAGAGACCCAATGTTCAGGGGGATTAGGCCAGGCTCGCAGGCAGTCGGCCCAAGAGTTCAGATCTAGGTCTTCGCTTACGAAGGGGATTCTATTTGCTTCACAAGAAATCAGATGAGCAGGGCTAGATTCTGTACGAGGGCCAAGACAGAGAGAGTTTGGGAGAGAAGGATGCGGCAGCAGAATGTCTGAAACCTAGAAAATTTAATGGTGGAATAAGGCATTAATTTAGGTGTTCGCCATTAAGTCTAGCATCGGGTTCAGACTGCGAGGAGTAGGCGTACCATCAGACCGGAGACCTCTGGGTTGGCGTTGGACGATTCCGCCATCTAGTTCGCCGGCGGAGATGGATCTATGCAGTTGGGGATTGAGGGTTCTTGTCGCTGTGAGCTCGATCTGGTCAGTGGGCGATTGAAGATCTAGGTCGCCCTTTTTTGAAGAGGGTCGCAGGTTACCGTTTGGAACTGAAAAGAAGCCGCTTAGATTTGCCTAAATATGCGACCAAGTTTTGACCTTGTCAACGTTTTTGGGAAAGCCGATGTGCATCGGCTCTTTGAGCTTTGACCTGGTTGACGGAGTGAGTGCAGTGTGGTGAAAGCCGATACAGCGTTATCGGCTTCTGGAGCATCGACCTATTTTGGCTATCGGAAAAATTGGGGCGAAAAAAGCAATCTTCGAGAAACAGATTTTCATTCATTCATTCAAAAGCTGATTGCTTACAAAAGGCTGATTGATTACAAAAGGGAGCTTACTACTACTACTACTACTATTGGTTCCTAATCTAGAGGCCGAGGTCGTCGCCGCTGTCGTCGCCGCCGTCTTGTTCGCTGTCCTCAGCACTGCTGCCGGCGTCGTCTTCGCTGCTGCTGATCCAGATGCCCGCGGGGGCCTCCTCGTCCTCGTCATCGTCTTCGGTGTCCTCGCTGGACCCGGCGCGGAAGTACTTCACCGGCTGGTACTCCTCGGAGGAGGTGTCCTCCTCTTCCTCCTCCTCGTCGGAGGAGTCGACGCCGTCCCAGGACATGGCGTCGTCGGTGCTGTCCGCCTCCAGTTCCCCATCGGCAAGGAACTGCAGGTCCTCCTCGCCGTCAGTCAAGGACGCGTCATCCTCCGACCAAGCGGCAAAATCCCAATCCCTCTCGTCCCACCATTGTGGGGCGAGAGTGTTGTACGCCGCCGTCGGCGGGTGCTCTGGCATCGGCTCTCGGTCGCTCATTGAGTTGGAGGCTTGGGAGGACAGGCCAGATGAAGCGGAGGAGGCCATGGCGGAGAAAGAGGGTTTTTTTCGGCGGCGGAGGAAGAAGGGTTTTTTGGCTGCTGGAGGAAGATGGGGACTGCAAACTGCTTAGATGAATTTAAATAAGGGGAATAGTGTGAAGCGGTTCGATACTATAGCGGTTTCCCAGAATGTACTGCCGAAGTTGTCAAATCATGCACTGCGGGGAAGTGGAGAAGACAAGGCATCATGATGAGGGGGTGGCGTGACGATCCTGTTCTGCAACGCATTCTGTCAACACGCAACCCGATACAAAAAAAAGGGGGAAGGAAAAAACAGAGTGGTTTTGGAATTATTATTGCCAAAACCAGGGGGCATGTGTTATCGCCATATTTTGGCTAAAGGAGGAGATGGGCCGTGATCAAGATGGGCTTAGAAGATACGTATATGCAACGTGTTGTTGAATCGGCCTCGTGCGTTGATTTGGGCTAAACTGCCCGTGTATCTTATATTGTAATAGATTCCGTTTAGATTTAGGTAAGAGATAGAGTTGTAGAGTTATTCCAAAGATAGAAA
Organism: Avena atlantica; assembly: GCA_910589765.1. Lineage (NCBI taxonomy): Eukaryota > Viridiplantae > Streptophyta > Magnoliopsida > Poales > Poaceae > Avena > Avena atlantica. The sequence continues at coordinate 432,171,593 of OU342739.1, forward strand.
GTCTCCGGACTATAAATATGTACCTAAGGTTATTGAGAAAAGGAGGACAATCACGTTCACAACCAACACAATCTCGGCGCATCGCCACCCCTTGTTTCTAGGGTTTTTCTCGGGTAAGTGCCATGCTGCCTAGATCGCATCTTGCGATCTAGGCAGTATCTACTTATGCGATTATTTGGTGTTACTCGTACTGAAGCCTTGTTGATGGCGAGTAACACTATTATCATAGATTTGTTTAGGCTAGCATCAGTACTTTTTGTTATGATCGTTTAGTTATGCTGCCTCTAGTTATCTCGCCGCCTTTGCACCTTTTCCTGGGTGCAAGGGTGGCACTTTGCTTAATCTTTATTTAAGTCGATTTGATCTGTTATAGTTGTGCCTTGTTCTCCAAGGTTTAGTTTGATATCTACATGATCAGGCCTTGCAAACGGGTTGAACGATCCAGTAATATGTAAGATATGATTTGCCAATCCAAGAGGAGTTGTTCCGAGAATTGAATTTATGTTGGTTTTTAGGCCTTCTCTAGGGTTAGTTTTCCATCATCTTTCATATCTACCAGGCTCAATTACGTGTAGGATGTTCCAGTCATGTGGTTAAAACGTTAAACTGTCGTAGATCGATTTGACTTGTATTGATAAAGCAAAGCCCCATGTTATCATAGATCTAATGCAGAACCATGGGATAATCGGCTCTAGGAGCCGATTCACAGGGAAACCTGGGAGCCGGTCACGGCTCGAATTTTACGTATACTTGTTTACCATGCAGGAAACCAATCGAAGCAATCCTTCACCTTCCTGACCAGGTATAGGTCAGGTGGCACGCTCTCAAACCAAGCCAGGACGTGTGCCGGAGTTTTGCGGGCCGTTGCCCGAGGGACCAGGGCCCACCAGCAGTCCTGGGAGCCTCCCGGCTCTCCGTGTTGCCCGTCGCTGCTCGCCGGTGGGTTTTGGCAGGCAACACAACTGCAAAGAGCTAGGCCACTATGTATCAACTTGTCCACAAGAGCCACGTAAAGAACTCAAGGACATCCATTGTTTCAACTGCAAGAATCCAGGACATTATGCAAGCAACTGTCCAGAAAAGATGAAGAACAAGTTGAACAAGCCTATGAAGAAACTCAACCTTGGCCCATGAGTCAAGTATGGAAACAAAGGACTCAACACAAATGTTTACTTAGATAAGTTTCCCCAGGATCCCAAGAAGGCCAATATGTAAATTTTGTTTGAAAATTTTTAAGGGTGGTAGTACCCTAGTTGTTTTGAACCTGCTTGTAACCCTAGCCTCCCCAAATCTCGGGACTAGATTTATTTTAAGGGTGGTAGCCTGTCACATCCCAAGATTTTCCAATTTGTAATGTGAAAATAAATGAATGAAATAAAACTTTGTTTGATTTTCAGGGCCAGAAGAAACTTTTTGAATTTAATTGGAAACTTCAAACCAATTTGAATCAAATAAATCCTAAAGGGATTTATAAGGATAAACATTTATTAAAGGAAATTAAAATGTTTTGGAATTACTATTTTGGATCTTTTAATAAAAGATATGGTTTTCAAAAGAATAGGTGGATTTATAAATAAGGATTATTTTATAAAGCCAAATTAAACCTTGACCAAGCCTTTGAAATAAAACATTTTGTTTTGATAAAAAAAAATTAAAGGTTTATTTAAATAAAATAATATCCAAATTTTTATTTAAATAAAAGGTTTTACCATTTTAATTAAAACATCAAAACTTATTAAATTATTTTAAATAAGTTTTCTAAGTATTTTATTTTCTTAATTAAAACCTGCTGAAGTGTTTTGGTTTTATTTTAGATTTCAAAATAAATATTCTAATAAAACAAATCTTATTTGATTTAATAATGAAGGTCTATTGTATTTAATTATTAATGGACCCTAAAATAAAAGGTTATTTTGTTTTAAACAAGTTTCCAAATATTCCTTATTTCCAAATAAAACCTACTGATTTGGTTTTGAAAATATATGGATTTCAAATGGAAATTTTATTAAATAAATCAAACCCTATTTTATTAAATAACTAAAGGTCCATTTTATTTAATTAATAAATGGATCCTAAAAAGATTTAATTATTGTTTTATTTTGGAATTTTGGTTTATGTTACTGAACAGAACCAAATTCAAAGTTTCAAAGTGTGGTGTTAGTTTGAATTGTTTGAATGTTGTTTGATTGTTTGAATTTCAAAAACAGAAAAAGAATTAGAAAAGGAAAAAAGGTTCCAGGAACAAAAAAAATGGAATTGGACCTAGCCCAGCCGGCCAAGCCCACAAGCCCAGCAAACCAGCCCAGCTTCCCCTCCCAGGGAAAACGTTTTGTACTCAGAATATAACTCAGACAGACGATGACTGGTGGACCTCCCTCTCACTTCTTTTCCCACTGACGACTGGACCCCACTCTCCTGTTCATCCTCCTCACCCGCGTGACCTCCTTTCCCCAAACCTCACTGCTGTTGCTGCCATTCAATCCGCGCGTTCAATTCGCCATAATACCGAGCTTTAATCTCGCCGCGATCACGCACGTTAAAACGCCAGCGTCTTCTCCTCCTTTCCCCTCTGTCACCCCATCTCGACACGCCCCCAGGCCGCCCCAATTTCTCCCCGAGCAGCTCTGTCTCTGACGAGCTTCCACCTTCAATTCCGGCCAGTACTTTCCACCTCCATCCTCACCGGCCACGCACACACACTCAGCACAACCAGGCGCACCTTCTTGTGCCATCAGTTCGCCCGCGCGCGTCCCCTAAACGTCGACAAGCATGACGCAGAGCGTCGCCCCCGTCTATCTCGCCTCCGTCAAGCTCCCCGGTAAACCTCGACCGCCCCTCTGCTTCTCGATCATACGAGCAACTTCGCCTTGGTCTTACGCACCTAACCTTACCCTCGGTTGGCCTTCTCGTGACCTGTAGCGACGACTCCGACCACGACTGGGACCACCCGACGTTGATCTCTACTCCGGCGAACAATCGCAGTTGTACCAGAGCACCCCCTGCCACGACAAGCACACGTCGAGCATCACCACGTCCTCGCGAATCTGGTGAGCAAACTCCTCTCTCTTCTAGCGTCCTTCCTCGCCAGCGCCGCCGCTATCTGGCCGCTCCGCCGCTCGCCGTTGTCCTAGCACCGCCAGCTTTTGGCAAGGCAGTTAGAGCCGTTCGATCTAGATCGGGCGAGTATGATTAGATCATTTAAGTCGCGAAGAGGTACGCTCTCTGGACCACACGATCTAATTAGATCCAACGCACCTCGTTGCTGATCCGGCCGAACTGGTACCCGCGAATAGCGATGCGCCGCGTGTCCCCTGTTCTGTTTAAAAACAGATTTGAAAACAGAATTATTTGTGAATTTCAAACCCTTGTAACTTTCGATCCACACGTCCAAAATTTACAAATTTGATACCGTTGGAATCAGTGGAACAAACCCTAGCCAACCCTGGAATTTATTTAGCAAATAGTATCTGTTAGTTTGCTTGTTTTTGCAGATACTTTTGTGTGCTTGTTTAGATTAGAAAAATTGTTTAAAAATGTTTTTAGGGTTAAAACCTTTGCAAAATGGTTTGTTGTAAACTCACTGACCCTAGGAACCAACCCATAGTTTTAAAAATGAATTTGGTAATGTCTAGGATGGATTAATTGATTTAGCCCATTTCTAGCCATTTAAAAATAATGGTTTTTGTTATGAAAATGATTTTGAGTAAAATCTTTGGGAAAATGTTTTGGATCAAACCTACGGGCCATAAACACCAAGTTTTGAGAAACCTCAACTTATTTGGTGAACCACTCAAAATTGTTGCTTGATAAAAATGTTTTTCCACCACATAAAATGTTAATGGATTTAAAAATGGTTTATAGACAAAACCCTTTTTGCAAATGACTTTGCCATTTTTGGTAAATGACCACTTTGGACTTTACAAAGTTTAGAAGCCTAGTGGAGACCACCTTTGCAATTAGAACCATCTTTTACATGCTTACATGCATGACTTAGATCTTAGATCCCAAAGTTTTATGTGTGTGAATTTTTGTTGATTGATTATTGGTTTGGAATGCTAGTTGATTTGGTGTTTGCTTGATTGATTGTAGTGAAATTAGCAAAGTGTGAGACTAGCAAGATCAAGGAGTGAACCATCATTCCCTACCAAAAAGGCAAGTGACACTATCATCAAAAGTCCTACTATTTTCATTATACTTAGTGGATTTTGAAACATGCATGAAAATACTTTTTGTACTTATGCTATGCTAAAAATCCTAATAGGATTCCCTATCCATTCCTTAGAGAAAACAATGTAGTTGTTACATGCTTAGCCATGCTATATTTTGAAAAGAGATACATGTTGAGATTTTACAAAGGTTGAGAAAAGGTCTTGTGTTTTACATAATAAAACAAGGACTCAATGAACTACCTAGGTGGAGGATACTTTAAGTTTTGGAGAGGGTGGCAACAAAAGGAACCATGTCTATGGGAATCACTTTGTGTTGTGCTCCAAAAGAAAACCACCTAGGAAACTTAGAGATTGAACATGTTTCTCCAATTGTGGCTTTCGTGTGCAACCACATGCTATTATGGCTCTGGCTTAGTCCACTACATTGGGAAGACTCATGCACTGTCCTCAGTTAACTGGACATGGGGACCTGGACATGGGTGCTGAAGGCAAGCTAGCAATGGTGTATGGGAGGACCCTTTGGAAAGACTTCGTCACATTCTCAATCTGCCAGTACTCCATCTTGGTGAGCACTAATCCAGTAGGCCACTGGTGGCAAAAGGATGGAATTGTGACATGTGGGTAAAGTGTACTCCTTCTGCAGAAGATAATAAAAATCTAAGTACTTAGCCGTGTCCCCGGTTATGGACAATACTGAGCAACTAAAGTTTGAACTATGGGAGATCTCGACATTCTAATTTCTAAAAGAAAACTTTTAAGGACTTGATGCACTTGGGGTTACCAAGGAGCTCAAGAGACTTTGTCAAAACTTGATGTACTTGGGGTTACCAAGGAACTCAAGAGATTTTGTTGAAAACATGAACCCTTGGGGTTACCAAGGAACTCATGAGGTTTTGATAAAACTTGTTGCACTTGGGGTTACCAAGTAGCTCAAGGGATTTTGACAAGGACTTGAACACTTGAGTTTCTACCAAGGAGTTCAAGGAACTTGGAAAAAGAGATTTGACAAAGGACCAAAACCATTTTGAAAAGATAGGATAAATTATTTCTTTAAGAAAATGAGCCTAAAACTCTACTTAGCCAAATATGCATGTATTGATAGGATCCACTCATATTATACATAGTAGTGAAGCTTGCCAATACAATTCAAATGTATTGACCCGTGTGGCTGTAACTTGTAATGTTGCAGGTTTGATTGATTTTTAGTGAAGATTGTTTGATTAGGATTACAAAGTCTACAACCAACATCTGCCTGTGGCACTTTGAAGATGAAGGAACCCATGACTATAGTTATTCCGCTGCAATGTAATGTAATAGCCAAATGAGCTATGTATGATGTAATAAAATTATGTTATTCCTGGTTATAAAGTTATGTTATGACCTTTGTATCTTGATATTACATCTTAACTGTGGATGCTAGCTATTGATCCAGGGACTAGAATTGTAAACACAGGGGATACCACCTTATATTGTGTAAAGGTTGGGACACTCCCTCTACAACGCCGGACCTGGTGGACCTTGTTCTTCCAACAACTCGGACCGGTATAGCCGGTCCAGTTTTACTCTTGCGTCATTCGACGGCAAATCTCTGTACAGAGCTCTGTCTTGTATTCCATAGTGGTTATTTCCACCATGGATGGCATATTCCATCTCAGAATAACCATCATTGTACCTTTCATTCACTTGATTGTAGCGAGCTGCCCTCGTTTCTCTTTCCTGCCGGGGTTCATATCTCGGTTGCGGATTAAGTGGCAGTTCTCTCCTTACTTCAGCCGGGGTGTTGTTTTCATGATTGCCTCTTCCGGGCTCTCTTCTGCCGAGGTCTCCATTGCCTCGGCTTTCGTGTCTTTCTCAATACGGCCAGGATTCTTCTCCCCACTATTACCTCGGCTCCCATTGCCTCTGTTCTCGTTTGCCTTCCCGGCCATTGCCGGATCATATGGAACAATCTGCTTGTTTCTCTTTCCTGAGGTTACTGCTTTGTCCCTTCGTGCATTATGTCTGGGCGAAGATGCTGCTGCCACGGACAAGGCAGGTGCTGCGCCTGCCGAGTGAACCATTCGCGAGGCCCCCGGCCTCGCCGGGTCTGCCTTGAGTATTTCTTCGTTTTGCTGGTTCGCAATGCAGACCAACTCATTCACTCTTTCCTATTGTTTCTGTCGGGCTTCCCCGGTCAACCCCTCTAATTCCAATGCTGAGGCATTTGCCGCTCTCAGGTTCTTTGTCGGGGTACTGTACCTTGGCAAACCCAAGTCAACTGATTCCGCCCTATGAGCATCATGCTCTTTGTTGATATCATCCATGAGGTTCTTCCCCCTTAATCTTAATTCATCCACCCGCTCGGGTGCGACATCAAGCTTATTAGCTTTGGCATATTCTCTCAGGGTCCTGTTCAGGGACTCCCACAAGGCCGATACCTTTTTGGTCTCTACCAGCACCTTTTGCCTGGTTTCTTCTAACTCAGCCTAAGCATTTGCCGAATCAAGTATCGGCGCTACAGGTGTAGTCAAGTTTTCTATGGTCGCCTGAAGAATGTTCTCTGGCCTTTCCAGAGGTGGCCCCCTTACTCTTGGTGCCTTTGGAGTGGTGTCCTGCACCTCGGCCTGGTTGGTCACTGGAGGGATTACCTCGGTGGGTGGTGCCGTCTGCCTGGGCGCGATCTGCATGCCTGCGGCGGGGTCTTTGGTTGGTCCGGCGCCTGTTACTCCCGCCTGTACTCCTGCTGCGACCATCACCTCGACGCTGCTCACCGAACGCGCTTCGTGCGGGCGCCTCGCAGCGCTAAGGGGTGGCTCTCCTGCAACAACAACTTGGTGAGGATAAATGCCGGAGATGTCGACGCCGACGTAGACCTTGTGCCTGCCCAAGCTGATGAAGACACCATTGCGCGGGGGAGTTTTTCCCCTGAAGTTGCCCGCATTGTCACTGACATAGTCACCGAGATCGAATCTCCGGACCAAACCAGAAATAACGCGCTCGCCTGTGTTGATGAAGTTTCCTGTCCGGATCATGACTCCAGCTAGCACCGCTGCTGGCCCCACGGTGGGCGCCAACTGTCGTGGTCGTGGCACGGCAGATGCCATGGGTAGGCTAAAGTATGGGGCCAATGGATGCTAGAGGGATCCGGGGAGGGAAGATGCAGTTGATTCTACACACAAGAGACTAAGGCAAAGATCGTTATTTCTCCTTCCTTGGGCTACAAGTGCTCCTTGAGCTGTAGACAAGGAAAAAGGAAGAACTTTACCAGCCTAACGATACTAGAAATGAGCCGATCCCCCTTCAGAGTCCATGCCTCTCCTTATAAACGAGTGCCTTGGGCTCCTCTAGGGCTGACGTGGCAAGCATATTCGAGGAATATGCTTGTCCCAATATAGTAGTTCGGTGCCCCCCTTTCCCTGTCGCTCCCCTAATGATGGCAAGGTTCCAGAGGGCCCCTCTTGTGCGCCTCGGGCTTCTGGACTGTCACCTCCGTGACCTCCTTCTGCCTCTCTGTCGCTCTGCGCCTTTGTCCCTAGCGCTTGGCTCCGCTCAGATTCTCCCTAGCTTACTGCTAGGGTTTGACTTTAGGCTTCTCCTTCTCCTGCAAGCTTCATATCATTCGGTCCCTCCTCACATAACTCGGATCGTCCTTTACCTGCATCAGGATCACTTGGGTTGACCCGGACGACTTACGCAATATCTCGGCCGGGTAATGTCTTAGCGTAAATACACGGGTCTCTCCTCTTCATGTCTCGACCGACTTCTACGGGATTCGGCCGACCTAGGTTGTAACTCGAAAACCAGACGGGGATTATACACTCGTCTTTCCCCGTCTTTACCCTATCCGGGGTTACCTCCCCAACATCGCCTCTTGCTACACTCCTAGTTCTTACTAGTCCCTGCAACGAGTTGCAGGTGTGAATAACTGATCCGGTATCATATACCCAAGAACTATTAGGTGCATCAGCAAGATATATGTCTATAACATTGCAAACAAGTGTACCTGAGTCGAAAGTCATACCTCCACTCTTGGCTTTATCGGCCAAGTACTTGCTGCAGTTTCTCTTCAAGTGGCCATCCGCCTTGCAGTAGAAGCAAGTGGATCCGGCTGAAGGAGATGGCTTAGTCCCTGAGGAAGCGCTTGGGACCGGGTCCGGAGCCTGCTTTCCTCCTGACTTAGCCTTCTTCTTAGTCCAATAACTATTCTTGAACTTAGCCTTATTCTGCACCATCAACACTTGACTGGCGCCCTTCTTGAGATCCGCCTCTGCCTGCTTGAGCATCCCATGTAATTCAGTGAGCTTCTTATCCATACCATGCATGTGGTAGTTCGAAATGAACTGCCCATATGCACTAGGAAGAGAGTTCAGAATTATATCCGTAGCGAACTCTTTGCTAATGGGGTAGCTAAGCCTCTCCAGAGACTGCACGTAACCAACCATTTTGATCACATGCAGACTCAGTGGATCACCATCCTTAATCTTGCAACTCAGCAAAGCCTGAGAGACTTGATACCTCTCAGTCTTTGCCTGATCCTGGAACATACTTTTGAGGCTTTCGATCATATCGTAGGCCTCAACATTGTCGAACTGCTTTTGCAAGTCCGGTTCCATGCGAGCAAGCATAAGACAACTAATATCCGTGGACTCATCCTTAGCCCGACGGTAGGCATTGGTGGCAGTGACAGTCGCATTCTCATTCGGCTCATCTGTAAGTGGGTTGTCTAGGACATGGTCCTTCTTTTCTTGTTTGAGAACAATTCTCATATTTCGATACGAGTTGGTAAAATTAGTGTCGTTCGGTTTATCTTTCTCAAGAATAGTTCTCAACGCAAAACCGGATATCTGAGAGTGACTGCTACTTGGTGCCATGATCTACAACATAAAATATGCAAAAAACTTAAGACATGTATTCATAAAAGAGAAAGCATATTAAACACTTTAATATTTTATGCTCCCACTAGAACCAACACCCCTCCGATGGTTACTTAGTGATTCAGGATCCTAAATAAACAAGTCGGCTAGTGAGATTTAGCATCACCGCTAGCCGCCAATTATCTAGGTAGACAACTCCTTGTCAATCGTATCTTATACGACTCCTGTTGGACGGGTGGCATCACATGCCCTAGCTCCCATCCGACTTTTCCCCGAGTCCCACAACCGTTGTGATAGACCTGTCTAGCTTACCGAGTGTTTCCACAGTAAGAGTCCGACTCAAACCCACCTAGTCAGAAAGAATTGGCAGCACATTAATTTTATGAGCCCACTACCAAAAATGTCCGACTTGTGATGGTGCAAACACTGGCAGGAAAACCGACTAGACCTTTGAGGAATTAAATTTTACCGACTATCTAATAGAGGTAAAACAGATACATAACAATAACACATAATAAATAATCATAATGTGAAATGGTATGGCTCTCTTCATGGCGATCTCCATCTCCACAAAGCCTGCAGTCTGGCTCGTGCCAACTCTTGTTACTTGCCGTCTTACTCCATGTCGCCGACATGTACATCGCCTTGCATGTCATCCGGATTCTCCAAACAGCTACACTAGCTTAGTAAAATAAATTACATAGAGAATCCGACACGCAGGTCGTAATACAATAAAATGACAGCACCTAGGCTCCGGCCGGTTGACAAAAACCATGATTCACAGATCACGTATGGATTACACACATACATCACATGCACATGAACCATACCATTCACAACTTCCTGCAAAAACAAGTTATGCATAGATACGATATCTACCGGCGTTGTGAAACTCGCAACGACATCTAAGGCGCTACGACAGGGCGAAGCCGACGGTCCCATCTACGATCCGGACATGGATTCCGACCATTATTCCGATTCGATCAAACTTTTTGATCTTCGATCATCTCCTCTGGATTTACGTGTCACGGTCTACCCCGATGGCGGAAGCCGACCGGTAGGGGTATGTCCTTCTATGACCTCAGCAGTATGATCACAGAAATCAGATATACCATTCCCCGAGTATAGTTGATCCAATCAACCTCGTACAAAACCGATCTATCTCATAGATCGACTACCTAAACAGCATATAGATCTCGTCTACAGCCAATCGCATATCACATATGTGAGATCTCGAGCCTACAACCAGAAGCTATTGCTCTGATACCACTGTTGGGCCACGCGGAGATAAAACAAAATTTCCCCTCTAACGTGGTGATCCCAAGATCTAGCTGAGGTAGAAGGCCACGAGGTTTACCACTAGACGCGCAGTTGTGGATTAATGATGAAGCGCGTCAGTTGATGCAGTGCAGTCCTTTGCAATTCGATCGTCCTGGTGCTGATCGTACATCACCTCTGCTGGTATCCACACGTATAAGGAGGAGCACCGGCGGTGAACTTCTAGGTTCGATACGACGGCAGGACTGCTGTGGAGCTAGGGTTTCCAACACATGGAATGACCTAACCGATCAACGATTAACACTTCTGGGTTACTGTGCTCCACTATATATAGGGAGTGAACGTGGGCTCCACTCTCGTGGACCATTTACTAAATCCCATATAACACTAGTCACCGCGAGTCCGACTCACTGACTCAGTCCTAATCCGGCTTGGGTCCAACCCAACCAGATTTCCGGTTCAGATCCAATCCGAACTTGCTCCCTCTCTTAAGTGTGTGACCCCGCAGGCTCTTGGCAACTTAGACACGATTAGAGTCTGACTCTCAATCGATCAGTCGGTAGCGGCTCCTAGCAGAACATGCCGACTCCCAAGTACCAAAGAGTCATGACGACTTGCCTTTCCAATGCGACTTGCGTCTGAGTCCCTTTTGCCTCACGATATACCTTGTTAGACTATAGGCGAATATTTGTCATCCCTTAAATAGTCCAACTCTGTTCTCGATCCGAGATAATTGACTCACCCGACTAACTCTTAGTCGATCGCCTTAGTTAACACTTAACCGAGTCGTGCATGGCCATGCTTTCCAAATCATATCATCCGAGAGGGACCAGAGAATATCTCTCCAAGTGGAGGGTCAAAATCCCGTCTTGGTTATTCACATCACACAACTTGATTCTCAGTCGACCCGAAATCTGCCTTTATGACTACCCAGTTATGGATCAGTGTTTGACAAAACCTAAGTCGGTGATCCTCAACTCGGACTATGCAACAACCTCAGGTCTAAGGATTACATTGATTGAGATATACAAATGACAAATTGTCCGCTGTACCTCAATATGGGTCAATCCGACTCGCTAAACTCTTTAGCTGAATCTGTGTAAGTCGGAATCGCATCACCATGCCCATGACAAGTGGAACCGAGTCATCAAGCCGACTTTCACATTGGTCTAAGTTGTGTGTCCAGCACAACCTCAATGACAAAGGATATTTAGTATAAACAACATGAATGTATAGTTCCACAATCGAATCACATATTCAATGATACACATCAGATGTTTATACAAGGACAACTTAATAACTTTATGAATACAATGGGAAATATCATCATACATGATTGCCTCTAGGGCATATTCCCAACAATACGAAGGCTATCCTTCCTATCCGTGGTGTACTGATGCATTAACTTCTCGCGGTGCTGCAGAGGCTGGATCCGCCTGATGAACCAGCACATGGATAGGTCCAACCTGGTCAAACCCGTCTCCACTAACCATTCTATCCGCCTTATGACGCGGCAAGCATCGTTGTCGGAGGGAAGGGTGGCTTGGGACCTCCATGTCGGGGCTTCGACGGCGGCTCCATCGATGAAGTCCGGTTACGTTTCTTCTCGGCTGGCCAGAGGGATATCTGGGCAGTAGAAGTACGTCAGTTGCCAGTTCTTGCAAGATTCATGGCCGACGATGTCGGGGAACCGCTGGCTAGGACAAATCTTAAAACTAATTGTTCCACAATTTTTGAGCTTGTCCTTGATCGCTTCGGCTTCCCGCTTGATGGTGAAGAAGTAGATGAACAAGTCTAACCTAGGCCTAATCCCTAGGTAACCCTCGCAAAGCGCCGCGTAGTTGCTAAGCGCAAGGATACTATTGGGGGAAAGGTTCTGAGGCTGAACCCGAAAGTGTTTGAGGACAACAAGGAAGAAGTTGGAGATGGGCAGGGAAACGCCACGTACCAATTGAGCTTTGAGGTACACCTTCTCTTCGGCTTTGGGAGAAGGGGTGATCTCGCCGGCCGGCGCCGCCCGCCAGACAAGCCCCTCCGTCCCAGGGAGGTAGCCTTCGATGACCAACTCCTTGATATCAGTGTTAGTGATATCTAAGCCACGCCAATCCCCTTTGTGGGAGTCGCTTTCTTCCTGCAGCAGCTCCATTGCCACTGGATTATGGTCGCCGCCGGTGAACTCGACCACCATGGACTTTGGCAGCAGCAGTCCCTCTGGGGCACTTGGACGATGCTCGTCGGCTTCACTGCAGCATAAGCCACCACCGCCATAGATGGGTTAGTGCTGCTGCTCGCCATTGGAACGGGGGAGGAGGTGACTAGGGAGATTGGGAGGCTAGGATTTTTCGCGTGCATGCGTAGGGATCGAGGAGGTGCTCACTGGAGGAAGACGAAGGCGCAAGGGAAGAATGAGGTGAAAAGTAAAAATCCACCGCAGTTGTAATTTATAACCCCTGGCGTCAAGATTCGTGCAAGAGATCGAATGGTCGGCGTGTGGACGACGTGTGCGGGCGCGTGCGTGGAAATTTCGCCACGTTCCCAACCGCCGCCGCCAACGGTTTGTATCCTTTGCGCGGGTAAAACGGACATGATTGTGTTCTATGCATGTGTGAGTTACGAGGCACCGCTGACCTATGTCTACGTCATCCTAGCTGTCACTAGCAGGTGAACCATCACATCAGAATATTCCAGCATGGACGAATCCAGTCCATCTACGAGAAGAGTACGATGGAAGATTCAGCGTTTCTCCGACTTACAAGTTGAAGACGAAGAGCATTGCAGGGTTCTTAGGAGGACTACAAGATATTGCTTGATGATTTGCCGACATCCATCTAGACGGAGGCATTCACCGAGGCAAGACGGTGCAAGATCTCAGAGTTCTCCGGGGGGTAATGTTGGGGATATGCTATATGGGTATCCTCATAGCATGTCTCCTACCCGGATAACCCGGGTGGCCCATAGTTGGTAGCATGACCCATGGCCTGCTGGGCGGCCGAGTTAGATGGATCCAGAAGGGAGGCCCATGCCGGATAATGGAAGGCTATGGAGGAGTCACCGATGTACCCGGAGCCTTGGAGTGCAAGACACGCTAGACTAGTTGTATGAAGTGTAGGACTCTATAACCTGTTCGGCTAGGACTTTACCTGTAACCCTAGGACCTGGCGACTATATAAGTCGGGCCTATGGGAGCCTTTAGGGCCTGACAAGTTAGACCAATCAACTCATACCTCGCACAGTAAACCGATTCCTGTAACTCGGTGTATTGCCATTATAGTAATTTATAGCAGGAGTAGGATTCCGCCACCGTTGTGGGATCTGAACCTGGGTAAGCTGTGTTACCTCGTACCCGTCAACCGTTCGCCTTACCCCACGTCTCTAAACACGCACTTTGAGGACCCATACATGGCGTACTTGTCGGCAATACCACGACATTTGGTGCCCACCGTGGGGCAAGAGGCGCTTCAGGATCTACAGTGGGCGAGGTCCAAAATCTTCACGGGAATCGGCGAAACCGTAGCCATCGGCCACATTCTATTCTCTGGCAACACTCCGATCGTCCCTCCTGACGAGTTCTGGATCCTGGCGAAGACGAACCCTACCATATTCTTGATCGTCCCCATCGGACATATCCACCTCTTCATCGGCGAAACCGACTCGGGCACTAGTTCCCTGGGAGTCGGAGGAACGTCAAGAGCTGCACGGACCGCCTACGGGCAGGACACGTTCGCGGAAGGATCTATGTTGGATCTCTCTTCGGAGTTTGCCGACAAAGATCGGAAAAATTCAAGTCCTACCCAAACCTCCCTATGCAGGATATAACGGTGGAAGTTCGCTGCAAGACCGCCGGCTTCCCCCGTGCATCTGGACAGTAGAGATCCAAGTTTGTCAGAGTGGTGAACATATTCGATTTGGCGCACTGCGTTCAGAGAGAGGGTGAAAAACCCCGCGATTACCTTGCTAGGTGGCTCCATATACAGGCCGATCTGGCACATTACCCCAATGAGGATGCCATGTATCACTTTGTGGAAGGACTAGACCAGGGTACGCTTATCCGGCATACTCTAAGGCGGCAGGAGGCTTCAGGACGCCTCACTTTTGAAAGCATGGTGAACACCATCAAAAACTACGCGGAGGCTGAGGAGGCAGCTCAGACAGCTCTTGCGCTCCTTGACGGAGCTCCTCCGCCTCAGCCACCCCTCCATGGCGCACTCGTCGGCAATACCACGACACTTGTGTGGCCAAGCGACTTCGAACACCACCTCGCAGATAAAAAAAGATCTAGGGACAATGTGACATTATACTTACTATGAATTCAATGAGTGTTGTCGTCATCATCATATTACCATGCTAAAAATCTTGGAAGTTTTCGTCAAATGTTATTATTTATACCCACGAGATATTTCTGGCATGTACTATGACATTATGCCTGATAATACATTCTTCCTGGACATGACAATGAATGGAGCTCTACATATAGTAATCATCATACCACCAATTGATCCAAGCGCTCCAAACCATGCTACTCCAACAAGTGCCCCAAAGGTTTGAACCCCAATATCACTATCAAGCTACCGATGAATTTGGATAAGTAAAGCACCCAACAGGTCGTGGACAACACCGGGGTCTCTGGCCCTACCCTAATCAGAGTATCTGTCCTTCCTCACATGCCAAGTGTAAACGGTCTTGTTAAAATGCGCGCCTTCCAGTCACCGTAGTTGTTGGATACATGCCATCAAAGTCTTCGCACTAACATTCAGAATCTTTGCCCACCTCAAGCTAGAGTCTCTACCCCAGACCCAATACGACATCATCGGGTGTGAAATGGATCGTATGGGCACCTAGAGGGGGTTGAATAGGTGCTACTCAATCTTTAGTTCTTTTTCAATTTTAGACTTGACACAAAGTAAATTCTCTAGATATGTAACTATGAGAATTTCCCCATATGATAACCGATGGCTGTGAAATATAGCCATCCACGTCCGCATCTAAACTAGATATTATTCATATACTTGATGAAATATCTCTCTAAAACCTGCCACTAATGCCTAATGATCAAAGGGGTATGCAATCCTTTCTTTCTATTTTTCCCTGCGCAGATAATGACATATGATGATGGGAATCACTATATAAATGCCAAAGATACGAGATTTCCAACACGTCAAAGAAACCAGGAGCCGTGAAGTGGCGGCAGAAGCCTTAACGACCAACTATATGGCAGGAAATTTTTTCCAGCCGTATAGTTCCGGACGTATAGTTTCCATCAACTCCATTAGGTCAAACAAAACAACTTTTATGAAGGTACCCCTATATAAAGAGGCTTTGGGCGACGGGAAATAGAGCTTGTTTTCGACCCCAACTCTCCCTATCACCAGAAGCCGCCACACCAGAGGAATATATATAGATATAAACCTCTAAAAACTTCTCCACCACCATAGCCATCTTCCACCACTTGTAATAATATATCTCTTCTCCAATTGGCGACATTGTAGGACTATTTTCTATCAACCTTATGATCTCTATTGCAATGTTTATGATTGTTGATTTCATCTCTATGTGTGAGTAATTCTCCTTGGGCTAAGGGCTTCGGCCTAGCCATGTAGCTTTTTGTGCATGTTATTTATCATAGATGGGATCATGTATTAGTTTGTATGACATGATGTTTGTATTACCCTCTCTAGCCTCAATCTAAGGACTTGTCAGGTACCCAAGACCCCGAGGAATTATCCAGGTAAAGAGAGTGTGAGTAATGACTGATCTACAGGATGGGAATCCTAGTGACGGAAGGGGTAGTACGACTTTGTGTGAGAGATTTACTTAGGATTAATGGTGACATCACTATGCATATCATTAGGTCTCTTTCTTCTATGGATGAGACTAGTAGGTTATTGCTATAAGCGGTTGCGGAGGCGATAACAATTATGGATGCACTGCCCACATATAATTATCTTGCTCTAATGATTACATGCATACTTTATTATTATCTATTATTCCCATCAGATGTTTTGCACAGCTACTGGTGAAACCGAAGACCCTAGGCTCTCTCCCTCTCCATCGTCAACAACAACAAAAAGATTGCAAACTCTTGGTCCGGTGAAAATGCAAAAGGAATTTAAAACTCTCTAAGGTCGGTTTAAGTAATCTCACTTTCCTTTCCGCTTCCCGAGGATTCGATAAACCTAGTTATACTAGGGAAAAGGAGATATACTACATCCGTAATCCGGATCGAAGGTATCAACCCTTTTTATGTCACTGTTGCCGGGGAAGCAATAGCTACCCTGGTGAGATTAGTAGGAACCTTGCTAGTTTTAATTCTCGTTTTTAATTTTGTTAGTTTGCTTTCAGTTTTTATTTGAAAAAAAAATTAGTTAATCTTTTAATTCTTGTTTTTATCATCATTAGTACTTGTTTAAGAAAATCCAAAAACATAGGAAGTATGGCTGAAAATAAGCTAGGCGAGTTTGCAACTCCCAACAATGATTATTTGTGTACTCCTATTACTCAGCCAGTAATTGCTAATGAAGATTATGAAATTAAGCCCCACTATTTAAGTTTGGTTCAACATAATCAATTTGGAGGCTCTGCTGTAGAAGATGCAGGTATGCACTTAAATACTTTTACTAAAATATGTGATATCATGCGCATTAAAGATGTTGACCCCGGCGTGGTCAAGTTGCGCTTATTTCCTTTCTCTCTTAGAGGAAGAGAAAAGAATTGTTGCTATCTTTGCCTAGAAATTCTATTGCATCATGGGTGGAATGTATTTCTTTATTTATGATTAAATTATTTCCATCTGCAAAGACTATGCAACTCAGATCTAATATTAATTGTTTTAGACAGGAAGAGCGTGAGCCACTAGCACTTGCATGGGGGAGAGTGAAACAATGCATGAGAAACTGTCCCAACCATGGGATGGAAGATTGGTTAATTCTCCATTTATTTTATAATGCTCTTAACCCTGTGTCTAAGTCTATGCTAGATACTGCAGCTGGAGGAACATTTATGGGTAAACAAATTACCTAAGCAAAGCAGCTGCTAGACAATATTCAAGACAACCATGCCCAATGTCATGTGGAAAGATCAAACACGAAGAAGGTGAACTCCGTCACACCTCAATAAAATGAAGAACTAAATGCTAAGTTGGATGAGCTCATATTAGCCATTAAAGGTAAGGAAACCCCGGTAAGAGCTACTCCCGAACCAACTATTGAAGACATAGACTTCATAGCTCGTAATGATTATAACCCTGCTTGGAAAAAGAATTACAAATTTTCAGAAACATTATTCTAGTCCTGCAGGTAGCTCTAATAATAATATGGCATCAAGTAATAGTAGTCTCCAAGAAAATCTTAAATCTTTATGGACTCACAAAATGAGCAAAACAATATTCTAGTTAAAATTACGGAGAATCATGATGCTATTAGTTTGAGGAATGATTTCCAGACCCTCCAAGAAAGAACAAGGATTATTGAGGCACAACTAGGTAAGATAACCGAAAGTCAAACTTTCATTCTAGCTAAATTTTCAGGTAAAGCTGAGCACAATCCAGTAGAAGACCTCAATATGATAATAATCCAAAGGGAGGATCCCGAAGAACTTGATTATAGCAATGCTCCTTCACCGAACTACACAGTTGAAGATCTTGTAAAAAGGATCAATGTCAATATTCTGGTAAGTGAAGGAAACGAGGAATCCATGTATCAAGACTTCATTAATCAGGTAGCAATAAAGGTACGTGAGCTTGAGGAAGAATATAAGAAAATTGCTGAAAAATTGCCTGTTAAGCTAGATGATATATTTGAGCCTACTATTAAGATTAAAATTGGTACTAATGAAATAGCTGCACTCTGCGATCTAGGTGCAACTGTTTCAACAATTCCAAAGAGTCTTTTTAACATGTTAAATCTTGGCTATTTTGAAAGCACCGAACTAAAATTGCATCTAGCAGATTGTACTTACAAACAAGAAGTAGGCATTAAATAAAATACCTTAGTATACATTAAAGATTGTCCTGCTCTTATTGATTTTGTTATTGTTGACATGCCTAAAGATGCTACTGCTCCTATCATATTATGTCGTCCTTTCTTAAGAACTATTAAAGCTTTGATTAATTTGCATGAAGGGAACGTGAAGCTCCAATTGCCTTCGCGGGATCCTTTTGTTATTCATTTCCCTAGGAAAAAGAAAGCCAAGCAAGATGATAAGGGGCCATCACTTTGAAGGACAACTACTTTGGATTGGGTGTTCCACTCATATGGCCTAAGTGAGCAACATCAAGGTCAAGCTATTGACCATAAAAGAGCGCTGCATGGGAGGCAACCCATGTGAAATAAAGGTTTGAGTAAACTTTTTAAGTTTTAGTTTAAGTTTTTTATAGAACAAAGAGTGCTAGAAAAATTCAGTGAGAAGGAGAGATTCAGTGGTAATAAAAATTCCTATTTTATACACGCCAAAGTTGGTCGACAATTTAGTCTGTCATTTTTCTGTCAAAACAAGGTGTTTCGCTAAGTTTGAGTCTAAAAAGTAATTATTGAAGAAATAGAATTTTTTTGATGTATACAGAAACTTTAACGACCAACTATATGGCAGGAATAAAAATTCCCGCCATATAGCTCTTGCCGTATAGTCAGTTGAGGCATCAAATATTTTTCATCTCGGGATACAGAAGGTTTGACGACCAACTATATGGCGGGAACAAAAGTTTCGGCCATATAGATACCGTCGCCAGGAAACAAACCCTAGAAACCCTAAAATTTTGCCTTCAGACCA
Source organism: Avena atlantica (assembly GCA_910589765.1). NCBI lineage: Eukaryota > Viridiplantae > Streptophyta > Magnoliopsida > Poales > Poaceae > Avena > Avena atlantica. The sequence goes on from OU342739.1 coordinate 432,190,656, forward strand.
TCTATACAGCTGGAACAAGTGTTCTGGCCGTATAGTTGCAACCGTATAGTTGCGTCTGACCACTTAAACGCACGGGGAGGTATCCAAAACATAAAAACATCAATCCTTTTTCTCTCTTCTACCTCCAAACTCTCTCAAAACCTCAAGGGATCTTCACCCCTGATGGTGCTTGACATGGAGCACTTCGTTGGAAACCCCAAGAACAAGGTGTGATGAGCACAGCAGCAAGTCTTCCCTCAGTAGAGACCGAAGTTATCGAACCAGAAGGAGGAAGGAAACGTCACACAGGTGTTGCAAGCAACGTGGAGACCTGCACAACACAAACTCAAGACTTTGCCCCAACGAATCAGTGAGGTTGTCGAGCTCACCGGTTTGCTTAAAAAAGGATTAAACGTATGGTGCAGAAGGTAATGGTGGTTTGCAACAAGTAAACAAGTAACAGTGGAAGATGTATCAATGGTAAATATTAGACCGGGGTCCATATTTCACTAGAGGTGCTCTCCTTAGATAAACAACATGGCATGAAGGGTAAACAAATTACAGCAGGGCAATTGATAGGAACTGAGCAAGGCATAACAATGCAATTACTAGTCAGAAAGATCCTATGAGATTCGATTGGGAAATACAACAAGATACATAGACCGCCATCCAACTACATCTATGACTAGAAGTCCACCTTCAGGTTATCATCCAAACCCCCTCAAGTATTAAGTTGCAAGCAACAGACAACTGCTTTAAGCAAAGTGTGTCAGGTAAACAGTCCACATGTTCCATGAACAAGAGACCGTTGTTTTCTCCCTAGTAGCAACAACACATCTATAACCGAAGAGATTATTGTCATTTCCCTTGGAAACTAGAGGCATGAACCCACTATCGAGCATAAATACCCCCTCTTGGAGTCACTAGCAACTACTTGGCAAAGATAGCTACTAACAACGGAGAGCATGCAAGATCACAAACAACACAGACATGATAGAATCATAAAGACAAAACCATTAATCAAACCAACATAATAATCTCAATATCCATCGGATCCCCACAAACACAACATGCATGATTACAAATAGATTAGATCTTGATCATGAACGAAGCTCACAAGATCTATAAATGACAGCACAAGGAGGAGATATAACCATCTAGATACTACATGGACCCATAGTCCAATGTGGAACTACTCACGCATCATACTGGAGAGAAGGCCTCCGAGATGATCTCCCCTCCGGCAGGGTGCCGGGAAGAACTTTAGATCCCCCTGCTCTAGGGACGATGGTGGCGGCGGCTACAGAAGGTTTCGTGGAGATTTGATCGGGTACTTAGGTTTTTTGCATCGGGGGCTTCTTATAGGCGAAGGGGGAGGCCGAGGCGGTGGCCAGGGGCCCCACACCCTGCCTAGGCGCGGGGTAGGGCCCACCCACGCCTAGGGGGGTCTGGGTGCCCTGGCACGCCTCTCCGGCTCCCCTCTGGACTTCTTGTTCCCAACGTAAAGTAATTTATTTTGACATTTGTCCTATCCAATTCCGAGAATATTTCTTTACTAACTTTTCTGGAACCAAAAACAGGAGAAAGCAGGCAACTGGCACTGTTGCAACTTGTTAATAGGTTAGTACCACAAAACATGTAAAAAGCACCTCAAAGTGTAGACAAAGCAAATCAAAGTAGATACTAAACAAGCATGGAGCATCAAAAATTGTAGATACGTTTCCGACGTATCAACCCCTACTCAATTTCGTTTGATTTCCTCGCACACAAGTGATCTACGGTATGTTTCTCCTCCGATCCTCCTATTACTTTTCACGAATTCATCTCTGATCTATTGTCATTATCAATCTAGGGTGAGACTTATTTTGAACTATTTGCCATGATTATCTTACCTAAATTATTATGTTGAGGAGATTCTTTAGTGTGCTATGATGAGGATTATGCTATGACTATTACTATCGGATCAAAAAGTTTTTATATTTTCCTTTCCTAATTATATTTTTAGAAGATGAACACGAGGAGACAGACACGTGCTCTTGACGCCGCTAGTTCTTCTCGGGCTGCAGCTCAGGAATGCATGGGGATTCAATTCAAGAACGAGTCTCACCGTGAAAGTTTCGACACGATCAAAAAACAGAGAAGTCAAGGAAACCAAGTGGGCTTGCCCTGTCATATTGAACCAACTTGGTATTTCTGGTGACTTTAATTTACTTTGCAATAGAGTTGGCCTGCAAAAATTTGTATTTCATGATGAACCAACCTATCGCCGATTAACCATTGAATTCCTTAGTTCTTTGAAAAGCACCGTTAATACATGGCATGGGGAGGGTAGAATTTCTTTCCAACTCATGAACAACAATTATTCATTATCACTTGATGAATGGTGCAATTGTTTTGGTTTACCCAACAATGATCCCAATGCTCTGCGTGCATGTTTTACTAGCATAGATCCTTCCCCTGAACTCTGCTATAATAGAATGAGCTTTACTTCTAGAGTCAGCAAAGGGAAAAACTATTCAACATCTTGCTATTCGCTATTTGTTCTATGTTATTGCTAACACCTTGCAGACGCGTAATGAGTTTACAATACCTAATGAGGAGGACATCTTAGTCCTCGCAAAAGGTGTTTTCAACTATGACAACTTGTCACTCCACTTGGGGGAAATTATTATGCGCTACTTGGAGTACCATTCCTCCCAAAGCCAAGGACCAATCATCGACCTAGGTGAGTTACAACCGGTACAAGGTCAGCGACATGTTGGTTTCTCTACTTTGAGGGCTTGTGGAATGCTTACTAGGAGAGGTGGGGTTTATTATCTACACATTGCTGGATCTCGGCATCTCTACCCCGCTCCTTTGCCTAATGGTCTTTTCTCTATCGAGGAAGGATGTGTGCTTTATGTGACGAGGTTTGATATCGTCAATGTCCACTGTTCTGAACTTGGGTTTTGGAAACTATGGGGATGCTGGAGATCATGGAACGGTTAACAGACAAGCAACACGGGGACACGGGATTTACCCAGGTTCACCCCAGAGGGAAAACCCTACTCCTGCTTGTCTGCTCTTTGATTACGGCGGAACCGAAAGTTACAGGGGTGTGCAAATGCAATCTGGCGTGGTGGCGTGTATGCGGTGAGAGCTGTCCTCCTTGCCGTGCCCTCCTAGCCTTTATATAGATAGGCAGGTCCCGGGCATAGGTTGAGTCGGTTACAGATTAGGGTTTGCCCTTTGAAATTCTATCTACTCTAGTCTTGTTCTCCAAGCATCCGAAGGCGTCATGGGCTTGGGCCACCCGGAATCTCCACAGGACACGTATCTTGTAGTGGGCCTTCCTTCGGGCTGGACTAGGTATGATGATGTTGTGTACCCGTGGGGTATAACCATGTCAGTAGCCCCCGAGTGCTCAGTTGAATCGCAGATTCGGCTGGGGACTCCCCAATCTTTCGGGTGCAGTTTTATGTCTGTTTATAATAGAATGGTTTTTTGTTTGTAGGGATTGCTGATGCGTGTGCCTGACTCTCCTGACGGATCAGGGCCAGTTAACTATAATAAGACAAAACAACACGATCTTCTTCAGATCCGAGTCCCTAGACTCGAACCTGGAACAGATGCTGGTGTAATTCGACTCAGGCCACTGAGATCTTACAGGAGTCGAATCACAATAGTTTTCAATTTATATACCCAACGTGTCTGTCAGGATTTTCATCATGTCGGTTGACACGGGTTTTCACTAGCAGAGTGCAGTCAGGTGTGTTACCAAACCATCAGATGATATCTGTAGGTCTTATATTTGTGTCGTAGACACAGCATCCGAAATTTTACCACCGCGGAGGCGTTTCGGGTGGCCAAGGAGATTTCTTCTCACTTAGCATTGGTTTGGCCAAAGTTGCCAGAAAGTTTTTTTATATTTTGATCCGAAGGATCGCAGTCGAAGAAATTCATAGGGTGCGCGGCTAGCGCTCCCTATGGGAGTAGCCCCCGAGTATCTGTTCGAGTCGTAGACTCGAGCAGAGACTTTAGTTTAGTTGTTTTTGGCTTTAGGTCCGAAGGACACAATTTTTTCGGATGCTTGAATCAATCCTCCCTATGGGAGTAGCCCCCAAGTCCCTAGTGGAGCCGTAGACTCGACGTAGGACTCGAAGAATCATCAGTGCTGCAGTACCTTAATCATTCCTCTGGTGCGCGGCCAGCACTCCTAATAGGAGTAGACCCCTATTAATTGCTCGAATCGTACATTCGAGGAAGTACTTATTTGATCAATCGAAAAATTCTAGCCGCTGCTAGGCTGCTTGATGACGTTAGTGCTGACGATCGATGACCTCAACCGTCTGCGGTGCTAGAGATGATGTAACAGGATGATCGTGTGTCCCACTTCCTGACTTGGAGTTGACTAGTCATGCGCGACGTGGCGAGAATTACGGTGTCTCCTTGATTTCCGTGCGTAGTGGACGGTGTATGGGCGACGGTTCGCTGCTGCGTTGGCACGTGGACGGTTGGATCTGTCCCTGGTGCTAGGGCTTCTGGATGAACGGCTCCTGGTCATCGTCTTCATCTTTATAACCATGGGGAAAACAGTGATTTGTTTTCACCCTTGGCCATTTGCTTTCTCCGCTGCTTCCATTTTCATGAGCTTTTCTTCGCGCGCACTGGACGTTCTCTTATCCATTCCTTCCTCATTTCTGTGCGCGCACCGTCGTCGTCGATGCTCCACCATGGTGAAGTCAAAGAAGGCCTCTGCTGGAGCGGGCTCAAGCGCCGCCAGCGGCAGCAAAACAGCTGCCACCGCCGCTCGCGTTACTGATGGCGGGTGGAGGCGCACGGAGACACGCGAGGGTGACCTGCGCAAGCTGCACGATGCAGGTTTAATCCCGCAGGACAAGGAGGATGCCAAGATCCCCGGCGATGAGGTAATTCCCCGTCCACCCGCAGGGTTTTGGTGATGTTTGTCGCGTTTGTTCTCCGCGGTTTGTCCCTTCCTGTCCACGATTTCCTCCATGGACTCCTTTTTTTCTATGGGATCCAGCTTCATCATCTTTCGCCTAACTCTCTCCTTCACATCGCCTGCTTCATTACTTTTTGCGAGTGATGGCTCAGTATCGAGCCGCACTTTGGCCTCTTCCGGAAGCTCTATTCCGTGAAGAGGCAATCTGGCACCGGCGGGGTCTACCCGCTTGGCGGCTGCATTATTTCCCTCCGATCTTCTGTTCTCTTCTTTTCCTTTTCTATGTCTGAGTCTGTCCAATACTGGCGGAAGAAGTGGTTTTATATACGTGACTCCATAGTGGACGGGCAAAATTTTGGCCTTGCTCCCTTCGACTCCACCCAGGAGATCCTGAAGAGATCCTAGAAGAACCATATCCTGGAGGGCGAGGTGGAGGAGGTAGAGGAGCTCTACTATCGGGTGGAGGCCCTCCAGATGATTGTGGAGAAGGAGGTGAATGGTGTGGATATCATCCGCACCTTCCTAAAACGTCGGGTACAGCCACTCCAGGCGAGGGTGCATCTGATGTTTCTTTACTCTGGCCACCATGACCCGACGAGGGTTTCGGTTGAGGAGCTGTCCAGGGGCGACCTCGATAGAGCTCTTCGGACGCTTCTGAAGTTCAAGGCTGAAGAGGACCTCCTGAAGAATTCCTTGACCGCCCCCTTCAGCTCTTCAAATCCATTTCCTCAGGTTTTTAGAACTGCATCCTTCGTGTTGCGCTTCTTTTATGATTGCGGTCTTTCCCATGAATAAGCGTTGCTTAGTCACGTTCTCTATCTTCTTTTGTAAGAACTGAAGGTAGCTGGCATGGTGCCTCCGCTGCCTGAGAAGTATCCGATTGCGCCGGACAATGAGGTTGTGGACTCCGAGTCTGAGCTTCCGCCGACACAGTCGCCAACTCATGATGCCCTCGAGGCGAGCGAGGGGCGGACCCGAAAGCGGGCACGGAGTCCGAGTGAGTCTTCGGATGCCTCAACTCCGCGAACGCCTAGGGACCCATCCTTCCTTGTGCGTCACAGTGAGGATGACGATGCTTCTTCCGCATCGTTCCCGGCTGTGCCTCTGCAGGCAATGACGCCATAGCTGCCGGCCAAGAAGAAGAAGAAGAAGGATAAGGCGCCGCCCGTCTTTGACTTGAGCAACATCGACTCGTAAGTGCCTTCAGATTATTTTTGTTCTTTTTTTGCATGTGCACTTTTCTTCTTGTCTTGATGAATATTTTCCTTGCAGCAACTCCTCGGAGGACTCTCTTAGTGAGGGCGCCTAGGAGGCCGTAGGGGAGTCGAACCCTATGGCCCCTCCCTCTCAGATGGTGGCCAACTCTGGGGTCGATGCTCTGAACCCCTCTCCACAGGAGGCTCGAGTAGTCGCTACTCAGAAGACTGCACCGGGACCTTCGGAGTCTCCGTCTGAGCATGTAAGTGACTTACACCTCTTGGTTTTATAGGGGGATCCCCCGAGTCCTTTTTGTGTTGTTTTGTTGAGTGTTTTTATCTTTTCTGGGTGCAGCCCCCGAGCCCTTTTTCTTGATGTTTTCTTGATTGTTTTCTTCAGCTTACTCTCGTAGCCTTTTGTGCGCAGCGCCAATCTTCTCATCCAGCAGCATATTGCATTGGAGGCTAGCATTCAACAACTTTGAGGTGCGTGTCTTGCTTGTTGCCTGAATGTAGCTTATATTGCTCATGTGTGTTCTTGATGCTTTGTAGATGAAAATAATGAGGCCCTTTGCCGGCTGGACGCTCTTCAAAAGAGCCTCGGTCACACGGATCGCAACAGTCTTCGCGGGTAGTATTACCCAATTTATTGATTCGACACAAGGGGAGCCAAAGAATAATTGCAAGCCTGAACAACTAAGTTGTCAGTTCAGCTAACACCTGGAAATAGTTCTTGCTCACAAAAGTTTATCAGTAGCAACAGTTTATAGTAGCAACAACAAAGCAACAGCAACAGCAGAACAAGAGCAATGCTCACAAAAGTTTATCAGTAGCAACAGTTTGTAGTAGCAACAACAAAGCAACAGCAACAGCAAAACAAGAGCAATAGTAACAGTAACGATAACAATGGGATTCGAGTGCAGTAGGCATAGGGATGGATGGACGGGCGTTGCATGGTCGAGTCTAAACATGTAACTTCAAGATCTAGGGCATTGCAGATAAATAATAACAAGCATCCAAGTACTAAACAATCCTAGGCATGTGCTCCAAATATAGTCATACATGCTCGCAATGAGAACTTGCACAACATCTTCTGTCCAGCCAGCCCGAGGCAGTGAGGCCTCTACGAAACTACTGGGAATTAAGGTGCTCCCTTTAATAGAGCACCGGAGCAAAGCATTAACACTTCATGAACACATGTGATCCTCACACCACAGCCATCCCCTCCGGTTGTCCCAATTATTTTCACTTTGGGGCCTTTGGATCCGAACAATGATATGTTTATAACTTGCAGATAAGATCACAAATAATACTATCATAATGGTTCAATAATGAGTTCAAATCTGAGATCATGGCACTCGGGCCCTATTGACAAGCATTAAGCACAACAAGTTGCAACAAAGTCAAATAGCACTAATAAAGATACTAGGCACTATGCCCTAACAGATCTTATTCGATTACATGATAGAACTCATCCAATCCCTACCACCCCCAAGCCTACACCGGGGGATTACTCACTCATGGATGAGGGAAACATCAGTGGTTGATGGAGATGCGTTGGTAATGACGATGGCGATGATCCTCTCCAAATTCCTTGTCCCGGCAGGGTGCCAGAACGAAGTTTATGGATCCAAATCTTGGTTTCTGGTGGCGGCGGCGGAGCGGAACTCTTTTTGGAAAACTATCAAACCCCCCTGGGTTTTTAGGTCGAAAGGCAACTTATAGGCGTAGAGGGAGGCCGAGGGGGTGCCTGAGGTGGCTGCACCCCTCCAGGCATGGCCAGTGGTGGGCCCATGCCTAGGGTGGGTGTGGGCCCCACATGCCTCCTCTCCGTCTCCTCTTGTGGCTCCGTGGGTCTTCTGGTGAAACATAATTTTTGGCATATTTTCCGGGATTTTTCCTGATAGTTGTTTTCTACACAAAAACAAGACACCAAGGTAATTCTGCTGAAAACAACGTCAGTCTGTGTTAGTTGTATCCAAATCACACAAGTTTAAAGTAGAAACAATAGCAAAAGTGTTTGAGAAAGTAGATACGTTTTGGATGTATCAACTCCCCCCAATCTTATATTGCTTGTCCTCAAGCAATTCACTTGAAAACTGAGTGCGATAAAAGAACTTTCACGAACACATTTGCTTCATATGATGTATATATTCTCAGCAGATGAGTAGATGCTTAAACCATTCATAATAAGGAGTATGCAACTAAGTCTACTCAATAGTCATTGCAAGCTATGAAGAGAAACCAACTCAATAATAATAAGTAGCATGGAACATAAACATAAGCAACATTGCAATGCTCATAGTATGGTATGATAGAGTGGTATCTCGCTTGCCTTTGTTGGTAGAGCACAATATAAATGCCAAGGCACCTCTGAATTTCAAGTGAAGACTAGAGGTAAAAATATCAGAGATACAAGCATCAAAGTCATGACATAATTAACCAAGTTTTGAAACAAACACAAGAATGACAACTATGCTCTCAAGAAGGTGCTCATAGAATAAGTGGTGATTCAATAAGATTGTGAAAACGGTTTTTGGAAAGTTCGAAAGGCTTCCTAATGCTGAAAGGAAGGTACTCATTAGCTTTGAGATCTCATTTCCCCTATCATAGGCATCTTCATGTGGTTAAGGTGAAAGTGAGGTCCACTCTGAATCATATGCTTGACAGAGCATAGGGTGAAAATCCCAAGTCCCTTGAGTACGAGGGCCACTCCGCATGCTACTCAACGTTGGTTACCTGTAAGTTCTTGTCATTGTAAATACATGCATATCATAGATAACCGCCAACGGGGTACCCCTTGCACATGGTATAGGAGCTTTCCCATAACCAAAATGACAAGGCAAGCAGACAATGAGCATCTCAGCAATCTTTTTATTTACCATATGTATAGCTTTTTATAGAGGATGCTTACTAGATTCTCATTACGGTGATGCTGCAAGTTTCCACCATGATTAGGCATGGCTTAGGCTAGCGGCCCAGGCGTTTCTCTAACACAATGTATAGAATCCATGAACTCACAACCTTCCCTTTTATTTCACATCGTCGACATCCGTAAACAAAAGAACAAAGTATCAACTGGATAGGAGTATCCAAAAAGTGTTGAAAGTGTTCCCCGTGACAGCACGGTTCTGCTGACTCCCAGCATATAATTTGCAAGCATATAACTTTCATGGACAAGTCACAATGGTTCAGGATTATTAAGCGCAAGGAATAAAGTGTGCCATCAAGTTCGTGAGAGCTTTACTAATTAACTTTATCAAAACAGACAAACATTTTATTTGGAAGAAAACAAGGCATATTGAATATGCACTGAAATATAAAACGATGCTAATAGGTAGGTATGGTGGACACAGCTGGCAATATTGGTTTTGGGGAGTTGTAAACACATGTAGAGCTCATACTCAGTGCAAGTGAAGGCTAGGAAAAGAAGGGGAGCAACAAATGAGAGAGCAATAACTGTCATAATCATGCTTGCAACAAAACAGGACTGATTATGGCATGAAAGTGATATAAGAACTCTGAGGCAAAATAAATCATAGAGGCTTACTGACTATGGATTAGTCATATGCATGCATGAGCATGTGCCAAGTCGATTCACATGAAACTTCTAGAGGAGGATACCATGATATCATACCAAAATATGAATAAAACAATGCAAGCAAACATTCATATGACATGCTATAAACTATTAGCAAGCTGGAGCTAATCATAGACAAGCGAGAACTACTAAGCATCCATAATGACATACACCTTACACAAACAGGCTAAGCATGCTCACAATGATGAGTATATGTACAAAAATGAAACAAACAGAGTTCGTTACCATCCTATTACCACTCCTCAAATTGTCTTAATCTTCATTATTGCGCTTCACTTATGTGACTTGAATAATAACATGAAAACCAGAATCCACTGAGGACGGCTGAACCCTGCAAAGAACTCACAAAACCAAAGAAGAACAACAAATATTTTTGGTGGACGGCTAAACCCTGCAAAGAACTCACAAAACCAAAGAAGAACAACAAATATTTTTGGTGTTTTCAATTTTTTTAAAGAAGCCAACAAAACAAAAACAAGCAAAGAAAAAACAAACCAAGAGAAACAACGAAAATATTTTTGGTAGTTTTGTGTTTTCGAGAAAGAAGCAATAAGAACCAAAAATAAAGCGAAACAATGGATATACAAAGAACCTATCGAACATAATATATCGATGAGTGCGATGTCGGTATACCTCCCCCCAATCTTAGTCTTTTGGCCTAAGTGGGGCTCAATCCCATGGTTCCCAAGTAGGTGCACCTCCATTGTATGACGAGGAGGCTCCCTCGTCCTGGTACGAGCTCGAGGACTCCCCTATGTAGTGTACCACGGGGGTCGTTAGATGGTGCTTCCTCCTGATAGCGCCCGTGGAAGTTAAGAGAGCACAGCTTGTCATCCATCTCCGCCTTCGAGCGTGACCAAGGTCCCTGAGAAATACTAAACAAAGTGGTTTGGGGTAGAGGGATCTCTCTCTCTCTCTTCCCCGTCAATAAACAACATTCTATAAACCAAGTTCTCAAGAGTAGAGCTAGTGGTGACAAAGTGGTGCACCTTCATGGCAGCAAGATCAAGCCTCTAAGGATCCAAAACTGTATCATGAGGATCAACAACAATGTTCAAGGCAGCAGCAATACGAGTAGCAATAATTCCCCCATAAATGGGTCCCTTAGCAGCTAAACAACGAGCAATGAGAGAACCAAGATTATACTTATCCTCATTGTTGAGCGCAGCAGCTAAGAAGGCCAATTAATAGTTGGAAATATTAGTAGTGTTTTCCCTACCAAAAACACTGGTGGTAAGATAGTAGGCAAAGTACCCGATGGCTGGGAGTTGAATATTCTTTATCTTTCCATGTTGAGCTCTACGGTCATCAACATTGGTTATTCCTTGGTAAAGCTCCAACAAATCAGCGGGAAGAGCTGGAATATTCTTTGATGACCCAGTTGTACCAAGTCCCAGGGCCTTGCAAAATTGCTTCAAAGTCATAGAATGAGCCCTGCCATAAATTTTGAAAGACAGAACAGGCTTGAACACGCTATTAGTAAAGGAGAAACTCTCCACAAATGTTTTAGTAAGCAAAGAATATTGTGCACTCTCATCCTACATGTAACTTGTTACCCTAGCCCTCTAAACCAAAGTCATAAAATCGTTAAGAATCCCAGCAGCTCGCAAGAAAGTTTGGCAAGGAAAGGTGGAGGGGTGCGCATCCCCTTCATCTCCCTCGTCACCAAATAGCGTAGTGATGCGATCCTCATTGTATGAGGGTCTAGTACTGGTAGATGACCTTGGAAGCCTTGCCCTTCTAGGTGCATCACTCTCAAATATATCACCAAATGTGTGGTGGTCCATGACTTCACTTTTCTTAAATTTTAAACAACCATCAAACCAAGTGATTCCTAAATTGATAAATGATGAGCAACTACTATAGGAACTTGCTAGAGGACTACACATGCATCAAAATAAAGTTTCTAAGCATAGAACAAGCATGCAAGCTCAAACAACATGTCACCTATAGCAGCAAAATACTCAAGATACAATCTACCAATCACAAATCTAATTGGACAAGTGGAGGATGCACATACCAAGGAACAATCCTTCCAAAAATCAGCACTTGAGATGGGCTGAACAAGGAGATCAAAAATCACGAGAAAGAATAGCAAGAACTCGAGCTTGAGAAAGTTTTCTGGTGTTTTTCGGGAGAGAGAAAGAAGATGGCTTTGAGGAGGCATCCTGGAGGGGCCCAGGTGGGCCAGACCCCCCCCCCCTAGGCGCCACCCCCGGGTAGGCCACGCCTACCATGGGTGTGGTGGCCTGGGGTGGCCCCCTGGGTCACTTCTGGTGCCTCTCTGCCCTTTTTTCGAGGAAATTTTATTTTCAATTTTCTGGGATTTTTTCGGGAAACTTTATTTTTGGCCAAGTTTTAGGGTATGAAAATTGATTTTCTCGCAGAAACAGTTTTTTTGAGAAGAAGCAAAAGCAAACCAAAAGCTAAACTATAGAAGCTCTAATGAAAACTAACAAGCAAACAACTAGCAAAACCAAAGCTAGCAAAAGAAAGTCAAAGACTAGGAAGGAGAAAAGTAAAAGAAAGCAAGAATAACCATAGTGAAAACATTACTTTGTTCATAAAAATCCTTTTGTTAACAAGGTTGATCAAGTCTTGTTATCAAAACAATCTTATATGAAACAAAACTTTGCATTCCACAAGGTGATTATGTTACCTCATACTTGATAGCAATAGTCCCAATCATAATAGTTTCAAAATTTTCCTGTGGAATGGGACAATATATTTCTCCAACCTTGATGCTCTCAATATTTTCAATGGAATTCAGGAAAGAGCTTCTAACAACCTTCTTGGGGAAATAAACAGTATGCTCTTTGTCATCAATATTGAATGTTACTTTTCCTTGATTACAATTAATGACAACACCCGCAGTATTAAGGAAATGTCTCCCAAGAATAATAGACATATTATCATCTTCAGGCATTTCAAGCACAACAAAATCAGTCAAAACCAAGCAATTATGAGCCACTTGAACAGGAACATCCTCACATATACAAATAGGAATAGTAGTTGACTTATCAGCCATTTGCAAAGATATATCAGTTGGTATCAACTTTTCTAGCTAGAGTCTCTTATAGAGAGAAAAAGGCATAACACTAACTCCATCTCCCAAATCACATAAAGCAGTTCCAACATAATTGTTCTTAAGAGAGCAAGGAATCGTTGGTATACCTAGATCACCAAGTTTCTTTTGAACCTTACCATTGAAGGAATAATTAGCAAGCAAAGTAGAAATCTCCTCATTAGGAATCTTCCTTTTATTAGAGACATTATCCTTCATATGCTTTCAATAAGGAGGCAACTTAATAGCATCAGTCAAAGGAATTTGCAAGAATAAAGGCTTCATCCACTCACAAAACTTGTTGTAGTGTTCTTCTTCCTTTGACTTTTGTTTCTTATCTGGAAAAGGCATAGGTTTCTGCACCTAAGGTTCTCTCTCACTACCATGTTTCTTAGCAATAAAATCTTCCTTAGTGTACCTAGTGTTCTTAATGTGCTTCTCAGGTTCTTCGTCAACTTCCTCCTTATCAGGAGCATCATTATTATTACCACTCTCAGTTTCAACATTAGATACAGATATACTATTAGGATCTACAACAGGTTCAAGTGGTTCCTCAACTACCTTATGTTTCTTTTTCTTTCTCTTATGAGGACTACCACTACTTTCACCTTGTTGAGAATCCTGCTCAATTCTTTTAGGGTGTCCTTCAGGATATAAAGGATCTTGAGTAGCTATACCACACCTAGTTCTAATTCCATAAGCATGTTTATCTCCTGAGGCATTAACTAGCATATCTTTTTGTACTTTAGCAAGTTGATCAAGTTGGGTTTGAACCATTTGAAAGTGTTTACAAAGCATTTTAATATCATTAGAAGTTCTTTCCACTATCTTTCAACTCATGGATGGCTCTAGAGTTTTCCAATAAATGATTCTAAACTTGTTTATCAAAATTACCTTGTTTAACAATAAATGTGTTAAGTTCCTCTAAGAATTGATCAGGAGGCTTACCATAAGGAATATCACCTTCATTAAAGTGGAGAGAGTGTACCTCAATAGTAGATGAGTGGGGAATTGGCTTACATAATTCTTCTATAGGAGGTAGATTCTTTACATCTTCAGCTCTAATACCTTTCTCCTTTAGACACTTCTTAGCTTCATTCATCACTTCATCATTTAATGAAATAACTCCCCTCTTCTTTGTTGGTGGTGTTGGAACTGGTTCAGGAACAACTGATTCAGGAGTAATAGTCTCAGGTGTATTTAGCTCAGTTGAAGTCCAATCATCATAATTCTTGCTTATCTTAGCCATTAATTCTTCAGCATCTGTAGGAGTTCTTTTCCTGAAAAAACAATCAGCAAAGCTATCTAGGTAGGTCCTAGAATCATCAGTTAGTCCATTATAATAAATATCAAGAAGCTCATTCCTAGGCAATGGACATCCAGGATGTGCATGAATCAAGGCACAGAACCTTGTCCATGACTCAGGCAATTTCTCTTCTTCTCCCTGTTTAAAATCAAAAAGTCTCTGCAAAGCAGCATGTCTAGCACTAGGAGGAAAATATTTCTGGAAGAAAGAAGCAATCAAGCAATCTGGGCTATCAATGGAACCAGGAGGTAATCTATTAAACCAAGCCCTAGCTTCTCCTTTTAGTGAAAAAGGGAAGATCTTAGCAACAAAGTACTTGCACATCTTAAAATCATCAGAGAATAAAGCACTCATAGTAGAAAGCTCATTCATATGAGCCACAACTCATTTTCAGTCCCACAAAAAGGTTCTTTCTCAATAATATCTAAATAAGATAAATCAAGAGAGAAATCATAGTCTTCATCTTTAATATCTATGGGAGAGGTGGAAAACTTAGGACCATAGGACAGTTTAGGCATAATAGTACGTCTATCAAGGATACTCTTAATAGCACTAGTACCATGTGTGTTTCGGCACTCTTCAACAAATTCGTCAGTGAACTCAATGTAACCATCATTAATATCATAACTCTCACTAGACTCAGGTGAGCTAACTGGTGTAACAGTGTCTTCACTAGGAGTTTTGGTATTTCCTAGACTAGCCATAGTAGCATCTATAAAAGGACCTAATGAACCACTCGCATCAAGCACAGTAGAAGTAACATCATGAGCATCAAAAGCAGTTTCAGATTCAGCAGTAGTAGCAGTGTGTGTATCATGAGTATGTGGTGGTGGTGTGACAAGCTTACTTATAACAGGCGGTGAATCAAGAGCAACAGAGGTGTTTAGGATTGTACCTCTTATAGTAGTGGATGGTAAAATAGGGAACTTTCCATCACGATACTTCCTCATGATGAAAGGAGTAGAAGTGAACAAAGATAGATCCAAGTGAACTTACAAATAAAGCTATGCTCCCCGGCAATGGTGCCAGAAAATAGTCTTGATGACCCACAAGTGTAGGGGATCGCAACAGTCTTCGTGGGTAGTATTACCCAATTTATTGATTCGACACAAGGGGAGCCAAAGAATACTTGCAAGCCTTAACAACTAAGTTGTCAGTTCAGCTGCACCTGGAAATAGTTCTTGCTCATAGAAGTTTATCAGTAGAAACAGTTTGTAGTAGCAACAACAAAGCAACAGCAATAGCAGAACAAGAGCAATAGTAACAGTAACAGTAACAATGGGATTCGAGTGCGGTAGGCATAGGGATGGATGGACGGACATTGCATGGATACGTCTAAACATGTAACTTCAAGATCTAGGGCATTGAAGATAAATAATAACAAGCATCCAAGTACTAAACAATCATAGGCATGTGCTCCAAATATAGTCATACGTGCTCGCAATGAGAACTTGCACAACATATTCTGTCCAGCCAGCCCGTGGCAGCGGGGCCTCTAGGGAACTACTGGCAATTAAGGTGCTCCTTTTAATAGAGCACCGGAGCAAAGAAATAACACGCCATGAACACATGTGATCCTCACACCACAACCATCCCCTCCGGTTGTCCCAATTATTGTCACTTTGGGGCCTTTGGATCCAGACAATGATATGTGTACACAACTTGCAGATAAGATCACAAATAATACTATCATAATGATTCAATAATAAGTTCAGATCTGAGATCATGGCACTCGGGCCCTAGTGACAAGCATTAAGGACAACAAGTTGCAACAAAGTCAAATAGCACTAATAGAGATACTAGGCACTATGCCCTAACAGATCTTATTCGATTACATGATAGAACTCATCCAATCCCTACCATCCCCAAGCCTACAGCGGGGGATTACTCACTCATGGATGAGGGAAACATTGGTGGTTGATGGAGATGCGTTGGTGATGACGATGGAAATGATCCTCTCCAATTCTGCATCCCGGCAGGGTGCCAGAACGGAGTTTCTAGATCCGAATCTTGGTTTGTAGTGGCGGCGGCGGAGCGGACCTATTTTTAGAAAACTATCAAACCCCCCTCGGTTTTTAGGTCGAAAGGAAACTTATAGGCACAGAGGGAGGCTGAGGGGGTGCCTGGGGTGGTTGCACCCCCTCTAGACGCGGCTAGTGGTGGGCCCGCACCTAGGGTGGGTGTGGGCCCCCTAGGCCTCCTCTCCGTCTCCTCTTCTGGCTCCGTGGATCTTCTGGTTGAAGGAAATATGCCCTAGAGGCAATCATAGAGATGATGATATTTCATATGTATCCATGAGTTATTGTAATGTTCCTTGAATATCCATATCAGGCAACTTGTATTGATTGGCAATTTCGTGAATTGTTTGTGAAACTCTATACTTGTATGGTTATTTAAGAGTTGTCCCTAGTCGGAGTTCGTGTGAGGACACACATGAATATTAGACTAGCACATCGATTGGTTGATGACTATGTTTCGCAAGTCATAGACATGGAGATGTCAAACCAATGATGTGGACACATTTTATGAACATGGGGTTGGACTGACCCAACCTGAGACTGGAAATTAGTTTTAGCTCTCTCTCTCTACACATCGTGTACGTTTTGTCCTTAGACCTGAGATTGTCGCATGTACTTGAGATGTGGATCGACCTACTTTGGGGCTATCAAATGGTGCACCGTAACTGGGTAGTTATAAAGGTAGCTTTCGGGTTTGTCCTGGAGCATGCTGCAAGGCATGGTCAATCAAGATGGGATTTGCCCCTCTCTACTTGAGAGAGATATCTTTGGGCCCCTCGAGTGATCGGATCCAGAAATGCATGGTCGTACTACATATGGTTAAGAGTTAACCTAGTAAAGGGATTCCGAATCACGGTATCGAGTCAGCTTGGAGCTAGACCAAATATCGTGAGGCAAAGGGAAAGACATGTACTAAACCTTGTGATGGTTCGTCCGATATGATCTGTGTATGCGTTTAGGAGTTGGCACGATTTTCTAGAGGCCGCTACCAACTATTGACAGAATAAGTGTATTTGTGTCATGTCTATATGCATATGAACCTATAGGGTCACATACTTAAGGGGCTGGAAGCCTAATGAGGATTGAATCCGAATTAGACCAGGCTTAGGGTACTAATGGGCTGCTAATGTAGAAGCCCACTAGGGACGCCTATATAAGAGAGGGTGGGGCGAGCTGACCAGGGTTAGACCTTAAACCTCAGATCATTCCCAGCCGCCACTTCTCACGCCTGTGTCGCGCGTGCGGACCTAGCAGTCCGGCGTCTGACGCTTCCACCCTGTACGTGTGGATACCTTGGAGGCGCTGCATCTGTAGCTCTTGGACGAGCCGCGCAAGGGGAGCTGCTCGTGGGACGAAGAAAAAGAGGAGACGTGGAACGTCTGCACTGCCTCGACGCGCTTCATCAATTCCGCAACTGGGCGTCTAGTGGTAATCCCGTGATCCATGACAACAGTAATCCTGGTATACGTGGTAGAAATTTTTTGATTTGCGCTAGTGTAGCCAACCCGTATCCCTACAGTGGTATCAGAGCCGATGTTGTTCAGTTATAGGTTCGGGATGTTTGCATATGGTGATATGCAGATTGATATGAATGATGTGATCGTTTATATGGCGGTGGTTTAGGATTGATCTATGATCTTGCTTTCCGTGATCGTAATTCTGAGGTTGTCGAACGACTTACCCCTACCGGCCGGTTTCCGCCATCGGGGTAGACAGTGACACATAAATCCTGTTGAATCACGCGAAGATCAATATGATTGATCGAATCGGAACCTAGATCTAAAATCGATGTACCGTGATCAAAGGAGTTTGATTGAATCGGGACAGGAGTCGGTCTATGGTAAATTTGATTTGCCGATCAAAATCCTTAAATTTGATACCGCGAGGGGCGCTACCCCTTCGAACCCCGCAGGGGAGACCCCCTAGACCCTCCTTAATCGTAGCCCCTTTTGTTTCTCGTTAAGGTAACTAGGTGCTGCAATGTCACATGATCCGGTAGAATGCGATTCTATGCATAACTTGTTTTTGCAGGATGTATGTGATCAGTATGGCCCATATGTGTATGTGATGCATGTATGAAATTTATCATGACCTGCGTGTCGTGAGTAGGGCAACACGGCTGGCGCCATGTGTGTTGTCAATTATTCTAATGGCCTGCGTGCCAACTTGTGATGATCCCAATACTATGTAATTTTGATTACTAGCTGTTAGGAGTAATAGCTTGTATTAGTTTTTGGAGGACTCATCACTTGGAGGATGGCTCAAATGGAACATGAAGATGAAGATCATCATGGTGAACAGGTTCTATGGCGATGGAAATCACCATGAGAAAATGGGCCATACTGTGTCACATCTATGTGAATGTTATTCTTATGCGTTTTACTACTATGCATGCTTAGATGATACAAGTGCTTAGATGATAGAAGTAGAACGATCCCTCAAAAAGTTTAAGTTAAACCATGCCCTCCCAACCAAACCTTGCACCATCCTATGCCATGTACAATCGTTGGTGGGCCTATGAAATTAGGGTGCCGCGGTTGTCCTTGGCTCGATGGGTTTGTATCGGATACCTACACGCATAAGGGTTGGTGAACTTGACAAGGTCATCTTAACAGTTAAGGACCTTGGGGCATAAAGGTTGGGAGCCTAGTTTTGACATAGAGATGTCACCCAACAATAAGAGTCATATGTGATATGATTAGCAAATGTTGCTTACCGATTTACCTTGTCTTCTAGCAGTGATGCTAAAGCTCACTAGTCGACTTGTTAATTGTGGATCTTGAATCACTTAGTATCAATAGAGGGATATTAATTTAAGTGGGAGTATATGCTATTAAATTGTTTAATATGTTTTACTCTTTCATGGTTACATGGCTTAGTATTTTGCATGTTTTCTGTTGTATATCAATGGCACCGAACACTACATCACCTTTCTCTTTGCGTTAGATTCTTGACAGAGATAAACTAAATGGAACAAACTATTCGGACTGGGTCCGTAACCTGAGAATTGTTCTCAGGTCTGATAAAAGGAAACGGTTCTGGATACCCCAATCCCCGATGAACCTGCTGATAATGCATCTGCTGCCCTAAAGAATGCCTACAAGAGAGCATGTGATGATTCTCTTGAGGTTAGCTGTCTTATGCTTGCATGCATGGAACCTGAACTTCAAAAGAAGTTTGAGGATCAGGATTCGTACGATATGATCGTTGCGCTTAAGGACATGTTCCAAGATCAGGCAAGGACTGAGAGGTACAATGTTGCCAAGTCCTTTGTCGAATGAAAGATAGCAGAGGGAGCAGCTGTAGGCCCCCATGTGATCAAAATGGTTGGTTACAGTCATACTTTGGAAAAGCTTGGTTTTCCACTAGGCCAAGAGTTGGCCACTGACTTCTTTTTTGAGTCTCTTCCATCCAGCTATGGGAAGTTCATTTCGAACTACCATATGCATGGGGTGGAGAAAGGCCTTAATGAATCATGTGGGATGCTTAAAACAGCAGAAAGTGACATGAAGAAGTGTGCAGGGCATAGCCATGTGATGGCTGTGCAGAACAAGCCTAGCTTCAAGAAAAAGGGCACTTCTTGGAAGAAGAAGGGAAAGGCTAAGGATACGATCCCTAAGTTTGCACCCAAGCAAAAGGCTGGACCTGTAGAAGACACTGAGTGCTTCTTTTGTCATGAACATGGCCACTGGAAGAGAAACTGCAGCAAGTACCAGGCTTCTTTGAAGAAGAGTGGAAGTAAGAGTACTTCCAACTCAGGTACGCTTGTTGTAAATGTTGTGGACATTCTTCTCGCTGATTCCTATGTTAACTCTTGGGTATTTGATACCGGATCGGTTGCTCATATTTGCAATTCGATGCAGGGGCTAATAAGGACTAGAGAAGTGCAGAAAGGCGAAGTGGATTTTCGCGTCGGAAATAAAGCAAGGGTTGCTGCATTGTTCCTCGGCGTCATGCAACTTCACCTTCCGTCAGGATTTATTATGGAGTAGAATAATTGTTATTACATTCCAAGTATGGGTCGAAACATTTTATCACCTTCATGTTTGATGAGGAATGGATATTCATTTGCGAGTATAAACAATGGTTGTGTAATCTCTAAGAATGATATGTTTATGGCTAATGCTCCCATTGTGAATGGGTTATTTATTTTAAATCTTGATGATGCATCTGTTTACAATGTTAGTGCTAAAAGGCTTCGGCCTAATGATTTGAGTCCTACCTATTTATGGCATTATCGTTTGGGGAATATAAGTGAAAAGCGCATGAAGAAGCTCCATGGTGATGGTCTTCTAACTTCGTTTGATTTTGAATCATACGAGACATGTCAGGCTTGTTTACTTGGAAAGATGACCAAGTCACCTTTTTCGGGTTTATCCGAGAGAGCGACAGACTTGTTGGAACTCATACATACTGATGTATGTGGGACAATGAGCACGACAGCCAGAGGAGGATATCACTACTTCATTACTTTCACTGATGATTTCGGTAGATATGGTTATGTCTACTTGATGAGGCATAAGTCTGAAACTTTTGAAAAGTTCAAAGAGTTTCAGAGTGAAGTAGAGAATCAACGTGGCAAGAAAATAAAGGCCTTGCGATCTGATCGTGGAGGTGAATATTTGAGTCACGAGTTTAGCGATCATCTTAAGAGTTGCAGAATTGTTCCACAACTTACGCCGCCCGGAACACCTCAAAGGAACGGGGTCTCCGAACGGCGTAATCGAACTTTGTTGGACATGGTTTGATCTATGATGAGCCAGTCGGATTTACCATTGTCATTTTGGGGTTACGCTCTAGAAACGGCAGCTTTCACACTTAATAGGGTACCATCTAAATCCGTAGTTAAGACACCATATGAGATGTGGACTGGAAAGGATCCCAGTTTGTCTTTTCTAAAGATTTGGGGTTGTGATGCATTTGTCATGCGACTTCAGTTGGACAAGCTAACACCCAAATCGGATAAGTGCATTTTCGTGGGATATCCGAGGGAAACCTTAGGGTATTACTTCTACAACCGAGAGGAGGGCAAAGTGTTTGTCGCTCGTAGCGGTGTTTTCCTAGAGAAAGAGTTTCTCACAAAGGGAACAAGTGGAAGGTCGGTGCGACTTGAAGAAGTTCAAGATGAGCCAATTGGGGATGCTTCTACGAGTGATGCTATTGTAGCAGAACAAGTTGAGGAACCCGTGGCAACAGAAGCACCACAACCACGAAGGTCGGCGAGGCTCCGCGAAGCGCGGGAATTATTATTGTTAGACAATGATGAGCCCGCGACCTATGCAGAAGCGATGGTGGACCCAGACTCTGAGAAATGGCTTATCGCCATGAGATCCGAGATAGAGTCCATGGGATACAATCAAGTTTGGAACTTGGTTGACCTGCCTGATGGTTTTAAAGCCATCGAGTGCAAATGGATCTATAAGAAGAAGATTGATATGGATGGAAATGTTCACATCCATAAAGGTCGACTTGTTGCAAAAGGTTTTCGACAAGTTCAAGGAGTTGACTACGACGAGACTTTCTCGCCCGTAGCGATGCTTAAATCTATGCGGATAATTCTATCTATTGCTGCACATTTCGACTATGAAATATGGCAGATGGATGTCAAGACGGCTTTCCTAAATGGAATCCTAACTGAGGACATGTATATGATGCAGCCCGAAGGTTTTGTCGATCCAAACAATGCTGGAAAGGTATGCAAACTTCTGAAGTCCATTTATGGGCTGAAGCAAGCATCTCGGAGTTGGAACATTCAATTTGATGAAGTTGTAAAGGAGTTTGGCTTCATCAAAAACGAACAAGAACCTTGTGTTTACAAGAAGGAAAGTGGGAGAGCGCTGGTATTTCTTATCTTATATGTAGATGACATATTGCTGATTGGAAATGACATTCCTATGCTCGAATCTGTTAAGACCTCATTGAAAAATAGTTTTTCGATGAAGGACTTGGGAGAAGCGGCATATATTCTGGGAATCAAGATCTATAGAGATAGATCAAGAAGGCTAATTGGATTAAGCCAGAGTACATACATTTACAAAGTGTTGAAACGGTTCAGCATGGAAGAGGCTAAGAAGGGGTTCTTGCCCATGTCTCACGGCATAAAACTCAGCAAGACTCAGTGTCCTTCGAATACTGATGAGCGTGAGCGCATGCGTAGGGTTCCATATGCTTCGAATATTGGATCCATCATGTATAATGATATGTACTCGCCCAGATGTTTCCTATGCTCTAAGTGTTACGAGCAGATACCAGGCTGATCCAGGTGAAGGTCACTGGACAGCGGTAAAGAACATCGTTAAGTACTTGAAAAGGACTAAGGATGTGTTCCTAGTTTATGGAGGTGAGGATGAACTCAGTGTAAGGGGTTACACAGATGTGAGTTACCTTACCGACTCAGATGATTCGAAATCGCAATCAGGTTATGTGTTTATCTTGAATGGTGGTGCTGTGAGCTGGAAAAGTTCCAAGCAAGATACGGTGACCACCTCTTCAACAGAAGCTGAATATATTGTTGCCTCGGAGGCCGTAAAGGAAGCTTTTTGGATTAGGAATTTCCTGATCGCTCTCGGTGTGGTTCAGGGCGCGTCCAATCCCTTGGACGTTTATTGTGATAACAATGGTGCTATTGCACAGGCCAAGGAACTTAGACAACACTAGAAGAACAAACATATTCGCATGCGTTACCATCAGATTCGAGAGTTCGTTGAGGATGGTAGTGTCATGATATGCAAAATACATACGGACTCAAATGTTGCTGATCCCTTGACTAAGCCTCTCCCGCAGCCCGTGCATGAAGCGCACACAAGAGCAATTGGTATTAGATACATTTTTAGATTGACTCTAGTGCAAGTGGGAGAATGAAGGAAATATGCCCTAGAGGCAATCATAGAGATGATGATATTTCATATGTATGCATGAGTTATTGTAATGTTCCTTGAATATCCATATCAGGCAACTTGTATTGATTAGCAATTACGTGAATTGTTTGTGAAACTCTATACTTGTATGGTTATTGAAGAGTTGTCCCTAGTCGGAGTTCGTGTGAGGACACACATGAATATTTGACTAGCACATCGATTGGTTGATGACTATGTTTCGCAAGTCATAGACATGGAGATGTCAAACCAATGATGTGGACACATGTGATGAACATGGGGTTGGACTGACCCAACCTGAGACTGGCAATTAGTTGTAGCTCTCTCTCTACACATCGTGTACGTTTTGTCCTTAGAGCTGAGATTGTCGCATGTACTTGAGATGTGGATCGACCTACTTTGGGGCTATCAAACGCTGCACCGTAACTGGGTAGTTATAAAGGTAGCTTTCGAGTTTGTCCTGAAGCATGCTGCAAGGCATGGTTAATCAAGATGGGATTTGCCCCTCTCTACTTGAGAGAGATATCTCTGGGCCCCTCGAGTGATCGGATCCAGAAATGCATGGTCGTGCTACATATGGTTAAGAGTTAACCTAGTAAAGGGATTCCGAATCACGGTATCGAGAAAGGGAGGTCAGCTTGGAGCTAGACCAAATATCGTGAGGCAAAGGGAAAGACATGTACTAAACCTTGTGATGGTTCGTCCGATATGATCTTTGTATGCGTTTAGGAGTTGGCACGTCTTTCTAGAGGCCGCTACCAACTATTGACAGAATAAGTGTATTTGTGTCATGTCTATACGCATATGAACCTATAGGGTCACACACTTAAGGGGCTGGAAGCCTAATGAGGATTGGATCCGAATTAGACCAGGCTTAGGGTACTAATGGGCTGCTAATGTAGAATCCCACTAGGGACGCCTATATAAGAGAGGGTGGGGCGAGCTGACCAGGGTTAGACCTTAGACCTCAGATCATTCCCAGCTGCCACTTCTCACGCCTGTGTCGCGCGTGCGGACCTAGCAGTCCGGCGTCTGACGCTTCCACCCTGTACGTGTGGATACCTTGGAGGCGCTGCATCTGTAGCTCTTGGACAGGCCGCGCAAGGGGAGCTCCTCGTGGGACGAAGAAAAGAGGAGACGTGGAACGTCTGCACTGCCTCGACGCGCTTCATCAATTCCGCAACTGCGCGTCTAGTGGCAATCCCGTGATCTATGATAACAGTAATCCTGGTATACGTGGTAGAAATTTTTTGATTTGAGCTAGTGTAGCCTACCCGTATCCCTACACTGGTGAAATATAATTTTTGGCATATGTTCCAGGATTTTTCCTGATAGTTGATTTTCTGCACAAAAACAAGACACCAAGGTAATTCTTCTGAAAACAACGTCAGTCTGTGTTAGTTGTATCCAAATCACACAAGTTTATAGGAGAAACAATAGCAAAAGTGTTCGAGAAAGTAGATACGTTTTGGACGTAACACACACGTGATTCTTCAGAATAGGTATACCCTTTTAAAAGATAGATGTAAAACCTGTATGTATTCAAGTGGTCTTGTTATGCCCTTTTTTCTGTAAAGTTTGTTTCTGCTAGCACGTGGTGCCTTTGTTGTATGCATGTCCTTTTCGTTAGCCTAAAGTGGTCAGCTCCTCAGGTTACATGCGTTATTCTCAGTCGACGAAGTCATGAGGTGAGGCAGAGCCCCCGAGTGTGTTATAGCAAAAAGTGATGCAAGGTAAAAGAATTTTTCGTGCGGGACACTTAGCTTTTATTCATATCGTAATCGAGGAGGTACATTGTACGGCTGAGTAGCCTTGGCTTAGTAGCCTTTTTGAAAGTAACGGGATAGATAGGGGTAGAAGCGTCGCAGACGCGCGACGTTCCAAGGATTTGAGTATTCGACTCCTGACGCGATGTCCTTGAGGCGATAGGCACCGCCTGGGATGACTTCTGTGACAATGTGGGGTCCTTCCTAGGGTGACTCGAGCTTTTTCGACCGCTCTTGTTTGAGTCGTAGGACGAGGTCTCCTTCGACGAAGGACCTTGGTCGCAGCCGTCAGCTGTGGTAGTTGCGGAGGCTCTACTGGTAGACCATTGAGCGAGCCGCGGAAATGTCACGTGCCTCGTCGAGTGTGTCGATGGCATCTTCGAGTGTGGCCGTCGATTCGGCTTCACTATAGGTGACGACCCATGGGGCCTTGTGGCTTACCTCGGTAGGTAGTACGGCTTCGGCTCCGTGCACCATGAAGAAATGTTTGAAGCCAGTTGCGCTGTTCGGCGTTGTGCGTAGGTTCCAGAGGACGGAGGGTAGATCATCTTCCCAGGCTCCCGCAAGCCGTTTGAGTGGGCTGAGCAGGCGTTTCTTGATGCCTCCGCCTATGAGGCCGTTGGCCTTTTTGACCTGCCCGTTGGTCTGCGGGTGCGCCACCGAGGCGTATGATATGTTGATTCCAAGGCCCTCGCAGAAGTCCTGGAATTCGTTCGAGATGAAGTTCGAGCCGTTGTCCGTGATGATGTTGTGCGGCACGCCGAATCTGTAGACTATGGACTCGAAGAACTTGACGACCGTTTTGCCGCTTTGGTTGGTGACGGGCATGGCCTTGATCCACTTGGTGAATTTGTCAACTGCCACCAGGAGGAAGACAAGCCCCCCTGGCGAGGACTTTGGCAGTTTCCCGATCATGTCAAGGCCCCATTGGGCAAAGGGCCAGGCCAGTGGTATGGGCCTGAGATCCGATCCTGGTGCATGTGGCTTGTCTACAAACCTTTGGCAGCCATTGCACCTTTGGACAATGTCCTTAGCATCATTCATGGCCGTTGGCCAGTAAAATCTAGCTTGTAGAGATTTGGCAACGAGGGCGCGACTGCCTGCATGGTGACCGCAGATGCCTTCGTGGATGTCTTGGAGGATAGTTTTGCCATCACCGATGGTGATGCATCTTTGGAGCACACCCGAAATGCTATGCTTGTACAATTCGCCATTGTGAAGAGTGAATGCTTTGGACCGGCGAGATATGTGACGAGCATCTATCGGGTCATCAGGCAGTTCTTTGTGGAGAAGGTACCGAAGGTACGGCTGCATCCATGTCTCCTCGATCGCCATGACCTGCATCAGGCTGATGAGCTCGGCCTCTATGTCGAGCTTTTCGGGCCCTTCGTGTCCTTCGGGTGGTGCAGCTCCCGAGTGCTCTGCTTCTTCCGGTGATCCCTTGGGGAATTTCCTTTTGATAGAGGGTATGCAGATTTGTTCGAGGAACACGCCTGGTGGCACCCGTGCGCATGTGGAGCCGATGTTGGCGAGCCTGTCAGCTTCCTTGTTGCTTTCCCTTCCAACATGTCAAAGCTCGCAGCCATCAAAGTCTCTATCGAGTGAGTTGTAGAGCGCGCGGTACACGATCATGTTTGCAGCGTGTGCGTCGCACTCATTCATCTTATTCTGGATGACGAGGTTCGAGTCACCGTAGATAACTAGGCGCATTGCACCGCAGATATTGGCCATCCTCATGCCGTGGATGAGGGCCACGTATTCCTCCTTGTTGTTGGAGGCGTGAAATTTCATCCGAAGGACGTATTTCATTTTGTCACCTTGCGGGGACGTCAGTATGATGCCAGCTCCTGATCTAGCCTTGCGCTTGGAGTCGTCGAAGTGCATCATCCATGACTGCGTCATGTCTAGGGTGTCTGGCAGCTAGAGCTCCATCCAGTCGACTAGGAAGTCCGGGAGGACCTGCGATTTGATCGCCTTGCACCGCTTGTAGACTATGTCTAGAGGGGATAGCTCGATGCCCCATAGGGCTACATGTCCCGTGGCTTCGGGGTTGTTCAGGATGTTGGACAGTGGTGCCTCATTGACGACCATTATCTAATACTCCTGGAAGTAGTGGCTCAGCCGACGAGCCATCATGAACACGCCGTAGGCGAGCTTCTGGTAGTGAGGGTACCTCTGTTTTGTTGGCGTCAGTACCTTGCTGAGGTAGTAGATCGGGCATTGGACCCCATGGGTCTTGCCATCTCCGGGTCGTTCGACCACGAGTATGGTGCTTACTACCTGATGCGTGGCTGCTATGTATAGTAGCAGAGGCTTGCGTTCCTTTGGCGTGACCAGGACATGCGAGGTGGAGAGCAGGCGCTTCAGATCTTCGAATGCATCGTCTTCTTCGGGTGTCCACTCGAAAATTTCTGCTTTGTGTAGTAGCTGGTAGAAAGGCAGGGCCTTCTCACCCATGTGGCCGATGAATCTTCTCAGCGCCGCGATGCGCTCGGCTAGCTGCTGGACACCTTTAATGTTCTTCGGCTTCTCCATGGTCAGTATGGCCCGGATTTTCTTCGGGTTTGCCTCGATCCCTCGCTGGGAGATGAATTAGCAAAGTAACTGGCTAGATGGGACGGAGAAGGTGCACTTTTCTGGATTCAACTTGATCTTGTAGTGATCAATGTTATCGAACGTTTCACGGAGATCGTCGATCAATGTCTTGGCTTCCTTTGTCTTGATGACTATGTCGTCGACATAGACATGTATGTTTCGACCGATCTGGTTTTTCAGACACGCTTGCATGCATCGCTGGTACATGGCACCTGCGTTCTTCAGCCTGAAGGGCATGGTGTTGTAGCAGAACACTCCAAATGGCGTGATGAACGCCGTTTTCTCCTGATCTTCGACCTTCATTCGAATATGATTGTAGCCTCAGTAGGCATCGATGAAGGAGAGCTTCTCGCATCCAACGGTCGAATCGATGATCTGATCGATCCACGGTAGGGGGAAGTGATATTTGTGTTAGTGCTTATTGAGCGACGTGAAGTCCACGCACATCCGTACGATGTCCGTATCCTTTTTAGGGACCAGCATAGTGTTGGCTAGCCACTCGCTCTCCTTGATCTCCCGGATGAAGTCGGCGTCGAGCAGTCTGTTGACTTCGACTCCGACGACTTCGGCTCATGGCTCGAACAATCATCGGATGGACTATTTGATGGGCTTGGCGTCTGGAAACACATTGAGTGCATGCTCGGCGAATTCCCTGGGAACTCCTGGCATGTCCGCAAGACACCAGGCGGAGATTTCCCAGCGCTCACGGAGGAATTCGACAAGCACGCTTTCGTATGCGGGGCTGAGGTCATTGGCGATCAGCACCGTCTTGGAGGCATCAGTTCGGTGGACCTGCACCTTTTTCGTGTTGAATGTGGAGTGACGTATCAAGTGAGTTTCGCCTGGCGACTAGGGGTGCCCTGTTGTCTGTCACCACTCAGAGCCTCGTGAGGTCCTCTTGCATGCCGAACGACTGGGAGATTATGTTGAAGTCTCTATCACAGTGGTCTGATCGGGTGAAGCTCCCTTGGACTATGATGACACCCTTGGGTCCTGGCATCTTGAGCAGTAGGTAAGCGTAGTGTGGTACTTCTAGGAATCTTGCGAACGCCACACGCCCGAGAATGGCGCGGTACTGTGATGGCCAATCCACCACTTCAAACTCGAGCTGCTCGCACCAAAAGTTTTCGGGCTTGACGAAGATGACGTCCAGCCATATTTTTCCTAGGGGGTATATGCCCTTCCCTGGTACTATGCCACGGAACATTGTGTCGGATTGTTCCAGGCTGCATAGCGGGATCCGCATCGCTACGAGGGTGCTGGTGAACATCAGGTTGATGCCGCTGCCGCCATCCATGAAGACGTGGCTCATCTCGAATCCTTCGATCTGCGCCTCTAGCACTAGGGCAGCATGACCTGGGCGTGTGATCTGGCAGGGGTGATCCGAACGATCGAACGTGATGCAGGACTCCGAGCCGCTGAGGTACTCAGGGATGGCTGGTGGGGCTGTTACAGCGAGGATGACCTGCAGGTGATCTTATTTTGCACCCTATTGGTAGGGCGTCCCTTCTGGATCATGAGAGACCCTTTTTCCGGTGGATACCCACCTGTACCGTTGTTTGGCACAGGTGCGATTGCCGGATTCGACGGTCCCTCGGGTGGAGGAGGAGCTCCGTGGGCGATGTCACTTGGTGCAGGTGCTGGTCTGAACCCAGGGTTCACGATCTGATGTCGCATTTGGGTGAGGCCCTCGCTGAGTTTCTAGAACTCACGCCAGTCCTTGAGCATGTGGCTGGCCTTCTTTTTGCCATCATGCTTGTCTATGTCAAAGTGGATGGTGCAGGGACCCGAAAACTTGTCGTATGCCGAGGGTTCGTCGTCATGGCCGCGGCGCTGCCATGTATGTGTTGGGCGTCCTCCGTCGCGGAAGTTGCCTCCGCGGTATCCTTCGATGCTGCGGTTGTTGTCGTTGCGGTGTTCGACGTAGCCAGCCGCAACTATGTCGGGTCCATCGCGATCGTCGTAGATGCACAATCTTCGCTTGCTATGGCGCTCGCGTCTGCGGCCATATTCGTCCTCCTCATCCGAATATGCTCGATGGAGGGAATCCTCGCCATCTTCCCACCTGTTGGCGATGTCCATGAGGTGGTCGAGTGTCTTGGGCTTGACGCGCCCAAGTTCTTCCGTGAAGTCTGGGAATTTGACGCCATCCTTGAAGGCGTCGATCCTCCTATCCTTGGAGATGTGTGCCGTGGCGTTATTGATGTTGGACCAGCACAAGATGTACGAGCGAATGGATTCACCCGTTCGTTGAGTGCAGGCCCGCAGCTCCTCGATCGAGGATGGCCTCTTGCTGGTGCCCTTAAAGTTTCGGATGAAACTGTATGCCAGTTCCTCCCAGCTTCGGATGGAGCCTGAGGACAGGATGCTGAGCCAGATCCGGGCTGCGCCTGTCAATTGCAGCTGAAGGAATTGCAGGGCGGTGTTTTTGTTGCCGCCGTGCAGCTTGACGGATGAGAGGTGGTCGCTAATCCAGGCCTTCGGATCCTGCATGCCGTCAAACTTCGGAATGTCCGAAGGAAGCTTGAAATTTTTCGGCATGCGCGTGTGCCGAACAGATCTGCTGAAGCATCATGCTCCGCACAGTTCTTCGTTGTCATCCTCCCCGGATTAGGTTAAGCGCACGCGTTTGGCACGTGCCTTGTCGACCTTGCGCTGGGCGAGGTTGTTTAGAGCGTCATAGTTTCTGCTGCGACATCTTGGGCTCTTGCGACGTTGATGTAGATCATGCTCGTCCTCTTCCTCATCGGATGAGGGTGTGGGGCTACGGTTGAATCTAACCGTAGCCTTTTTCTTTGGCTCCATAGGAGCTTCTTAAAGGAGCGCAGCTCCGACGAGTCCAAGTCCGTCTAGCGCGGACTTATGCATGGCACTCTTCGGGTCCCCCACCGGAGGTGGATGGGACGCGAGGTATGTGGTGGCTGCCATGATCGCAGCCCGAGGAGTCTTCTGTATGGCATTGCCGTTGACGTCCATCTCCATGAAGGACGTGTTGAGGGTTTTGGTGAACTCGTGTCGCGCGGCTGGATCCATGTTATCTATGCGAGAGCGATGCTTGTTGGCGTGATTGTCGTGCGAGATGGAGCCACCAGCGGCGGAGAGCACATCTCGCCGTGCACTAGACTCAGAAGCTGCTTGCTTGCATTTGTCGAGCTCCTCCTGCAGTTTTACCTGCTTGTTGTTCTCGGCGATGAGGAGGAGGTGGTATGCCATCAGCAGATCCCGTGAAGCATTCATAGGTAGGATCTTGTTGCCCGCCACGGCTTCACGTGCTTGGCGCCATCCGTCCTCGTTGAGGTTGATCCTTTGATAGGCAGCAACGTCGCCCTCGTTGGGCTGGAGGGGCGGCTGCCCTCCGTTTCCTCCGTTCCTAGCCTGCGGGTTGGGCGGTGGATTTGGTGGTGGGTTGGGTTCAGTCGAATTTGGATGTCCTTCCGTTTCGCCATGGATGACCATGGCGCATTGGTATCGCCTGCAGATTGGATCGCTGCTGCCGCAGCTTTCGGATCTGGAACTTTAGGTTCCTTCATCTGATGGAGGGTCGCACAGATCCGAGTTGCAGCTGCTGCTGTCATAGGACTCATCTATTAGCATCGACGTGCGTAGCACGCCGATGGGTGGGACCCATGAAGCGGGCCTGATGGATGGTGGTGGCACCCGCTCTGGGAGGCAGAGAGTGCCAGTCTGCCCCACCTGTAAGCAGAAGCTCCCGAACAGAATCTCGAGCCCATCGCCTACGGGCTTGAAATCCTTCATGGTGGCTGGCGAGTGGGCGGTGAAGTCGAAAGCGCCAAAGAGGAGGTGGCTCTCTGTCGCCGAGGAGTTGTAGATCGCTTCGGATGGGACCATCACGATCGCACAATCAGCACGCCCTTTTCCCACAGATGGCGCCAATTGACGAGGTTCGATCTTGTCAATGCACATTTTTATGAGCTTGGGTTTTGGAGAAGATGGGGATGCTAGAGATCGCGGAACGGTTAACAGACAAGCAACATGGGGACACGTGATTTACCCAGGTTCAGGCCCCCGGAGGGAAAACCCTACTCCTACTTGTCTGCACTTTGATTATGGTGGAACCAAAAGTTACAGGGGTGTGCGGATGCAATCTGGCGTGGTGGTGTGTATGCGGTGAGAGGTGTGCTCCTCGTCATGCCCTCCTAGACTTTATATAGATAGGTAGGTCCCGGGCATAGGTTGAGTCGGTTACAGATTAGGGTTTTCCCTTTGAAATTATATCTACTCTAGTCTTGTTCTCCAAGCATCCAAAGGCGTCACGGGCTTGGGCCACCCGGAATCTCCACAGGTCGCGTATCTTGTAGTGGGCCTTCCTTCGGGTTGGACTAGATATGCTGATGTTGTGTACCCATGGGGTATAACCATGTCATTATGACTTGAAGGTTGAGAAACACCAACCTCAGGAGGAGATTCCAGGAGAGGATGAGGACCAAGAGGAGGAGCAAGAAGTCCCTCATCAGGAGAAGCATCCACCAAGCCGGTTCGCTACATATCAAGATTTCCATGAACTTGGAGGAACCGTGGAGGGGATGCATAATCTCGCCCTAAACCTCCAAGGAACAAAAAGTATCCTATCAACTCAATTTGCGAACTGGAGTCACAACTTTTTTCCCCACCATAATGATTTGAAGGGCTTGCAAAATCCTAAGCTTGGGGAGGTTTTCTATCCATTTTTATATTTTGGATTTCATTTGCTTTATGTTATTTTCGAGGTTATCCTTTTATTTGAGTTTATAAGAACTTGTGTTGGTTTCCCCAACACTTTATCTTTAGTTATTTTATTTTGTTTGAGATTTTCAAGCCGAGCTATGCCGCCAATTTTCTATTCTTTAATTTCCCTTCTCAAAAAACCACAAAAGATTTCTCCGTTTATCTTTATGTTCCCTATTTATTTTTATTTTTGCCTCGAAGTTCTCATGTATTTGCAGGAGAGTGATTGACTTCGAGTTTCCAAGAAACAAATAAAAAGGGAAGAGAGAAGTGGAACCAAACATGAGAGGTATGCCTTACAACTCCCCACTTTTGAAGTTTGAGAAACCCATGCTAGTTAGTAGTAATGTTAAGATGTTATATCGGTGGAGTGAGTATATATATTGTGGTAGAATTTTGTTTGCATGGGTATTTAATTGGGTATGTTTTGTTCCAGCTCTTGTAGTTAACCAAGTCTTGCCTAAAAATTTGCTAAAATAATTGAAATAATAAAAAGTCTCACAATTGAAGACTTGGATGTTGTAGTGTTTAGTCTTGAAAGCTTATTCCTAGAGACACTCAACACCACATAAAATAATGATTGACTTGATAGCTCTCTTTGAAACGATTTGTTCGATTGAATTAATGTTTAGAGGCTTTTGTGAGCATGCCAAAGTTTGACTTGTGAATCATAAGAATGATATAGCTTTATGTGTGTCAAACTTCATGGGATGCCAACAACTCCGCTATCCTACGAACGATCTTCGTGGAGTAAACTCCTAGATTTCGGGTATGAGTTGATTAAACATATGTAGCAGCAATGCTATAATGGGTAAGATTCTTGGCACTCCCGGGTAGCTGTAAACATGATGGAATCACTCTTCTGGCTGATATGAGCAATCATTATGCAAAAGGAACAAAAACCTTAGTGATGCCACGAGTGTCCATCATATCCCAATAAACTAATGATTTTTTTTGGCATGCTCTCAATTACTTAAGAACTGAAATTCTTGAAAGAGAATGAATAGAAAAGTAGTGCTTGAAAAGTCTTGATTTATTGATGTGGGAGAATTGAGATACTTTAGTGTATATGCTTTTCATGACAAACTCTCACACCCTCAAATTTTACATGATTATACTTTATTGTTCAAGGCAAGCCTATGAGTTGATTACATGACATGGAATAAAGTTTACTCTTTTGAATCATCCATGCTTACAATAATTTTGCAGCGCTATAAGGATTCATGAAACCCGTATGATATGCTTGTCACTACTCTATATGTGCTAAAGTTTTTTAGATTAATAAAGTGGAGGAAACATCAGACTACCAATCATGAGTAAGATCATCATCTCGTTATTTCAGTTTAAATTTTGAGTTCCCTTTTGATTGTGGTTTTCTTGCTCGAGGACGATCAAGTTTAAGCTTGGGGAGGTTGATGGCTGTGAAATATAGCCATCCACGTCCGCATTTAAACTATATATTATTCATATATTTGATAAAATATCTCTCTAAAACCTGCCACTAGGGCCTAATGATCAAAGGGGTATGCAATTCTTTCTTTCTATTTTCCCTACGCAGATAATGACGTGTGATGATGGTAATCACTACATAAATGCCAAAGATACAAGATTTCCAACACGTCGAAGAAACCAAGAGCCGTGAAGTGAAGGCACAAGCCTTAACAACCAACTATACGGCAAGAAAATTATTTCGGCCGTATAGTTCCGTTCGTATAGTTGCCAGCAACTCCATTAGGTCAAACCGAGTAACTTTCATGAAGGGACCCCTATATAATGAGGCTTCGGGCGACGGGAAATAGAGCTTCTTTTTTACCCCAACTCTCCCTGCCACCAGAAGCCGCCACGTCGGAGGAATAGATCTAGATCTAAACCTCTTGACCCTTCTCCACCACCATAGCCATCTTCCACCACTTGTAATAGTAGATCTCTTATCCAATTTGCGACATTGTAAGACTATTTGCTATCAACCTTATGATCTCTATTGTGTGAGTAATTCTCCTTGGGCTAAGGGCTTCGGCCTAGCCATGTAGCTTTTTGTGCATGTTATTTATCATAGATGGGATCATGTATTCGTTTGTATGACATGATGACTGTAGTACCATCTCTTGCCTCAATCTAAGGACTTGGCAGGTACCCAAGGCCCAGAGGATTGATCTAGGTAAAGGGAGTGTGACTAATGACTGATCTACAGGATGGGAACCCTAGTGACAGAAGGGGTAGTACAGATGTATGTGAGGATTTACTTGGGATTAAACGTGACATAACTATGCATATCATTAGCTCTATGGATGAGACTAGAAGGTTATTGCTATAAGTAGTTGCGGAGGCGGTAACAATTATGGATGCACTACCCACATATAATTATCTTGCTCTAATGATTACATGCATACTTTATTATTATCTATTATTACCATCAAATGTGTTGCATAGCTACTCGTGAAAACCGAAGACCCTAGGCCCTCTCTCTCTCCATCGTCAACAACAACAAAAAATCGCAAACTCCTGGTCCGGTGAAAATGCAAAAGGAATTATAAAACTCTCGAAGGTTCATTTAAGTAATGTCACTTTGCTTTCTGCTTCCCGAGGATTCGATAAACCTAGGTCTATTAGGGAAAAAGAGCTATACTACATCTGTAATCCGGATCGAAGGTATCACAAAACTATCTACTAGACACGTAAAGAGAGGAGAGAGGAAATCGTAGTGGAGCACGCAGAGACACAGGGATTTGTTTTACCGCAGCTCCTTCCTTGTTAAGGTAAGTACGTATGCATTGGAGGGGTGGGCGGTTCTAAGACCACCACACCACATTAGGCCTCACCCTATTCTACGATGGATATCGCCACCAAAGGCCTGATCCACCTTTCCACTGTTGGTACCCTTTGAGGCGGGAACCGGTGCCTTTACAACTCTAGCGGGGCACACATCCACAACCGAATTGGAGGCTCCCGTGATGACAACAAGCTGCCACAAGAAAAAGGATTATCAAATAACCAAAACAAGGATCTAGATATTTGCTAAAAATACTAGATCGAGAATCCTCCAAGTGAATGGAGGGGAAGTGAAGCGCTTGATTACTATCGATGAAGATTGAGCCCTCCTCCTTTGATTCCCCAAAGATCGAGGCATTTGGGTCGGTGAAGGTGGAAATCTCTTTGTTGGAACTTGAAGAACAAGTATTGTCTCTTTCGAATGAATCAAGGAGACTAGCAGGAGGGGAGAGATAGGTTTAAATACCCCCTACACAGAAATGGCCGTTCGAGAAGTTTGGGGGCGGATTATCCGCCCCCCACTAGGGGCAGACTATCCGCCCTGAGGGAAAATCCGCCATAGAGCCGGGAAGTATGGGGGAAACCCCCCCCCCCCCCCACACACACACACACAGAACACCGTGTCGAGCTGTCTTGATGAATTTCCTCGAGGAGGGCGGATTATCCGGCCATCCCAAGGGGCGTATTGTCCACCCTAGGGAAAAGTCCGCCCCAGGGCCGAAAAATCCGGGGGATTATCCTCCCCCATGCAGTGCGCCATGCCATGGAACCCTTTGCAAAAATCCTAGGGGGGGTAGATTATCTGCCCCCCTTGAGGGCGATTATCCGGCATGGGAAAAAACTCCGGCCCAAGCCGGACAATCCGGGGGAATATCCGCCCCCATGCAGTACGCCGCGCCATTGATTCCTTTGTCGATTGGGGAGGGGCGGATTATCCCCCCCCCCAAACACCTTTGAGCTCATTTTGATTTTTCTAAGACCTGCAGTACTTCACCACACATTAAATAATTCTTTATATTGTTATCTAACACACAAAACACTAGAGATCATGAAATGTTCTTTCAGTCTCCCCATTTTTTGTGTTAGATGATAATACTAGGATTTGAAATAAAACCTACTAAGATCATCTCAAGCAATGAAATATGCCCCCCTAAATGTGTGCATATCAACAACTTGCATTTGAATACAAATGCACACACGAAGGAACAAGCCAATTTCATATGATTGGCGGCTGTATCAAAGATGAGTTAGGATAACACTTCATACCACCGGGAGATGAACTAGCCAAAATCACAAGCAAGAATATTAGGCCTTGAAACATCCCACCACTTTGATGCATCAATAGTTATGATTCCAGAATTCAATATGACCATAGACAATTCCAAAATCCATAGATAAATCCAGAATTCCACACAGATAAGTCGACACATAAGCCATAGTGCCACACACGACATAGTCTCATACAAAATGAATCACAAATAGAACATCAACGCTAAAGGGGCACAAGCAACCGATAAAAGAGAATGAATGATAAAAAGGCAAATGCTTGCGCTCGACCCATGCAAATCCATGTAGGCCTAAATAGAACCACTTATCCCCCTTTGGCATCAAAACGCCAAAAAGGAAGAAGAGCGATGCTAACGCCCCAAGAGATCACTACTCATAGTCCTCCTCGTCATCATCGTCGTCCCCATCCCCTTCCTCTTCCCAATCATCATACTCATCATCATCAGCTGGGGAAGTTGGATCCCTAGACGGTGCAGGAAATAGGTGACGCTCAAGCTCTCCATAGTTGATCCCTGAGGTGTTCCACTGAGCATACGGTTCTGGAGCTGTAGGAGGAGGAGGATGGCCTGATGCCCAGACACATGATGAAGAATCAGCTGCTGGGTGTGGGTCATCTCATGGCGCTGCCGGTAGGCCTCATACTGACCCTTGTGAGTGTCAACCCCCATGCACAAGAAGTTCCATTCGAACGAGTTCAGAAGCTTGACCTCATGGGCCATAGGAGGCACTGGGGGCCTGCGTCTAGCTCGAGCATCATGCATGAAGGATTCTGGAGTTGAGGAAGGATGGGAGGTCTTCTAAGCCTTGTTTTAGATCTTCTTGGACTTGTGCACTCTATCCAAATTACCACCGAACTCCTCATGGGGAAGCATGTGCTTGATAAACCTCATTATATATGGAGCAAAAGGAATGGAGAGCCTATTGAACATTGCATCTGTCATCTCATGGTAGATGTAATCCATAACATACAACTTGTACCCTATAGCTGACTCGGCATTGGTGGCACACTCATGGGAAAAGGCAAGCAGGGGCACAAGGTAACGATGAATCTTATCATTGTTGCCCCCACTCGGAGCAATGTTGTCCCGGAACAAACCAATAAGAGCTGCATATAAAGGAGATAGTCTAGAGAAAGTACCATCCACCCCATCGGAAGTCAAGCATGGAGCGAGAGCAGAATCCTTGCTGGGATTGATTGGAGATATGATGCGATGATCAGAAGAAGTGTCACGACCGTGGAAAGCGTAGCCAAGGACCTGACCAAATTTGCGGAAATCAGACTGAATCATAGTGTTCCCGGTTATCCACTTCATGGTGTGAAGCTCATCTCCGCATATCACAAGTGTAGAGAAGAATTGCTTCACAACCCATGAGGCATAGCTGCATTGCAAAGTCATGAGATGGTGCAACCCCATTCTACCGGTCACTTCCAAAGCCTCATGAAGTCTTGGCTTGGATTGAGCCTCAGCCAAATTGATAGGATGCATGGGGCGGATCTTGAGAGAAGCATAAACATCGTCATGAATGTACCTGTAGTGTGAGCACCAGAACATCCGGAGTCCCATCACTATCAGCCTCATCATACAAATCACGGTAGCGAATGGAAGAGTACTAAATGATATCCATAGCCTTGTAGTTGACACGGGCCTGTTTGCCCTTGCTCTTCTTCTGAGTTGTCCTCTTCAAAGACTTAGCCCGTTCAGCCATCTTAGATGCCTCTCTTTTCCTCCTTCTAATTTCAACCTCGTCAACAAGCACACCTTCTTCGTTTGTCCTGAGATAACGGGCACGAGGATGGCGCCTGTAGGTCTTGGGAGCACTAGAACCACCTATGAGGAGAAATAGATAGGTAGCATGGGGATAAGCATACACACAAGTACACGAGGAATGTTAGAGACAGTAGAAAAACAACCCCTCCAACGATACACGATACGGGAAGCTGTGACAAAACTGAACAAGGGATGAACCTCCAGGCCGGATTATCTGACCATGCCAGGGGCAGATAATATGTCCCTTGAGAAAAACGGCAGTTCCACCACAGATTAACCGTACCACTGCAGATCGGGCACTAGGGTTGCAAGACTACAAAATCTAACAAGCAAAGGAATCACGTAGTATCCTCTAAAACGAGTTTCCACCAAGAACAATAACTTCCACACACAAGAGATGAATGAAGGAGTTACCCTCACTCATTGGAGGAATATTGGAGGAAAGGATACCCGGAGGCACTGGGAATAAGATCCGGTGAGAGCTTGGGGAATTCGGCGGTAGAAACGACTCTAGGGAGGGGCAGAAGCTCCGGCGGCGGCTGGGGGCAGGACACGGGGTGGGGGAGGATGGGTTGATCTGTTTGATCCCTCCCCCGATCCCTAGTCCTTAAAGGACAAAACTGCCTGGGGCAGATTATCTGGCCCTCACTAGGGGCGGATAATCCGGCCCTTCTCTGAAAAATCTGTTAACACAGTTTCAAGCTGGTGTATTCCAAACAAAACCCTCGCAAGGTTACATGGGACTTGTGTGCAAGAATAGATAGCTCGAGATGAGAAGCGGCTTGGGTTTAGAGACCAAACTGAGATGGTACTATACACCCAATATTTCAAAAATAAATCAACTAAAAGCCAAGATTGGGTGTGTTTTCCATAAGAACACAAGATATGCAATAAAAATCCAAAAGATCCAATAGAAACCAACTCTTCGCAAGGAAGAGGGCGGTGGCCGAAGCCACCATGTTGGAGCGCATGGCATGACACCGCGAAGATGTATCTTGAGTTCCAACACCAATGCTCATCAATAACCCACATATCAAAAAATGATATTAAGGGAAATTATTTTTATTGCTTTTGGCATTATGGGGGAAAGGTTAGCCCAATCAATTAGGACCACACTCACCCTATGTCTATGCCCGCATCCAGGGCCGGCCTTGAGATTATTGGGGCCTGAGGCGAAACTAAAATTTGGGGCCCTTACTAATTTTTCTCTCGAATACATGTATAAAATAATGAAAAAAATACTTCAAGAATATCCAATTGCAATATTCATATAAAATTAATAATGTTTACTTATTACCTTAAAAAGTTCTTCGTGAATTCCTAGATGCGAAGTCCATGACAATAGAATCAATATCAATGTCGTCCAATGACTTCTTCTCGATGCATAGAATTGCCAAATCATTTAACCTCTCTTGAGTTTCAACTTTGAGAAGCTTGTTTCGGCTGATGCAATAGTCACGGTCATAGTAAATAAGATCCGATAAGCGATAGTAATATTAGGATAACAATCGCTTTTCGTACAAACTCAAATATCTTCATAAACGGCCATTGATGTATATGGCAAAGTAAACTTCATAACCCTTAACTCGGAAATAAGATCATTTAACTCAACATCAGATGAACCAGATTTTCCAGATGAACCAGATTTGCTAGATGAACTAGCTTGAGTGAAAGTTTCTGTCATCGCCTGCATTGATGCTGATGTTGTCATCTATACCGATATCGTACTCTAGATCAACATTATTATGTTCCCCCACAAGAATTAGTGCGAAATCATCTGAATTCCTCGAAGTGCCCGAGGTAGTCTTCAATTTTTTTAAACTGATCCTCTCTATGAATGCTATCAACTGTTGTTCTTGCTTCCTCTTTTTCCTTTTCTTAGCACTGCAATGCGCCGTAACCAATTAACCACACTGAAAAAAGAACTAGAGATTTGGGACATAAACTAACTGACCCAAGTTTGATTTGCAACAAATGTTTGATCCCTTGAGACTTCCATCCATGCAGGCTGGAAACGGATCCGCCCTGGCAGGCAGAGGCAATTGGCGATGGAAGAAAATGCAATGGGAGACGGACTACAAGTGGGCGATGGCGTGTGACTATGATCGATCCATAGACCAGAGTCGAGACGAATAGTCACAGACACCGATTCGCCGAACGGGAGTCACGGGCTCGCGGCTTGATGACCCACAAGTGTAGGGGATCTCAACAGTCTTCGTCGGTTGTATTACCCAATTTATTAATTTGACACAAGGGGAGCCAAAGAATACTTGCAAGCCTTAACAAACGAGTTGACAATTCAGCTGCACCTGGAAATAGTTCTTGCTCACAAAAGTTTATCAGTAGCAACAGTTTATAGTAGCAACAACAACACAACAGCAGCAGTAGAACATAAGCAATAGTAACAGTAACAGTAAACAATAGGATATGAGCGCGGTAGGCATAGGGATGGATGGACGGACGTTGCATGGACGAGTCTAAACATGTAACTTCAAGATCTAGGGCATTGCAGATAAATAAGAATAAGCATCCAAGTACTAAACAATCGTAGGCATGTGCTCCAAATATAGTCATACGTGCTCACAATGAGAACTTGCACAACATCTTCTGTCCAACCAGCCTATGGCAGCGGGGCATCTAGGGAACTACTTGCAATTAAGGTGCTCCTTTTAATAGAGCACCGGAGCAAAGCATTAACACTCCATGAACACATGTGATCCTCACACCACAGCCATCCCCTCTGGTTGTCCTAGTTTTTGTCACTTCAGGGCCTTTGGATCCGGACAATGATATGTGTACACAACTTGCAGGTAAGATCACAAACAATACTATCATAATGATTCAATAAAAAGTTCAGAACTGAGATCATGGCACTTAGGCCCTAGTGACAAGCATTAAGCACAACAAGTTGCAACAAAGTCAAATAACACTAATAGAGATACTAGGAACTATGCCCTTACAATCTTATTCGATTACATGATAGAACTCATCCAATCCCTACCATCCCCAAGCCTACAGCGAGGGATTACTTACTCATGGATGAGGGAAACATCGATGGTTGATGGAGAGGCGTTGGTGATGACGATGGCGATGATCCTCTCCAAATTCCCCGTCCTGGCAGGGTTCCAGAATGGAGTTTCTGGATCCAAATCTTGGTTTTTGATGGTGGCGGTGGATCGGAACTCTTTCTAGAAAAACGTCGAACCCCCTTCGGTTTTTAGGTCAAGGGGTAACTTATAGGCGCAGAGGGAGCCCGAGGGGGTGCCTGGGGTGGCCACACCCCCACTAGGCGCGGGCTGGACCCACCCGCGCCTGGCAGGGGTGTGGGCCTCCCAGGCCTCCACTCGGTTTCGTCTTCTGGCTCTGTGGATCTTCTGGTGAAATATAATTTTTGGCATATTTTCCAGGATTTTTCCTGATAGTTGATTTTCTGCACAAAAACTAGACACCAAGGTAATTCTGCTGAAAACAACGTCAGTCCGTGTTAGTTGTATCCAAATCACACAAGTTTAGAGCAGAAATAATAGAAAAAGTGTTCGGGAATTAGATACGTTTTGGGCGTATCAACTCCCCCAAGCTTAGCTTATTGCTTGTCCAGTTGAAAATTGAGTGCGATAAAAGAACTTTCACGAACACATTTACTTCATATGATGTATATATTCTCAGCACATGAGTAGATACTTAAATCATTCATAATAAGAAGCATGCAACCAAGTCTACTCAATAGTCATTGCAAGCTATGAAGAGAAACCAACTCAATAATAATAAGTATTATGGAACATAAACATAAGCAACATTGCAATGCTCATAGTCATTGCAAGCCTTTGTTTGTAGAGCACAATATAAATGGCAAGGCACCCTGATGTTCAAGTGAAGACTAGATGTAAAAATATCAGAGATACAAGCATCAAAGTCATGACATAATCAACCAAGTTTTGAGACAAACACAAGAATGACAACTATGCTCTCAAGAAGGTGCTCATAGAATAGGTGGTGACTCAACATGGAAATGAAAAGGTTTTGAAAAGTTTGAAAGTCTTCCTAATGCTGAAAGAAGGATACTCATTAGCTTTGATCTCTCATTGCCCCTATCATAGGCATCTTCATATGGTTAAGGTGAAAGTGAGGTCCAATATGAGTTATATGCTTGACAGACCATAAACTGTAAATCCCATGTCCCTTGAGTATGAGGGCCGCTCCGCATGCTACTCAACTTTGGTTACCTACAAGTTCTTGTCATTGTACATACATGCATATCATAGAGAACCGCCAACGGGGTAACCCTTTCACATGATACAAGAGCTATCCCGCGATCAAAATGACAAGGAAAGCAGACAATGAGCATCTTAGCGATCTTTTTTATTTACTATGTGCATAGCTTTTTTTATTGAGGATGCTTCACAGAATGCTCATTATGGTGGTGCTGCAAGTTTCCACCATGATTAGGAATGGCTTAGGATAGCGGCCCAGGCGTTTCTCTAACACATATATATATACTCCATGAACTCACAAGCTCCCCTTTTATTTCACACCATCGACATCCGCAAACAAAAGAGCAAGGTATCAACTACATAAGTGTTGAAAACGTTCCCCGTGACAGCACGGTTTTGCTAACTCCCAGCATATAATTTGCAAGCATATAACTTTCCTGGACAGGTCACAATGGTTCAGGCTTATTAAGTGCAAGGAATAAAGTGTGCCATCAAGTTCGTGAGAGCTTTACTAACTAACTTCCTCAAAACAGACAAACATTTTATTTGGAATAAAACAAGGCATATAGAATATGCACTGAAATAGCAAACGATGCTAATAGGTAGGTATGGTGGACACTGTTGGCAATATTGGTTTTTGGGAGTTGGATGCACAAGTAGAGCTCAGACTCAGTGCAAGTGAAGGCTAGCAAAATAGAGGGAGCAACAAACGAGACAACAATAATTGTCATAATCATGCTTGCAACAAAACATGAATAATTATGGCATGAAAGTGATACAAGAACTATGAGGCAAAATAAATCATCGAAGCTTACTGACTATTGTTTAGTCATATGCATGTGTGAGCATGTTCCAAGTCGATTCACATGAAACTTGTAGAGGAGAATACCATGATATCATACCAAAATATGAATAAAACAACGCAAGCAAACATTCATATGAAATGCTACAAACTATTAGCAAGCTGGAGCTAATCATAGACAAGCAAAAACTACTAAGCATCCATCAGTAACACACTCCTTACAATGAACAGACTAAGCATGCTCACAATGATGAGTATATGTACAAAAATGAAACAAATAAAGTTTGTTACCAGCCTCTTACCATACCTCAAGTTGTCTTAATCTTCATTATTGCCCTTCACTTGTGTGACTTGAATAATAACATGAAACCAAATCCACTGAAGACGATTGAACCCTTAAAGAACTCAAAAAACCAAAGAAGAACAACAAATATTTTTGGTGTTTTCGATTTTTTTTCAAACAAGCCAACGAAGCAAAAACAAGAAAAGCAAAAACAAACCAAACAAAGCAAAATCTTTTTGGATTTTTCTTTTAAGTCAAACCAAAGCAAAGAAACAAACCAAGAGAAACAACGAAAATATTTTTGGTATTTTTGAGAAAGCAACAACAAGAACCAAAAAGAAAGCGAAACAATGGATATACAAAGAATCGACCGAACATGATATATAGATTAGTGAATGTCAGTATAGCTCCCCCCAAGCATAGGATTTTGGCCTAAGTGGGGCTCAATCCCATGGTGCCCAAGTAGGTGCACCTCCGTAGTACGATGTGGATGCTCCCTCGTCCTGGTACGATCTCGAGGACTCCCCTGTGTAGTGTACAGTGGAGTAGTAAGAGGGCACTTCCTCCTGATAGTGCCCATGGAAACCAAGAATGCGCATCTTGTCATCCATCTCCTCCTTGGATCGTGACAAAGGTCCCTGAGAAATACTGAACAAAGTAGTTTGGGGGAGAGGGATCTCTCTCTCTTCCCCTGCAATAAACAGCATTCTATAAACCAAGTTCTCAAGGGTAGAGCTAGTGGTGACAAAGTGATGTGCCTTGATGGCAGCAAGATCAAGCCTCTGAGGAGCCAAAACTGTATCATTTGGATCAACATCAAGGTCCAAGGCAGCAGCAGCACGCGTAGAAATAATTCCCCCATAAATGGGTCCCTTAGCAGTTAAGCGACGAGCAATGAGAGAACCAGGATTGTAGTTAGTATCATTGTTGAGCGCAACAGCTAAGAATGCCAAATGATAGCTGGAAATATTACTAGTGTTCTCCCTACCAAGAACACTAGTGGCAAGATAGTAAGCAAAGTACCTGATGGCTGGAAGCTGAATATTTCTTATGTTTTCCGGTTGATCTCTACGGTTATCATCATTAGTTATCCCGCAGTAGAGCTCCAACAAATCAACTGGTTGAGCTAGAATCTTCTTTGCTGACCTAGTTGTACCAAGTCCTAGAGCCTCACAAAATTTCTTCAATGTCATATTGCAAGACCTGTCATAAATTTTGAAAGAAACATTTTGTTTTGAAAATGCCGTTAGTAAAGGAGAAGATCTCCACAAATGTTTTAGTGAGCGTAGCATATTGCACGCTTTCATCCTGCATAAGGCTAGTTAGTCCAACCCTCCGAACCAAGGTTGTAAAATCATCAAGAATCCCAGCTGCCTGCAAAAAGGTTGGGCAAGGAAAGGCGGAAGGGTGAGCATCCCCCTCATCTCCCTCACCACCGAATCGCGGAGTGATGAGATCCTCATTGTATGAGGTCCTGGATCGATATGATGATCTTGAGGGCCTTTCTCTCCTAGGTGCATCACCCTCAAATATCTCTCCAAATGTTTGGTTGTCCATGACCACTCTTTTCTGAAATTTTTAGACAAACATCAAACCAAGTGATTTCTAAGTTGATAAAAGATGAGAAACTACTATAGGAACTTGCTAGAGGGCTACACATGCATCAAAATGAAATCTCTAAGCATAGGACAAGCATGCAAACTCACACAATATGTCACCTATAGCAGAAAAATACTCAATATACAATCTATCAATCACAAATCTAATTGGACAAGTGGAGGAGGCACATACCAAGGAGAAATCCCTCCAA
Source organism: Avena atlantica (assembly GCA_910589765.1). NCBI lineage: Eukaryota > Viridiplantae > Streptophyta > Magnoliopsida > Poales > Poaceae > Avena > Avena atlantica. The sequence goes on from OU342739.1 coordinate 432,235,654, forward strand.
AAATCAACAGCAAAGAGGGGCTGAGCAAGTAGATCGAAAATCGCGAGCAAGAAAAGCAAGAACTCGAGCTTGAGCAAGTTTTCCGGTGTTTTCGGGAGAGAGAAATAACATAGCTTGGAGGAGACACTTTGGAGGGTCCCAAGTGGGCCACACCCCCCTAAGCGCCACATGTAGGTAGGTCGCGCCTACCAGGGGTGTGGGCTCCTCGGGTGGCCCCCTGGGTCACTCCAGGTGTCCCTCTGCCCCTTTTTTTCGAGGAAAAATTTATTTTGAATTTTCTGGGATTTTTTGGGAAAATTTATTTTTGGCCAATTTTCAGGGTATGAAAATTGATTTTCTCGCAGAAACAGATTTTTTAGAAGAAGCAAAAGAAAACCAAAAACCAAACTACAGAAGTTCTAAGACACTCTAACAAGCAAACAACTAACAAAACCAAAGCTATCAAAATAAAGGGCAAATACTAGGAAGGAGGAAAGTAAAAGAAAGCAAGTATAACCAAAGTGAAAACATTATTTTGTTCGTTAAAATCCTTTTATTAACAAGGTTGATCAAGTATTGTTACCCAAACAATCTTATATGAAACAAAACTTTGCATTCCACAAGGTGATTATGTTACCTCATACTTGATAGCAATGGTCCCAACCATAATAGTTTCAAAATTTTATTATGGAATGGGACAATATATTTCTCCAACCTTGATGCTCTCAATATTTTCAATGGAATTCAGGCAATAGCTCTTAGCAACCTTCTTGGGGAAATAGACAGTATGCTCTTTGTCATTAATATTGAATGTTACTTTTCCTTGATTATAATTAATAACAGCACCTGTAGTATTAAGAAAAGGTCTCCCAAGAATAATAGACATATTATCATCTTCATGCATCTCAAGCACAACAAAATCATTCAAAACCAAGCAATTATGAGCCACTTGAACAGGAACATCCTCACATATACCAACAGGAATAGTAGTGGACTTATCAGCCATTTGCAAAGATATATCAGTTGGTATCAACTTTTCTAGCTGGAGTATCTTGTAGAGAGAGAAAAGGCATAACACTAACTCCAGCTCCCAAATCACATAAAGAAGTTCTAACATAATTATTCTTAATAGAGCAAGGAATAGTTGGTATACCTGGATCACCAAGTTTCTTTGGAACCTTACCATTGAAGGAATAATTAGCAAGAAAAGTAGAAATCTCCTCATTAGGAATCTTCTTTTTATTAGAGACAATATCCTTCATATACTTTGAATAAGGAGGCAACTTAATAGCGTCAGTCAAAGGAATTTGCAAAAATAAAGGCTTCATCCGCTCACAAAACTTATTGTAGTGTTCTTCCTCCTCTGACTTGTGTTTATTACCTGGAAAAGGCATAGGTTTCTGCACCCAAGGTTCTCTCTCACTACCATGTTTCTTAGCAATAAAATCTTCCTTAGTGTACCTAGTGTTCTTAGTGTGCTTCTCAGGTTCTTCCTCAACTTCCTCCTTATCAGGAGCATCATTATTATTACCACTCTCAGTTTCAACATCAGATATAGATATACTATTAGGATCTACAGCAGGTTCAAGTGGTTCCTCAACTACCTTATGTTTCTTTTTCTTTCTCTTATGAGGACTACCACTACTTTCACCTTGTTGAGAATCCTGCTCAATTCTTTTAGGGTGTCCTTCAGGATATAAAGGATCTTGAGTAGCTATACCACTCCTAGTTCTAATTCCATAAGCATGTTTATCTCCTAAGGCATTAACTAGCATATCTTTTTGTACTTTAGCAAGTTGATCAAGTTGGGTTTGAACCATTTGAAAGTGTTTACAAAGAATTTTAATATCATTAGAAGTTCTTTCCACAATATCTTTGAACTCATTGATAGCTCTAGATTTTTCCAATAAATGATTCTAAACTTGTTTTTTAAAATTACCTTGTTTAACAATAAATGTGTCAAGTTCCTCTAAGCATTGATCAGGAGGCTTACCATAGGGAATATCCCCTTCATTAAAGTGGAGAGAGTGTACCTCAATAGTAGATGAGTGGGGAATTGGCTTACATAATTCTTCTATAGGAGGTAGATTCTTCACATCTTTAGCTCTATTACCTTTCTCCGTTAGACACTTCTTAGCTTCCTTCATCACTTCATCATTTAATGCAATAACTCCCCTCTTATTTGTTGTTGGTGTTGGATCTGGTTCATGCACAACTGGTTCAGGAGTAATAGGCTCAGGTGTATTTAGCTCAGTTGAAGTCCAATAATCATAGTTCTTGTTTATCTTAGCCATTAATTCTTCAACATCTGTAGGAGTTCTTTTCCTGAAAACACAATCAACAAAGCTATCTAGGTAGGTCCTAGAATCATCAGTTAGTCCAATATAATAAATATCAAGAAGCTCATTCTTAGGCAATGGACATCCAGGATGTGCATGAATCAAGGCACAGAACCTTGTCCATGACTCATGCAATTTCTCTTCTTCTCCCTGTTTAAAATCAAAAAGTCTCTGCAAAGCAGCATGTCTAGCACTGGGAGAAAATATTTCTAGAATAAAGAAGCAATCAAGCAATGGAACCAGGAGGTAATCTATTAAACCAAGCCCTATCTTCTCTTTTTAGTGAAAAAGGGAAGATCTTAGTAACAAAGTACTTACGCATCTTAAAATCATCAGAGAACAAAGCACTCATAGTATAAAACTCATTCATATGAGCCACAACACTCTCATTTTCAGTCCCACAAAAAGGTTCTTTCTCAACAATGTCCAAGTAGGATAAATCAAGAGAGAAATCATAATCTTTATCTTTAATATCTATGGGAGAGGTGGAAACTTAGGATCAGAGGACAATTTAGGCATAATAGTACGGTCTAGCAAGGAGACTCTTAATAGCACTAGTACCATGTGTGTTTCGGCACTCTTCAACAAATTCATCAGTGAAATAAATGTAACCATCATTAATATCATAACTCTCTCTAGACTCAGGTGAGCTAACAGGCTTAATAGTGTCTTCACTAGGAGTTTCGGTATTTCCTAGACTAGCCATAGTAGCATCTAGGAAAGGACCTAATGAACCACTTGCATCAAGCACAGTAGAAGTAACATCATGAGCATCAAAACCAGTTTCAGATTCAGCAGTAGTAGCAGTGTGTGTAGCATGAGTATGTGGTGGTGGTGTAACAAGCTTACTTATAACAGAAGGTGAATCAAGAGCAACAGAGGTGTTTAGGACTGTACCTCTTCTTGTAGTGGATGGTAAAATAGGGAACTTTCCATCACGAGACTTTCCCATGATGAAAGGAGTAGAAGTGAACAATAATAGATCCAAGTGAACTTACAAATAAAGCTATGCTCCCTGGCAACGGAGCCATAAAATAGTCTTGATGACCCACAAGTGTAGGGGATCGCAACAGTCTTCATGGGTAGTATTACCCAATTTATTGATTCGACACAAGGGGAGCCAAAGAATACTTGCAAGCCTTAACAACTGAGTTGTCAATTCAGCTGCACATGGAAATAGTTTTTGCTCACAGAAGTTTATCACTAGCAATATCAAAGCAACAACAGTTATAAAACAGAAGCAATAGTAACAGTAACAGTAAACAGTAGGATATGAGCGCAGTAGACATAGGGATGGATGGACGGGCGTTGCATGGACGAGTCTAAACATGTAACTTCAAAGTCTAGGGCATTGAAGATAAATAATAACAAGCATGCAAATACTAAACAATCCTAGGCATGTGCTCCAAATATAGTCATACATGCTCGCAATGAGAACTTGCACAACATCTTCTGTCCAGCCAGCCCGTGGAAGCGGGGCCTCTAGGGAACTACTGGCAATTAAGGTGCTCCTTTTAATAGAGCACCGGAGCAAAGCATTAACACTCCGTGAACACATGTTATCCTCACACCACAACCATCCCCTCCGATTGTCCCAATTGTTGTCACTTTGGGGCGTTTGATTCCGGACAATGATATGTGTACACAACTTGCAGATAAGATCACAAACAATACTATCATAATGATTCAATAATAAGTTTAGATCTGAGATCATGGCATTCGGGCCCTAGTGACAAGCATTAAGTACAACAATTTGCAACAAAGTCAAATAGCACTAATAAAGATACTAGGCACTATGCCCTAACAATCTTATTCGATTACATGATAGAACTCATCCAATCCCTACCATCCCCAAGCCTACAGCAGGGGATTACTCACTCATGGATGAGGGAAACATCGATGGTTGATGGAGAGGCGTTGGTGATGACGATGGCGATGATCCTCTCCAAATTCCCCGTCCCAGCAGGGTGCCAGAATGGAGTTTCTGGATCCGAATCTTGGTTTCTGATGGTGGCGGCGGAGCGGAACTCTTTCTGGAAAAACGTCGAACCCCCTTCGGTTTTTAGGTCAAGGGGTAACTTATAGGCACAGAGGGAGCCTGAGGGGTTCCTGGGGTGGCCGCACCCCCCTAGGCGCGGGCTGGGCCCACCCGCGCCTGGCAGGGGTGTGGGCCCTCCAGGCCTCCACTCAGTTTCGTTTTATGGCTCCGTGGATCTTCTGGTGAAATATAATTTTGGCATATTTTCCGGGATTTTTCCTGATAGTTGATTTTCTGCACAAAAACTAGACACCAAGATAATTCTGCTGAAAATAGCGTCAGTCCGTGTTAGTTGTATCCAAATTACACAAGTTTAGAGGAGAAACAATAGCAGAAGTGTTCGGGAAAGTAGATACATTTTGGACGTATCACGGCTCGCGAGCAGCTAGATCAATGCGTTCGATGTTTTTTCTTGGGAAGGATTAGATGCGATCAGGCTATTAGTTTTTTTAGAAGACCAATCGATGCGCTGCTTATCACTAGTCCTGGAAGTTGGACTGCTAGACTCAGGATGTAGGCGGACACGAACTGTCCGTTCCATCTGCGCCGCCCAAAAAGCCCAAACGGCTGGGCGGACAGGCCGTAAAAGTTAAGCGGTCCTAGCGGAGAATGTCCACCTAGTCGCGAACATCCGTGTCCGTCTTGCACCCTCGTGCAACAGCACCAAAGATCGCTGCCGTCAGCGCCTGGCCGCTCGGCCACTGCCAGGCTCCCCGACCATACCATCGAAGCTCCATCAACGCGCACCTGTTCCAGTATCCGGCAGAGGCACCTAGGCTTAGAGTCCTCTTTGTCGCGCACCTGCGGAGAGACGTCGGGTGCGGTGGAGGTTGGAGGCAGCGGAGGAACAGGCGGCGGTGGAAGGCGGAAAGAAGCCACCGGAGGAAGTAGATTTAGAATCCAGCAGAGGAGACAAGTTGTCGGCTATAAGCCATGTCCATGTCATATAGATTCAATCTAATAGCCAACATGTACAATAGCTAGAAATAAAAATATAATATTTTATTAATATATGGCCCACTTTAGACTCTCACATAGTACCTACGAGCATGTGCTGTAGCTGACTCTTAACTAAGAGCCCACTCCTCTTCTATCTCCTCTTCTCTCTCATCAAACTAAGCATAGATATACTATTTTAAATCCTATATCCTGTTGATTGAACCTTATTATACTTGCTTTAATCGAAACATTAGTTTAGAAAAAACAAAATGCCCCATCTGGCCCAATAGAATAATTGGAAACAGGCCCCTGGTAGAAAACGTTGACTTTTTTCCTACAATCTATACTATTGCCACATATGAAGCACATATCTGGAGCGGGCCCCCCATTTTTTTGGGCCCGGGGTAGCCTCCCCTCCAGATCCCCCCAAGGGCTGGCCCTGCTCGCATCTAAACTAAATACATGAGGAAGTGCAAGTGAGTATGCAAGGGTAGTCAAGCCAAGCTCCTTGAATCCATGATATTTAGCTCATTCCTCAAGTAACAAAACCTTGCTTCATCAAGTGGCTTCGTGAAAATATCAGAAAGTTGGTTCTTCGTGCTCACAAAAGATAGGGAAATATCACCATGAGCAACATGATCCCGAATAAAATGATTGTGAATCTCAATATGTTTTGTCCTTGTATGCTGCACCGGATTGTAAGCAATTTTAATAGCACTTTCATTATCGCATAAAAGAGGCACTTTGTCACAATTGACACCATATTCCTTTAAAGTTTCCCTCATCCATAATAATTGCGTACAAGCACTTGCAGCAGCCACATATTCAGCTTCGGTGGTTGAGAGAGATATACAATTTTGTTTCTTCGAAGACCAACACACTAGAGACTTTCCCAAGAATTAACATGCACCAGAAGTTGATTTTCGATCATCCTTTTCACCAGCCCAATCTAAATCAGTATATCCACATAGAGAGAACTGGAGCCTTTGGGATACCATAGACCAAAATTTGGGGAATAAACCAAATATCTGAAGATTCTCTTGACCACCACTAAGTGGCTTTCTTTAGGAGCGGCTTGATTCCTTGCACACACTCCTACACTCAACAAAATATCGGGTCTAGATGTGTAGAGGTAAAGGAGAGAGACGATCATGGATCGGTATACCTTTTGGTCCACATCTTCCTCCTTTGGATTAAGCTCGAGATGACATCTAGTTTGCGTTGGAGTAGCAACGCCATTTAGATCTGTCATCTTGAACCTATTGATCATGTCTTGGATGTATTTTGCTTGATTAATGAAGGTTCCCTCTCTAAGTTTCTTGATCTCAAATCCAAGAAAGAACCTTAATTCTCCCATCATAGACATCTCAAACCTATCAGTCATAAGCTTTGAAAATTCGTCATTAAAAGCTTGATTAGTAGAGCCAAAGATAATATCGTCTACATATAGTTGGCATACAAAAAGCTCCCCATTAACCTTATTAGTAAAAAGAGTGAGATCGATTTGCCCAACTTCGAACCCACGGTCTAACAAAAGATCTTTAAGGTGCTCATACCACCCACGTGGGGCTTGTTTAAGGCCATAGAGCGCCTTATCAAGTTTGTATACATGGTTCAGAAACTTGGGATCCTCAAAACCCGGGGGTTGCTTGACATATACCAACTCATGTAGAGGACCATTTAGAAAAGCACTCTTAACATCCATTTGTTGTAATTTAAAATTATGATGAGCAGCATAATCAAGGAGGATACAAATGGACTCAAGGCGAGCCACTGGAGCATAAGATTCACCAAAATCAATGCCTTCCACTTGAGAGAACCCTTGGGACACCAGTCTTGCCTTGTTCCTTACAACTATTACATTTTTATCTTGCTTGTTCTTGAAAATCCACTTTGTGCCGATAACATTGCGGCACTTCTTGGGTTTTTCTACTCGTTTCCATACTTTGTTGAGCTCGAAGTTATTCAGTTCTTCATGCATTGCAACCACCCAATCTGGATCTTCGAGAGCATCGAAAACCTTCTTGGGTTCCACCATAGAAATATGAGCTTGATGATCACAGAAGCTTGCAAGCTCACTTCTAGTGGACACCCTTCTTATTAGATCACCTACAACCTTGTCAAGAGTATGCCCCCTTAATTCAAGGTTCCTTTCAGCATGAGTTTTGCGACGAGTTTCAATCTCCTTATTGTTTCTTGGAGGGATTGCTTCAACATTTGGGTCCTCGTCTTGACCACCAGCTTGCCCTTCATCAACAACTAGTTCACTGCAAACTGGGGATGAAGAACCTTGCCCTAGATCTTGATCAGCATCCCTAACAGGAGACTTCTGCAGTTCTGGAGATTCAGGTCCAGACAATCCACCCCTAGGAGGGGCCGGATAATCCGTGCTGGGAGTTTCAGCACCTTCATGCTCTTCCTAGTTGACCCTGCCACGAGTTGGAGTGTCAGGGCCGAATAATCCGGCCTGGGACTCCTAGACTGCTCAGATGATTGATTATATTGAGGAGGTTGCGGTATCGGTGTAGTAGTTTCTCCATCAGGTGGAACTTGTTGATCTTGTGTAGATGAGGGCTCTACTTGTGTAGAGCATTGTCCTTTCCAATACGCCACAAGGGGTTCCTCAATGGGGCAGAAAAATCCCACGCCCATTCTTCTTATGGAATCTTGGGGTATTTCAACATCTACATCACAAACATCATCTTGCCCCACATGAGAGCCATCATTCTCATTGAATTCCACACTACAAGATTCTACAACAGTTACGGAGAGCTTATTGTAGATTCTATAAGTGTGGGACTCGGCACCATAACCAACAAAAATGCCTTCTAAAGCCTTAGAATCAAATTTAGACAAATGAACTCCTTTGAAGAGAAAGAAACACTTACAACTGAATACCCGAAAATATGATATGTTGGGCTTGTTACCGGTGAGTATTTCATATGGAGTTTTGTCCAAGATCTTGTGGAGGTAAAACCGGTTTGATGAGTGACATGCGGTGGAAATGGCTTTAGCCCAGAAGTTGTATGGTGACTTGAATTCAACCAACATAGACCTAGCCATGTCCATTACAGTCCGGTTTTTCCTCTTGGCTACACCATTTTGTTGAGGGGTGTACGCATCGGAACATTGATGTCTTATCCCCTCTTCACTTAGAAATTCATTTAAGATTTAGTTCTTGAACTCGGAGCTGTTGTCACTCCTTATTGCCAATATTGGGATATTTATGTTGACGCTGTACCTCATTGGCAAAGTCAATGACAGTTTGTTGAGTCTCACTCTTTAACTTGAAAAGGTAGACCCATGTGTATCTTGAGTAATCATCAACTATCACCAAGCAATATTTCTTCCCACCGAGGCTTGCATGAGATGGAGGACCAAACATATCCACATGAAGTAATTCCAAAATCCTCTTTGAGGAAACAATAGTTTTCCTCTTATGGGGAGAGTCATGCATCTTGCCTTCAACACATGCCCTGCAAACACGATCTTTGGCAAAGGAAACATAATATTTTAGTCCAAGGATGCGGCCACCATTGTGAAGACTTTGCAAAGTTCTCATGTTGATGTGGGCTAGACGGTGATGCCATAACCAGCCCGCGTCGGCCTTTCCGAATAAGCACATCGGACCCGCATTGGTTTTCCCCGAAAAGTCCACCACATACATGTCATTTTCGATGTACCCAATGAAAGCGACCTTTATAGACTTGATCCACAAGAGTACCACTAAATCACCATATATGAAAATAGTAAATCCCATCTTACCAAGGGCACGAACAGAAAGTGTAACATCCCTAAAATCATGATTTCAAAGTTTGCATATCATCCATGCATTCATAATCATTTTAGGATCATTTTCAAAGTCACAAAACAGAAGCATTTTGAGTGCCTATTATTTTATGTAAGCAAGGCATTGATCCAATGCTACTCTCTAGTAAAGAGATTATTTGTTTTAAACCAAATATGTTTGATCAAAGGTTTGTTTGATAATTTCCAAGCTTGGAAAAAGATTTCAAAACAAAGAAACAAATTTAAAACCATTTCTATGTCTTTATTAAGCAATGAGTAAGAACATTGTTTATTTTAAAATTCCAAAGTGCCAAATTATTTTCAAGTGTACAACATTGTTCTGCAACCAATAATGTACAAATTTCACTTTACAAAAATCCAGAAGTGGTTTGAATTAAAACTTATTTGAAACTCATTTGAAAATGTCTCCTGAAATTCAAATAGAAAAACAAAAAGAATAAAGAAAACAAGAAAGGCCGGCGCTGCCAATTAGACCCAACACAGAATCCAGCCCACCCGGGACAGTTTCCCCTCTACCCTCCCTCACCCGCGTGGAACCTACCCCGCAGCCACTGAACGATGGCCCTCTCCACATCATCATCGTCTTCCCCAGATTCCCACGCGCAGTCACCGCTCCGCAGTTACCTCGCCGCAGTGACGCGCGAATTAAACCTCGCTTAATTCCCATTGAATCAGCGCGTAATCCTCGCCCCGCTGCTGGCTACTTAAACGCCTCTCCACCACGGTCATTCCCCCCCCCCACACACACAACACCCTCTCCTCACCACCAGGCTGCCCATATTTCACCGAACTCTGCCGCGGTACCGACGAACTCCGGCAGTGAGTTCTGGTGAGCTCTCCGCGCCCCTTGACTCCTAACTTCGCCAGTACATTCAATGCAACCTTGCGCGTCTCCTGAAGCCATTTGTTTGTCCTCTGGTGATCCAGGTCACCATCCCCGTCCGCACCCGCAAGCGACAGAACCACCGCTCGACTCTGACGAGCAATCTAGGTAAATCCCGACCGCCCCTTGCCTTCTCCTTGATGCTATCGTGCTCGCCATGACATTGCGCACCTCCTGACTCATCTGATTCGTGCTAGGGAGATCCAGAGCCTCGGCAACTTCCTCGTTTGCAAGCACCCGACGCCACCAGCAACTCCGATGAGGTCCTGCCGCTGTGTCCGTGCGCCCCTCGACAAGCTACTGCCACGTTGAGCTCCAGCACGTCTCTGCGAGCCTGGTGAGCCTCCCCATTCTCTTCCTCGCTTCCAGTAGCCGCCGTAGAGCCGTAGACCGAGCGCGCCGCCGCTCACCGTCGCCGCGCTCCGCCAGTTGTTGGTCGCTTGATCAACGGCCGTAGGATCTTGATCCAGTGGCTACGATAGAACACAACCCGAAGGGGTATCTTTTGATCTGATCCGTGCGATCCACTTTAGATCCAACGCACCGCATTGGCTGATCCGTGCGAAACGGTATGGACGAATCAGGACGTGACGCGTGGCCTGTTATTTGTTTTAAAAATCTGATTTTGATCTATTAGATATTCAAACTTGCAAAATTCATAACTTTTGATCCACATGTTCAAATTTTGCAAATTTTATATCATTGGAATCAGGAGAAAGAATTATATCCATTTATGCAATGTGTTTAATGTTTTGCTTCTGTAAATTTGATTATTTTTGCAGAGACATCTATAGGCTTAGTTTGAGTATAGATATTATTTGAAAAATGATTTAAAAAGACTAAATAAAGTTTGTTTAGTATGTATTTGTCTTGTTTATAATTCAGTACTATTTCACTTGTCTTGTTTGACTTAGAAAAATCATCACATAGCATTTGCATGCATTCATATATTTTTGCTTGTATATTTTTGATATGTGAATTTGGTGCCATTATTTTATGTGTAGATTTTGGTGCTAATAGTGATTGTGGTTGTGAAGATTGTTGCTACTCCCCAAACTAACAAGGCAAGTGGTGCTTCATGTTTTTATCCCAATATTTTCACCTATGCATTAGTAATATTTTGTATAGGACTTGCATGATTATTTTGCTAAGTATCTATATGCTATGCTTGGGAAATCCTACTAGTTGTAGAAACGTAGAATTTCCTTTAAGTTAAGATATTTGATATTGTCATTCTTATCCTAGCTAATAGCAACCAAGGGTGGAATGTAATCATGCTATGGAAAATATTGTTAAGTCTTTGACTTATGGTTTTTGCTTAATAAAACAACTAAGTGAATGAAACACCTGGGTGGAATGGTAATTGCTTGGTGGTTTTTGGTTGAGTGGTTACACAAGGCCCATTTCTATGGTTTACCTTGTGTATCTCACTTGTGGATTGCCACCCAGGAACAAAGGGATTTGAGATGCCAAATGTTAAGAAGCTTCTAGTGCAGCCACATGGCATTATGGGCTCTGCCTGGATCATATAGGTTGTCATAACTTAGCCAAATGGACAGTTGGTGGTAGGGGAATGATAGGTTTGGAGCGCGTCCATTTTGGTCTAAGGGAAGGCTTCTGAAGGGTCCTGTCTTGGTGAAAATCAAGTCTTGTGGGGAAAGTACACAACCTCTGCAGATGGAAGAATCTAAGTACTTAGCCATGTCCCTGGTATTGGACAATTTGAGCATCAATACATGGAAGCTATCAAGAATCTCCTCATCCCAACTTCCTAAGTTAAAACTTGTGGTTGAACAAAGGTGAAGGTTCACCAATTTCTATTGGTGGTTCCTTGGGAAATTTTTGTCAAAGAAAAAGTTAGTGATTTCAACTGATAGGTAAAACCTATTTTGAGCAAAGAAAGCGTAAGCTACACTTAGCCAAATTCATGTAGTAACTAGATGTTAATATTCTACTAATGTATCACTTGCCAATACTATTCCAATGTATTGACCCACTGTGGCTGTAACTTGTGATGTTGCAGGTTACTCTGATGATGATTAGGGGTTATGAGTCTACACTCAACATGCTTGCCTGTGGCACATGAAGATGAAGACTTTATCTATATTGTTATGATTAAGCTCTTGTATTAGGCCTATGTCCATGGAGTTGTAAAAGACTATGTTATCTCTGGAATGACGATGTAATAATGACCTTTGTTTATGTGTACTTCATCTTAAACTATGGATGCTAGCAATTGATCCAGGGACTAGCATTGCAATCACAGGGATCCTTACCTTCATAAGGGTGGGATTTTACAGATGGTATCAGAGCACTGTGTTGCCTGTAGGATTATGACCCTAGGGATTGGATTAGAAACCACTAAGGAATTTTTTTAACAATTTCCACACTTGCCTTTTTCTTCTCGTAAACTTTTCTAATCTCCTTTCTCATCTCTATTTGTAGATGAACTCCATCAACGAAGACGTGAGGAAGGGACAACTCATGACCATGACTATGGAGTGTGAGACTGAATTTCCAAAAGCCCTCAAGAACCTTATGTTTACCATGGGGATATATGGTGCAGCTGTGTACAAAGGTTTCCCTGTGATGGATGAAGGAGAGGAGTATTGGTGGGTACAACTTCACTTGTACAAAAACAAGGAAGACAACCACAAATAATCGGGATTCTGCATGGTCACAAACTCAGTAATGCACACCACATTCTTTGACTCTGCAAGAGATGCAGCTTGGAAGGCCATCAAGGAGCTTGGTGATAGACTCAAGTGCAGAATGCTTAACACCCAAAATGACCTTAGGGAAGAAAAGAAGCATACCCAAGAGTTGGAGACTACCAACCAACAACTAAGGGGAGACATCATATACTTGATCTGGGAATCTTGTGAACAAGATAGACAGATGGCTACTAAGGATGCTTTGATAGCCATTTTGTCTAGTGAGCGAGAGTTGTAACGTACTTCATTAGTTGGACCACCACACTTACCGTTTTATTTCCAAAAAAATTGTCTAAGTTATGTTGAACCTTGGATGCTTGTAATGGAATTATGTAAGCCATGACTTGTGTGTTTCATTGCCAAAGATATGCATGTGATGCTTTGTCTTGTGATTTATCTCTATTGATGTTGATTCTAACTTTTCCCCATCTTATAAAATAGATGCCTAATGTTACTATCAGCATGGATGAAGAGTTCAAGGGAACTCGTTTTGGCACTCGTCTTATCAAGCTCACTAGTGTGCTCAACCTTCCGCTCCCTAGAATCATGATGCTTCCCCTTACCAAGTTTGAGAGGAAGGACCTTTGGGGCTTCAAAGTTACCCAGCCAGGACGCCAGACTGAGCCAGCCACGGAGGCTATCACTTTCAAGCTTATGCATGACGACAAGGAGAGAGGCTTAAAGGTAGTCATGCAGGATTTACTTGGGCGTCTGTTAGGGAGGCACTCCAGGGAGCTTACAGGTACTCACTTTCACGCCTTCGGAAGACGCGACGAGGAGGGTGAGGCTATTGAGTTCGAGGATGCTACTAGAGAGACGGCAGAGCCGATTCGTCTATACCTTCAGGACCTAGAGGTTCTTCTTAGGCACATAGATACTGATAGGACCAACGTCATGCTTAGCAATGACGAGCTCCAGGTGCAGCTTCGTGAGAAGGACAAGCTCTTCGCGGAGCAAGACGAGATAGTCAAGGAAATGGAAGCCAAGTTAGAGAGCCAGGACAAGAAGTTCAAGAGCCACGAGAAAAGAGTCCAAGACAGGAACAAGAGGATTCGAGAGATGAATGTAGAACTAGAGGCCAAGGACATCGAGCTCGAGCATCAGCAGGGTGTGATTGAGAGACTTCGTTCACAGAAGAGGGCTCTTAAGGCCAAGGTAGAGGCCTTGACTACCAATGTCGAGGAATACAAGACCGCTATGGAGAATGCAGGCCTTACACTTGTTGATGAGGAGGTTGATGCAGAGGAGTAGTGGCGACTACTCATTTATCTTTCATTTACCATGCTTATGATTGTTGAGTCGCAATGACCATCCAACATGTGGATGGCTTGCTATGGTGTGTTTGCTTTTCAAACTTGTTGTTTATGTCGTTGAACTTTACGTTATTTTGATGTTTGTCTTGGTGTTTGACTATGTGATGTATTGTGCATGTTAAGCATCTATGGGTATCTCATTCTTATCCTTATGAAAACCACAGATGCCTCCTCGACGTGCCAACCCCAACCCGAACAACAACAATGTCACCCTCGAGATGCAGCAGCTGATGACAGCACAGGCACAACTAATGCAGATGATGACCACTTTCATGCACAATCAGAATAACAACAACAACAACAATAATAATAATAATAATAATAATAATAATAATAATAATAATAATAATAATAATAACAACAACAACAACAATCAGAACAATCCACCAGGTTTCGACATGCTCACCAGATTCCTAAGACTGAGGCCTGCAAAGTTCTCAGGAACCACTGATCCCATGGTGGACAATGATTGGCTATGTTCAGTGAACAAGGATTTAGTAACTGTTGGTTGCACCGACGAGGAAAGGTCAGGTTTGCAGCACACCTATTGGAAGGACCAACAGCTACTTGGTGGGATAACTTCCAGATCACCACTCCTATTGAGGATGTGACATGGGCTATCTTTGAAGATGGATTCCGTACAGCTCACATCTCATCCGGAGTGATGAATTTGAAGAAGAAGGAGTTCCATAACCTGAAGCAGCGTCACCGCAGCGTGGCTGAATATATTGAGGAGTTCAACAATCTGGCGCGTTATGCACCGGATGAAGTTGATACCGATGCCAAGAGGAAAGAGAAGTTCCTCGAAGGACTGAACGATGAACTGAATCTGCAGTTATCTGTGGCCTATGTCCCCACCTACCAATCCCTTTGTGACAAGGCTACCATCTTGGAGAAAAAGATGAAAGAGGTTGAAAGCAGAAAGAGGAAGCACAACTCTGACAAGCATAGCTCGGAATCGTCTCACAAACGTTCCCATTATGATGATAGTGGGAGTTCTGGATCCCACAAACGTGGAAAATACAACAACCACCATATCCACAACCGCCATCATGACAACAAGCATCACTGTAGTCATGATAGTGACAAGTACAAGAACCACAAGGGTGGACACAAGACTCACCACAGTGGAGGTGGAAGTGGAAGTGGCAGTCAGCCTGCAAAGAGAGATATCAGTCAGGTTGAATGTTTCAAGTGTAAGAAGCTGGGGCATTATGCAAATGAGTGCCCATAGAATAAAGTTGAAGGAGCCACTAAGACCAACCCTTTCCAGAAGGGACAAGTGAACCACATCAATGTGGAAGAGATTTATGAGGAGTCCGATGTTGTGGCTGGTAAGTTCAAACTCAATTCTATCCCAGCACTTGTTCTTTTTGATACTGGTGCATCACATTCATTCATATCAAAAGCATTTGTTGATAGAAATGGGTTTCCAACTGAAAACATTGGGTGTCCAATAAAAGTAAGTTCTCCAAGTGGAGATCTGATAGTGAGTCTTGGATGTCGTGATCTAGTGATAGAATTTGGGAAGCATAAGTTTCTAGTGAGTCTGATAATCCTAGATTCCCAAGGACTGGATGTAATTTTGGGAATGGACTGGATGACCAAGTATGAAGGAATACTAGATTGTGCCAATCGTACTGTCGCACTCACAACCCCGGAAAAAAAACGAATAAGATTCAAGTCTAACTTTGAATCAAAAGGGAGTAAGCTAAATTCTCTTAAGGGGGTTATCATAGACAATGTGCCAATTGTGAGTGAATATCTAGATGTGTTTCCAGAAGAATTGCCGGGAATGCCACCAGATAGAGATGTGGAATTTCTGATTGACTTGCTGCCAGGATCAGGACCAATAGCAAAGAGACCTTACAAGATGCCAGATGATGAGTTGAAAGAACTCAAGAAACAACTTGGAGAACTGTTGCAAAAAGGATTCATTCAACCAAGTTCTTCATCATGGGGAGCACCAGTCTTGTTTGTGGAAAAGAAAGATAGAAGTCAAAGGTTATGCATAGATTATCATTCACTCAATGAGGTGACTATCAAGAACAAATATCCTTTGCCCAGAATCAATGACTTGTTTGATCAGTTAGAAGGAGCCTGTGTATTCTCAAAGATTGACCTTCGATCAGGTTATTTTCAGCTTAAGATAAGGGAACAAGACATACCTAAGACAACTTTCACCACTAGGTATGGATTGTATGAGTACACAGTGATGCCATTTGGTTTGACCAATGCACCATCTTACTTCATGAATATGATGAACAAGGTGTTCATGGAGTTCCTTGACAAGTTTGTTGTCATTTTCATCGATGACATTTTGATCTACTCCAAAAGCAAAGAGGAGCATGAAGGACATTTGCGTTTGATACTTGAGAAACTTAGAGAGCATAAGCTGTATGCCAAATTCAGCAAGTGTGAATTCTGGTTAAATGAAGTTGGATTTCTTGGACACATTGGTCAGCAGATGGTGTAGCAGTTGATCCCGCAAAAGTATCATCTGTAACTGAATGGGAATCTCCTAAGTCAGTGAAGGAAGTTCGTAGTTTCCTTGGCTTAGCAGAATATTACAGAAGATTCATTGAGAATTTCTCCAAGGTAGCTAAGCCAATGGAGTTACTAAAGAAAGACAAGAAATTTGCTTGGACCGAAGGATGTGAACTCAGTTTCCAAGAATTGAAAAAGAGACTAGTGACAGCACCAGTCCTATGTCTGCCAGATCTGGAGAAAGATTTCCAAGTGTATTGCGATGCATCCCATCATGGATTATGTGCAGTTCTAATGCAAGAAGGGAAATTTGTGGCTTATGCCTCGAGACAACTCAAAACCCATGAGGTAAATTACCCTACTCATGATTTGGAGTTAGCCTATGTTGTCCATGCACTCAAAACATGGAGACATTATCTTTTGGGAAAACGATGTGAAGTGTTCACAGATCACAAAAGTTTGAAGTATATCTTCACTCAGAAAGAAATCAACATGAGACAAAGAAGATGGCTAGAACTCATCAAGGACTATGACTTGAGTTTGCAATACCACCCCCGTAAAGCAAATATTGTAGCAGATGCTCTAAGCCGCAAGGTATTTGTGAATGGCCTTACTAAGGGAGAGTTGCCAGATGATATGTGTGCCCAATTTAGAGACCTCTGATTGGAGATTGTGCCTGAAGGACATCTCATGTCTTTTGATGTTCAACCCACCTTGTTGGACAAGATCAAGGAAGCCCAAAAGACGGACAAGGAAATCGAAGAGATTAAAGAAAAGATTGGCAAGGGAAAATCCAAAGGATTCCATGAAGACGAACAAGGTACTTTATGGCATGGAAAACGGATCTGCGTTCCGCAAGATCCAGAGCTTCGGAAACTGATTCTACAGGAAGCACACAACTCACTATATTCCATTCATCCGGGTAACACAAAAATGTACATGGATATGAAGGAAAGATTTTGGTGGAATAATCTCAAGAAGGACATCGCCGAAAATATTGCTTTGTGTGATGTATGTAGTAGAGTGAAAGCAGAACATCAGAAACCAGTAGGATTGTTACAACCACTGCCTATTCCTGATTGGAAGTGGGACAAGATTGGCATGGATTTCATTACCGGATTGCCAAGGACTAGGTCAGGATATGATTCTATTTGGGTAGTAGTGGATCTCCTAACTAAAGTGGCTCATTTCATGTTGGGCCACGCAGAGATAAAACAAAAAAATTCCTCTAACGTGGTGATCCCAAGATCTAGCTGAGGTTGAAGGCACGAGGTTTACCACTAGACGCGCGGTTGCGGATTACTGGTGAAGCACGTGAGTTGATGTAGTGCAGTCCCCACGATCCGATCGTCCTGGTGCTGATCGCACATCACATCTGCTGGTATCCACACGTACAAGGAGGAGCACCGGCGGCTAACTGCTAGGTTCGTTATGGCGGCAGGACTGCTGTGGAGCTAGGGTTTCCAACACATGGAATGACCTAACCGAACAACGATTAACCTTTCTAGGTTACGGTGCTCCACTATATATAGGGAGTGAACGTGGGCTCTGCTCGCGCGACCCATTCACTAAAGCCCATATAACACAGTCCAACTCACTAACTCAGTCCTAATCCGGTTTAGGTCCAACCCAACCAGATTACAGGTTCAGATCCAATCCGAACTTGCTCCTGCTCTTAAGTGTGTGACCCCGCAGGCTCATGGCTACTTGGACACAATTGGAGTCCGACTCTCAATTGATCAGTCAGTAGCGGCTCCTAGCAGAAGTTCCGACTCCCAAGTACCAAAGAGTCATGATGACTTGCCTTTCCAATGCGACTTGCGTCCGAGTCTCTTTTGCCTCACGATATACCTTGTCAGACTATAGGCGAATATTTGTCATCCCTTAAATAGTCTGACTCTCTTCTTGATCCGAGATAAGTGATTCACCCGACTAACTCTTAGTCGATCGCCTCGGTTAACACTTAACCGAGTCGTGCATGGCCATGCTTTCCAAATCATATCTCACGAGAGATCCCAGAGAATATCTCTCCAAGTGGAGGGGCAAAATCCCATCTTTGTTATTCACATCACATAGCTTGATTCTCAGTCGACCCGAACTCTGCCTTTATAACTGCCCAGTTATGGATCAGCGTTTGACAGAACCTAAGTCAGTGATCCTCAACTCGTACTATGCAATAACCTCAGGTCTAAGGATTACATTGATTGAGATATACAAATGACAACTAGTTCGTTGTACCTCAATATGGGTCAATCCGACTCGCTAAACTCTTTAGCCGAATATGTGTAAGTTGGAATAGCATCTCCATGCCCATGACAAGTGGAACTGAGTCATCAAGCCAACTTTCACATTGGTCTAAGTTGTGTGTCCAGCACAACCTCAATGACCAAGGATATTTAGCACAAACAACATGAATGCATAGTTCCACAACCGAATCACATATTCAATGATACACATCAGATGTTTATACAAGGACAACTTAATAACTTTATGAATACAATGGGAAATATCATCATACATGATTGCCTCTAGGGCATATTTCCAACAGTCTCCCACTTGCACTAGAGTCAATCTTCCGACATCACATGTCTAAGCATCTAATGCCCATGGCTCTCAGGTGCGCCTCATGCTTCGGCTATGGTAACGGCTTTGTCAACGGATCCGCAATATTTGCATCCTGTGTACCTTGCATAACTTGATATCACCCTGATCCACGAACTGGCGAAACAGGTGGTACCGCATGAGTATGTGCTTGTTCTTCTGGTGCTGTCTAGGTTCCTTGGCCTGTGCAACAGCACCATTGTTGTCACAATACACGTCCAACAGATTGGACGAGCCCTGAACCACACCAAGATCCATGAGGAAATTCCTCATCCAAATAGCTTCCTTTGCTGCCTCCGAGGCGGCAATATACTCAGCCTCCGTTGTAGACGCAGACACAGTCTCTTGCTTGGAACTCTTCTAGCTCACAGCACCTCCATTTATAATAAACACATATCCGTATTGTGAACGAGAATCATCAGAGTCGGTAAGATAACTCGCATCCGTGTAACCCTTTACACTGAGTTCATCTTCACCACCATAAACCAAGAACATATCCTTAGTCCTTCTCAAGTACTTTAGGATATTTTTAGCCGCTGTCCAGTGGATTTCTCCAGGATCAGCCTGGTATCTTCTCACAAAACTTAGAGCATATGAAACATCCGGCCTAGTACAAAAATTGGCATACATGATGGATCCGACTGCAGAAGCATACGGAATCGCACTCATCCGACTTCGCTCATCAGTTGTCGAAGGACACTGAGTCTTGCTAAGTTTTACACCATGGGACATCGGTAAGAACCCCTTCTTAGATGATTCCATGTTGAACTTCTTCAACACTTTGTCCAAATAAGTACTCTGACTCAATCTAATGAGCCTCCTTGATCTATCTCTATAGATCCGGATTCCGAGGATGTATGTTGCGTCACCCAAGTCTTTCATTGAGAAACTCCTTTCCAATGATTCCTTGGTTTCTTGCAACATCTGGATATCATTTCCAATCAGTAATATGTCATCCACATATAAGATTAGAAAATTTACTTTGTTCCCACTAAACTTCTTGTACAAACAAGAATCATGATCACTCTTGATGAAGCCAAACGATTTGACTACCTCATCAAAGTGAATATTCCAACTCCGAGATGCTTGCTTCAACCCATAAATGGATTTCTGAAGTTTGCATACCTTGTCAGCATTAGCCAGATCGACAAAATCCTCGGGCTGTATCATATACACGTCCTCGGTTAAATTTTCGTTAAGGAAAGCCATTTTGACATCCATCTGCCATATCTCATAGTCGAAATAGGCCGCTATAGCTAACATGATCCGAACTGATTTAAGCATCGCTATGGGCGAGAAAGTCTCGTCGTAATCAACTCCTTGAACTTGTCGGAACCCCTTCGCGACAAGGTGTGCTTTATAGACGGAAACATTTCCATCCATATCAGTTTTCTTCTTAAAGACCCATTTGCACTCGACGGGTCTTGCACCGTCTGGCAGATCAACCAAGTTCCAAACTTGATTTTCATCCATGGACTTTAACTCGGATCTCATGGCTCCAAGCCATGACTCGGAATCATATCCCACCATCGCTTTCGAATAATTTGTCGGCTCATCACTGTCTAACAGTAACACATCACGAACACTTCGTAATCTCGCTGATCTTCGTAGTACAGGTGCTGTTGCCGGCTCAGCTACCACGACCGGCTCAACCTCCAAGGTTTTTGCCGACTCGCCACTAGCCGGTTCCTCTCGAATTTCTTCGAGCTGCAACGTGCTCCCACTTACTCCCCGACTGAGAAACTCTTTCTCAAGGAAGACATCGTTCCGAGCGACAAACACTTTGGCCTCTTCTCGGTTGTAGAAGTAGTAACCCAAGGTTTCCCTCGGATACCCCACGAAAATACACTTATCCGACCGTGTTGTAAGCTTGTCCGAATAAAGTCGCTTGACAAATTCTTCACAACCCCAAATCTTAAGAAAAGACAAACTCGGCTTTTTGCCTGTCCACATCTCATGCGGTGTCTTCTCTACCGATTTTGATGGTACTCTGTTTAGTGTGAATGCTGCCATTTCTAGATAATAACCCCAAAATGATAAAGGCAGATCTTTCCGACTCATCATTGACCGTACCATGCCAACAAGGTCCGATTCCGCCTTTCCGAAACACCGTTCCTTTGCGGCGTTCCTGGCGGAGTAAGTTGAGGAACTATTCCACAACTTTTCAGATGGTCATCAAACTCATGGCTCATGTACTCGCCTCCTCGGTCCGACCGAAGAAACTTTATTTTCTTGCCGAGTTGATTTTGTGCTTCATTCTGGAATTCTTTGAACTTTTCAAAGGCTTCCGACTTATGTTTCATCAATTAGATATATCCATACCTACTCAAATCATCAGTGAAGGTAATGAAGTACTCATAACCACCCCTGGCTGTCGTGCTCATTGGTCCACATACATCACTATGTACTAGTCCCAACAAGTCGGACGCCCTTTCGCAACTCTTTGCAAAAGGTGTCTTGGTCATTTTGCCGAGTAGGCAAGATTCGCATGTCTCGAACGACTCCAAGTCGAATGAAGTTAGGAGTCCATCATCATGGAGCTTCTTCATGCGTTTCCAACTTATATGACCAAGCCGACAGTGCCAAAAGTAAGTCATATTCAGATCATTTGGTTTCAACCTTTTAACATTTATGTTATAAACCGACTCACCATCAACATTCAAAATAAATAACCCGTCCTGGACGGGTGCAAAGCCATGAAACATATCATTCAAATACAAAGAACAACCATTATTCTTGATATTCGACTCATAGCCTTGCCTCATCAAACATGAAGCAGAAATAATGTTTCAACTGAGCACTGGAACATAATAACAATTATTCAGTTCCATAATGAATCCGGAAGGTAAATGCAGTTGCATCGTGCCGACTTCCAACGCAGCAACTCTTGCTTTGTTGTCGACACGAATATCTACCTCGCCTCTTGCTACGCTCCTAGTTCTTACTAGTCCCTGCAACGATTTACAGATGTGAATAACTGATCCGGTATCATATACCCAAGAACTATTAGGTGCATCAGCAAGATATATGTCTATAACATTGCAAACAAGTGTACCTGAGTCGGAAGTCATACCTCCACTCTTGGATTTGTCGGCCAAGTACTTTTTGCAGTTCCTCCTCCAGTGGCCATCCGCCTTGCAGTAGAAGCAAGTGGATCCGGCTGAAGGAGATGGCTTAGTCCCTGAGGAAGTGCTTGGGAACGGGTCCGGAGACTGCTTTCCTCCTGACTTAGCCTTCTTCTTAGTCCAAGAACTCTTCTTGAACTTAGCCTTATTCTGCACCATCAACACTTGACTGGCGCCCTTCTTGAGATTCGCCTCTGCCTGCTTGAGCATACCATGCAATTCAGTGAGCTTCTTATCCATACCATGCATGTGGTAGTTCGAAATGAACTGCCCATATGCACTAGGAAGAGAGTTCAGAATTATATCCGTAGCAAACTCTTCGCTTATGGGGTAGCCAAGCCTCTCCAGAGACTGCACGTAACCAACCATTTTGATCACATGTGGACTCAGTGTATCACCATCCTTAAGCTTGCAACTCAGCAAAGCCTGAGAGACTTGATACCTCTCAGTCTTCGCCTGAGCCTGGAACATACTTTTGAGGCTTTCGATCATATCCTAGGCCTCAACATGCTCGAACTGCTTTTGCAAGTCCGGTTCCATGTGAGCAAGCATAAGACAGCTAATACCGTGGACTCATCCTTAGCCCGACGGTAGGCATTGGTGGCTGCGACAGTCGCATTCTCATTCGGCTCATCTGGAAGTGGGTTGTCTAGAACATGGTCCTTCTTTTCTTGTTTGAGAAAAATTCTCAGATTTCGATACCAGTTGGTAAAATTAGTGTCATTCAGTTTATCTTTCTCAAGAATGGTTCTCAATGCAAAACCAGATATCTGAGAGTGACTGCTACTTGGTGCCATGATCTACAACAGAAAATATGCAAAACACTTAAGACATGTATTCATAAAAGAGCAAGCATATTAAACATTTTTAATATTTTATGCTCCCACTAGAACCAACACCCCACCGATGGTTGCTTAGTGATTCAGGATCCTAAATAAGCAAGTCGGCTAGTGAGCTTTAGCATCACCGCTAGCCGCCAAGTGATCTAGGTAGACAACTCCTTGTCAATCGCATCTCATGCGACTCCTGTTGGACGGGTGGCATCACATGCCCCGGCTCCCATACGACCTTTCCCCGAGCCCCACAACTGTTGTGATAGACCCGTCTAGCTTACTGAGTGTTTCCGCAGTAAGAGTCCGACTCGGACCCACCTAGTCGGAAAGAATTGGCAGCACCTCAATTTTATGAGCCCACTACCAAAAATGTCTGACTTGTGATGGTGCAAACACTGGCGGGAAAACCGGCTAGACCTTCTTTGAGGGATTAAATTTTACCGACTATCTAATAGAGGTAAAACAGAGACATAACAATAACACAAAATAAAGCAATTATAATGTGAAATGGTATGGCTCCCTTCATGGCGATCTCCATCTCCACAAATCATGTAATCCAACTCGTGCCAACTCTTGTCACTTGTCGTCTTACTCCATGTCGCCGACATGTACAACGCCTTGCATGCCTTCCGGGTTCTCCAAACATCTACACTAGCTTAGTAAAGTAAATTACATAGAGAATCCGACACGCAGGTCGTTATACAATAAAATGATAGCACCTAGGCTCTAGCCGGATGACAAAAACCATGATTCGCAGATCACATATGGATTACACACATACATCACATGCACATGAACCATACCATTCACAACTTCCTGCAAAAACAAGTTATGCATAGATACAATATCTACCGGCGTTGTGAAACTCTCAACGACATCTAAGGCCCTACGACAGGGCGAAGCCGGCGGTCCGAAAACGCAGATCTCATCTACGATCCGAACATGGATTCCGACCATCGTTCTGATTCGATCAAACTCTTTGATCTTCGATCACCGCTTCTGGATTTACGTGTCACAGTCTACCCCGATGATGGAAGCCAACCGGTAGGGGTATGTCGTTCCACGACCTCAGCAGTATGATCACGGAAATCGGATCTACCATTCCTCGAGTACAGTTGATCCAGTCAACCTTGTACAAAACCGATCTATCTCATAGATCGACCACCAAACAGCACATAGATCTCATCTACAGCCAACCGCATATCACATATGCGAGATCTCGAGCCTAAAAACAGAAGATATCGCTCTGATACCACTGTTAGGCCACGTAGAGATAAAACAAAAAATTTCCTCTAACGTGGTGATCCCAAGATCTAGCTGAGGTAGAAGGCCACGAGGTTTACCACTAGACGCATGGTCGTGGATTACTGGTGAAGCGCGTCAGTTGATGCAGTGCAGTCCCCACGATCCGATCGTCCTGGTGCTGATCGCACAACACCTCTGCTGGTATCCACACGTACAAGGAGGAGCACCAGCGGCGAACTGCTAGGTTCGTTACGGTGGCAGGACTGCTGTGGAGCTAGGGTTTCCAACACATGGAATGACCTAACCGAACAACGATTAGCCTTTCTAGGTTACGGTGCTCCACTATATATAGGGAGTGAACGTGGGCTCTGCTCGCACGACCCATTCACTAAAGCCCATATAACACTAGTCACCGTGTGTCCAACTCACTAACTCAGTCCTAATCCGGTTTAGGTCCAACCCAACTAGATTACAGGTTCAGATCCAATCTGAACTTGCTCCCGCTCTTAAGTGTGTGACCCCGCAGGCTCATGGCTATTTGGACACGATTGGAGTCCGACTCTCAATCGATCAGTCAGTAGCGGCTCCTAGCAGAACATGCCGACTCCCAAGTACCAAAGAGTCATGACGACTTGCCTTTCCAATGCGACTTGCGTCCGAGTCCCTTTTGCCTCACGATATACCTTGTCAGACTATAGGCAAATATTTGTCATCCCTTAAATAGTCCGACTCTCTTCTCAATCCGAGATAAGTGATTCACCCGACTAACTCTTAGTCGATCGCCTCGGTTAACACTTAACCGAGTCGTGCATGGCCATGCTTTCCGAATCATATCTCACGAGGGCCCAGAGAATATCTCTCCAAGTGGAGGGGCAAAATCCCATCTTGGTTATTCACATCACACAGCTTGATTCTCAGTCGACCCGAACTCTGCCTTTATAACTGCCCAGTTATGGATCAGCGTTTGACAGAACCTAAGTCGGTGATCCTCAACTCGGACTATGCAATAACCTCAGGTCTAAGGATTACATTGATTGAGATATACAAATGACAACTAGTTCGTTGTACCACAATATGGGTCAATCCGACTCGCTAAACTCTTTATCCGAATCTGTGTAAGTTGGAATAGCATCTCCATTCCCATGACAAGTGGAACTGAGTCATCAAGCCAACTTTCACATTGGTCTAAGTTGTGTGTCCAGCACAACCTCAATGACCAAGGATATTTAGTACAAACAACATGAATGCATAGTTCGACAACCGAATCACATATTCAATGATACACATCAGATGTTTATACAAGGACAACTTAATAACTTTATGAATACAATGGTAAATATCATCATACATGATTGCCTCTAGGGCATATTCCCAACATTTCATACCCGTGAAGACAACCTACACAAGTGCTAAGTTGGTCAAGATCTATATGAATAGGATTGTGTGTATGCATGGAGTACCCAAGAGTATTGTGTCTGATAGGGGAACTCGGTTCACTTCCCATTTTTGGAGGCAACTACATGAGTCATTGGGAACGAGATTGAAATTCAGCACTACTTTTCATCCCCAGACTGATGGACAGATGGAAAGGACCAACCAACTTTTATAAGATATGTTGAGGGCATGTGCCCTAGACTATGGAGCTAGTTGGGATGAAAGTCTGCCTTACGCAGAATTCTCTTACAATAACAGTTATCAAGCCAGTATAGAGATGGCACCGTTTGAGTTTCTCTATGGGAGAAAGTGTACTACCCCATTGCTGTGGAATGGTGTGGGAGAAAGAAACTTTTTCGGGCCAGAACTAATTAAAGAGGCTGAAGAGAAAGTCAAGCTAGTAAAAGACAGATTGAAGATAGCACAGTCCCGACAGAAGAGCTACGCAGATCCTAAGTGTAGAGAAGTCACCTATGAAGTGGGTGATAGAGCTTATCTTAGAGTGTCACCACTTCGTGGAGTGAAGAGATTCGGAGTCAAAGGAAAATTGGCCCCAAGATATGTTGGACCATTCAAGATTCTGAGTCGTAAGGGAGAAGTAGCTTATTGAATTGCCCTAATCATTGTCTTCCATTCACAATGTGTTTCATGTGAGTCAGCTAAAGAAATGCCATCTAGAGATGGAAGATACATCTTTGAAGGATACCATACCTTTGGAAGAGGTCCAGTTGGAGAGTGATCTCACCTATGAGGAAAAGCCTGTCAAAATTCTTGAGACTGCAAAAAGAGTTACTTGTACAAAGACTATCAAATTCTGCAAAGTTCAATGGAACCATCATTCCTAAGAAGAAGCAACATGGGAAAAATAAGATGACCTTCGGAAAGACCACCCTCACCTATTTGCTAGCCAAACCGAATCTCGAGGGCAAGATTCACCTTAAGGGGGTTAGATTTGTAACATCCCTAAAATCATGATTTCAAAGTTTGCATATCATCCATGCATTCATAATCATTTTAGGATCATTTTCAAAGTCATTACAAAACAGAAGCATTTTGAGTGCCTATTATTTTATGTAAGCAAGGGATTGATCCAATGCTACTCTCTAGTAAAGAGATTATTTGTTTTAAACCAAAGATGTTTGATCAAAGGTTTGTTTGATAATTTCCAAGCTTGGACAAAGATTTCAATACAAAGAAACAAATTTAAAACCATTTCTATGTCTTTATTAAGCAATGAGTAAGAACATTGTTTATTTTAAAATTCCAAAGTGCCAAATTATTTTCAAGTGTACAACATTGTTCTGCAACCAATAGTGTACAAATTTCACTTTACAAAAATCCAGAAGTGGTTTGAATTAAAACTTATTTGAAACTCATTTGAAAATGTTTCCTGAAATTCAAACAGAAAAAGAAAAAGAATAAAGAAAACAAGAAAGGCCGGCGCTGCCAATTAGACCCAACACAGAATCCAGCCCACCCGGGACAGTTTCCCCTCTACCCTCTCTCACCCGCGCGGAACCTACCCCGCAGCCACTGAACGATGGGCCGTCTCCACGTCATCATCGTCTTCCCCAGATTCCTGCGCGCAGTCACCGCTCCGCCGTTACCTCGCCGCAGTGACGCGCGAATTAAACCTCGCTTAATTCCCATTGAATCAGCGCGTAATCCTCGCCCCGCTCCTGGCTACTTAAATGCCTCGCCACCGCGGTCATTTACCCCCCACACGGCACCCTCTCCTCGCCACCAGGCTGCCCATATTTCACCGAACTCTACCGCGGCACCGACGAACTCCGGCAGTGAATTCCGGTGAGCTCTCCGCGCCCCTTGACTCCTAACTTCGCCAGTACAGTCACTGCAACCTTGCGCGTCTCCTAAAGCCATTTGTTTGTCCTCTAGTGATCCAGGTCACCATCCCTGTCCGCACCTGCAAGCGACAGAACCACCGCTCGACTCCGACGAGCAATCTAGGTAAAGCCCGACCGCCCCTTGCCTTCTCCTCGATGCTATCATGATTGCCATGACATTGAGCAATCTAGGTAAAGCCCGACCGCCCCTTGCCTTCTCCTTGATCCAGAGCCTCGGCAAATTCCTCGTTTGCAAGCACCCGACGCCGCCAGCAACTCCGACAAGGTCCTGCCGCTGTGTCCGTGCGCCCCTTGACAAGCTACTGCCACGTTGAGCTCCAGCACGTCTCTGCGAGCCTGGTGAGCCTCCGCATTCTCTTCCTCGCTTCCAGTAGCCGTAGCACCGTAGACCGAGCGTGCCGCCGCTCACCGTCGCCGCGCGCCGCCAGTTGTTGGTCGCTTGATCAACGGCCATAGGATCTTGATCCAGTGGCTACGATAGAACACAACCCGAAGGGGTAGCTTTTGATCTGATCCGTGCGATCCACCTTAGATCCAATGCACCGCGTCGGCTGATCCGTGTGAAGCGGTATGGATGAACCAGGACGTGACGCGTGGCCTGTTATTTGTTTTAAAAATCTGATTTTGATCTATTAGATATTCAAACTTGCAAAATTCATAACTTTTGATCCACATGTTCAAATTTTGCAAATTTTATATCATTGGAATCAGGAGAAAGAATTCTATCCATTTATGCAATGTGTTTAATGTTTTGCTTCTGTAAATTTGATTATTTTTGCAGAGACATCTATAGGCTTAGTTTGAGTATAGATATTATTTGAAAAATGATTTAAAGACTAAATAAAGTTTGTTTAGTATGTATTTGTATTGTTTATGATTCAGTACTATTTCAATTGTCTTGTTTGACTTAGAAAAATCATCACATAGCATTTGAATGCATTCATATGTTTTTGCTTGTATATTTTTGATATGTGAATTTGGTGCCATTATTTTATGTGTAGATTTTGGTGCTAATAGTGATTGTGGTTGTGAAGATTGTTGATACTCCCCAAACTACCAAGGCAAGTGGTGCTTCAGGTTTTTATTCCAATATTTTCACCTATGCATTAGTAATATTTTGTATAGGACTTGCATGATTATTTTGCTAAGTATCTATATGCTATGCTTGGGAAATCTTAGTAGTTGTAGAAATGTAGAATTTCCTTTAAGTTAAGATACTTGATGTTGTCATGCTTTGCCTAGCTAATAGCAACCAAGGGTGGAATATAATCATGCTATGGAAAATATTGTTAAGTCTTTGACTTATGGTTTTTGCTTAATAAAACAACTAAGTGAATGAAACACCTGGGTGGAATGGTAATTGCTTGGTGCTTTTTGGTTGAGTGGTTACACAAGGCCCATTTCTATGGTTTACCTTGTGTATCTCACTTATGGATTGCCACCCAGGAACAAAGGGATTTGAGATGCCAAATGTTAAGAAGCTTCTAGTGCAGCCACATGGCATTATAGGCTCTGCCTGGATCATATATATTGCAATAATTTAGCCAAATGGACAGTTGGTGGTAGGGGAATGATAGGTTTGGAGCGCGTCCATTTTGGTCTAAGGGAAGGCTTTTGAAGGGTCCTGTCTTGGTGAAAATCAAGTCTTGTGGGGAAAGTGCACAACCTCTGCAGATGTAAGAATCTAAGTACTTATCCATGTCCCTGGTATTGGACAATTTGAGCATCAAGACATGGAAGCTATCAATAATCTCCTCATCCCAACTTTCTAAGTTAAAACTTGTGGTTGAACAAAGGTGAAGGTTCACCAATTTCTATTGGTGGTTCCTTGGGGAAGTTTTGCCAAAGAAAAACTTAGTGTTTTCAACTGATAGGTAAAACCTATTTTGAGCAAAGCAAGCCTCAGCTACACTTAGCGAAATTCATGTAGTAACTAGATGTTAATATTCTACTAAGGTATCACTTGCCAATACTATTCCAATATATTGACCCACTGTGGTTGTAACTTGTGATGTTCCAGGTTACTCTGATGATGATTAGGGGTTATGAGTCTACACTCAACATGCTTGCCTGTGGCACATGAAGATGAAGACTTTATCTATATTGTTATGATTAAGCTCTTGTATTAGGCCTATTGCCATGGAGTTGTAAAAGACTATGTTATCTCTGGAATGACGATGTAATAATGACCTTTGTTTCTGTGTACTTCATCTTAAACTGTGGATGCTAGCAATTTATCTAGGGACTAGCATTGCAATCACATGGATCCTTACCTTCATAAGGGTGGGATTTTACAGAAAGTAAGTTTTAACCGAGGTCTCAACAAGCATGACGTCCATGAGAGAGATATCATGGGCAACCACAACCTTGCCGAGACCCAATACCTCAAATTTCGACTTATCACCATAGCATACTGTAATATTATCATGGTTGGGTCTCATCTCCATGATGATCCCTTTGCTTCCGATCATATGACTAGTGCACCCACTGTCCAGCACCCATTTAGATCCACCGAAAGCATAGCCCTGCAAGAAAGTTACTTCTTGGTTTTAGGTACCCATTATTCAATGAGTCCTCTCATGCTAGTAACTAGGGTCTTTGGAACCCAAATATACCAAGCAATATATTCATAAAAAGGACAAACATAGTTAGCATAGATATCACCATAGTGATCACAAAATAGCTCATAATTAGGATTGTTAGACGCTGCAAAACCAATATGGTCACTTTTGTCCTTTGTGATGTTCTTTTCAATGGTGCTTGTCTTTTCTTGTGCATTCTTGGTCTTCCTTTTCTTGTTCTTCTTGTTCTTTGTCTTGGGGACATAGCCAAGTCCCTCTTTTCCAAGGTTCGATCTTTGCTTGCCAAGAATATCATCAAGATCTCACTTACCTTTGGAAGTGGAGGCTTTGGCAAGCTCATCTTCCACCCTAGCATTTTTTCCATGAGCATATGTTGATTTAGATGTGCTAGGGATATCATACTTAGTCAATCGAATTTGGATTTGATCATGAGACTCATTGAGAATAGAGAATACACTTTACAAAGCCTTGTGAGCAATGTCAAGTTTCTCCAACTCCTCGGAGAGTCTAGCATGAGCATCCCCAAAGTCAACTTTTTCTTTCTTTAGTTTCTTTGGTTTGGCTACTGCATTGTCACATTCCTTTACAAGCTTGGTCACAACTTCTTCGCGTGACTCCTCGATTGACTCAAGTCTTTATTCAAGAGAGAATCGAGCCTCTTCCTCTTCTTCTAGAGCATTTTTAGGGATTCAATCTCCATTGCATCCTTCCTTCCAATCCCGCCCTTTTCTTCAAGAAGCACTTCATTTTGGGCCAGTTGGTCCATGAGAGCCTCAAAATGTCTTTTGTGCTCACCTTGCAAGCTAGTGATAAAGTAGTCCAAAGCAATAATTTCTTCATTAACCTTTAGACTAGTAGGATCATCCATGTCAATCATAGCCTTAGGAAAAGAAGTGATGGAAGGTGATACCTCGGAACCTCTTGCCATGAGGCAAGTGACGTTCTTGTTGATGATGTTTTCATTCGGTGAGTCGAAGATAGATGTCGGTGTAGATGTGGTGATTATGGAAGCCACCTCTCGTGAGCTATCATCCTCTTAGTCATCTTTGCTTCCCGATGAATACTCCTCTTGAGCCACTAAGACAATCTTTGGTTGCCTTTTGAATGGAGCATTCTTCTTCACAAATTTCTTCTTTCGTGGATCCTTTGACTTATCTTTGAGGATGAGCCTTCCTCCATTATCCTCTCTACTTTGATAAGGACACTCGGCTACAAAGTGTATCCGGTCTCCACAGTTGAAGCAGGTTCTCAGCTTGGGACCATTTTCCCTTCTTCCATTTGCTCCACTCTTGCGTTCAAGTTCAGATTTGGCTTTGGCTATATCCTTCCAAAAGTTTTTGGCGTAGAAGGCCATGTACTCGCCATGATCCCTCTTTACATCCTCGGGACAGTCCATAGCTTCTATGTTATCTTTGTCTTGTTCAACCACACTTGTCTTCAAGGCCATGTTGACCCCCTTTTACATTCCAATGGATCGAGCACGAGCATCTTTTGCATTCTTGGCAGCCACTTTGAAAGCTGCCATTTCTTGCATTACCTCATTTGATGTCATTAGGTGGTAGTTATTCCTTCCTTGGAGACTCTTCAAATTTGTGGGCTCAAATGGCATAATGGCATTGACATACTTTCCCTTGATCCACGCGTCATCAATGTGGGAAGCACCATGATTCTGAATGTGGTGGCTATTGACTTGAGCCGCCTATACATATCCTCGTGATGTTCGCCATCCAACTTATAGAACCCTTCAGCTTGGTTACTCAAAGCATCATACCTATTCATTGTCATTCTTTCATTTCCAATGAAGAGCTCAGTGAGGTCATCCCAAGCTTCCTTCGTTGTGTTGAGATGCTCTATGCGGGGCATGTCTTTGGTACCCACACCAAGCTGGATTATGTGTAGAGTCGTTTCATTGAGTTGGATGCCTAAAACCTCTCTTCTTGTTATGTTGTTTGGATCTCCAACATGAATACCATTCTCT
Organism: Avena atlantica; assembly: GCA_910589765.1. NCBI lineage: Eukaryota > Viridiplantae > Streptophyta > Magnoliopsida > Poales > Poaceae > Avena > Avena atlantica. The sequence goes on from OU342739.1 coordinate 432,267,819, forward strand.
ATGATTTTCCATAACTCAATGGATGAGCTGCACACATGAGACTTCATCAAAAATTGCCATTGATTAAAAGTAGATGCAGAAAGTTTGGGTGGATCACCCCTATTGTGTATATGAGGGTGTGGGATAGGTGGATCAGGTGAATACACATGAGAAACCTCATTATATCCTTCCTTACCACTATCCTTTTTCGAGGAGGATCTCTTACTAGTGCGATCACCAACCACCTCGTCCTCTTTGGAATTGGTGTTACCCTTTTCCTTAGATTGCGGAGTGGCGGCCTCAGAGGCAGATGGAGGTGGTTCTGCCGGTGCAGAGAGACGCATTATCCTTTGACGCATCTCATCCATCTTAGCCTCCATAGAACTAATCAAGATTGTTTCCAACATCTTGAGATCGTTCATGGTGACTATTTCTGCAACATCACTCACATCTCCCTTAGTACCCATACTTCTCTTGGGTGGTTAAGCCTGAATAAAGAGCCGGGGCTCTGATACCAATTGAAATGGATTGTATGGGCACCTAGAGGGGGTGCATAGGTTCTAATCAATCTTTAGTTCTTTTTTCAATTTTAGGCTTGACACAAAGTAAATTCTCTAGATATGTAACTATGAGAATTTCTCTATATGCAAACCTATCTACTAAACATGTAAATAGAGGAGCGAGGAAACCATACTGGAGCATGCGGAGACACAGGTATTTGTTTTACCGTAGATCCTTCCTTGTTAAGGGAAGTACGTCTGCGTTGGAGGGGTGGGAGGTTCTAAGACCACCACGCCACAATAGGCCTCACCCTATTTTCCGATGGATCTCGCCACCAAAGGCCTGGTCCACCTCTCCACTATTGGTACCCTTCGAGGCGGGAACCGGTGCCTTTACAACTCTAGCGGGGCACACATCCACAACCGAATTGGAGGCTCCCGTGATGACAAAAAGCTGCCACAAGAACAAGGATTATCAAATAACCAAAACAAGGATCTATATATTTGCTAGAAATACTAGATAGAGAATCCTCCAAGTGAATGGAGGGGAAGTAAAATGCTTGATTGCTGTTGATGAAGATCGAGCTCTCCTCCTTCGATTCCCCAAAGATCGAGGCCTTTGGGTGGGTGAAGGTGGATATCTCTTTGTTGGAACTTGAAGAACAGGTCTTGTCTCTTTCGAATGAATCCAGGAGACTGGTGACGAGGTTCGATCTCGTCAATGCCCATTGTTATGGACTTGGGTTTTGGAGAAGGTGGGTATGCTAGAGATCGCGGAACGGTTAATAGACAAGCAACACGGGACACGAGATTTACCAAGGTTCAGGCCCCCGGAGGGAAAACCCTACTCCTGCTTGTATGCTCTTGATTACGGCAGAACCAAAGATTATAGGGGTGTGTAACTGCAATCTGGCGTGGAGGTGTGTATGCGGTGAGTTGAGATCCTTCTCGCCGTACCCTCCTGGCCTTTATATAGATAGGAAGGTCCTGGGCTTAGGTCGAGTCAGTTACAGATTAGGATTGGTACCCTTTGAAATTCTATCTACTCTAGACTTGTCCTCCAAGGATCCGAAGACGTCACGGGATTGGGCCACCCTAAATCTTCATGGGCCGTGTGTCTTTGTCGTGGGCTTTCCTTGGGCTGGACCAGGTATACCAATGTCGTGTACCCGTGGGGTATAACCATGTCAGTAGCCCCCGAGTGTTCAGTCGAATCATAGATTCGACTGGAGACTCTTCAATCTTTCGGGTGCTATGTAGTTGAACCTGTTTTACAAGGAGAAATGTTTAGTTCATAGGGATTGTTGATGCATGTTCCTAACTAACCCGACAGATTAGGGCCAGTTAACTGTCATAGGACAAAACAACACGATCTTCATCAAACTCGAGTCCCCGGACTCGAATTCGGAACGATTGCTGGTGTGATTCGACTCAGGCAATTGTCGACTCACAGGAGTCGAATCCCAGTATTTTTAAGTGATGTACCCAATGCGTCCGTCAGGATTTTCATCGTGCCTGTTGACACGGAAGTTTACTGACAAAGCGCAGTCAGGTGCGTTACCAGGCCATCAGATGATATCTATAGGACTTATCTTTGCGTCGCAGACACAACATCCGAAGTTTTGTCACTGTGGAGGTGTTTCGGGTGGCCAAGGAGATTGCTTCTCAATTAGCATTGGTTTGGGCAAAGTTTCCAAAAAAGATTTTTATCACATTTGATTCGGAAGGATCGAAGTCGAAGAATTCATAGGGTTCGCGGTCAGCGCTCCCAATGGGAGTAGCCCCCGAGTGTCTGTTCGAGTCATAGACTCGAGCAGAGACTTTTATTCAGCCGTTTACAATATAGGTCCACTAGTGCAGAACACCCCCTCTAATAGCGGTTCAGAACACCCTCTAACAGCAGTTTCAGAACCGCTGTTGAGGGTTCGGTGTTAGAGCCCCCCTTTAACAGCGGTTCTTATACGAACCACTATTAAAGGGTGGTGCTCGTGGGGCTGCCGTAGCGCTCACCCCCCCCCTTTAACACCGGTTACCGGTGTTAAAGGTTCTCTGTCGTGGCAGGGAAATGGCATAAATCTCTGTCGCGGTAGAGTTCTGCCGCCGCCCCGTTTTGGGTGGATTTCTGTGGCAGGGACGGGAGGGGGAGGGGGGATCGATCGGGATAGGTATACACATACATCATCGGTACATATGAGTACATGAATAATTAAGCAACTATTATTATACACAAAACATCGTCATTGTGGTATTCTCCGTACACGTTGAAGCATCAAGTATAAGACAAACACATTCAAGCATATATACAATATAACATCTCCGTACACGTTCATTTTGGATATCTAAAGAGTTCTCCGCCAGGTGTGACGACCTCATCAAGTATGAACCCCGCCAATTCCTCTTGAATGGCTCGTATGCGGTCAAATGGTAGGAGTTTTTCCTACATCCGTTTGATCTAAATATATATGAAGAATAGGGTCAATACATATATATAAGAATGAAACTCAACACAACTAATGGTAATAAAATAATGTTGTGTACTTCGTTTACTTACTCTAAGTTGTTCTAGTGCGGCCTGACCCGTCGCACATATCGTGTTGCGAATGAACTCGCAAACGTAGTATCCACATAAGTTATTGACGGGTCCCTGATGCACGCACTTTACGAGAATATAGAGTTCAATCAAAATAATAATCAATAAAGCATGATATAATGGAATTAGAAGCAGAATCAAAGAGATACGCATACCTAGCTGGCTAGTATTACTTACATTTTGGTCTATAATTTTTAGTTCTTCTGACCATTTGTCGTGGTATTGCACGGCAGATGCTACTGGGGGTAGCTTACGTAGAGGGAGCAAGACGACGTAGGAGTATCCGGGAGCGAGATTGGCACACGATGTACCCAGGTTCACGTCCCCTCGGTGGAGGATCGCTACGTCCTGCTATCAATCCAGTATATGATCATAGATTGGTTTACAATGGAGCCGTCATAGGCGGAGGGAGACTAGATGTAATGAGAGATGTGTGAGAATATGCCCCGTGGGGGTGCCCCTGGTGGCTTTATATATGCAGCCAGTTAGGGTTTACAAGTATTTGGTGGGCTTTGTATTGAAGTCGCTACATTGGGCCTCCAGTCGTCGCCACTCGCATGGGTCCAATATGCGCTAGTCGCCGTATTCGGCGAGTCGACCCGCTCAGGGCTTGGCTTCAGTCGGCTTCGTGGGTATACCCCGATTGGTATTCCCCCATCAGTAGTCCCCGAGCGCGTTGTCGATTCGATGCGGGCTTGAGGCAGGGCGCGGAGAGTCTTGACGATGGGTCGTGGCGAATCGGCGACGAGCTCCTAAACAGAGAAAAGAACCGTGAAGTGGGAGGCGGTCGGCGTGAGCCAGTCGGTGATGGCCAGTTGGCGAAATACGCAGGGCGTCGGTGAAGCTGCCAGTTGCGGCGAGTCCCCGAGCGCGGCGAGTGGCGAGGTCGAGCGACCGACGAGTGCCGAGTCCCCAAGCGCGCCAAGTGGCGAGGTTGGGAGACCGGCGTGTGGCGCTGTCTGTAGAGCACCGAGTCCCCGAGCGCGTTGAGTACGCGAGGGCGAGTCCGCGGTGGCGAGTCCCTGAGCGTGTTGAGTACGCGAGGGCGAGTCCGCGGTGGCGAGTCCCCGAGTGCGTTGAGGATGCGAGGGCGAGTGTCTGCGGCTGCGAGTCCCCGAGCGTGGAGAGTACGCGAGTGGAGAGTCCGCGGCGGCAAGTCCCCGAGCGTGTTGAGTATGCGAGGGCGAGTCCGCGGTGGCGAGTCCCCGAGCGCGTTGAGGATGCGAGGGCGAGTGTCCGCGGCGGCGAATCCCCGAGCTTGTTGAGTACGCGAGAGTGAGTCCACGGTGGCGAGTCCCCAAGTGTGGCGAGTCGCGGTCGTGGAACCACTCGCACACGCGGTATGCCTAGGAGTAGTCCCCGAGGCTCGAGTTGGCTTGTAGAGGCGACTTGAGGCTCTTTAGAGATGCATATCCTGAAAATAGTAGTGGTTGTTGCCGAGCATGGCGAGTGGCGAGGTCGACCGACCGGCGAGCACCGCTGTCTGGAACGTGCCAAGTGGCGAGGTCGAGCGACCGGCGAGTGCCGATTCCCCGAGCGTGTTGAGTACGCGAGGGTGTGTCCGCGGTGGCAAGTCCCCGAGCGTGTTGAGTACGCGAGGGCGAGTCCGCGGTGGCGTGTCCGTGGTGGTGAGTCCTCGAGCGTGTTGACTACGCGAGGCCGTGTCCGCGGTGGCGAGTTGTAACACCCTCAGAATCGGACCTATGCAAGTTTGAGCAAAATTCGCCAAACCCGCATAGAAACGATTCAAAGGTGCCCACCAGGCACTTTCGTGCGGGTGGAAAACGAAGTAATAACATTACACAACAGTCCTCGATGGGACCCACAGAACAGAGATATATATAACGGCGACTCCATGAGTCAAGAATACAGATATAATATACAAAGATCCAAATCACCTTGAAACGATAGAGCGTCCAGCTACGGACAAGATGCAAATGGGGCTAAGAGCCCTGAAGAATAACCAATGGCGTCCATAACCCTGCCCAGGCCAAGCCGGAAGGGTAACCCTGCTAACGGCGTCGATCTCAAAACCTGCTTAAACAAAAGGGGTGCCGACAAAGGGCAAAGGAAAAAGAGGAGCGTCAGTACTGAGGCCAGTACACGGCGAGGCTAGAATTCGGCGGTCCTCGCCTACATAGGTATGGTGGACTGAGCGGCAGCGGCAGCATGCACTAAACAACCTATAGAGACTCGATACAACTGGCGGCTATCAGAGAGGGGTAAGGAAGATCTATTCGGATCCAACCTGATACTAGCATCAAACAAACCCATCCTGGCGTTTCCTCCCTCGAGACCAAACGAGGAAGTCAACCGAGGAACTCACACAGTTGGCAGTTTTATTTATTCAGTTATAGTTGCGGCACTTTACTAGTCAGGTTTAGATAATCGTCCTGATAGAGTAAGCAGTGGGCACTTTTAGTTAACCATTCCGTTATAGTTACAACACTTACTAATCAGATACAATTAGCATGAGACAACCCCAAAACCCAGCAGTTGTTGGTACTTTTATTTAGCCATTCCGTTGTAATGAAGCTGATTACTAATCAAATCGGATACAAGTCCATTTATAACAATAAACTTTAGTTAGAGTTGTCTATGATCAAGCACTGTGCTCCAAGTCGTCCATAACCGCGGACACGGCTTCTCGAAAAGATTTAACCCTGCAGGGGTGCACCAAAGTATCCACAGGCACTTCGACCCTTTTTGCCAGATCAGTTAACATACACCCATCGGTATGTCGGCGGGGCCTAAGTCACGACGTTCCCAGACCCAAAGCAAGCACGGGGGGCCACCCCACTAAGTACACCCGCAACGAAGTCGGCCGGTCTCCGAGACGGACTTAGGGTTTGTGGGGCCGGCGGTAAACGACAGCAGGTCCCCAAACGGGGACTGTCGATACCACGTAAACGTGTCACAATTCCTAAACAGTACAGTGTGCTCCTCGCACAAACGTAAATACATAAGTAGCATGGCATAAGTACAGGATAGTAAAAACACCTCAAACTAGTTGTGGCCCCCAGTACAATACTTTGAAATCAGGTAATAATCAATGGGGGGCCCATATCTCCCCACCTGTGGTTAGCGCGCTCGATCTCGGAACAGGTGTCAAGAACTCGGGTCCTACGGGACACAAGTGGGCGGTCGGAAACCAAAACTTACCTATCACCCACCGATGCCTCTGCTTAATTCAATTTTAGTTGTTAAACAGGAATTAAAGTGAAATAATAATTAAATCCATGATCATCTCCAACGTCAACATGCGGCAATTCTCCAACAATTATGGTACTTGACGACAAGCTAAACACTTGAGCAAGCGACTACGACACGCGGGTCCAACTATCTACCACACACAGGTAATAGGATGTGTCCAAGGCTATATATGGCTGCAAGGGATATCACGGGTACGAAACTAGAGCATCGCAACACAGATAGCAAAGATCAACAGGAGGGAATAAAAACTAGAAAAGTAAGATAGGTAGAAAGGGGGAGATGCTCGCCTGAAAACATTGTCGAAGGGTCAACCGAAGATCGGGTCGAAGCTCACATCAACTCAACGGCCTTATCCGCGAAGAAGCAAAACACTAGAAGAAACACCGGATGCAATATTTAATACAACGGCAGAAGATCGGCATGATGCATGCATGATGGATGACGTGGCAAAGGTGCGTTGCAATTAGGTCAATATTAAGCGGAACCGGGGTCCCGACCATTAGTTAGGTGGTTCATGTTATTTATCTACCCCGCAAATTAAATGTTGTTTTAGCATGGCAAAATATAGCACCGGGTTCGCTACACAAATTTAAATGAGGCCGATATGAGACTAGATTTGCCCGCATATGGGCCCCATATTTAATTATGAGGTGAATCGGCATAAGGCCCCCAAACCCCAGATATGCATGCGAGATGTCAATTAAATATGCAACCAGTTGTTATCGTATTATGAAATAGGGTTTTCGGAAAGGGTTCACACATTAGGGGTCTCGACGGTCTTGGGGATCCGGGGTTCGGGGTCGGTCTCAGGGTCCAGGGTTCGACGGAACGTTCTCGGCGGGCTCGTTCTCGAACATTGGAGGTAGTCCTTGTCGCGTCCAGAAAGCATGACTTGGTTTGGTGCCGGGGCGCATCGGATGCTTCCGGGTCGGTGCCGGTCTTGTTGGTTCAGTGGTTTCGATTGTCGGTGTCGGACTCGGGTCTCGGTACTGGAAGATCTTGGTGTTCTATGCGGTCGATCCTGCCGTTCCGGGATGGAGAACTTGGTCCGGCGTCGGGACAGCGGATTCACCCTGGGTTGGTGCCGTTCTTATCGTTGCGAGGATCTTGTCGGGTCCGCGCCATCGAGTCGAACTTGGCGTCCGGGGGTTCGTCGGGGTTCAGGGTTCCGTGTCGAAGGCCTTGGCGTTTCGCCTTCTCGTGATGGTCTCGGGGCGTCGAATCCGGGAAGGAGAGCTTGGTGGTCTTCACGTTCGGACTTCGCCTCCGGGAACGGGCCTGTGGTCCGCGCAGATCTTGGGTTTCCGATACCATCGCCTTCGAGTTCTGGCTTCGGGATCGATGGTGACTTGCGCGGGGTCTTTGGTCATCACGGCAGGACTCCGGGATCGGTACTTCGGTCCGATCTTCAGGTCTTGGAAGAAGATCTTGAGGGTCCCGAAAACGCACGCTAGCAGATGTACACCGAACGGGCGGAACCGAACGAGGACGCCACGGCCAGCGCACGCCAGAGCCAGGAAGAGGCGCCTGCAGGCTCGCATGGCCGGAGGGCGAGCAGAGCGGACGCGGCCACGGACGGAGGCGGAACCAAGCTTGGCGGCGAGGACGCGGGGGAGCTCGCCGGAGAGCTCGAGTAGAGCGGCGGGCCGGCGATGCTCCAGGGGCCGGCGGGCACAGAGAGGCCGCGAAGAGCATGGCGAGGGCGGGCGTCGATGGAGGCCACGCGGCCGGGGCGAGCTCGGGCCCAGGGCGGCGCCGCAGCGACCGGAGGAGGAAGGAGGGGCCGGCCGAAGGTGAGGCGGTGGATGCGGGGCCGCGGGGAGAGGAGCAAGGCCGGCGGACGAGGGCGACGGCAGGCGGCGGCGGGAGCTGCGGGCACGGAGGCGCAGAGGCGGCTCGGGCCGGCGGGCTGCTGCGACGGCGGGGACGCGGGGTGCAGAGGCGGCGAGGTGCAGGGGCCTGGGGCTAGCGCGGGTGGAGGCGGGCCGGCTCGGGGGCGGTGGAGCGGGTCCGGCGGCGGCCGGCGGGCGTCACGCGCGGAGAGAGAGGCGCGGCGGCGCGGGCTGGCGCCGGAGCGGCGGCGGAGAACGCGTGAGGCGGCGCGCGGGGCTCTGCTTGGCGGCGGGGTCCGGGACACGGCGAGGAGGGGAGGAGGAGCTCGCGGGGCGGCGTGCTCGCGGCCGGGGTCGCCGAGCGCGGCGGCGGAGGGGAGAGCTGCGGCGAGCTCGGGTGGGACGCGGGGGAAGCAGCCAGAGAGAGGAGGAGGGAAGGAGGAAGACGGCGCGTGGGGAGGAGACGCGCCAGGGGGGGCTGGCAGGCAGTGGGCCGGGACGTGGGTCCCGCGGGGTGGGACCCAGGCGGCAGGGGCTGGTGCGGGGTGGTGCGTGTGCTGGGTGTGTTTACTGTGTGGGTCTGGGTTAGTTGCTGGGTGGGTTTAGAGGGAGAGGGAGTGGGGGTGGGCTAGGTGTCAGTTTAGGATTGCGTAGAGGGGGAGAGAGGGGTGAGGTGGCAGCGTGTGAGTGGCCAGGGTGATGTGGAGGCTGGGTTGGGGTAGATAGATGGGTAGGTTTAGGATTTGGAAGGGCGGGTGTAGTTGGACCGTTTTAATTTCTGGGGCGGTCGTTCGGGTCAATCGGCCCGTTCGACTGCCCCGCCCAAAATAATTTAATATTTTTATTTGATTGCGACGAACTTTGTAAATAGTTTTGGACAAACAAAATATCCGGCAGCATCCGGGGTTTTGCATTGAATTAAGACGGCCGTTTAGAAAACATGAACCGGTTTATCCGCAAATAATTTTATGCAAGCAAATGCAAGATGATGACGATGCTCAAATGCAATGTGGCATGATGACATGAGCATGCGGTCATGATGATGCAATGCACAAAAACAACGCGATTTTCTAGTAGTGGTTTTGCGGGATGCCACAATTCGACACCACTAACAATGGATCTCGCCCTCGAGATCCGCCTCATAGTACCGGAAGGAAGGTCGGCGGTCTGCGTCTCCTCACTTCGTGTAGATCTTCGCGACACCACTAACGATGGTTCCTTCTTCATCTTGAAAACGGCGACACCACCAACAAAGGGTCGTTGCTCCTGATCGTCGAGAGAACACTCCGGAACAAAAGGTCGAAGGTAGAGGTATCGCAGATAAAGCCAGCCCTAACTTCCGTGGACGGAGTAAAATTGCTGGATCCACTGATTCGACATACAAGAGCGAATGATAAGAGCAGTGGTAGGTTAGCTACTCAATCCCGCACTCAGACCATTACTCTGCACACGAATAAGCGGATTAAGCATCCAACTCTCGGAATTAGACTGAAGATCTCGACAAGCGAGGTTCGGAAACAAGGGAGTTTTGCCAGCAGAAATCGTATGAAAGACACACTGATTAGGTTTCGCGGTGGTTCCATTGGCATGAACAACACATGCTCAAGGTTAACCCCAACTTCACCAAAGCTCGTCCTTCTCATATGTTTTTCAACGACACTGATATCCAGCAAGGAACACATATGGATAAGGAGCTCAAGAACAAAAGATTGGAGGAAGGGTACAACAGACAAGTTGCCGATTGATGATCGTAGCACCTCCGTTACAAAAGGGAGAATTCAAAACCCTGAAGGTACGACGGAAACCCAACCACGAGAAATCCTGGACTCGAAGAAAGAGAAGAGAGCGGATTTAAAACACGTCGAGATAAGAAGAGAATAGCAGAGGGGTAAGGAGTAAAATTAGACCTAATCAGAACTATCCAACCGATTTTTAAAAATAGTTTTGACTCTCTACTTCGGCCGTTAGCTAGGTTATCCTACAGGCTGGACTTGTGGGGTATCGCAACTGCTGTGCTCTGATACCACTCTGTAACACCCTCAGAATCGGACCTATGCAAGTTTGAGCAAAATTCGCCAAACCCGCATAGAAACGATTCAAAGGTGCCCACCAGGCACTTTCGTGCGGGTGGAAAAGGAAGTAATAACATTACACAACAGTCCTCGATGGGACCCATAGAACAGAGATATATATAACGGCGACTCCATGAGTCAAGAATACAGATATAATATACAAAGATCCAAATCACCTTGAAACGATAGAGCGTCCAGCTACGGACAAGATGCAAATGGGGCTAAGAGCCCTGAAGAATAACCAATGGCGTCCATAACCCTGCCCAGGCCAAGCCGGAAGGGTAACCCTGCTAACGGCGTCGATCTCAAAACCTGCTTAAACAAAAGGGGTGCCGACAAAGGGCAAAGGAAAAAGAGGAGCGTCAGTACTGAGGCCAGTACACGGCGAGGCTAGAATTCGGCGGTCCTCGCCTACATAGGTATGGTGGACTGAGCGGCAGCGGCAGCATGCACTAAACAACCTATAGAGACTCGATACAACTGGCGGCTATCAGAGAGGGGTAAGGAAGATCTATTCGGATCCAACCTGATACTAGCATCAAACAAACCCATCCTGGCGTTTCCTCCCTCGAGACCAAACGAGGAAGTCAACCGAGGAACTCACACAGTTGGCAGTTTTATTTATTCAGTTATAGTTGCGGCACTTTACTAGTCAGGTTTAGATAATCGTCCTGATAGAGTAAGCAGTGGGCACTTTTAGTTAACCATTCCGTTATAGTTACAACACTTACTAATCAGATACAATTAGCATGAGACAACCCCAAAACCCAGCAGTTGTTGGTACTTTTATTTAGCCATTCCGTTGTAATGAAGCTGATTACTAATCAAATCGGATACAAGTCCATTTATAACAATAAACTTTAGTTAGAGTTGTCTATGATCAAGCACTGTGCTCCAAGTCGTCCATAACCGCGGACACGGCTTCTCGAAAAGATTTAACCCTGCAGGGGTGCACCAAAGTATCCACAGGCACTTCGACCCTTTTTGCCAGATCAGTTAACATACACCCATCGGTATGTCGGCGGGGCCTAAGTCACGACGTTCCCAGACCCAAAGCAAGCACGGGGGGCCACCCCACTAAGTACACCCGCAACGAAGTCGGCCGGTCTCCGAGACGGACTTAGGGTTTGTGGGGCCGGCGGTAAACGACAGCAGGTCCCCAAACGGGGACTGTCGATACCACGTAAACGGGTCACAATTCCTAAACAGTACAGTGTGCTCCTCGCACAAACGTAAATACATAAGTAGCATGGCATAAGTACATGATAGTAAAAACACCTCAAACTAGTTGTGGCCCCCAGTACAATACTTTGAAATCAGGTAATAATCAATGGGGGGCCCATATCTCCCCACCTGTGGTTAGCGCGCTCGATCTCGGAACAGGTGTCAAGAACTCGGGTCCTACGGGACACAAGTGGGCGGTCGGAAACCAAAACTTACCTATCACCCACCGATGCCTCTGCTTAATTCAATTTTAGTTGTTAAACAGGAATTAAAGTGAAATAATAATTAAAGCCATGATCATCTCCAACGTCAACATGCGGAAATTCTCCAACAATTATGGTACTTGACGACAAGCTAAACACTTGAGCAAGCGACTACGACACGCGGGTCCAACTATCTACCACACACAGGTAATAGGATGTGTCCAAGGCTATATATGGCTGCAAGGGATATCACGGGTACGAAACTAGAGCATCGCAACACAGATAGCAAAGATCAACAGGAGGGAATAAAAACTAGAAAAGTAAGATAGGTAGAAAGGGGGAGATGCTCGCCTGAAAACATTGTCGAAGGGTCAACCGAAGATCGGGTCGAAGCTCACATCAACTCAACGGCCTTATCCGCGAAGAAGCAAAACACTAGAAGAAACACCGGATGCAATATTTAATACAACAGCAGAAGATCGGCATGATGCATGCATGATGGATGACGTGGCAAAGGTGCGTTGCAATTAGGTCAATATTAAGCGGAACCGGGGTCCCGACCATTAGTTAGGTGGTTCATGTTATTTATCTACCCCGCAAATTAAATGTTGTTTTAGCATGGCAAAAGATAGCACCGGGTTCGCTACACAAATTTAAATGAGGCCGATATGAGACTAGATTTGCCCGCATATGGGCCCCATATTTAATTATGAGGTGAATCGGCATAAGGCCCCCAAACCCCAGATATGCATGCGAGATGTCAATTAAATATGCAACCAGTTGTTATCGTATTATGAAATAGGGTTTTCGGAAAGGGTTCACACATTAGGGGTCTCGACGGTCTTGGGGATCCGGGGTTCGGGGTCGGTCTCAGGGTCCAGGGTTCGATGGAACGTTCTCGGCGGGCTCGTTCTCGAACATTGGAGGTAGTCCTTGTCGCGTCCGGAAAGCATGACTTGGTTTGGTGCCGGGGCGCATCGGATGCTTCCGGGTCGGTGCCGGTCTTGTTGGTTCAGCGGTTTCGATTGTCGGTGTCGGACTCGGGTCTCGGTACTGGAAGATCTTGGTGTTCTATGCGGTCGATCCTGCCGTTCCGGGATGGAGAACTTGGTCCGGCGTCGGGACAGCGGATTCACCCTGGGTTGGTGCCGTTCTTATCGTTGCGAGGATCTTGTCGGGTCCGCGCCATCGAGTCGAACTTGGCGTCCGGGGGTTCGTCGGGGTTCAGGGTTCCGTGTCGAAGGCCTTGGCGTTTCGCCTTCTCGTGATGGTCTCGGGGCGTCGAATCCGGGAAGTAGAGCTTGGTGGTCTTCACGTTCGGACTTCGCCTCCGGGAACGGGCCTGTGGTCCGCGCAGATCTTGGGTTTCCGATACCATCGCCTTCGGGTTCTGGCTTCGGGATCGATGGTGACTTGCGCGGGGTCTTTGGTCATCACGGCAGGACTCCGGGATCGGTACTTCGGTCCGATCTTCAGGTCTTGGAAGAAGATCTTGAGGGTCCCGAAAACGCACGCTAGCAGATGTACACCGAACGGGCGGAACCGAACGAGGACGCCACGGCCAGCGCACGCCAGAGCCAGGAAGAGGCGCCTGCAGGCTCGCATGGCCGGAGGGCGAGCAGAGCGGACGCGGCCACGGACGGAGGCGGAACCAAGCTTGGCGGCGAGGACGCGGGGGAGCTCGCCGGAGAGCTCGAGTAGAGCGGCGGGCCGGCGATGCTCCAGGGGCCGGCGGGCACAGAGAGGCCGCGAAGAGCATGGCGAGGGCGGGCGTCGACGGAGGCCAAGCGGCCGGGGCGAGCTCGGGCCCAGGGCGGCGGCGCAGCGACCGGAGGAGGAAGGAGGGGCCGGCCGAAGGTGAGGCGGTGGATGCGGGGCCGCGGGGAGAGGAGCAAGGCCGGCGGACGAGGGCGACGGCAGGCGGCGGCGGGAGCTGCGGGCACGGAGGCGCAGAGGCGGCTCGGGCCGGCGGGCTGCTGCGACGGCGGGGACGCGGGGTGCAGAGGCGGCGAGGTGCAGGGGCCTGGGGCTAGCGCGGGTGGAGGCGGGCCGGCTCGGGGGCGGTGGAGCGGGTCCGGCGGCGGCCGGCGGGCGTCGCGCGCGGAGAGAGAGGCGCGGCGGCGCGGGCTCGCGCCAAAGCGGCGACGGAGAACGCGTGAGGCGGCGCGCGGGGCTCTGCTTGGCGGCGGGGTCCGGGACACGGCGAGGAGGGGAGGAGGAGCTCGCGGGGCGGCGTGCTCGCGGCCGGGGTCGCCGAGCGCGGCGGCGGAGGGGAGAGCTGCGGCGAGCTCGGGTGGGACGCGGGGGAAGCAGCCAGAGAGAGGAGGAGGGAAGGAGGAAGACGGCGCGTGGGGGAGGAGACGCGCCAGGGGGGGCTGGCAGGCAGTGGGCCGGGACGTGGGTCCCGCGGGGTGGGACCCAGGCGGCAGGGGCTGGTGCGGGGTGGTGCGTGTGCTGGGTGTGTTTACTGTGTGGGTCTGGGTTAGTTGCTGGGTGGGTTTAGAGGGAGAGGGAGTGGGGGTGGGCTAGGTGTCAGTTTAGGATTGGGTAGAGGGGGAGAGAGGGGTGAGGTGGCAGCGTGTGAGTGGCCAGGGTGATGTGGAGGCTGGGTTGGGGTAGATAGATGGGTAGGTTTAGGATTTGGAAGGGCGGGTGTAGTTGGACCGTTTTAATTTCTGGGGCGGTCGTTCGGGTCAATCGGCCCGTTCGACTGCCCCGCCCAAAATAATTTAATATTTTTATTTGATTGCGACGAACTTTGTAAATAGTTTTGGACAAACAAAATATCCGGCAGCATCCGGGGTTTTGCGTTGAATTAAGACGGCCGTTTAGAAAACATGAACCGGTTTATCCGCAAATAATTTTATGCAAGAAAATGCAAGATGATGACGATGCTCAAATGCAATGTGGCATGATGACATGAGCGTGCGGTCATGATGATGCAATGCACAAAAACAACGCGATTTTCTAGTAGTGGTTTTGCGGGATGCCACACGAGTCTCCGAGCGTATTGAGTACGCGAGGTCGAGCGACCGGCGAGTCTACGTTGAGCAAGTTTGCGAGAGGAGAGTTTGCGGTGAGCGAGCCCGCGATGATTGCAAGTCCGCGATGATAGCGAGTCCGCAAGGGGAGAGTCCCCGAGTGTGGAGAGTTCGCGATGATTGCGAGTCCGCGAGGGGAGATTCCCCGAGTGGCGAGTCCGCGATGATGTTGATTGCGCTGTTTTTGTTAGCGAGTCTCTCGTCTTGGCCCGGGGGGCCAGTCACATGGCGACTCCAAAGATGGCTCTCGGCTTAGCGTTTTTTCTGGACGATCCAAGGCTCGGTTTGCGAGTCCTCGTCCGCAGTACTTGGCCGTGCGATTCGTGCTGTCTAAGGTTGAGGAGGACATGGTGCTGTTTGTGTAGCACAACCTTTTGTCTTGGTCCAGAAGACCGGTCGAGCAAGGCGACTCCAATGATGGCTCTCGGTTAGCGTTTTTCATGGACGATCCGAGGCTCGGTTTGCGAGTCCTCGTCTGCACTACTTGGCCATTCCGAGTCGCTCTTTCAAAGGTTGACAAAGGCGAATTGATTTTTCCCGTGGAGAAGAGACGCCCACTGGTGAGTCCATGCAGCGTGGCATGCGACCTTCTCTGGCAACTCGGACGATGAAGGTCCCTTAGCAGGCGCGGCGTACGCATTCGACGTACCCGGAAAGAGTCGACGTGGCGGACACGGGGTCGACGCGGCGGACGGAGGTCGCGCTATGGCGATGTCGACGCAGCGGACACGGGGTCAACGCGGCGGACGGAGGTCGCGCTATGGCAAAGTCGACGTGGCAGGTGAGTCTGCAACGGGCGAGTCCCCGAGCCTAGCGATTTCGCGTTTAGGCGAGTTCCAGAGCATGGCGAGTGCCGAGGTCGGGTGACGACAGATGCCGAGTTGCCGAGCGCGGCGAGTGGCGAGAAAGACGCCAGACCATTTTGCCGATGACGAATCCGCGTCAGACGAGTCCCCGAGCATGGCGAGCCGGCGTGGGCGCGACAAGCCGGCTATGGGAGAGTCACCGAACATGGTGAGTCCGCGACCGTGGCGAGTTTCCGAGCCTAGCGAGTCCGTGTTTAGGCAAGTTCTGAAGCATGGCGTATCCGTGAGGGGCGAGTTCGCGGCGGGCGTGGTGATTCCCCCGAGCACGGAGAAATCATCGGAGCCGCTGCGGGCGGAAACGGCGAGTGGACTGCACGCCCAGAAGTAGACGTCTCCGAGACACGGATGGCACATTGCACCATTATACGTGCTCCGCGGCGCTGGTCTGGTTTTGGTGTTGTAGGCGCTCGGCCGTGATGAGGGCGAAGCCGACCACGCTGCTGCTAATAATGAAGGTCCAGGGCGCAATTCTCCAAACGGTGCATCTGAAAAATCACGTACAGACGATTAGTCTAATCTTAAATAAATAATAAATTAATATAAAAGATATTTAGATTGAGTAAAAGGAACTCATGGAAACATGTCCATGTGCGTTTGATTTTCCGGCATGAGCACGGCTTCGCTTCACATCCTTGCTTTTTGATTCGACATTAGGGTCCGAGGCCTTTGCTGATACGGTGCGTGCTT
The DNA here is from genome assembly GCA_910589765.1 of Avena atlantica. Classification (NCBI taxonomy): domain Eukaryota; kingdom Viridiplantae; phylum Streptophyta; class Magnoliopsida; order Poales; family Poaceae; genus Avena; species Avena atlantica. Next base: position 432,284,026 of record OU342739.1, read on the forward strand.
GTAAAACAGTGGCAGCACTTTGGCTACTTGTTTTTCAGTGAGCCGCAATCGGATCATACACGGGTGCAGACGGTGGAAGTTATTGGCATGCGCGAAGAGTACCTGCGTATATGGAGACGTGCTCCGATCCGCGATTCTCCAAACGGTTTTACGTGGCAACAACACGCACGCAGGGATCAAGAATAGCTTTCACCGCTTTATCGCTGGTAGGAGCCATCACATCGATCTCCTTGGCGCGCGTAGCTGACGAGACGTCTTTGTTAATTGCATGGCACCACAAATCGATCTGCTGATTCGATCTGGGTATTCTTGGTGGCGAGTCGGTGAGGTCGAGTGACTGGCGAGCGCCAAGTCCCCCAGCGCGGCGAGTGGCGAGGTCGAGCGACCGGCGAGTGCCGAGTCCCCGAGCGCGCCGAGTGGCGAGGTCGGTGACAGGCGAGTGCCGCTGTCTGGAGCGTGCCAAGTCCCCGAGCGCAGCGAGTGGAGGTCGGCAACCGACGAGTGCCGCTGTCTGGAGCGCGCCGAGTCCCCGAGCGCGGTGGGCGCCGAGGTCGGGCGACCGGCGAGTGCCGCTGTCTGAAGCCCGCCGAGTCCCCGAGCGTGGCGGGCGGCGAGGTCGAGCGACCGACGAGTGCCGAGGTCGAGCGACCAGCGAGTGCCGCTGTCCGTAATGCGTCGAGTCCCCGAGCACGGCGAGTGGCGAGAAAGACACCAGACCGTTTTGTGTTAGCCTGGCGAGTTTATGTTGGTCGAGTCACGCAAAGTGATGAATTCGCGACCGTGCCGAGCTCACGGCATCCGACATAGGCGAGTTTCCGACGGGAGAGTCCTAACGGACGAGTCTCTAACTGGATTCATTAATCTGCACGCTAGAGGTAGCATGGATCACGGAGAAAATAATTATAGAGTGAGATTTATGAAACGGGCAAATAATTAGAAATATAACACCTGATACGATCCTCGATGCCGCTCGGCGATACGTTGGTTTGTTGTAGCCAAAATCTCCGTTTGATAAGGACACGGCCGTCTGTGCTGGCGTGTAGTTAAGATCGTACGCAGTGGCCGTAAGCCTCGGCCAGACCGCAGGCCAGCATAACAGACTGTTCCATAAAAATTACTCTTTGTGTTTATGAATAAATCCTTAAAACGATGCGTTAGATGCATATATGATTAAGACAAAATAAAATAATCAAGAGATTGGTACAATCAATCAATGAGAGAGACATGATTTAAATAAAATAGTCAAAACGCATGGAACCGATCTTGTAGGGCATGGAGTCAACGGTGACGCTGCTATTAGTGAAGTAGGCCGTGGACGTTGCTGGGTCAAGGTAGTCCACAAATCGTGCTAATGATCAACTTCTCTGATCCGATCCTGTACCCATCGTCAATTCTCCAAACCGTACATACAATCTATATGCATACAGATTGGATCCAAAATAAAATAATCGTTTGCTGGAGCAAGATTTCAAAGAGTCGGAGGTTGAGAAGAACTTATCGGTTGTATATGCGGTCGCATGCCTGACATTGTCAAAATCGACATATGTGCGTACGCCTCGTTAGGTGCCAGACGAACCGATCTATCGGCTTCCAACCACCGAGTCCTTGGATAGCAGTCCAGATACGATTAGCTTCCAGTGATGGTGACGGATCTCGCCCGGATCGTCACCCTTCATGCGTCGCTTGCCTCACAGTGGACGCCAACTGTCGTGGTATTGCACGGCACATGCTATTGGGGGTAGCTTATGTAGAGGGAGCAAGGCGAGGTAGGAGAATCCGGGAGCGAGATTGGCACACGATGTACCCAGGTTCACGTCCCCTCGGTGGAGGATCGCTACGTCCTGCTGTCAATCCAGTATATGATCATAGATTGGTTTACAATGGAGCCGTCATAGGTGGAGAGAGACTAGATCTAATGAGAGATGTGTGAGAATATGCCCCGTGGGGGTGCCCCTGGTGGCTTTATATATGCAGCCAGTTAGGGTTTACAAGTATTTGGTGGGCTTTGTATTGAAGTCGCTACATTGGGCCTCCAGTCGGCGCCACTCGCCTGGGTCCAATATATGCCAGTCGCCGTATTCGGCGAGTCGACCCGCTCAGGGCTTGGCTTCAGTAGGCTCGATCCAGCTGGCGAATCCGCTTCATGGGTAATACCCCGATTGGTATTCCCCATCACCATTCACCCGCGGCCCTGCCCGTGAACCTTTTCCAAACCCTGTTCGGCAAAGAAAATGGATAAAGAAGTAATTAATTACTTGTTGTCACGAAAGTTGCCGATCTAGTGTGATAATATGATTGAAATTAACTCTGGAGCATCTCTTTAAAGTCTGCCCATAACTCTTGGTCTTTTCGTAACGAGTCCATGACAAGGACTTTTTCTGAGTCAACTTGAATGACTAGCAGAATAAAGTGAAACCTACGCACCCATAACTCATCATTAGTTACACTTAACATCTAGTAAGCCAAAACATAATGTGTACAAGAGAGGGTAACACTCACGAGAAGTTTGAAGGCAATAGTATTTCCCTTTTGGTTTGTTGTCTCAGTAAAGAAATTAGCAAGAAATATTCTGTTTGCCTGGGTTTGTGTTTTACCAGTTGTTCATAAACTCTATTTGGGTCAACGAACCCAATGTCAAAAGGTAGTCCTTTCATGCATTCCATAACCTTTTTCCTGCATAATAGTATATAAATATATGGTGAGCATATATATACATGCAATTAATGAATTAAATAAGCTGAGATAGAAATTATAGAAATAGTACTTACACACAATAAAGGCTGATGGCATCTTTGTCGAGTTCCTTCTGATTGAATAAAAAATGCAATTCTTGAATGTTGAAGATGATCTCGTCGTCTCCGCACAAGAAAATATGATCTCTTATATGCGCCGTGATCCATTCTTCCTTTCTCGTCTTGCAGAAATCAAGGTACCACTTATGCAATCTTCGCATTTTTGTTGGTAGATTCTTGAGCTCCTCTTTCTTGACGAGATTCTTCCCGTACTTCCATGGTTGTATGGGATTGACATCGCCTTTGGGCAAGTGGTCTCCCATGATGTTCAAGTATGCAATGTAGGTCATCCCCATCTCATTGGCCTTTCTTTGTAGATCTTCCTCGTAATCATTTACAGGAGGAGCAATTCGTGTGTCGAACACTTGGAGCGGGGCGCACGATTGGTTTTCCTGCTCTCTGAGCATGGGAACTGTTTCTGGGGTGCCGCATGACTACTACTTTCAGACTCCCTCCGCCTTGCATCCCCCTTCATAATGTGGCGCTCGTAGTCCGGCACAAATGGGGTTTCAGGTTTCAAAAGATTATTGTAAAACTTCTCCACCACCGCCGGATCTAGTTTCTCCTTTGGCTCGGCCCGTCTAGGTGCAAAGAATTTCTTGACCTCTTCTTCCGAGATCCTCTTGTTCTCCTCGTCGGTGCGATTCCATGGTAATATCGGCAATGTCTTGGCGGAAGGCCGTGGGACGTAGTTTCTTGAACTCTTTGGCGTACGGTTTCCTGCGGATTTCTTCGTGGCAGTGCTAGTGCTCTTCTGGCAGTGCTCTTCCGCTTACGCTGGCGCACAGAAGATGGCTGAAGCGCCGGAGATGGCTGACGCGCAGGAGATGGCAGGCGTGCCGAAGATGGCTGACGCGCAGGAGATGGCTGGCGCGCCGAAGATGGCTGACGCAGAGGAGATGGTTTCTGACCTATTTGTAGCTATATCACCTTCCTTGTACGCCACAAATTCGGGCCAGTGAGGTCTTATCTTCGCATAATATGCGTCTTTGAAATCTGGAGTCTCGCGAGCTTTGACAAATTTGTTCAATTTTGTCTTCCAGTTGCGGAAAGCGTCAACCATCTTCTTTAGAGTCCACTCTTTGAGCTTTTCCTTTATAACCAGTTTATTTTCATCCTCCTCTGGCACTAGGGTGAAATTTACCAACAGTGAAGTCCAAAGCATTTCTTTGGATCTTTCATCGACAAAGGTACCGTCGCCCTTCTTTGGCTTATTCCAATATTCAATTGTGATTGGAATTTGGTCCCTAAGAAGAACTCCAGGCTGACGTATAAATTTGTCTGCGGCCTTCTTGGGCTCCATCGGCCTGCCATCAACATGGACTGCTTCGATCGTGAACTTTGCACGATCTTTCAGTCGATGGCTCGTGCCTCGCTTGCTCTTTTTCGTAGAAGAAGATTGTTGCTGGCTGGTTGATCCAGAGGGATAAAAGAAGAAAAAAGCGTTAATTAATACATGTACATATATACAAATAAATCGGTGCAAGTCAGCAGAGGCTTAATCCGTGCATATACCTCGACGGACTTTGTAATCACTAAAGTGCGTTCACCGGAGTCATCATCTTCTCCATGACTACTTGAGCTGTCATCATGTCCCTCCAAGTTCAGATATTGTGAGGTGTTCTCGTGGATCATGTTCTCCATTATTTCTTCCTCTTCAAGATTTCTACTGAGTGGATCCATAGTTTTTAAAACAATAATATTATCACACAAATATCAGTAATACATCTATTGAAATGTTCAAGCAAGGATGATGATATGACAGGTTAAAAGTATTGAAATGTAACCCTAATACATGCTTGGTCATTCTAAACCCTAATTCGTAGAAACCCCAGATTCATATGAGAGGATACATTTACTTCTTCTAATTAACTTTTCATGAAAGTTGATTAACAATGCATGGTTATTATAATGCTATATTTACAACGAGATGTGTGCTAGGGCGGCGGATGGTGGCGCTAGGGCGAGAGCGGGGCCGTGATACGTGGGGGTGTGCGTTCGAACCAGCACGACGTGGGCTACCTAAAATGGGCGACTCACCCTCAACGGGTGTGTAGGATTAGCGAGGGCAGAGGAGGTCAGGGTCGAAAGCATTGGAAAATTAATCGATCAAGTGCAAACTGATTGAAAAAGTGAGCCCTAAGACGACCACATGCAATCGGCCTACTCCTCACCAAATGGAGTTGAATCGCTCAGGGCCAGGCCGAGTAGTCCATTCGGCTAGGATAAGCCGACAATGTGCTAGATTTGTAAATTATGAAATTCGTATAATACTTTCGGAAATAACTACAAATGTGATAGATTTGTGCGAGTACGGCGACGGAGATGGCGAGGGCGTGGACGGCGACGGTGAGGGCATGGACGGCGACGACTGCGACGGCGACGGCGGCGACGTACGGCGAGGGCGTGGACGGAGACAGCTCCTCTGCTTCTTCCTCTGCGTGCGCTTGATCGATCTGGCTGGGGGAAGAAGGAAGAGGCGCGCGCGTTATAAATCCCCCCTTTTAACACCGGTTCGTGGATGGATAAATATTATACATATTTCTATACAAATAATATTTCTATATACATATTTCTATATAATGTTATTTCTATACAATTTTATTTCTATAAAATATTATTTCTATACAAATAATATTTCTATATACATATTTCTATATAATATTATTTCTATACGAATAATATTTCTATACAATATTACTTCTATATACCTATATAATATTTATCAACTATATACCTATATAATTATCAACTATACAATATTTATCAACTATAATTATCAACTATACAAAATTTCTATACAATATTATTTCTAACATCTATAATTATCAACTATTTCTATACAATATTTATCAACTATTTCTATACAATAATTATCAACTATATATCATCTATATACCTATATAACGTTTACCAACTAATTAATTTTTATCAACTATATACCAATATTATTTCTATCAACTATATACCTATCAAGGGGCGCATGTGGTGGCCGCAGGTGCCATGGGAGAGGTGCGGTGAGGGCGACGGCGGCGACGGCGACGGCTCCTCTTCTTCTTCCTCTGCACGCGCTTGATCGATCTGGATGGGGGGAGAAGGAAGAGGCACACGCATTATAAATCCCCCCCTTTAACACCGGTCCCACCCCTCCCCCCCTTTAACACCAGTTCATGGCTGGAACCGGTGTTAAAGGGGGGCATTTATTTCGTACATTAAAGGGATGGGGGCATTTTTAATTCAAAAAATAGGATAGAATTTAGAAAATTCATATCTTTTTCATTTTAACACAGAAAAATATGAATAATATATCATAATTTTTAGAAAAATAAGATCTATCCATTCATATAAAAACATTTTATAGTTACTGTAGATGAAAATTTTCAAAATGATTAAAATACTTACATATAAACTTTGATTATTCAATTAAGACAAAAATAAAATAGTCAAACCCTAAAACTTTGAACTTAAGAAATATTAAGCATCTGAAAAGGAATCTAACCCTATTTTATTAGAGCAAATCATATTTTATTTTGTATTAACATTTTTGAATTGTTTGGATATTTAAATTTAGCATCTTTTGTATACTTTGGAATCTCACAGAACTTTCAACATGAAAATTGTTTGCATTTGAATAATTAATCCTAAACCATTTTTTAAAATAAAATAAAATTCTAACTATTCAAACTAGTAACAAATGCGAAAGGGCGGGCGGGAAGAAAAGGGCGGCGGCCGTGTCGTAGGCCATGACGCTCTGGAGAGTCCGGTCGCGCCACCACAGTCGACGTCCAGCCTTGTTGAAGTTCGGAGAAGGTGGGCCGTCCTCCTCGTGCCTGGCGAGCGCCCTCTCACGCCGCTCCCCGAAGAAGGCTTGCCAAGTCAGGAAATAGTCGGGATGCCAGTTGGGATTCCTCCGCTGCTCCGGCGTGAGCTCGAAGTAGTAGTGGTTCGTGATGGCCATCCGGCGCGCCACACCTAGAGGGACAGGAGGAACCGGCACACCTCTGGCGCTCAGCATCCAGCCAACAGGGACGCAGTAGCCCGGCGGGCAGGGGTAGTTCGAGGCGCAAAGCGCCTTTTCCTCCCTGGGGTTAGTGGTATGATGGAATCCATGGGAAAGAGTGATCAGGTTGCAGATATGAGTCTAGAGATGTGCAATGACAATGGAGGCCAATCCTACATATATATAGTGAGAAATGGCGGGAAGAAAACTGGCAGGAAGAACTGGCGGGAAGAACTGGCAGAAAGAAATGGCGGGAAGAACTGGCGGGAAGAAATGGCAGGAAGAAAAATGGCGGGAAGAAAAATGACTCATTTAATACATATAGTGTTAACGGAAGAAATATGACATTGATTTCCATGTTGAGATACATATGTGTGCCAAAAATGGCTCATTTAATACATATATAGTGTTAACGGAAAAAATATGACATTGATTTCCATGTTGACATACATATGTGTGCCAAAAATGGCTCATTTAATACATATAGTCAATCTTATGATCGCGTCGGCCGTAACCATGGAGTATCAGCACCGTTTAGCAGGATGTTTGGGTTAGTCTTCACTTTGAAGGGCGGAATTTCATCAAACTTGTTATAATCTTCTGACATGTCTGTCTTGTCCTCCACTCCCACGATGTTTCTTTTCCCTGAAAGAACTATATATGACGTTTTGGCTCATCGTGCGATGTATCTGTTTGCTTATTTTTTTTCTTTTTTTGGTTTGGTAGACATGTCCTTTACATAGAAAACCTGAGCCACATCATTGGCTAAGACGAATGGTTCGTCTAAGTTCTTGTCTACCTTCATAAGATTGTTGAGATCCACTGTTGTTATTCCGTACTTTTTGTCTACCTCAATCCCTCCTCCTGTCATCTGGACCCATTTGCACCGAAACAAGGGGACCTTAAAATTAGGTCCATAGTCAAATTCCCATATCTCCTCTATGAACCCATAATACATGGTCTTTTGCCCATTGTCTTCTGCTGCATAAGCGGACACCACTGTTTTGGTTGGTGCTCTTTTTATCTTGGCCTATCATGTAAAATGTATTCCCATTTATCTCGTACCCTTGTAAAGTACATACAGTCGAAGATGGTGTCCTGGCCAACAAGTACAGCTAATCTCCAATAGTGGTGTTATTCGTGAGAAGTCTTTGTAGCCAGCCGCCAAAACTCGCCATGTGTTCACTTATAATCCATTCATCAGACTACCCCGGGTGTTTGAGGCGTATAAAATTCTTGTGTTCATTGATATACGGGGAAACCAAGATAGATCTTTGTAAAACCTTGTAGTGTGCTTGATTGAGAGAATGCCCGTCCCTACATATCATTGCTTTATATCCTAGGGTGCCTTTTCCACGCAGTCTCCCCTCATGTCGTGATTCTGGAACACCAATCGCCTTAAGGTCAGGAATAAAGTCAACACAGAACTCAATGACCTCCTCTGTTACATAGCCCTTGGAGATTCTTCCTTCTGGCCTAGCACGGTTATGAACATATTTCTTTAAGACTCCCATGTACCTCTCAAAGGGGAACATATTGTGTATAAATACAGGACCGAGAATGGCAATCTCTTCTACTAGGCAACTCGAAGCTGATAAGACATTGGGCCACATCTCTCTGTAACCCTGGTAGGCTTTCTGGATCGATTACCATCTGATATATTGCAATGAGGAATGCACAAAGCTTCACAATGGGTACTCGAACATTTTTAGGTAGAAGCCCCCTCAATGCAATCGGAAGCAATTGCGTCATAATCACGTGGCAGTCATGAGACTTCATGTTTTGGAATTTTTTCTCTGTCATATTTATTATTACCTTTATATTCGACGAGAAGCCAGACGGGACCTTGATACTGCTCAGGCATTCAAAAAAGATTTCCTTCTCTGCTTTGGTAAGAGCGTAGCTGGCAGGAGTTAAGTGGCGTCATTTACCCTTCTCGTTCTCAGGATGCATAGGCTCTTCAGGGTCTTTCATACGTTACTTGTCCTGCCGTGCTTCCGGTGTATCTTTTGTATTCCCATACACTCCCAGCAAGCCTAGCAGGTTCACGCAAACATTCTTCATCACGTGCATCACGTCGATTGAAGAGCGGACCTCTAGGACTTTCCAATAGGGTAGGTCCCAAAATATAGATTGCTTCTTCCACATGGGCGCGTGTCCGGCATCGTCATTCGGAACAGATAGACTGCTAGGACCTTTTACAAAGATTACTTCTAGGTCCTTGACCATACCAAATACCTCCTCACTGGTACGGAGGACAGGCTTCCTACGGGGTTCTGCCAGACGTTTGAAATGTTTGCCTTTCTTTATTACGGGATGCATGTTCGGAAGAAATCGACGATGCTCAAGGTACACAACCTTCTTACATTTATCCAAATATACACTTTCAGTCTCATATAAATAGTGCGTGCATGCTTTGAATCCCTTGTTTTTCTGCCCTGAAATGTTACTAAGAGTGGGCCAATCATTGATGGTTACGAAAAGCAAAGCTCGTAGGTCAAATGGCTCCCCTTTGTGCTCATCCCACATACGTACACCTAGTTTGGCCCACAGCTGTAAAAGTTCTTCAACTAATGGCCTTAGATACACATCAATGTCGTTGCCGGGTTGCCTCGGGCCTTGGATGATCACTGGCATCATAATGAACTTCCGCTTCATGCACAACCAAGGAGGAAGGTTATAGATACATAGAGTCACAGGCCAGATGCTGTGAATGCAGCTCTGCTCCCCAAAAGGATTCATGCCATCTGTACTTAGACCAAAACTTAAGTTCCTTATGTCACGTGCGAAATCCGGATACTCTCGCTTGACTTTTCTCCACTGTGACCCATCAGCGGGGTGTCTTAACATCGCGGCTTTCTTACGGTCTTCCATGTGCCATCGTAATAACTTGGTATTATAGGAGCATACCACATAACCTTAGCAGGAACCTTCTTCCTAGGGGCCTCGCCCTCAACATCGCTAGGGTCGTCTCGTCTGATCTTATACCACAGTGTAGTGCATGCCGGGCATGCATCCAAATTCTCGTACTTCTCACCGCGGTAGAGGATGCAGTCATTAATGCAGGCATGTATCTTCTGCACGTCTAATCCTAGAGGGCAGACAACCTTCTTTGCTTGATATGTACTATCGAGCAATTCATTATTTCTTGGAAGCAGATTCTTCATTTTTACCAACAACTTTGAAAATGCGCTGTTAGTCACACTGTTCTCTTCCTTCCATTGCAGCAAATCCAGTGTGGTACCTAGCTTTTTGTGGCCATCTTCGCAAGTTGGGTACAACAATGTTTTGTGAACCTTTAACATCTGCTCCAACTTCTCCTTCACCTTTTCAATTTCACATTCTTCCTTTGCATCAGTAATGGCCCGACCAAGATCGTCATCAGCGGGCCCATCTGCTGCCTATTGATCTTCATTATCTACCCCCGTTGAAGTATCATCGTATTCAAGATACATATTATGATAGTTGTCATCATCCTCTTCTTCTTTGTTGTCTTCCATCATAACCCCTATTTCTCCGTGCTTGGTCCAACAATTATAGATGGGCATGAAACCGGATCGAAGCAAGTGGGCGTGAATGGTTTTGGTATTTGAGTAGTCTTTCTTGTTCTGACAATGAACACACAGACAACACATAAAACCATTGTGACCATGGTTTTCCTTAGCCACAACAATAAAATTTTGGAGGCCCGTAATGTACTCGGAAGTGCGTCGGTCACCGTACATCCATTGCCGGTTCATCTGTATTATATAGTATATCAAAAATTAATAGGGAGATGACCACTTATACAGTACATCAATGACACATGAAAGGATAAAGTTGTCGACCTCGACCGAGAAGGAAAGAGCAACGAGAAAACTTAATTCGAGCTCTCGGGCATTTCACCGAACACCTCTTGTGCATAGGAAAAAACACAAATTAGCACACATCTCACCCTCTTGCTAAGATCCAAAATGAGAGAGTGAAAAAATGAGAAAGAGGGGTGTGGGCTGCGGTGTGTTATATAGGCACACCCCCTTTAACACCGGTTCAAGCCACGAACCAGTGTTAAAGGGGGGGGGCTACATGGGGCGGTGGTGCAGGGCCTTTAACACTGGTCCGTGGCTCGAACCAGTGTTAAAGGGGGTGCACCTTTTTGCTTTCTGGACCATGATGGTACGGGCGCCCCTTTAACACCGGTTCGTATAAGAACCGGTGTTAAAGCCCATTTCCAACCTCAACCAAAGGCCTCGTTTCCACTAGTGGTCCGAAGGACACAAATTTTTCAAATGCTCAAACTGACGCTCCCTATGGGAGTAGCCCCCGAGTCTATAGTGGAGTCGCAGACTCGACGTAGGACTCGAAGATAGTTGCGAGGTGTAGTACCTTAGTCATTTCTCAGGTGCGCGGCCAGTGCTCCTGATAGGAGTAGCCCCCGAGTAGTTTCTCGAATCGTAGATTCGAGTAAGTACTTGATTGATCAGCCGAAAATTTCTAGCCGTTGCTGGCTTGGCCTTGATGACGTAAGTGCTGACGATTGGTGATCTCAACCGTCTGCGGCGGCAGAGATGATGCGACGATATGATCGTGGGTCCCACTTCCTGACTTGAAGTTGACTAGTCACGCACAGACGTGGCGAAAATTACGGCGTCTCCTCGATTTCCATGCGTAGTGGACGGCGTGCTGGCGACGGTTCGTTGCTGTGCTAACACGTGTAGGGTTAGATTTGGGGAGCGCGCTAGGGCTTCTGAATCAATGGCTCGTGCACGTCGTCTTCCTCCTTTAATACCGTGGGTAAACAGTGATTTTCTTTTACCCTTTGCCATTTTCTCATATTTATTGCCTCCATTTTTGCGAGCTTTGCTTTCCTCCACTGCGCACTGGTTCTTCGCATCTGTCCATCTTCTTTTCTCCATGCACACCGTCGCACTCGACGCTGCACGATGGGCAAGCCAAAGAAGACCACCACCGGAGCTGGTTCGAGCGCCGCCGGCGGCGGCAAGAAGATCGCCACCACGGCCTGCACAATTGATGGCAGGTGGAAGCACACAAAGATGCACGACGGAGACTTGCGCAAGCTGCGCAATTCTAGGTTGATTCCCCAGAATAAGGAGGATGCCATCCTCCCCGGTGACGAGGTAATACCGCGCCCACCTGAAGGGTTTCGGGTCATGTTTTACGCCTTTGTCATTCGTGGTCTCTCTCTTCCTGTTCATGATTTTCTTCGTGGACTACTCTTCTTTTACGGGATTCAGTTGCATCATCTGCCTCCCAATTCTCTCCTCCATATCGCCTACTTCATCACTCTTTGCGAGTGCTGGCTCGGTATCGAGCCGCACTTTGGCCTCTTCCGGAAGCTCTATTCCGTGAAGAGGCAGTCCGGCACTGGCGAGTCTATCCGCTCGGCGGCTGCATCATCTCTATTCGATCCTCTCTTCTTTTATTCTCCTTTTCGATGTGTGAGTCCGTCCAGTACTGGCGGAAGAAGTGGTTTTATATCCGCGACGCCAAGGTGGATGGACAAGATTTTGGCCTCGCCCCTTTCGACTCCTCCCAGAAGATCTTCCTGAAGATATCGTGGAAGAACCACATCTTGGAGGTTGAAACAGTGGAGGTGGAGGAGCTCTACCGTCGTGTGGAGGCGCTCCATATGGTGGCTAGGAAAGAGGTCAATGGTGTGGACATCATCCGCACCTTCCTCAAGTGTCAGGTGCAGCCGCTCCAAGCGACGGTGCATCTGATGTTTCTCTATGTTGGCCGCAACGACCCCGACGAGGGTCTCTTCCGAGGAGTTTTCCAAGGGTGATCTTGATAGAACCCTTCGGCCTCTGCTGAAGAACAAGGCCAATGAGGACCTTCCGAGGAAGTCTTTGACCGCCCCCTTCAGCGCTGTGAATGTTGTTCCGCAGGTAAAAAACTTGTCGTTTGTGCGTTGCGCTTTTTTTGAATGTTGTTTTTTGCAACATGTGGTGTCACTAATAGTATGTCTTTGTTTTGCAGGACCTCAAGGTAGCTGGGATGATGCCCCCTCTACCTAAGAAATATCCAATTGTGCCAGACAACGAAGTTGTCGACTCTGAGTTCGAACTTCCTCCGGCTCAGTCGCCTACTGTGGATGCTCCCGAGGCGAGTGAAGGGCGGACCCGAAAGCGCCCTCGGAGCGAGTCTTCGGATGCGTCTACCCCTCCAACTCCGAGAGGTCAGCCGTTCCTCGAGAAGCATGGTAAGGATGATGGTGCGTCCTCTGCACCTTTTCCTGACGTACCTCTTCGGGCGGTGGCTCCGCAGCCGCCGGCCAAGAAGAAGCAGAAGGCGGCTCCCGTCTTCAACTTATCAGCCATCGAGTCTATAGTAACTTCGTCTGGGCTTTTTCCTTATTGTTTGTGTTTGCGGTCACGATGTGCTGCTAATCTGATTTTTGCTTGTATCAACTCTTCGGATGAGTGTCAACACCCGGATTTTTAATCCTAGATGCATGTTATGCCATACATCGCAATCCCAGGATTACCATTTTTGCGAGACATAATAGAATTGGATACCACAGTACATCATCCATTACAAACCATAAATAAGGTCTTACACAAATAGGGATCTCGTGATCCAGTTCTTAATACAACTTCAAGCAGCGGGATACGTAATAATAACGGTAGCGTAGGCGAAACTCCATCTTCGGGGTCACAAGCAATGCTGACGATGGGAGATGATCCTAGTTGTCGTAACCTTCCTGGGTTGCATCCTCCAGGTACTCCTCTTCATAGTCTGGCCACGGGAATAGCCAGGGACAAAGCCATGAGTACTCTTTAAGTACTCGCAAACTAATACTAACAAGTGAAAGGGGTTTTTGATAATAGGACACTAGGCTCTAGGGTTGTTTTGCAAAAGCCAGATTTACCTCTACTAAGTTTAGAAGCAACTAATGCTAGTTGAAGTTTTATAACACCTAAGTGGGAACTTGTATTTCATATCACAACCCTGTTATGGTCAAGTCAAAGTCTCAATTCATTTCACAAGTTCTTTTAAAATATCTGACGGGGGAACAGTATGGCCACTCCAACTGTCCATAACCGCGGACGCGGCTATTCGAATAGTTTGATACTCTGCAGAGATTGTACACTTTCACCACAACATTCGATACATCCGTCAGGAACAAATCCTGAATTCACCATACTTAGTATGCGGATAATCAATCCTAACCTTTCAATTACATGCCCTAGTATAAGCACCTCTCCTGTGAGTTTGGCCTACCAACCATGACCAACTGTCATCTTGGGTACTGCACAGGTGGACAATCTTCACAAGGTAGCCTCAGCTCAGACCTTGGCCGTGAGGGAACTAATACTAAGGTATATAAGTTTCCAGTCAAGCCCTACCCAATCTTCGGGTATTGTGGTTGCACGATAAAATTGGAATGGTATCGCATCTAGACAACCATCAGTTTTATAAAGGGCTAAGGCTCATGCCTCATCATTTTCATCACCAAAATCATCAAGTGTTCGGAAACTCATGTCTAAAACATTTCAATAGAATAATCCATCATTCTAATGTTTTCATAACCATTTTCACCAAGTATTCCCATCTAATGTTGATCAAGTTTTATGCTTAGCACTAGCATCTACAAGTGGGGGTAAGCACTAATGAGGGGTGGTACACTAGTGGAGTTTTAACTAAGTTCAATCTCATGCCTTAGGATGACATCAAGATTATTTAGCTTAGGCCAAATTTTATGCTCTTTATGCAACCTTCAAGTATCCTTCTAGTATCTACCATTTATTCCAGTAAACTCTAATTAAGAGCTTTAATAAAGATATAAAGTAATAAAGCTTGTAAGTAAAACTAGGATTGGTTTATCAAGTGGATATGATCACATATGCTTAAGGCATATAGTGGTCATGGTAACAAGCAAGTATTAGCTTGCATAAGTATCAGTATAAGCTTGCATTAGTAGGGTATCTTGCAAGTGTTAGCTTTCACATTCAACTAGTAGTATTAGGCTTTCCTTGTGCAGAGCAGTGGTTGAAGTTATCCTCGGCTTCTTCTTCGTAGAATCCTCCTTCCTCCTCGTATCCTTGGTCGGTACTAGCGTCTATAAATAAATACGATGTACACAATCACCAAACAATACTTAACTACTTGCAATCATCACACAAAAAGAGTCCTATAGATGATCTAGCATCATCACTAACATTACAAGATTAAAGTTTGGTTTAATTCCTTTTATTTTTAGAAAAGTAATTTCTACTCATTGAAAAACTACTTAAGATTTAATATTCTCCAAACCAAACATGGGATCATGCTGACACATGTCATCACCACATATTTTAGTTCATGGGAATGTGATTTAAAGTGGTGTCACAATTTAATAAGGTTTTAGCCTTTTATTTTAATTAATTAAAGTGGCTAGAAATGCCTATGGGGCATTCTTTTATTACTTGAACATCATTTCTGTAAGTAAACCTATATATTTTTATATATTCTGAAAGGTATGGTTAAATCTGATTTTTGAGAGTTCGAATCAACTCAAAAGCTATTATGGTTTAAATTTGAAAAATGTTTGAATGCAGAAAAGCTTCTGCCTTGTTATTTTTATCATGGATGATCTACAGATCCAAATGACTTGAATCCAACGGGCTTGGATTCAGCATTTCCAGACCTTTCTAACAAAATTGGTTTCATTCAATTTGGTTCACTGAATCGACCTGGGTTGATTTTTGAAACTGGGTACAGAAGTGTGTTTGAACTAAAAAGAAAAAGGTTAAATTCAAATAAATGGGCTGCGCAGGAAAGGTTAACGGACCGGCCTGCTAAGCACAGCGCTTCCGCGGGCTGTTTAAGTGGCTGTCCCCACACGTCAGTGAGACAGGGGGTGCGAAGCGGTATGGGGCGATGTGGGGCGTTCTATCTGGTTCTAATCCAACGGCTGAGGGTCATCGTCGACGTTGGGCAATGCCGGTGAGACAGAAACCTAGCGCGACCAGTGGGGGTCGCTGGGGGCTCACCGGGGCTCAGGTGAGGGTCGGCGAGGCGGGCAAACGATGAAGTCGACGACGGCGAACTCAGGGGTGGTTGCGGCAGCTCATGGGGTGGACGAAATCGACGGCGCCATTCTTCTCTAGAGGCGGCCTGCTCCGGCGCAATTCCGGCGATGCGCTGCTCGCCTTGCTCCGGGAACGGGGTGGGGTGGTTCTGGATGAGAGAGGAGTGAAATGGTGTGAAGAATTCGAGCGGGGGAGGCCTCTATTTATAGTCGCGACGGTGAGACCAAACGGCATGGGCAGGCGACGGTGGCAACATGGCAACGGGCGGCTAGAGGCATGGCCAGTGGTGGCGATCGATTGGTGGTCTCCTGGCGATGCTCTACGGCTTTAATGCACTTGTAGGGGCGGTGCGGTTTGGTCTGGAACACGCGACGCTCTGCGCGGTAGAGGCGGCGTCTTCGACGGCGAGCGGTGGCTGTGAGGCATGGGGCGGCGAACGGGGATGTCTAGCGGTCTCCTGGGTCGGTGGCGATCATGTATGCACGCGGCGAGGGTGGCGCGCGGTCTGTGGGCTTCGGTCGAGGGTGGCGCTCTGGCGCATGCTCGGCATGGTTGACAGAGGCACGGGCGCGGCATTCCTAGGTGCTGTGTTCGACGTGTTCGAGGCAGGGCTGGTCGAGAGGGGGCGGTGAGGCATGGGTGATCTCCCAGACAAGGTTGGCACGACTAGTTTCCTTCCTAGCTTGTTGTCTACACTGGGGTGGCATAGGTGGCTTCAGCTCTTCACCATTGATGGTATTGGCAAGCTCACAATGAGGCTAGGGATTAGTTAAGATGGTTAGATGATCTACTAAGGCTAGTGGTGCCCAGAGAGGGAACAAGTTAGGCTCAATTCACTGCTCAAAACAGTGTTTGGATTTTGTTTCATTTGTGTCTGCAAGGTGTTTGATGAAATGGCCGCAAGAATTCAAGTTTTGAATTTTGGAAAGATTTTTGGTTGGTGTGCTAGGTTGGTGCTGGTGAGTCTTCAGATGCTTGGGTTTTGAAAGTTGAGCTTGTTTGAGTGGTTTTTTGAAAAAGTGGGATCTTCTCATATGATTAAGATTCAATTTTGAATTGTCATTTAAACTATGCATTTGAAAGTTTCTGGATGATCACAAAGTGGGCCTTGATACCTTGTTATGAGTATAATCAAGGGGTGCAAAGATCCAGAAAAGTTTCTACTAAGTTCTGAAAGTTTGAGACAGACAAAGTAGGCATGGGAGTTAAATTGGTCAAAATGACCATTCACTCATTTAGCTTTGTTTTGATTTATTTGTCTTTGGGAAAAGTTTCGGAAATGTTTAGATGATGTTTATTTCACCTAAGCAACATTTTACAAGAAAAGAAACACACAAACAAGGTGGTTCAAAAGAATTCAAAATGAAATGCATACTCACATGCATGCTTCCATAATTTTATTTAGAAAAGTTTTTGTTAACCCTAATTTTGATGATTAGAGTTTGATGATCTCAGTTTAGTATTTTTGGGATGTTACAAACCTTCCCCCCTTAAACAAAATCTCGTCCCGAGATTTGAAAAAGGACGAAAAAGATTACCTAGGATTTGAAGAGATCGGGAAACTCTGTCCTGATGTGATCTTTGCGCTCCCAGGTAGCTTCCTCTTCTGTGTGGTTGCTCCACTGAATCTTGAGAAACTTGATGCTTCAGGTTCGGGTAGTTCTAAAAGCTTCTTCCAAAATACGGATGGGTACTTCGGGATAGGTCAGGTCATCGTTGATCTCTATGGTCCGGTGGTCGATGTTCTTGAACACTTCGGTCTTCTCTGGGACTTCGAGACACTTGTGCAGTAACGAGATATGGAACACATTGTGCACGGCTGGCATATCTTCAGGTAGTTCCAATTGATACGACACTTCTCCTCGACGGTTCAAAATCTTGAAGGGTCCGATATATCTGGGGGCTAACTTTCCTTTGAGTTGGAAACGATGCATTCCCTTCAATGGCGACACTTTCAGATAAACAAAATCTCCTATGTTGAAGGAGAGGTCTCTACGTCTCTTGTCGGCGTAACTCTTCTGTCTGGACTGGGCAGTCTTGAGGTTCTCACGAATCTTGTGAACCTTCTATTCTGCTTCTTGTAGGATATCGGGTCCAAAAATCTGACTCTCTCCTACTTCCGACCAGTTCAAAGGGGTGCGACACTTCCTTCCGTACATGAATTCAAATGGGGCCATTTGCAAACTGGCTTGATAACTGTTATTGTATGAAAATTTTGCAAACGTCAGACAGTCTTCCCACTTGGATCCATATTCTAACACACATGCTCTCAGCATATCTTCGAGTATTTGGTTTACTCGCTCCGTTTGTCCATCGGTCTGAGGGTGATACGCGGTACTGAAATCTAGGCGGGTTCCTAAACCTTCTTGGACTTTCTTCCAGAATCTCGAGGTAAACTGAGTTCCTCGATCCGATACGATGTTCTTGGGGACTCCATGCAAACTAACTATTCTAGCGATGTACAACTCCGCTAGCTTCGAACTCTGATATGTGGTCTTGACGGGCAAGAAATGGGCGACTTTGGACAATCTGTCCACTATGACCCAGATAGAGTCATTTCCCCTAATAGAAGTAGGCAGTCCAGTGATAAAGTCCATTCCAACGGAATCCCATTTCCATTCCGGAATCTGTAAGGGTTGCAACAATCCAGCGGGTCTTTGATGTCCTTCCTTGACTCGATGACATATATCACACTTGGCGATATAGCTTCCGATTTCTCTCTTCATCTTATGCCACCAAAATCGCTCTTTTAAATCTTGATACATCTTAGTTCCTCCGGGATGGATAGAATAAAGAGTATCATGAGCCTCCTTCAGAATCACTTCCTTCAACTCCGAATCTGCTGGTACACAAAGGCGTCCTTTGTACCATAGAACTCATTCTTCGTCTTCGGTGAATCCAGGTACTTTGCCTATACCGATACGACGCTTGATTTCGTCGATACTAGCATTTCCCTTCTACGCCTCTTTAATCTGACTGATCAAAGTGGGTTGAAGTTCTATGCTAGCCAAAAATCCTTCACTTACTAATTCTACTCGAAAATCTTCCATCTCTTTGTGCAGGCTTGGTTGCTCCTTCAAAATCATGGAGTTCAAGCGGCACGGCAATCTGCTAAGGGCATCTGCTACCACGTTGGCTTTACCAGGGTGATAGTGAATGTCCAGATCGTAATCCTTGATTAGCTCAATCCACCTTCTCTGTCTCATATTCAGCTCCTTCTGAGTGAATATATACTTCAGACTCTTGTGATCCGTATAGATCTCACAACGATTTCCCATCAGGTAATGTCTCCATGTCTTCAGGGCTAGAACTACGGCTGCGAGTTCGAGGTCATGGGTTGGGTAATTTTGCTCATGTTGTTTCAATTGTCGAGATAGATAAGATATAACTTTGCCTTCTTGCATTAGCACACATCCAAGACCGATCTTGGATGCGTCGCAATACACATCGAAGGGCTTCGTGATATCTGGCATGATCAAGATTGGGGCTGAAATCAATCTCCTCTTGAGTTCTTGAAAACTCGCTTCACATTTGTCGGTCAATTCAAACTTCTTGTCCTTCTTTAGAAATTGGGTCATAGGTCTGGCGATACTCGAGAATCCTTCTACGAATTTGCGGTAATATCCCGCCAATCCGAGAAATGCACGAACTTGGGTTTGAGTGGTTGGGGCTTGCCAATCTTCTACATCTTTCACTTTGGCAGGGTCAGCGGCAATTCCTACGGCTGATACAATGTGACCGAGGAATCCTACCTCCTGTAACCAGAATTCACATTTGCTAAACTTTGCATACAGCTGATGATCTCTAAGGGTTTCAAGAATGGTCCTTAGGTGTAGCTCATGTTCTTCTTCTGATTTGGAATAAATCAGAATGTCATCGATGAAAACAACGACAAACTTATCCAGGAAGTCCATAAAAATCTTATTCATGAGATTCATGAAATAAGCGGGGGCATTGGTTAATCCAAAAGACATGACTGTATACTCATACAATCCATATCTGGTGGTAAAGGCAGTCTTTGGAATATCCTCTGCACGAATCTTGAGTTGATGATAGCTAGTCCTAAGATCAATCTTAGAAAACACTTTGGCACCGGTCAACTGATCAAACAAATCTTCAATCTGGGGCAAGGGGTACTTGTTCTTCATGGTGACATCATTCAACTTCCGATAATCCGTACACAAACGGTTACCTCCATCCTTCTTGTCCACAAACAAGACAGGTGATCTCCAAGGTGACGCACTTGGTTGAATTAATCCAATTTCCAGCATGGCATCCAATTGCTTCTTCAGTTCTGCTAGCTCTGACGGGTTCATACTATAGGGTCTCTAGGCTATGGGTCCTGTTTCGGGGATTAGTTCAATGATAAACTCGATATCCCGATCTGGGGGCATACCGGGCAAAACATCTAGAAATACATCGGGGTATTCACAGACTATCCGGACTTGGTCAATGGTAGGTTGGTCTATACTCTTGTTACACTTGAATTAGCGAGGTAAGGTTTCAGATATATGCTGGACTGATATTTCGGCGGTACTGGTCATGGTTATGGCTTTCTTGGCACAGTTAATCAATCCTTTATGTTTGGACATCCAATCCATTCCTAGTACTACTTCCAAACCTTTAGTTCCGAGTACTATCAGATTAGCATAAAAATCTATGCCATGGATTCGGATAGGGACGGCTTTGCAAATTTTCCTAGCCTTGGTGGTTGATCCGGGAATTTGAAAAATCATAACCTGCTTCAGTTTGGTTGGTTGAATTTTACTAGTGCATGTCTTTGGTGACAAATGAGTGCGATGCACCAGAATCAAACAACACTTGTGCAAGTACTGAATTAACATAAAACATACCCAGCACGACGTCTGGCGCTTCCTAAGCTTCTTCAGCATGCATGAGAAAAAGACGGCCATTGCGGTTGAGCGAATTCCCTGGGGCAAATCTTCCTCCTGGCTAAACACGACGCTGCTGCTGAGCTGGGACATTGGCATTGGGGGCTACGGCATTCTTCTTGTTGGGCACTCGTTGGAATAGTGGCCTTTATTTCCACATTCATAACAAGTCACTTGTGACTTGTCCTTTGCTGCTACAGGCACAGCATTGCTTCCAGTCCTCGGGGCGGTGTTAGGGTTGGCTGTAGTATTGTTGTTGTTGAACTTGGGTGGGGCATGGTTGAAATTGCTAGAGTTGCCAGGGTTGTTGTGATTTCCTCCGGGCCTAGGGTTTCCACGGTTGGGATAGGTCGGACGGTTCATCGGGGGTCTATTGGTTCTTGGGGCAAATCCGGGAGATGGGTTAGGGCGATACTTTGGGGTCTGATGGGTTCTTGGTTGATGCATCATACGACGCTTGCGGTTATCATTGGCTTGATTGATCTTTCCTTCCATCTGGATGGCAGAGTCGACAAGGGCTTCAATATCAGCAAAGGAGATATTGACTAACACTGTCTGCATCTCATCATGCAGACCATTCAGGAATCTTTCTTTCTTCTTGGCTTCGGTGTCAATCTCATCCGGGGCATACCTAGCTAATGACAAGAATTTGTCACAGTATTCCACTACGGTCATCCTTCCTTGCTTCAACTCTCTAAACTCGTCTCTCATTCTCTTGATCAAACCCGGTGGCACATGGGTTCTACTAAACTTGACCTTGAATTCCTCCCAGGTCATCATCTGGCCTCCGGTCATTGCGCGAACACTGTTCCACCATGCACTGGCATCTCCGGCTAGATAGTGGGTGGCGAACAGAACTTTCTCGTTGGCTTCCACTCCGGTGACTTCTAGGTTATTTTCCCTGGTTTGCAGCCAATCATCGGCGTCTAGGGGTTCTTCTGACTTGGTGAAAATAGGTGGGTTGGTATTCTGGAAATTCTTGAGCTTAGATCCATGGTTGTCTTGATTTCCGTGGCCTTGGTTGTTGTGGGCAAGATGAGCTATCTGTTGCAGGGTGGCTAGGTTGGCTTGACGTTCGGCTCTTTCAGCTTCACGGTCAGAAGTCAACATTTGCAGAATCTGCAACATCGGGTCTGGGGATGAACCACTTCCTCCACGTGGCATCTGAAGATTGAGATAGATCGTGAGAAAAGAGGGAAATTTCTAAGGTTCAGGGTCTTTGAAAAGTTTTTAAAGTTTGACTCGGATTTTTCTAGCAACTTGCTTTTTCATTCATTCATTCATAGCACACGATACAACACACACCACAACAAAGAAAAGCAGATGGTTTTAAGAACCATTCTGAAAACTACGATATAGTGGGACCGAATACTACTCACTATGCTAGTGCTCAAGTAGTACTACTCCTTGGAATCGGTGGCTTCATCATCCTCATCATCATCAATGAAGGCGAAATCATCCTCATCGGTGAAGAAATCCAAAGCCTGATCCTCCAGAAAATCATCATTATCGCTGAGATAGGAGTAAGGGTCTCCACGAAGATCCTCTCCGGCATTCTCCCTTTCCTCCAACTTCATGTCTCTCTCGTGGATGGTCTCCTCCAGAGATGAGATACGGCAGCGAAGACGGGCAATGATGCGATCCTTCTTGTCGAGCTGACGGCGGCGAGACTTGAGATCCTTTGCTAGCATGGCGATGGTTTGATCCTTCGTCTTGATGATGGCAGACTTGTGGTTGGAGTAGTCACGGCAGTTGTCCAACTCCTGCCGACGATCGTACATCATGAAGCTGAGGTGGTCCAATTGAGTCTTCAGCTCGAGGTGGTATGGGGCTTCCAGTGGTTGTCCATTTGCATCACGCCTTGGGCAAAACTCAAAGCGAGTTCCCTTGATCTGATTGGTGCTCTGCCCACACAGACGGGAAAGATCTTCCTGCATAGCCCTGGCAAGTCCATCGAGCCAGTTGTTCTCTCTTAAGGTAAACTGAATTCCTTCCGCAGTGGGAGGTTCAATCTTTCCTCGGAGACTTGCAACAATTAGCCACTGCAGATCTTCTCCTCCTTGATCATTGAGCTGAGCTCCGAAGAACTCGGGATGCGGACGCTCCAGAAGTTTCGAAAGCTGGTCCAAATCCCTCTCAAAGATAAGGTCTCCTCCATTCCCCAACTGATAAAACTTGCTATACTTCACGTCCATCTATAAGAATATAGGATGAGTAAGTTAGTAGAGTGATCAAGTGTGTCAAAATTTATGTATTTTGCAAGAGTTTTTGAGGAACATGAGTTTTCATGAAAGAATCAAAGGGATAAGAATGAGAATAAGTTTTTGTAAATATTTGTTTTCTTTGGTTTTGAAACTAAGTTTTTGATTCAAATGTCCAGTCTAACTAGGGTCTCCTATGGTCAACCTGGCTCTGATACCAACTTGTTAACACCCGGATTTTTAATCCTAGATGCATGTTATGCCATACATCGCAATCCCAGGATTACCATTTTTGCGAGACATAACAGAATTGGATACCACATTACATCATCCATTACAAACCATACATAAGGTCTTACACAAATAGGGATCTCATGATCCAGTTCTTAATACAACTTCAAGCAACGGAATACGTAATAATAACAGTAGCGTAGGCGAAACTCCATCTTCGGGGTCACAGGCAATGCTGACGATGGGAGATGATCCTAGTTGTCGTAACCTTCCTGGGTTCCATCCTCCAGCTACTCCTCTTCATAGTCTGGCCACGGGAATAGCCAGGGACAAAGCCATGAGTACTCTTTAAGTACTCGCAAACTAATACTAACAAGTGAAAGGGGTTTTTGATAATAGGACACTAGGCTCTAGGGTTGTTTTTCAAAAGCCAGATTTATCTCTACTAAGTTAAGAAGCAACTAATGCTAGTTGAATTTTTATAACACCTAAGTGGGAACTTGTATTTCATATCACAACCCTGTTGTGGTCAAGTCAAAGTCTCAATTCATTTCACAAGTTCTTTTAAAACATCTGACGAGGGAATAGTATGGCCACTCCAACTGTCCATAACAGCAGACGCGGCTATTCGAATAGTTTGACACTCTGCAGAGATTGTACACTTTCACCACAACATTCGATACATCCGTCAGGAACAAATCCTGAATTCACCATACTCAGTATGTGGATAATCAATCCTAAACTTTCAATTACACGCCCTAGTATAAGAACCTCTCCTGTGAGTTTGGCCTCCCAACCATGACCAACTGTCATCTTGGGTACTGCACAGGTGGACAATGTTCACAAGGTAGCCTCAGCTCAGACCTTAGCCGTGAGGGAACTAATACTAAGGTATATAAGTTTCCAGTCAAGCCCTACCCAATCTTCGGGTATTGTGGTTGTACGATAAAATTGGAATGGTATTGCATCCAGACAACCATCAGTTTTATAAAGGGCTAAGGCTCATGCCTCATCATTTTCATCACCAAAATCATCAAGTGTTCGGAAACACATGTCCAAAACATTTCAATAGAATGATCCATCATTCTAAGGTTTTCATAACCATTTTCACCAAGTATTCCCATCTAATGTTGATCAAGTTTTATGATTAGCACTAGCATCTACAAGTGGGGGTAAGTACTAATGAGGGGTGGTACACTAGTGGAGTTTTAACTAAGTTCAATCTCATGCCTTAGGATGACATCAAGATTATCTAGCTTAGGCCAAATTTTATGCTCTTTATGCAACCTTCAAGTATCCTTCTAGTATCTACCATTTATTCCAGTAAACTCTAAGTAATAAAGCTTGTAAGTAAAACTAGGATTGGTTTATCAAGTGGATATGATCACATATGCTTAAGGCATATAGTGGTCATGGTAACAAGCAAGTATTAGCTTGCATAAGTATTAGTATAAGCTTGCATTAGTAGGGTATCTTGCAAGTGTTAGCTTGCACATTCAACTAGTAGTATTAGGCTTTCCTTGTGCAGAGAAGTGGTTGAAGTTCTCCTCGGCTTCTTCTTCATAGAATCCTCCTTCCTCCTCGTATCCTTGGTCGGTACTAGCGTCTATAAATAAATACGATGTACACAATCACCAAACAATACTTAACTACTTGCAATCATCACACAAAAAGAGTCCTCTGGATGATCTAGCATCATCACTAACATTACAAGATTAAAGTTTGGTTTAATTCCTTTTATTTTTAGAAAAGTAATTTCTACTCATTGAAAAACTACTTAAGATTTAATATTCTCCAAACCAAACATGGGATCATGTTGAAACATGTCATCACCACATATTTTAGTTCATGGGACTGTGATTTAAAGTGGTGTCACAATTTAATAAGGTTTTAGCCTTTTATTTTAATTAATTAAAGTGGCTAGAAATGCCTATGGGGCATTCTTTTATTACTTGAACATCATTTCTGTAAGTAAACCTATATATTTTTATATATTCTGAAAGGTATGGTTAAATGTGATTTTTGAGAGTTGGAATCAACTCAAAAGCTATTATGGTTTAAATTTGAAAAATGTTTGAATGCAGAAAAGCTTCTGCCTTGTTATTTTTACCATGGATGATCTAAAGATCCAAATGACTTGAATCCAACGGGCTTGGATTCAGCATTTCCAGACCTTTCTAACAAAATTGGTTTCATTCAATTTGGTTCACTGAATCGACCTGGGTTGATGTTTGAAACTGGGTACACAAGTGTGTTTGAACAAAAAATAAAAAGGTTAAATTCAAATAACTGGGCTGCGCAGGAAAGGTTAACGGGCCGGCCTGCTAAGCACAGCGCTTCCACGGGCTGTTTAAGTGGCTGTCCCCACGCGTCAGTGAGACAGGGGGTGCGAAGCGGTATGGGGCGATGTGGGGCGTTCGATCTGGTTCTAATCCAACGGCTGAGGGTCATCGTTGACGTTGGGCAACACCGGCGAGACAGAAACCTAGCACGGCCAGTGGGGGTCGCTGGGGGCTCACCGGGGCTCAGGCGAGGGTCGGCGAGGCGGGCGAACGACGAAGTCGACGACAACGAACTCAGGGGTGGTCGCGGCAGCTCCTGGGGTGGACGAAATCGACGGCGCCCTTCTTCTCCAGAGGCGGCCTGCTCCGGCGCAATTCCGACGATGCGCTGCTCGCCTTGCTCCGGGAATGGGGTGGGGTGGTTCTGGATGAGAGAGGAGTGGAATGGTGTGAAGAATTCGAGCGGGGGAGGCCTCTATTTATAGTCGGGACGGTGAGACCGAATGGCATGGGCAGGCGACGGTGGCGACATGGCTACGGCCGGCTAGAGGCATGGCCGGTGGTGGCGATCGCTTGGTGGTCTCCTGGCGATGCTCTATGGCTTTAATGCGCTTGTAGGGGCGGTGCGGTTTGGTCTGGAACACGCGACGCTCTGCGCGGCAGAGGCGGCGTCTTCGACGGCGAGCGATGGTTGTGAGGCATGGGGCGGGGAACGGGGATGTCTGGCGGTCTCCTGGGTCGGTGGCGATCATTTATGCACACGGCGAGGGCGGCGTGCGGTCTGTGGGATTCGATCGAGGGTGACGCTCTGGCGCATGCTCGGCATGGTTGACAGAGGCACGGGCGCGGCGTTGCTGGGTGCTGTGTTCGACGTTTTCGAGGCAGGGCTGGTCGAGAGGGGGCGGTGAGGCATGGGTGATCTCCCAGACAAGGTTGGCACGGCTAGTTTCCTTCCTAGATTGTTGTCTACACTGGGGTGGCATGGGTGGCTTCGGCTGTTCACCATTGATGGTATTGGCAAGCTCACAGTGAGGCTAGGGATTAGTTAAGATGGTTAGATGATCTACTAAGGCTAGTGGTGCCCAAAGAGGGAACAAGTTAGGCTCAATTCACTGCTCAAAACAGTGTTTGGATTTTGTTTCATTTGTGTCTGCAAGGTGTTTGATGAAATGGACGCAAGAATTCAAGTTTTGAATTTTGAAAAGATTTTTGGTGGGTGTGCTAGTTTGGTGCTGGTGAGTCTGCAGATGCTTGGGTTTTGAAAGTTGAGCTTGTTTGAGTGGTTTTTTGAAAAAGTGGGATCTTCTCATATGATTAAGATTCAATTTTTAATTGTCATTTAAACTATGCATTTGAAAGTTTCTGGATGATCACAAAGTGGGCCTTGATACCTTGTTATGAGTACAATCAAGGGGTGCAAAGATCCAGAAAAGTTTCTGTTAAGTTCTGAAAGTTTGAGACAGCCAAAGTAGGCAGGGGAGTTAAATTGGTCAAAATGACCATTCACTCATTTAGCTTTGTTTTGATTTATTTGTCTTTGGGAAAAGTTTGGGAAATGTTTAGATGATGTTTATTTCACCTAAGCAACATTTTACAAGCAAAGAAACACACAAACAAGGTGGTTCAAAAGAATTCAAAATGAAATGCATACTCACATGCATGCTTCCATAATTTTATTTAGAAAAGTTTTTGTTAACCCTAATTTTGATGATTAGAGTTTGATGATCTAAGTTTAGTATTTTTTGGGATGTTATAATGAGTCCCTTGGTCGGGACACTCAAGAAGTTATGGCGGATTCGAAGCATACGGTTTCTATTCCCCAGGTGGTGGCCGACTCTGAGGATGATGGCCCAAACTCCTCAAAGCGAGAAGCTCGGGCAGTCGTGACTCAGAAGATAGCTCGCAAACCTTCGAAGTCCACACCTGAACACGTAAGTGTTATCTTGCATACTCCATGGGGGAATCCCCCGGGCCCTTTTTTGTCGATCTTTTTCCGGTTGGAGGGGGGAGCCCCCGAGCCCTTTATTTTCTGACTTGTGTTTCTGTTTCTTTTATAGCCCATTGTGCACAGCGCCAATCTCCTTATCCAGCAGCACCTCGCGCTGGAGGCTAATTTGTAGCAGCTTCAAGGTACGTGACTGTTTCACCCTAGTTTTTGTTTGTCTGCTTCATGGTTTTTCTTGTATTGATATTGTGTTGCTTCATGTTGTAGATGAAAACAATCATGCACTCTGAAGGCTGAATGCTCTCGAAAAGAGCCTCGGCCAGGCGGAGAAAAGGGCAGCTGATGCTGCTGAGGAAAACGAGCGTTTGCGAAAGGAGGCGACAGATCGCGAGCAGCATCTAGTGACCACCGCAGCCACCCGTGAGAAGGAGATGGCTGATAAGCTTATGGCTGCAGCCAAAGCTATTTCTGGTGAGTTTCCCTTGTCTTGTTTGGGTCTTTTTGTTCTTTCGACTACAACTTGTCCTTTCTCATTTGATTTTTTTTCCTTATCTATTTCAGATGCTTCAGCATCTAATATGTCGGAAACGTATCTATAATTTTTGATGCTCCATGCTTGTTTAGTATCTACTTTGCTTTGTATACACTTTGAGGTGTTTTGATATCTTTTCTGCAACTAACCTATTAACAAGTTTCCACAGTGCCAGTTGCCTGTTTTCTTCTGTTTTTGGTTCCAGAAAGGCAGAAAATCAATATTCTCGGAATTGGACGGGACAAAAGACAAAGTCAATATTTTACCGTGCGGGACACGAAGCCAGAATACGAGACGGAGAGGCGAACCAGGGCGGCCGCACCCCCCTAGGTGCGGGTGGGCCCACCCCGCGCCTGGGTAGGGTGTGGGCCCCTTGGCCGCCTCCCAGACTCGCTTCTTCACCTATAAGAATCCCTCGATGCAGAAACCCTAGGCACCCGATCAAAACTCCACGAAACCTTCTGTAGCCGCTGCCACCGTCGTCCCTAGATCGGGGGGATCTGAAGTTCTTCCCGACACCCTGCCGAAGGGGAAATCATCCCGGAGGCCTTCTCTCCGGTATGAAGCATGAGTAGTCCACCTTTGACTATGGGTCCATGTAGTAGATAGATGGTTGTATCTCCTCCTTGTGATTTCATGTATAGATCTTGTGAGGTCCGTTCATGATCAAGATCTAATCTATTTGTAATCATGCATGTTGCGTTTGTGGGGATCCGATGGATATTGAGATTACTATGTCAGATTGATTAATGGTTTTGTCTATTTGATACTATCATGTCTATGTTGTTTGTGATCTTGCATGCTCTCCGTTGTTAGTAGCTATCTTGGCCAAGTAGTTGCTAGTGACTCCAAGAGGGGGTATTTATGCTCGATAGTGGATTCATGCCTCTAGTTTCCAAGGGAAGTGACAGAAATCTCTTCAGCTGTAGATGTGTTGTTGATACTAGGGAGAAAACAACGGTCTCTTGTTCATGGAACAAGTGGATTGTTTACCTTACACACTTTTCTTAGAGCAGTTGTCTTTTGCTTGTAAATTAATACTGGAGGGGGTTCGGATGATAACCTGAAGGTGGACTTCTTGTCATAGATGCAGTTGGATGGCAGTCTATGTATATTGTTGTATTGCCCAATCGAATCTCATAGGATCTTTTTGTCTGGTATTGCATTGTTATGCCTTGCTCAGTTCCTGTCAATTGCCCTATTGTAATTTTTTTACCCTTCATGCCATGTTGTTTATCTAAGGAGAGCACCTCTAGTGAATTATGGACCCCGGTCCAATCTTTACCATTGATACATCTTCCACGGTTACTTGTTTACTTGTTTCAAACCATTACCTTCCACACCATACGCTTAATCCTTTGTTATAGCAAATAGGTGAGCCTGAAAACCTCACTGATTCGTTGGGGCAAAGTCTTGAGTTTGTGTTGTGCAGTTGCTTGCAACACCTGTGTGACGTTTCCTTCCTCCTACTAGTTCGATAACCTCGGTTTCTTACTGAGGGAAAACTTGATGCTGTGTTGCTTCACACCTTGCTCTTGGGGTTCCCAACAGTCTTCACGTTAGCCATCAAGCTTTTCTGGCGCCGTTGCCGGGGAGGCTAAGGACGTCTTCACAAGGGGAGTCCTCCACTTCCTTTCTCTTTACTTTGTTTTAATTTTTCTTAGTTTCTTTTTGTTGGTTTTGTTTGCCTCTTTTCAAAAACTCCAAAAAAATTAGTCCAGTTTGGTTTGCTTTCTTTATCCAAAAACACACAAAAAATTAGATCCTGCTCTAGCTGCTGCTACTGTTTTGGCTTGCCCACCTTTGCCAAAATGAACTCCGCTGAGAACACCAAGTTGTGTGACTTCACTAGCACCAACAACATTGATTTCCTAAGCACTCCTATTGCTCCACCTGCTCCTGATGTTACCTTTTATGAAACTAAGCCCGCTTTGTTGAATCTTGTGATGAGAGAGCAATTTTCTAGTGTTAGTTCTGATGATGTTGCTGCCCATCTCAATAACTTTGTCGAACTTTGTGAGATGCAGAAGTATAAGGATGTAGATGGAGATATTATTAAGCTCAAGCTGTTTCCTTTCTCCTTGAGAGGGAAATCTAAAGAATGGTTGCTATCCTTGCCTAGAAATAGTATTGATTCTTGGACTAAGTGCAAAGATGCTTTTATTGGAAAGTACTATCCTCCTTCTAAGATTATATCTATGAGAAGTGACATTATGAAATTTAAACAACTTGATAATGAACATGTTGCTCAAGCTTGGGAAAGAATGAAGTCTTTGGTTAAGAATTGTCCCACTCATGGACTCACTGCTTGGATGATTATCCAGACTTTTTATGCAGGTTTGAACTTCTCCTCAAGAAACCTATTGGATTCTGCTGCTGGAGTGTAAAGGTTCCCAGCCTTTAATAAGGTAGAGTCCCCTGTGTTTACAATGCTAGTCCCTGGATCAATAGCTAGCATCCACAGTTAAGATGTAATATCAAGAAACAAAGGTCATAATACAACTTTATAACCAGGAATAACATAATTTTATTACATCTTACATAGCTCATTTGGCTATTACATTACATTGCAGCAGACTATCTATAAGCATGGGTTCCTTCATCTTCAAAGTGCCACAGGCAGACATGTTGGTTGTAGACTTTGTAATCCTAGGCAACACACTTCACTAAATCAATTAAACCTACAACATACAAGTTACAGCCACAAGGGTCAATACATTTGAATTGTATTGGCAAGTGATACTATGGTAGTATAGTGGAGTCTATCATATATATGCATTTGGCTAAGTGGAGTTTAGGCCTGCATTGCTCAAAATAGATTTTTCCTTAACATTTGAAAACACTAAGTTTTTGCTTGACAAAAACATTTTTCTCAATCAAAGATTGAAAATCCTTTAACCCTTGTTTAACCACAAGTTTTTAACTTAGAAATTTGAATGATGAGATTCTTGATTGCTTCCATGTCTTGATGCTCAAATTGTCCTTTACCAGGGACATGGCTAAGTACTTAGATTTTACACTCTGCAGAGGTGGTGCACTTTCCCCACAAGACTTGGTTTCCCAAGATAAGATCTTTCAGAAGCCTTCCCTTAGACCAAAATGGACGCGCTCCAACCTATCAAACTCTACCACCAACTGTCCATATGTCTAAGTTCTTGCAACCTGTATGATCCAGGCAGAGCCCATAATGCCAAGTGGCTGCACTTGAAGCTTCTCAACATTTGACATCTCAAATCTCTTTGTTCCTAGGTGGCCATCCACAAGTGAGATACACAAGGTAAACCATAGACATGGACCTTGTGAACCACTCAACCAAAATCCACCAAGCAATTACCATTCCACCCAGGTGATTCATTAACTTAGTTGTTTTATTAAACAAAAACACAAGTCCTCAGACTTAGAAGTTTTTCATAGTATGGATATATATTCCACCCTTGTTTTCTATTAGCTAGGCTAAGCTTGATAGTAGTAGGAATCTTATCTTAGGAAAATTCCTACTAAGGTTTCATCTACTAGGTTTTCCTATAGCAAGGTTTATACTTAGCAAAATTCCATGCAAGTTTTACTTAGAGAAAAACATTAATGCATAGTGAAAGTAATGGGACAAAAAGTATGTAGCATCACTTGCCTTTTTGGTAGAGGGTATAGGTTCACTCCTTGTCCTTGCAACAATCACACTCTTCAAGTCACTACAACTCAATCAAGCAAGGCACAAACTCAATCTACCAATCAAGCAAAACATCACATAAAATAATAAAACAAACAACACATGCAATCATGCAAAAAGGGTTGTTTTATTTGTAAAAGTGGTTCCTATTGGGTTTTAAACATTTGGGTACACCTAATGGTCTTTTTATAAAGTGGCAAAGTCATTTGCAAAAGGTTTCACTTCAAAAACCATTTTCAAAACAAAGTATCATTTTATGTGGTGTAGAAATATTTTTTTACTAAGGCATTAATCTATAGGGTTCACAAAATATGTTTTCAAACCACAAAACTTGGTGTTTAGGGTCAGAGAGTTTAAAACAAAACATTTCAAAAAGGTTTTCTTCCAAAACCATTTTTAATAAATAAACCACATTTCTATTTGACTAGAAATGGTTTTAAATCAAAGAATCATTATTTTGTTTCACCAAATACATTTTTGAATCCACAAAGTGTTTCCTATGGTCAGTAGGTTCAAATCACACCATTTGCCAAAGATTTTATTCCCAAAATCATTTTTAAACAATTTGCACATCCTTAACAAGCATACAAATGTTTCTGCAAAAACAATCATTTTACCAGAGGCTTTTTACTAAAAAAAATGACATGGTTGGCTAGGGCTTGTCTTGCTGATTCCATTGATATAAAATTTTCAAAATTTGGACATGTGGATCAAAAGTTATGCAATTTACAAAATTGGAAATCTAATAGAAAGTTTTCTGTCTTTTAAATCAAACAGAGGCCACGTGGTTGTTCCTGATTCGTCTATACCGCTTCGCTCGGATCGACAGACACAGACCGCAGGATCCAACTTGATCGCACGGCACAGATCGCTCGATACCCCTTCGACTATGTTCTTTCACAGTCACACGATTCTCATCTAACGGTCTCAGTCGCTTGGCCAAAGGCTGGCGGCGCTGCACGGCGGCGACTGGCGGCGCGGCTCTGCTCGCGGTGGTTTTGGCGAAGCAGGAAGGAAGGGAGGGAGAGGATATGCTCACAGGGTTCGCAAGGGTGCAGAGAAGCTCAACGCGGTTGTCGTTGCTGAAAGGGCGCACGGAGCTGCTGTCAATCGCTCACCGGAGTTCCTGTTTCCGTCGGGCACGCTCTAGTCATTGTCGAGGGCGAGGTTTGAGGGCGCGCTAAGGCAAACAGACCCTACTATTAGCTGCGTACGGTACTGGGGATCACAGGAGAATCATTGGAAGGTGTTGGGGCAGTCTGTACTCACAGGGGGTACTCGCCGGAGCAATGGCAGACGACGGCGACGTTCAGGTGAGTTTGTTACCGACGTGGTAGAGCGGGCGCGGCCAAGCGGTTGGTGCTGGAAGATGCACCAGGAGACGGGGATCAAGCCTGTGTGCAGTGGGAGGCGAGGGGCGGCTGGTCAGCCCCGGAATTGGTCGGGGAACACGTCGGAGACAGTGGTGTTTGAGCTCGCGATTCGCGCATCCTGGTGGCAGAGAGAAGCTGGCATTTGGGAGAAAGGTAGAGGGGACAGGGACGATTAAGTACGCGTGATCGCTGGCGAGTTTAACGTTGTCATTTACACGAATTTATCGCTGGAATTCAACGACTGAGAATGGCAGCGATGAATGGGGAAAAGCTGGTCGCAGTGAAGACGATGGCTGGTGATGTGGGGCCGTTTCGTCAGTGGAGTGAGAGAGGGAGTTGGGTCCACCAGTCACCTGCTTAGCGAGTCGTCTGGTGAGTGAGAGAAGGATGCTTCGGGGGAGAGAGGGAAATGGGCTGCTGGGCTGGGATGGGCTTTAGCTGGGCTGGGTCGACCAGACTCATATTTTTTTCCAGTTCTGAATCTTTTTCTTTTTCCAAATCAATTTCTGTTTTGAAATTTCAAACAACAAATCATTCAACAATTCAAACAATGTAAACACCTTGCAATTGAATTTGTTTCTGTTTAACAACATACCAATTCCCAAAATAAAATAATATTTTTATTTTAGAGTCCATTTATAATTAAATAAAATGGACACTAGTTAATAAATCAAAAGGGTTTTAATTTATTTAAAAACTTCATTTGAAATCTAAATATCTTCAAAACCAAATCAGTAGGTTTTATAATAGAAGATACTTGGAAATCTTGTTTAAAATAAAATAACATTTTTATTTTAGGGTCCAATAATAATTAAATGAATAGACCTTATTCATTTAATTCAAATAGGATTTGTTTTATTAAAATCTTTATTTTGAAAAAATCTAAAATAAAACCAAAACACTTCAGTAGGTTTTATTTGAGAATATAAAATACTTGGAAAACTTATAAAATAAATAAATAAGTTTTTGTGTTTATTTAAAATGGGAAAAGCCTTTATTTTAAATAAAACTGGATATTAAATCCTTATTATTTTATTTAAATAAACCTTTACTTTTTTTATCAAAACAAAGCATTTTATTTCAAAACATTGGCCAAGGTTTAATTTGGCTTTATAAATAATCCTTATTTATAAATCTATCTTTTCTTTCGAAAACCAAATCTTTTATAAAAAGATTTCAAAAATAGTAAAACCAAATATTTTTATTTTCCTTTATTAAATGTTTAACTTTTTAAATCCCTTTAGGATTTATCTTGATCAAAATAGGTTTTGAAAGTTTCAAATTGGATTCAAAAAGTTTCTTCTTACCCTGAAAATCAACAAGGTTTTTATTTTATTCATTTATTTTTCACATTACAAGATTTGGAACATCTTGGGATGTGACAGGCTACCACCCTTAAAATAAATCTCGTCCCGAGATTTGGGAAGGCTAGGGTTACAAGTAGGCTCAAAACAACTAGGGTACTACCACCCTTAAAAATTTCAAACAAAATTACATATTGGCCTTCTTGGGGTCCTGGGGAAACTTCTCTGGTCAAACATCTGCATAGTGTCCTTTGTTCTCAAACTTGAAACATGTGACAAGGCTGAGATCTTTTATGAGTTGGTTTATCTTGGGCTTCCTCTTTCCTGGACAGAAGTTTACATAGTGGCCTAGTTCCTTGCATTTGAAACACATCACTTGGCTGATATCTTTCTTTTCCTTTGGTATCATTGCCTCTTGTTTGTTTCTTTGATTCTTCTTCTTTTCTGGGCATTCATTGGCATAGTGTCCCATCTCTTTGCAATTGTAACATTGCACTTGAGTAATATCCTTCTTGTTAGAGTTGGGGCATTTCTTCTTCTTCTTGGGTCTCTCCAAAGCTAGGAGTTCTTCTAGTTCATGTTCTTCATATCTCACCTCGGAGGTGGAAAATCTTTCTCTCTTCTTGGGGAAGTTAGTAGAGATATGACTTTCTTCTTTACCATTAGGGCATTGATCTTCATGTTCCTTGGATGCATGATCTTTGTCTCCATAAATATTGCTAGCTTTGGTTCCTTCTAGATTAACATCTTTGTCATCCTTGTTGTCATTAGCTCTTTGGGAAAGTTTTCTCCCATGTTGATCATTTGAGTAACCAATCCTTGCAACAATTGGGATTGAAGTTTCGAAATCCTTTGTATGGCTGGGTCTAGTCCATTGTTGTTAGCTAAAAGCTGAGTTGTCTCTTGGCTCAACTGGTTTTGGGTTGCTATAAGTTCTCTCATGTTGTCCTTTTGGTTGTTGTTGTTGTCATCAACCTTGATGTTGGAGTTTCTTGGAGAAGTCATCTGCTTGGGTTGGATTGGGATTAGATTAGGCAAAATATTTCTAAGGGAATAATTCTATTCACACACACAATTCACACAAGCAATGTGCAATCAATCTCAAACAACTTTTCACTCAAACAACAAAGTTCAAGCACATACTTAGGCAACCAAAAATATTTTTGTTACACCACATAAGTTGGTGGGTTTGACTTAAACAAAATATGGTGGTCCATCTATATGGTTCACTTGACATCTCTCCATCCTTCTTGGTTGATTCTTCTTATATGAAATCATGGTGTCCCTGGGGAAAACTCTTGGTCACAAAAGCTTCAAGTGAAGTGAACTCCTTCTAATTTTGCATTTCCTCAATCTCCATATCCTGAGCAAGTTTTCCTTGTCTCACTTGTAGTCCTTAGTGATATCCAAGTTGGAAGTCCTTGGTGAATATGCTGAAGATGTTGAAGTCATTAGAGTTGAAGATGTTGAAGTCACTAGAGTTGAAGATGTTGAAGCAGTCCTTTGCACATGGTGTAGTCTTTAGCCATGGGTAGGTTTTTCCATCAAGTTTGAAATAGATGAGATGTAGAATCAAAAACCAAAATGGTTGAGGAAAGAGATTACAAGATTGTTTGTAAATAAGTTTTGGAACAAATATAACTCCTATTTTTCTAAGGGTTTTGTCCAATCCTAGGTTTACAAATCCTACAGGCAACACAATGCTCTGATACCATCTGTAAAGGCTCCCAACCTTTAATAAGGTAGAGTCCCCTGTGTTTACAATGCTAGTCCCTAGATCAATAGCCAGCATCCATAGTTAAGATGTAATATCAAGAAACAAAGGTCATAATACAACTTTATAACCAGGAATAACATAATTTTATTACATCTTACATAGCTCATTTGGCTATTACATTACATTGCAACAGACTATCTATAAGCATGGTGTCCTTCATCTTCAAAGTGCCACAGGCAGACATGTTGGTTATAGACTTTGTAATCCTAAGCAACACACTTCACTAAATCAATCAAACCTGCAACATACAAGTTACAGCCACAAGGGTTAATACATTTGAATTGTATTGGCAAGTGATACTATGGTAGTATAGTGGAGTCTATCATCTATATGCATTTGGCTAAGTGGAGTTGAGGCCTGCATTGCTCAGAATAGATTTTTCCTTAACATTTGAAAACACTAAGTTTTTGCTTGACAAAAACATTTTTCTCAATCAAAGATTGAAAATCCTTTAACCCTTGTTCAACCACAAGTTTTTAACTTAGAAATTTGAATGATGAGATTCTTGATTGCTTCCATGTCTTGATGCTCAAATTGTCCTTTACCAGGGACATGGCTAAGTACTTAGATTTTACACTCTACAGAGGTGGTGCACTTTCCCCACAAGACTTGGTTTCCCAAGACAAGATCTTTCAGAAGCCTTTCCTTAGACCAAAATGGACGCGCTCCAACCTATCAAACTCTACCACCAACTTTCCATATGGCTAAGTTCTTGCAACCTATATGATCCAAGCAGAGCCCATAATGCCAAGTGGCTGCACTTGAAGCTTCTCAACATTTGACATCTCAAATCTCTTTGTTCCTGGGTGGCCATCCACAAGTGAGATACACAAGGTAAACCATATACATGGGCCTTGTGAACCACTCAACCAAAATCCACCAAGCAATTACCATTCCACCCAGGTGATTCATTAACTTAGTTGTTTTATTATACAAAAACACAAGTCCTCGGACTTAGAAGTTTTTCATAGTATGGATATATATTCCACCCTTGTTTTCTATTAGCTAGGCTAAGCTTGATAGTAGTAGGAATCTTATCTTAGGAAAATTCCTACTAAGGTTTCATCTACTAGGTTTTCCTATAGCAAGGTTTATACTTAGCAAAATTCCATGCAAGTTTTACTTAGAGAAAAAACATTAATGCATAGTGAAAGTAATGGGACAAAAAGTATGAAGCATCACTTGCCTTTTTGGTAGAGGGTATAGGTTCACTCCTTGTCCTTGCAACAATCACACTCTTCAAGTCACTACAACTCAATCAAGCAAGGCACAAACTCAATCTACCAATCAAGCAAAACATCACATAAAATAATAAAACAAACAACACATGCAATCATGCAAAAACGGTTGTTTTATTTGTAAAAGTGGTTCCTAATGGGTTTTAAACATTTGGGTACACCTAATGGTCTTTTTATAAAGTGGCAAAGTCATTTTCAAAAGGTTTCACTTCAAAAACAATTTTCAAAACAAAGTATCATTTTATGTGGTGTAGAAATATTTTTTTACTAAGGCATTAATCTATAGGGTTCACAAAATATGTTTTCAAACCACAAAACTTGGTGTTTAGGGTCAGCGAGTTTAAAACAAAACATTTCCCAAAGGTTTTCTTCCAAAACCATTTTTAATAAATAAACCACATTTCTATTTGACTAGAAATGGTTTTAAATCAAAGAATCATTATTTTGTTTCACCAAATACATTTTTGAATCCACAAAGTGTTTCCTATGGTTAGTAGGTTCAAATCACACCATTTGCCAAAGATTTTATTCCCAAAATCATTTTTAAACAATTTGCACATCCTTAACAAGCATACAACTGTTTCTGCAAAAACAATCATTTTACCAGAGGCTTTTTACTAAAAAAAATGACATGGTTGGCTAGGGCTTGTCTTGCTGATTCCATTGATATAAAATTTGCAAAATTTGGACGTGTGGAGCAAAAGTTATGCAATTTACAAAATTGGAAATCCAATAGAAAGTTTTCTGTCTTTTAAATCAAACAGAGGCCACGTGGCTGTTCCTGATTCGTCTATACCGCTTCGCTCGGATCGACAGACATAGACCGCAGGATACAACTTGATCGCACGGCACAGATCGCTCGATACCCCTTCGACTATGTTCTTTCACAGTCACACGATTCTCATCTAACGGTCTCAGTCGCTTGGCCAAAGGCTGGCGGCGCTGCGCGGCGGCGACTGGCGTCGCGGCTCTGCTCGCGGTGGTTCTGGCGAAGCAGGAAGGAAGGGAGGGAGAGGATATGATCACAGGGTTCGCAAGGGTGTAGAGAAGCTCAACGCGGTTGTCGTTGCTGAAAGGGCGCACGGAGCTGCTGTCAATCGCTCACCGGAGTTCCTGTTTCCGTCGGGCACGCTCTGGTCATCGTCGAGGGCGAGGTTTGAGGGCGCGCTAAGGCAAATAGACCCTACTATTAGCTGCGTACGGTACTGGGGATCACAGGAGCATCATTGGAAGGTGTTGGGGCAGTCTGTACTCACAGGGGGTACTCGCCGGAGCAATGGCAGACGACGACGACGTTCAGGTGAGTTTGTTACCGACGTGGTAGAGCGGGCGCGGCCAAGCGGTTGGTGCTGGAAGATGCACCAGGAGACGGGGAGCAAGCCTGTGTGCAGTGGGAGGCGAGGGGCGGCTGGTCAGCGCCGGAATTGGTCGGGGAACACGTCGGAGACAGTGGTGTTTGAGCTCGCGATTCGCGCATCCTGGTGGCAGAGAGAAGCTGGCATTTGGGAGAAAGGTAGAGGGGACAGGGACGATTAAGTACGCGTGATTGCTGGCGAGTTTAACGTTGTCATTTACACGAATTTATCGCTGGAATTCAACGACTGAGAACGGCAGCGATGAATGGGGAAAAGCTGGTCGCAGTGAAGACGATGGCTGGCGATGTGGGGCCGTTTCGTCAGTGGAGTGAGAGAGGGAGTTGGGTCCACCAGTCACCTGCTTAGCGGGTCTTCTGGTGAGTGAGAGAAGGATGCTACGGGGGAGAGAGGGAAATGGGCTGCTGGGCTGGGATGGGCTTTAGCTGGGCTGGGTCGACCAGACTCATATTTTTTTTCCAGTTCTGAATCTTTTTCTTTTTCCAAATCAATTTCTGTTTTGAAATTTCAAACAACAAATCATTCAACAATTCAAACAATGTAAACACCTTGCAATTGAATTTGGTTCTGTTTAACAACATAAACCAATTCCCAAAATAAAATAATATTTTTATTTTAGAGTCCATTTATAATTAAATAAAATGGACACTAGTTAATAAATCAAAAGGGTTTTAATTTATTTAAAAACTTCATTTGAAATCTAAATATCTTCAAAACCAAATCAGTAGGTTTTATAATAGAAGATACTTGGAAATCTTGTTTAAAATAAAATAACATTTTTATTTTAGGGTCCAATAATAATTAAATGAATAGACCTTATTCATTTAATTCAAATAGGATTTGTTTTATTAAAATCTTTATTTTGAAAAAATCTAAAATAAAACCAAAACACTTCAGTAGGTTTTATTTGAGAATATAAAATACTTGGAAAACTTATAAAATAAATAAATAAGTTTTTGTGTTTATTTAAAATGGGAAAAGCCTTTATTTTAAATAAAACTGGATATTAAATCCTTATTATTTTATTTAAATAAACCTTTACTATTTTTATCAAAACAAAGCATTTTATTTCAAAACATTGGCCAAGGTTTAATTTGGCTTTATAAATAATCCTTATTTATAAATCTATCTTTTCTTTTGAAAACCAAATCTTTTATAAAAAGATTTCAAAAATAGTAAAACCAAATATTTTTATTTTCCTTTATTAAATGTTTAACTTTTTAAATCCCTTTAGGATTTATCTTGATCAAAATAGGTTTTGAAAGTTTCAAATTGGATTCAAAAAGTTTCTTCTCACCCTGAAAATCAACAAGGTTTTTATTTTATTCATTTATTTTTCACATTACAAGATTTGGAACATCTTGGGATGTGACATGGAGGTACCTTCATGGGCCTCACTTTGTGTGTTGCAACAAAGCTCCTTTACAATATGATGGTTAATTACTCTGAATGGCACACTAAGAGAGCTCCACATGGTAAGAAGGTAGATTCTGTTGAAGAAACCTCCTCTTTGAGTGATAAGATTGATGTTATTATGGCTATGCTTGTTAATGAGAAAGCTCCTCTAGATCCTAATAGTGTTCCCTTAGCCTCTTTGGTTGCTCAAGAAGAGCAAGTTGATGTGGGCTTCATTAGAAACAACAATTTCAACAACAATGCCTATAGAAATAATTTTGGTGGTAAAAAAAATTATAGGCCTTATCCTCCTAATAATGGCAATACCTATGGAAAATCCTACAACAATGCTAGAAGTGCCCCTTCTGAACTTGAAGTCATGCTTAAATACTTTATTAGTAAACAAACTTCTTTCAACAAAACTGTGGAGGAGAAACCTTTAACTGTTGAGAAGAATATTTCCTCTTTGTCTGAAGCACGGTCCTTGATTAATAAAATGGCTGCTAAACCTGAAACTATGGAAAAAACCTTTGCTACTGCTCATGCCATACAAGTTACTATTGATGAAAATGTTAGACTGTTAGGTCAACTTCATGCTAAGTGGGGAAGGGAAGCTGAAATTGATAGAAACAATAGTGTGTGCACCATCACTAGAATGGATGCCACTAAACCACAAGAAGTCCCTGTTCCTCCTCCTACTATGCCTAAGCCTATTGAGTCTACTTCTAGTGATTCTAAGTTTGAATTTGATATAGATGGTTGCAATATTTCTGAAGTGATTCTTTTCTTGCAAAAGCTTGCTAGAAGTCCTGATGCTAGTGATATGCATGTTGCTTTCACTAAACATATTACAGATGCTCTTGTGAAAATTAAGGAAGAGAAGATAAAACACAAAGCTTATATTCCTAGGAAAGTAGAAGATAGTTGGGAACCCATTATTAATATGCAAGTGGATGACTTTGATCTCCAAGCTTCATGTGATCTTGGTTCTAGTGTCTCTATTATGCCTAGGAAGATTTATGAAATGCTTGATTTGCCACCTTTGGAAGATTGTTATTTGGATGTCTCACTCAATGATAATGCTAATAAGAAACTAATGGGGAGTATTAATGATGTTCTCATCAAGGTTAACAATGCTTATGTCCCCTTTGATTTCTATGTTTTGGATGTTGAATACAATGCTTCTTGTCCTATTACTTTGGGAAGATCTTTTCTTAGAACTGTTGGTGCCATCATTGATATGAAAGAAGACACCATTAAATATCATTTTCCATTCAATAAAGGTATTGAACACTTTCCTATAAGGATAGAGAAGTTGCTTTCTGCTCCTCCTTTGAAAGCAAGGATTGATGTTAATACTTCCTCATTTGAAAATACTTGGTTCTTCTTGCTTCTTGTCCCTAACTTAAAGGCATTAAAGAAAAGTACTTGTTAGGAGATAACCCAAGAGTTTTCTTGAGTCTTCGAAGTTATTAACTCTGTAATGACCTCCCCTTATCCTTTTTGTTTGTTTTTTTGTGCCAACAATGACCTCTAATGAGAGGGAAGTAAGATTTGGGGAATTGTTGTCCCGAAAAAGATTTCTGTCCTCCACCATAAAAATTAGTGAGGAGTCTCTGTAACTCGGATTGAGCTGAATATTTACGAATAAATCCCCCAGTATGTTATCTAACGTTCGTTAGTTCAACACTTTTTTATTTGAGCAACAGAAGATGTTTGGAAAAATCGGTTTCTACCTGCTGGTCTGTTTTGACAGATTTCTGCCATTATTTGTATTTGCTTCTTATTGATTCCTTTTTGAGTTCTGTTTAGGTAAATTGAGCTTATTGAAGGAGTTGCTACAGTATATTGTATTTTTAATGAAAAGTTCTGTTGTTCCAAAGCTTTGCCTAAAGGTCTATTATCTTTTGAATATACTAATGTTGCTAATGAAGATTGTGTGAAGTTTTGTATGAAGAAAAAAATTCAGGTGTAGAGAGAGAATGATGTAATGAGATGAAGAATGGACAAAATCTCAATCTTGGGGATGCCACCCCGGTGTCACCCCAAGAAATATCCAAGAGGTACAAGCGTCAAATCTTGGGGATGCCCAAGGCATTCCCTTCTTCATCAATAAAAATCTCAGGTCTGTGTAGACACTTAGTTTTTATTGTTT
This sequence comes from Avena atlantica, assembly GCA_910589765.1. Taxonomy (NCBI): domain Eukaryota; kingdom Viridiplantae; phylum Streptophyta; class Magnoliopsida; order Poales; family Poaceae; genus Avena; species Avena atlantica. The sequence goes on from OU342739.1 coordinate 432,326,197, forward strand.
CATGCACAAGTTGTGTTATTCTTGGAGCGTCTTAGTTTTTGTTTGGTTTGCTTAGTTTGTTTAGTTTGCTTGAATAAAGTAGTTTGGACCCCGTTCTCGCTGTGTTGTTTGCAAATAAGTTGCTTGGTGATGGAAAGGAGTAGGAAGTTCTTGCTTGATAAGTGCAAGAGGAGCTTGCATTGACTGTGACTTAGACCTTAGCATGACATGCTAGGTGTTGTTTTGACTTATGCTTAGTGATTATTTATGTAGCATGTCTTGTTCCAAACAATTGGGATTGCTTAGTGTGCCTTAAAGAAATTATGCGTTGTTTATCCATGGAAAAGCATAGTATTATGGTATTCTCCTTTGATGCTCTGCTTGGGTTGACTTGGCAAATGCTCACACCATGTTATGACTATGAACAAGTCACCATATCCTCTATGATAATTTAGTCCTTGACTTGTAGTACCACTCTATGCTTTGATTAGTAATGTTTTGTTGCTCTGCATGATTATGGCCATTATTGCTCTCTTAGTTGGTTGCTCCCAGTCTTTTGCTAGCCTCCACTTGTATGAGTAAGCTCTACTCATGCTTCCAACTCCCAAGAAACCAAGTTATTCCAAAGTTTCCACTATAAATTCCTATGTATGGTGTGTTACACCATTCCAAGTATATTCTTGTTTTCAGCTATCTTCCAGTTAAAAAGTCTCTTTGTTATGTGAAAACTTAGTGATTAAAGCCCTCACAAACTTGATGGCAGGAAACAAGAATATACTTTGGAATGGTGTAACACACCATGCATAGGAGTTTATAGTGGACACTTTGTAATAACTTTGTTTCTTGGGAGTTGGAAGCATGAGTAGAGCTTACTCATACAAGTGGAGGCTAGCAAAAGACTGGGAGCAGCCAACTAAGATAACAATAATGGCCATAATCATGCAGAGCGACAAAACATTACTAATCAAAGCATAGAGTGGTACTACAAGTCAAGGACTAAATGATCATAGAGGCTAATGGTGACTTGTGAGAGTCATAACATGGTGTGAGCATGTGCCAAGTCAACCCAAGCAAAACATCAAAGGAGAATACCACTATACTATGTTTTTGCATGCTAAAACAACACATAATTTCTTCAAGGCACACTAAGCAATCCCAATTGTTTGGAACAAGACATGCTACAACAATAATCACTAAGCATAAGGTTAAAACAAGACCTAACATGTCATGCTAAAGTCTAAGTCACAGTCAATGCAAGATCCTCTTGCACTTACAAGCAAGAACTTACTACTCCTTTCCAACACCAAGCAACTTATTTGAAACAACTCACAAAGGTAATAATCAATAAAGATCAGTGAGCTTGTGTCACAAATCCACAAATAAGAACTAAAAAAAGTTCTAAGCTTAAAGCTCAAGAAAACTAAGGCTAAACACAGTGCTAGCAAAAGAGAACACTCACAGAAAAATAAGAGTGAAATCTAGAGTGTTCTGGGCAATGAAAACAGAGTGTGTCTCTCTCCAAAAAGGTGTGTTGTGATGAACCAAATTTATTCAAGCAAACTAAGCAAACAAAAACCAAAAACAAAAACTAAGATGCTCCAAGAACAACACAACTGTGCATGAAACAATAAAAACGAAGTGTCTAGACAGACCTGGGCTTTTTATTGATGAAGAAGGGGATGCCTTGGGCATCCCAAGCTTTGACGCTTGTACATCTTGGATATTTATTGGGGTGACACCATGGTGGAATCCCTAAGCTTGAGCTTTTGTCCATTATTCATCTCATTACATCATTCTCTCTCTACACCTGAAATTTTTTTCTTCATACAAAACATCACACAATCTTCATTAGCAATATTAGCTTATTCAAAAGATATTAGACCTCTGGCAAAGATTTGGAACAGCAAGGATTTTCACTAAAAACATATTCTACTGTATCAAATCCTTCAAAAAGCTCAATTCACCTAAAGAGAACTCAAAAAAGGAATCAATAAGAAGCAGATGCAAATAATGGCAGAAATCTGTCAAAACAGACCAGCAGGTAGAAACCGATTTTTTCGAACATCTTCTGTTGCTCAAATAAAAAAGTGTTGAACTAACTAAAGTTATCTAACATACTGGGGGATGTATTCGTAAATTTTCAGCTTAATCTGAGTTACAGAGACTCCTCACGAATTTTTATGATGGAGGACAGAAATCTGTTTCGGGACAATAACTCCCCAAATCTTACTTCCCTCTCATTAGAGGTCATTCTTGGCACAAAAAAGCAAACAAAAAGGATAAGGAGAGGTCATTACAGAAGTAATAACTTCCAAGACTCAAGAAAACTCTTGGGTTATCTCCCAACAAGTACTTTTCTTTAACTCCTTTAAGTTATGCTTGATAGTTTGAGAAGATGCTCACATAAGAAATATGAATTGATTTAAAAGAGAGCATCAAGAACCAAATTCAAAACACATTTAAGTCTAACCCACTTCCTATGCATAGGAATCTTGTAAAGAAACAAGTCTTGAAATCACAAAGCACCAAGCATAGGAAAGCAAAACAAGTGCAACTTCAAGACTTCCAACATAAAGAGGGAAAACTTAATATTATTGAGATGCATAAAACCATGTTTCCCTCTCTCATAACAACTTTCAGTAGCAACATGAACAAAATTAACAATATTAATATCATTTAAAACATTCTTATCATGAGCCACATGCATAAAATGATTATTAATCTCCACATAAGAATAGCCATTCTTATTAATTGTAGTGGGAGCAAATTCAACAAAATAGCTATCATTATTATTCTCATCACCATAATCAACAGATATATGAGGCATATTGTAATCATAATTAATTTTCTCCTCAATAGTAGGTGGACTGAAAATATCATACTCATCATTGTAATCATCATAAATTGGAGGTTTGGTATCATCATAACCAATAGAATAGCTATCTTCCAAAGCTGGGGAACTAAAAAGATCATTTTCATCAAAACTAGCTTCCCCAAGCTTAGACTTTTCCATAGCATTAGCAACAATGGTGTTCAAAAAATTCATACTAATAACATTACTATTAGCATGCAAATAAAGTTCCATAGGTTTTTTAATTTTCTCTTCAAACTCTTCATGTCCTAGCTCAAGATAAACAGTATAGAGCTCTGTAATTTTTTGTTGTTTTCCATTAAGCCTAACTAGTTAAAACAAGAAACAAAAAGATAAAACTGCAGAATCTAAAGGAAATAACTTTGAGCACTCACACTGGAGGATGTGAGTACCTTTTACCTTACCTCCCCGGCAACGGCGGCAGAAAATAGCTTAATGTCTACGCACTTCTATTCTTGTAGACAGTTGTTGGGCCTCCAAGTGCAGAGGTTTGTAGAACAGCAGCAAGTTTCCCTTAAGTGGATTACCCAAGGTTTATCGAACTCAGGGAGGAAGTGGTCAAAGGTATTCCCTCTCAAGCAATCCTGCAATCAAGATACAAGAAGTCTCTTGTGTCCCCAACACACCCAATACACTTGTATGGTCTATGGTGCACTAGTTCGGTGAAGAGATAGTGAAATACAAGTGGTAATGGTGCTAGAAAATAGCTTGATGGTGAGGTAAAGACTAAAGCAAGCAAACATGCAATAGATCTAGTAGCAAACGGTGTTTCAATGTTTAGAAACAATGCCTAGGGATTATACTTTCACTAGTGAACACTCTCTCATATAAATATCCTCTCTTCATGATACTACTCTTAACTACTCTCCGGTTGGACACTCTAATCATCGGTAGGGCTATAACAGCACTCCTCAAAGTCCGCCTTCCCCAATCTAGATAACCCCACACTGTCACCTTGAGCGCTAGATGGTTCCAACAAACACCACAATTTCATAGAGACATCCAACTCCAAATATAACTCATAACAAATATTCAATCTAGCCAAAGTGCCACACACAGTATGCATGCTGTCACTTTCACACAGGTGGGGAAAAGCATAGATCTATTAAAGCACAAAGAGTATTTATGTAGACTCAAACCTAAGTGCCACCATGGCATGCACGCTGTCACTTTCACACACATGGGGAGAGAAGAGATCTAATGAAGCACTTGAGTAGCAAGGTAGATCTACTTGATTACAAAGCTCATGACCACAAAATGATCATGCATAGAGAGAGATGAACACATAGCTACCGGTAGAGCCCTTATCCTAGAGGAAGAACTACTCCCTCCTCATCATGGGAATCAGCAATGGTGATAAAGATGGCGATGGAGATCGATGGAGATGGCTCCGGGGGCACTTCCCCGTCCTGACAGGGTGCTGGAACAGAGACTTTCTGTCCCCTGAATCTCCCTTTTGGTGGCGGCGGCGCTACGGAAGTTTTTCTAGAAGTATGATGGATTTTTTAGGGTTTTGTCCCTGGGGGCTTCTTATAGGCGAAGGAGGCAAGGTCGGTGGGGGCCAGGGGGCCCACACACCCTGTAGGCGCCACCAGGGATTTCCCGCGCCTGGGGGGATGCGGCCACCCTAGTGCCCTACTCCGCCTCTGCTTCGTGGTTCCGTCTTGGTCTGGAAAAAATAATAACTTTGGCTTTTTCCCGTCCAATTCTGAGAATATTGATTTTCTGCCTTTCTGGAACCAAAAATAGAAGAAAACAGGCAACTGGCACTATGGCATCTTGTTAATAGGTTAGTACCAGAAAGTGTATAAAATTACCTCAAAGTGAAGACAAAACAAAGCAAAGTAGATACTAAACAAGCATGGAGCATCAAAAATTATAGATACGTTTCCGACGTATCAAACATCAGCTGGTTGCAGGGGTCAAAGTTGCCTTGTCTCTTGTTCGGTTGCATCATCGTGATGTCAATCTTGCAGAGGTGGTGACTAGGCCGCCCCTGCGGCCTGATGGCAACTTATGGGATATGCGGCCTCACTATGCGGCTGTGGCGCAGTACATAGAGGAAATTGTAGATTTGTTCAAACAGCGGGCAAATGTAATGCTCTAGAACAATTAGGTCATGTAAAGAGAAAACAAATGATGTAAAATTTGTTATTTATTCGGGTGGGGTACGTAATGCCCCTTGTAAAGTTCAGTATGTATGAGCACGTTGTGCTTTGTTATGTGCATGTCCTTTTCGTTAGTCTAACGTGGTCAGCTACTCAAGTTGTATGCATTATCCTTAGTCGACGAGGTCGTGAGGTGATGCATAGCCCCCGAGCATATTTAGCGATAAATAATGTAAGGTGAAAAAGATATTTGGGCCAAGGAACTTAGCTTTTATTCATAGAGTAACGAGGAGGTACATGGTTCGGCTGAGTAGCCTTGTCTGAGTAGACTTATTGAAAGTAAAGGGTAACTAGGGGTAGAAGCGTCGCAGACATGCGATGTTCCAGGGGTTGGAGTATTCGACTCCTGATGCGATGTCCATAAGGCGGTAGGAGCCACCTGTGATGACTTCTGTGATGATGTAGGATCCTTCCCAGGGTGACTCGAGCTTCTTTGGCCGTTCTTGCTTGAGTCGTAGGACGAGGTATCCTTCGATGAATGAACTTGGGTGCAGCCAATGCCTGTGGTAGTTGCAGAGGCTTTGTTGATAGACCGCTGAGCGAGCTGCGGCGATATCGCGTGCCTCGTCAAGTGTGTCGATGACGTCTTCAAGTGCTTCCGATGATTCGGCTTCACTGTAGGTGACGACCCGTGGGGCTTTGTGGCGTACTTCGGCGGGTAGCACAGCTTCGGCTCCGTGCACCATGAAGAAGGGCGTGTAGCCGGTTGAGCTGTTCGGCGTTGTACGCAGGCTCCAGAGGACAGAGAGTAGCTCCTCTGCCCAGGCTTCCTCAAGCCTTTCGAGTAGGCATAGCAGGCATTTGTTGATGTCGTTGCCTATGAGGCCTTTGGCCTTTTTGACATGTTCGTTGGTCCGCAGATGCGCCACGGAGGCGTATGATATGTTGATGTCGAGGTTCTCGCATAAGTCCTAGAATTCCTTCAAGGTGAAGTTTGATTCGTTGTCCGTGATGATGCTATGTGGTACGCCAAACCTATAGACAATGGACTCGAAAAACTTGACGGCAGTTTTGCCGCTTTGGTTGGTGACACGCATGGCCTCGATCCACTTCGTGAACTTGTCAACTGCGACCAGGAGGAAGACGTGGCCTCCTTTCGAGGATTTTGGCAGTTTGCCGATCATGTCGAGGCCCCATTGGGTGAAGGGCCAGGCCAGAAGTATGGGCCTTAGCTCGGATCCTGGTGCGTGCGGCTTGTCCGCGTACCTCTGACAGGCGTTGCACCTTTGGACTATGTCCTTGGCATTGTTTATGGATGTTGGCCAGTAGAATCCAGCTCATAGAGCTTTGGCGACTAGGGCGCGGCTGCCTGCATGATGGCCGCAGATGCCCTCATGGATATCTTGGAGGATGGTATTGCCATCGCCGATGGTGACACACCTTTGTAGCACACCCGAAATGCTGCCTTATACAGCTCGCCATTGTGGATGGTGAAGGCCTTAGACCGGCGAGATATGCGTCGGGCGTCTGTCAGGTCATCGGACAGTTCATTGTTTATCAGGTACTGAAGGTACGGTTGCGTCCATGTTTCTTAGATCACCATGACCTGCATGAGGCTGACCGTCTCGGCCTCGATGTCGAGTTTGGGTCCTTCCTGTCCTTCGGGTAGCGCAGCCCCCGAGTGCTCTGCTTCTTCGACTGAGCCTTTTGGGAATTTCCTCTTGATAGAGGGTACGCATATTTGTTAGAGGAACACACCTGGCGGTACCCGTGTGCAGGTTGAGCCAATGTTGGTGAGCCTGTTAGCTTCTTCATTGATTTCCCTTCCGACACGCCGAAGCTCGCATCCTTCAAAGTCTCCTTCGAGTGAATTGTAGAGCGCGCGGTACGCGATCATGTTGGTGCTGTGAGCGTCGCACTCATTCGTGGTCTGCTGGATGACAAGGTTCGAGTCATCGTAGATGACAAGGCGTGTTGCACCGCAGATCTTGGCCATCCTCATGCCATGGATGAGGGCCTCATATTCAGCCTCGTTGTTAGAGGCGCGAAATTTCTTCCGAAGGACGTATTTCATCTTGTCGCCTTGAGGGGACATCAGTATGACGCCGGCCCCTGCTCCAGCCTCACGCTTGGATCCGTCGAAGTGCATCGTCCACGATTGCGACATGTCCGGAGTGTCCGGCAGCTGGAGTCCCATCCAGTGGACAAGGAAGTCAGGGAGGACCTGACATTTGATAGCCTTGCGTCGCTCGTAGACTATGTCTAGAGGAGACAACTCGATGCCCCACAAGGCTACTCGTCCCGTGGCCTCGGGATTGGTCAGGATGTTGGACAATGGGGCGTCGTTGACGACCATGATCTGATGCTCTTGGAAGTAGTGGCTTAGCCGACGAGCCGTCATGAAAACTCCATAGGCGAGCTTCTAGTAGTGAGGGTACCTCTGCTTTGTTGGAGTCAGTACCTCGCTGAGGTAGTAGATTGGGCGTTGGACCCCATGGGTCTTGCCATCTTCAGGTTGTTCAACCATGAGTACGGTGCTTACCACCTGATGCGTAGATGCGATGTATAGCAGCAAAGGCTCTTGTTCCTTTGGCGTGACGAGGACAAGCGAGGTGGAGAGCAGCCGCTTGAGGTCCTCGAATGTGTCATATGCTTCGGGTGTCCACTCGAACTTGTCCGCCTTGCACAACAACTGATAAAAGGGTAGGGATTTCTCGCCCATGCGGCTGATGAATCTGCTCGGCGCCGCAATCCACCCAGCCAGCTGCTGGACACCTTTGAGGTTTTTTGGCTTCTCCATGGCCAGTATGGCCCTGATTTTCTTCAGATTCGCCTCGATCCCCCACTGGGAGATGAAGTAGCCAAGTAGCTGGCCAGATGGGACACCGAAGGCGCACTTTTTTGGGTTTAGCTTGATCTTGTAGTGATCAAGGTTATCGATCGTCTCGCGGAGATCGTCGATCAGTGTATTGGCCTCCCTGGTCTTGATCACTATGTCGTCGACATAGACTTGGATGTTACGGCCGATATGGCTTTTTAGGCACGCCTGCATGCACCTCTGGTATGTGGCACCTGCATTCTTTACCCCGAAGGGCATAGTGTTGTAGAAGAACACTCCGAACGGGGCAATGAACATTGTTTTCTCCTGATCTTCAACCTTCAGCCGAATCTGGTTGTAGCCTGAGTAGGCATTAAGGAAGGAGAGTTTCTCGCATACGGTGGTTGAATCGATGATTTGATTGATCCGTGGTAAGTGGAAGTGGTCCTTGGGATAGAACTTGTTGAGAGATGTGAAGTCCACGCACATCCGCAGGATGTCCGTGTCCTTTTTGGGGACCAGCATGGTATTGGCCAGCCACTCGCTCTCCTTGATTTCTCTAATGAAGTTGGCGTCGAGTATTATGTTGACTTCGACTCCAACATCTTCGACTCCTGGCTCTAACAGTCGTCGGATTGACTGTTTGACGGGCTTTGCATCCGGGAACATATTGAGTGCGTGCTCGGCGAATTCACTGGGAACTCCTGGCATGTCCGCAGCACACCAGGCAAAAATTTCCCAGCGCTCACGGAGGAATTTGACGAGCGCGCTTTCCTATGCGGGGCTGAGGTTGTTGGCGATCAGCACCGTCTTAGATGCGTCTGTCGGATGGACCTTCACCTTCTTTGTGTTGACTGTGGAGTCGAATGACATATCAGGTGCATTTTTTCTGGCGACTGGGGGTGCCCCGTTGTCTGTCACCTCTCTGAGCCTCATGAGCTCCTCCTGCATGCCGAACGACTGGGAGATTCTGTTGAAGTCTCTGTCGCAGTGGTCGGATCGGGTGAAGCTTCCCTGGATGGTGATGACGCCCCTAGGTCCTGGCATCTTTAGTAGCAGGTACGCGTAGTGCGGTACTACCAAGAATCTTGCGAATGCCACGCGCCCGAGGTTGGTGTGGTACTGTGATGGCCAGTCCACCACTTCGAACTCCATCCACTCGCGCCTGAAGTTTTTGGACTGGCCGAAGATGACGTCGAGCCATATCTTCCCCAGGGGATATATGCCCTTCCCTGGGAATATGTCGTGGAACGTCGTGTCTAATTTCTCCAGGCTGCACAGCGGGATCCGCATCGCTGCGAGTGTGCTGGCGAACATCAGATTGATGTTGCTGCCGCCGTCCATGAAGACACGGCTCATATCAAATCCCCCAATCTACGCCTCGAGCACCAAGGAAGCATGACCTGGGCGATGGATCTGGCGTGGGTTATCCGAATGGTCGAACGTGATGCAGGACTCCGAGCCACTGAGGTACTTAGGGATGGATGGTGGGGAGGTCACCTCCAGGCTGACTTGGCGGGTGATCTTCTTTTGCACCCTGTTGGTTGGGCGCCCCTTCTGGATCATCAGGGCCCCCTTTGGTGGCGAGTACCCTCCTACGCCGTTATTTGGCGCTGGTGCGATCACTGGATTCGATGGTCCAGCGGGTGGTGGTGGAGGAGCTCCGTGGGCGATGTCGCCTGGTATGGGTGTGGGCCCAAATCTAGGGTTCACGGTGAGCCGCATTTGGGTGAGACCTTCGCTGAGTTTCTGGAACTCGTGGAAGTCCTTGAGCATGTGTCTGGCCTTGTTCTTACCATCTTGTTTGTCGATGTAGAAGTGGATGGTGCAGGGACCAGACAACTTATCATATGCCGAAGGCTCGTCGTCGCGGCTGCGGCGTTGCCACGTCTGCATGGGTCGCCCACCGTCATAGTAGTTGTTTCCGCAGTATCCGCTGTTGCAGTTGCCGTCATTGAATCGGACGGCGTATCCATCCACGACCATGTTGACTCCATCACGTTCATCATAGACGCACGATCTTATTTTGCTACGGCATTCGCGTCTGCGGCCGTAGTCGTCTTCGTCATCCGAATGTGATCGGGTGAGGGAATCTTCACCATCTGCCCACCGGTTGGCGATGTCCATGAGGTGGTCAAGCGTCTTGGGCTTGACGCACCCAAGCTCTTCCTTGAAATCTAGGCGGTTGACACCATCTTTGAAGGCGTCGATTGCCCTTTCCTCGGATATATGTGCAGTGGAGTTCTTGATATGAGACCAACGGAGTATGTACGAGCGGATGACTCGCTGGATCATTGAGTGCACGCCCGCAGCTCTTCGATTGAAGCTGGCATTTTGCTGGTGCCCTTGAAGTTGTGGATGAAGTTGTATGCTAGCTCCTCCCAGCTTCGGATGGATCCAGAAGATAGGCTGTTGAGCCAGACTCTGGCTATGCCTGTCAGCTGCAGCTGAAGGAATTGTAGGGCGGTGTTTTTGTTTCTGCCGTGGAGCTTGACTGACGAGAGGTGATCGTTGAGCCAGGCATTTGGTTCATGTGTGCTGTCGAAATTCGGATTGTCTGGAGGCAGCTTGAAATTTTTCGGCATCCTCATTCACCGAACGGATCTGCTAAAGCACCTGGCGCCGCACAGCTCTCTGTCATCCTCCTCGTCAGACTCAGTTGAGCATGCGTGTTTGGCACGTGCCTTGTCGTTGTGCTGGGCGAGCTCGCTGCAAGCGTCATAGTTGCTACTATGGTGCCGAGGGATCTTGCGGCGTCGGGGCAGGTCGTGTTCATCGTCTTCGGATGAGGGCGTAGGGCTGCGGTTGAACTTGACCGTAACTTTTTTCTTTGGCTCCGCAGGAGATTCGTTGTGGAGCGCGGCTGTGACGAGTCCGAGGCCAGCTAGTGCGGACTTGTGCATGGCACTCTTCGGGTCACCCACCGAAGGTGGATGGGACGCGAGATATGTAGTGGCTGTCATGATCGCAGCCTGCGGTGTTTTCGGCATGACGTTACCGTGCGAGCCCATCATCATGAAGGACGTATTGAGGACCCGAGTGACCTCGCATCGCGCGGAGGGGTCCATGTGCTCTGTGCGGGAGCGATACTTGTTGGCGTTGTTGCTATGCGAGCTGGAGCCACCGGCGGCGAAGAGCGCAGCTCGCCACGCGCTGGATTCCACAGCTGCCTTCTTGCGCTTGTCAAGCTCCTCCATCAGCTTCACTTGTCGGTTGTGCTCATCGATGAGGAGGATGTGGTAGGCCATCAGTAGATCCTGTGAAGCATTCACAGGTAGGATGATGTTTCCCACCACAGCTTCGCGTGCCTGGCGCCAGCCTTCCTCGTTGAGGTTGATCTTGTCGTAGGCGTGGGTGTCACCCTCATTGGGCCTGTTAGGCGGATTTCCCTTGTTTCCTCTGTTCTCAGCTTGCTGGTTGGGAGGAGGGTTGGGTGTGCTCGAACCTTGCGGCAGTTCTGTTTCGCTCTAGATGACGACAGCACATAGATAGAGCCCGCGGACTGGATCGCTGCTGCAGCAGCTTTCTGATCCGGAACCGTAGGTTCCTTCATCTAAGGGAGGGCCGCATAGATCTGAGTTCTAGCTGCTACTGTCATCTAACTCATCTGTCAGCATCGACGCGTGTAAAGCGCCTATTGGCGGGACCCATGAAGCAGGCCTGATGGATGGTGGAGGCAGCCACTCTAGGAGGCAGAGGGTGTCGGTCTGCCCCACCTGGAAGCAGAAGCTCCCGAACAGCATATCAAGCCCGTCGCCGACGGACTCGAAATTCCTCAGGGTGGATGGTGAGTGGGCAGTGAAGTCGAAGGCACCGAAGAGGAGGTGGATCTCCATTTCTGATGAGTTATAGATTGATCCAGATGGAACCTTCATGACTGCACAATCAGCATCCCCAGTTCCCACAGACGGCGCCAATTGACGAGGTTCGATCTCATCAATGCCCATTGTTATGGACTTGGGTTTTGGAGAAGATGGGGATGCTGGAGATCGCGGAACGGTTAACATACAAGCAACGCGAGACATGAGATTTACCCAGGTTCAGGCCCCTGGAGGGAAAACCCTACTCCTGCTTGTCTTCTCTTGATTACGGCGGAACCAAATATTACATGGGTGCACAGATGTAATCTGGCGTGGAGGTGTGTATGCGGTGAGTTGAGATCCTTCTCGCCGTACCCTCCTGGCCTTTATATAGATAGGCAGGTCCTGGGCTTAGGTCAAGTCGGTTACAGATTAGGGTTGGTACCATTTCAAATTCTATCTACTCTAGACTTGTCCTCCAAGGATCCGAAGATGTCATGGGCTTAGGCCACCCGAAATATTCATGGGCCACGTGTCTTTGCCGTGGGCCTTTCTTGGGATGGACCAGGTATACCAATGTCGTGTACCCGTGGGGTATAACCATGTCAACTGGAAGGAGGGGAGAGATGGGCTTAAATAACCCCTGCCCAGAAATGTCGTGGAGAAGTTTGGGCACGGATTACCTCCCCCACTAGGGGTGGACTATCCGCCCTGGGGGAAAATCCACCCTAGAGCTGGAAAGTCCGGGGGAAACTCCGCCGCCCACACAGAATGCCACGCCGAGTTATCTTGATGAATTTCCTCGAGAAGGGCGGATTATCCGGCCATCCCAAGGGGCGGATTGTCCGCCCTGGGGAAAAATCCGCACCAGGGTCGGAAAATCCGTGGGATTATCCGACCCCCAACATAGTGCACGGTGCCATGGCACCCTTTGCAAAAATCCTAGGGGGAGGATTATCCGGCCTGCGCAAAGACTCCAACCCAAGCTAGACAATCTGAGGGAATATCCGCCCCCATGTAGTATGTCGCGCCCTTGCTTCATTTTTCAATTGGGAGGGGAGGATTATCTGGCCCCTGGCAGGGGCAGATTATTCGCCCCCAAAAACACCTTTGAGCTCCTTTTGATTTTGCTAAGACATGCATCACTTCAACACACATTAAATAATCCTTATGATATTGTTACCTAACACACAAAACACTAGAGATCATGAAATGTTCTTTCAGGGTGCTCCTGGAATCCATCCAAGATCTTCGGCTCCTTCCCTGGAATCTCCGATTGCCAGCACCAGGACCGGAGTCTCCGACCCCATGTCATTGGAGTCTCTGGACTGGGCATCAGGCCTACGAGCTATGAGTTGGGCCTCAACCCATGCAACGCTCCAAACCTAGTGTTATGCCTGAATTGTCCATGTTTAAGTGGCTGGCCAATATATATGCTAACATGGGCATGGCCTGTCGGGTTCCCATCATTGGTATACCTGGTGTAGATCCAAGGTAAGACCCATGAGGCACATAAGGAGCCAAAAAAATTGGAAGCATCTAAATCCCAGGAACTAGACGTGGCGAAGAATGCAAAGTCCATGACATAGCCTACATAGTCTTAGACTTACCTTTTATTCTCTAACTGACCCATATTGGACTCTAAGACCTAGCTTATCATATAAAGGCTGGGAGGAGACGAGAGGGATGTCATGGTGGTGACATGGCAGATGTCATGGGTAGGCTAATGATGGGGCCAATGTGTGCTAGAGGGATCCGGGGATTGATGATGTACTAGTTTCTACACACGAAAAAGTCACTCACGATCCTTTCTTATATCAATAATGGTTACACTTGCTCCTTGAGCTGTATCAGAAGGAGAGGAGGAAGAAGCACTCAACTACCCTCTAAGTGTAAAATGAATCGATCGCCCCTCTTTGGAGGTCCTGGCTCACCTTATAAAGGGGTGGCCAGGTTACATTAGGGCTGACGTGGATGTCATATTCCTCGAATATGCTCATCCCAAAATAGTAATTCGGTGGGGGCCTTTCCTTTTTTCTCTTCTATCAACGGCAATAACCCAAAGCCCGCGACATGTGAGCATTGGGTTGTGGGACTGTGACCTCCATGATGCCTCTTCTGCTCTTCTGTCCCTCTGACCCTTGTCTGTAGCGCTTGACACTATACAAATTCCTGAGGAGAGACAGAGCACAATGTTGATTTCGGGGCTCGTTCTCCCCTTCTCGAGAAAGCTTTCCCTGTGATTCGGCCTCGCCCTGTATGACTCGGTCAAGATCACACCTACAAGAACAAAACATAGTAGATACTGTGCCGACATATGTAATATGTCGACCGAGTCAAGCCTTATCAGCCTAACTTGGGTCAATCTGGTCCTTATTCGGCCGGTATTCATATTACTCAGCCGGGTCATCCTTTGACCCGGTCAATATCTCGACAGGCCTTGCCCTTTTACCTTAGCTCGACCCTACCTGGGGTCATCCCTCCAACAAGGGAGGAAACCTTAACCTTCGATTCCCACCAAACCGTTGTAAGTTGATCGCATATGGAAATCTAGCAACTTTTTACTCTGCATCAATAAAATTATACAAGCAGAAAGTAGGGTTTCCTCTACGAGGGCCGGAACCTGGGTAAATCTCTCCTCCCTTGTTTGTTTGATAAACCAACGAAATCACGAGCGTCACCAGCACACCCCTTTTCCCTGAAACCCAAGTCCATGACAATGGACATTGCCGAGGTTACCCATCGTCATATGCTGCCACCCCATCCTAGAAACCCTAGATTGAGATGATGAATTAGAGAGAGTTCTAGTATATGTAAGATTTGGGTTCCTCGCATAGCTACTCTTTCGCCTTGTGAATTGTAGTATGAATGTGCCAATCTTCACTATCTAGGTTCTAGTAGTGTCAATCATCCATAGTGTTCTATTGGTTGTTATTATTTCTTGTTAGAGTTCTATTGGATCGGGGGACCAGCAGGTAAGAAGGAATATGTTATTGGCTTGTACTTAAAGTTCCAGGGGTTGCTTTGTTAGGGTTTATTGCTAGGATCGGTTCTACGAGTTTAATACTATTTATCTTCATGTATGCGTGTGTTCTTCGTCCTTGCCCTCAAATCTTCCATGAATCCTTGAAGACTGGGCCAACCCTAGAGGCCAACCCTTATAAAAAATGGGATGTTTATGGCGTGGAGGTAGTAAGGGATCTCTTGGACGACTATTCTTGGAATTATATTTTTAACCGCCAAAGAGAGAATGTGCAGACTGATGGTGGTTATTTTTTTTTGGAAAAGAGCATATATTAATATCATGTGATACCAATTACACCTAGCCTCTGCAAAACACATTACCCTATTGACATTACGGATACACACAGTCGAAAAAGGGAGAATTACATAAAATAAAAGTCCAGCTACAGTGATCGGTCTCTTAAAACTACGGACCAAACACCACCAAAACAGCACCAGAAATCCAACGAATCCAAAAGCTACGCCTCCAAGACGGAACAGTGCGCAAGCGCCATCATCGTCATGATAAAAGACCATATGTTTTCACCCTAGAGAAAGTCCGTACTCACAAAACAATGTCTTTAACAAGATCATTGCTAGACACAACCAGTTAAGGGCAAACCTTGGGTTTTCACCTTACAGGTTTAGACACTGAATTCCTCTTGTGCTATCGCAAAACACCAATTCAGCTGCTCCAAGTCACAAAACACCAAGCTAGAATCCCTACACCACTAGGACTAAAACTTTCATTGTCAGTTCCCGGCTTCCATGCCATTCTACGCGTCAAGCATGTACTATGATGGCAACATACCCAGGGCTTCACAAGCACACCCTCTGAAACCAAAATGGTGGTGGTTATTTGTGTATGAGGAACTTCGCGAGAGGTATCTCTGCAATAAAACTGCTGGATCGAAATGGATATTACAAAGATCAAAGTGGGTGAGAATGAGGACGAATTCATGATTGTTGTTGGTCGTTGGAGAGCAGTTGTCGGGCAGTTTGATCCATGGAGTTGACACTTGACAGCATGAATGGCAGGGTTACACTTCGGTCGTGCGTAGTCAGTGAAGGTGTATGGTGAGGCAACCATGGAGCCACAACACATTGGGCAACAACTGTATCGGTTCTGCAATGGAGTTGTCACTACAGTAATGGCGCTGTGTGCTGACGGCCAAAGGTCGGGGCCGTCGGCGTAGCACCGGGCCAGGCTATCCCATCTTCCGAGCCCTCGGTGTAGCGCAGCCGTCGGCGTAGAGGCAGGTACGCCGAGGGTGACCGTCGGCGTAACGTAGACGTCAGCGTACGGGGTGGCCACGTGGCACTAGATAGGCCAGGCCGGGACGGACCCTAACAGCGTCAGCATTACGTCGAGAGCCGTCGGCGGCATAGTCTACGCCAACGGTCACCCTCGGCGTACGTCCATCCTACGCCGACGGTGACCCTCGGCGTACAGCTGTACATTTTTTTCCTTACCAAATTATTTGTATTTATTTATTAGTATCAATTATTTAGGTTATATTTTATCATTTGGATGGATTCGTAGCCTCCAAATAATAGTCTTCACGCCCACATGAAATGTCGAATCTTCTCACAAGTTGAGACATTTGCATGTTTGTGTGTTATTATCACATGTGCGTGATATTTATATGTCACAAATTTTTGTGAAGTTGTTCAAAGATTCAATCACATGTGCGTGTCCCCCCTCGCAGGCATGCGGAAGCGAAGGTTCTGGACCCATGTAAGGGGGAATCTCCCCGTTCCGGTGAAACCGGGTAGGATTGTGCCCCAACTTGTGAACCAACATGGTTTTACATCATCCTATGACCTAAACAAATACAAAACAAGAGAGAGCTACGCCGGGCTACCCCTGTCAGAGGAATGTCTAGGGGGTAGACGATCCGAGTGTGCACAGATCAGGGTTTCGCCGGAGGAAGACCACGAGAACGATGGAATCAGATGAAAACTTTCATGTGTCCCTAGCATATGTGTGTGACTGTGGTGAAAGGTTGGTATAGGTGCTTGCATGTGTACCCTCTCGCATGCATGCGCTCTAACCTAGAAGCGAAGGTTTGGGACCCGTGTAAGGGGGAATCTCCCCATTCCGGCGAAACCGGGTAGGATTGTGCCCCAACTTGTGAACCAACATGGTTTTACATCATCCTATGACCTAAACAAACACAAAACAAGAGAGAGCTACGCCGGGCTACCCCTGGCAGAGGAACGTCTAGGGGGGTAGACGATCCGAGTGTGCACAGATCAGGGTTTCGCCGGAGGAAGACCACGAGAACGACGGAATCAGATGAAAACTTGCATGTGACCCTAGCATATGTGTGTGACTGTGGTGAAAGGTTGGTATAGGTGCTTGCATGTGTCCCCCTCGCATGCATGCGCTCTAACCTAGAATTCTGGACCCGTGTAAGGGGGAATCTCCTTGTTCCGGTGAAACCGGGTAGGATTGTGCCCCAACTTGTGAACCAACATGGTTTTACATCATCCTATGACCTAAACAAACACAAAAAATAGAGAGCTATGCCGGGCTACCCCTGTCAGATGAACGCCTAGCGGGGTAGACGATCCGAGTGTGCACAGATCAGGGTTTCGCCAGAGGAAGACCACGAGAACGACAGAATCAGATGAAAACTTGCATGTGTCCCTAGCATATGTGTGTGACTGTGGTGAAAGGTTGGTATAGGTTCTTGCATGTGTCCACCCTCGCATGCATGCGCTCTAACTTAGAAGCGAAGGTTCTGGACCCGTGTAAGGGGGAATCTCCCTGTTCCGTTGAAACCGGGTAGGATTATGCCCCAACTTGTGAACCAACATGGTTTTACATCATCCTATGACCTAAACAAACACAAAACAAGAGAGAGCTACGCCGGGCTACCCCTGTCAGAGGAACGTCTAGGGGGCTAGACGATCCGAGTGTGCACAGATCAGGGTTTCGCTAGAGGAAGACCACGAGAACGACGGAATCAGATGAAAACTTGCATGTGTCCCTAGCATATGTGTGTGACTGTGGTGAAAGGTTGGTATAGGTGCTTGCATGTGTCCCCCTCGCATGCATGCGCTCTAACCTAAAAGCGAAGGTTCTGGACCCGTGTAAGGGGGAATCTCCCCGTTCCGGTGAAACCGGGTAGGATTGTGCCCCAACTTGTGAACCAACATGGTTTTACATCATCCTATGACCTAAACAAACACAAAACAAGAGAGAGCTACGCCGGGCTACCCCTGTCAGAGGAACGTCTAGGGGGCTAGACGATCCGAGTGTGCACAGATCAGGGTTTTGCCGGAGGAAGACCACGAGAACGATGGAATCAGATGAAAACTTGCATGTGTCCCTAGCATATGTGTGTGACTGTGGTGAAATGTTGGTATAGGAGCTTGCATGTGTCCCCCCTTGCATGCATGCGCTCTAACCTAGAAGCGAAGGTTCTGGACCCGTGTAAGGGGGAATCTCCCTGTTCCGGTGAAACCGGGTAGGATTGTGCCCCAACTTGTGAACCAACATGGTTTTACATCATCCTATGACCTAAACAAACACAAAACAAGAGAGAGATACGCCGGGCTACCCCTGTCAAAGGAACGTCTAGGGGGGTAGACGATCCGAGTGTGCACAGATCAGGGTTTCGCCGGAGGAAGACCACGAGAACGACGGAAGATCTACGCCGGAGGAAGACCATCAGTGTGTTGCAAGGTTGGTATAGGTGTTTGCATGTGTCAAACCTCGTATGGATAAGTCTATGTAGGGTAGATTCGCGGGTCCCACGTCTAGGGTTTGCTTGGAAAACAAGCACAACACAAAATAAAAGAGTATATAGTAATAATATATTATTGTTTCTTCTATAATAGTATAGAACAAATAATATATTATAATTTTTTATATTAGTAGACACCAAATTAATATTCTTGTTGAAAGGATACAGATGTCGCCTAGAGGGGGGTGAATAGGCGATTAAAACTTTTCCTAGAGTGGCTCAAAAAAGGAGGAATAAAACTAGTATTTACTTTGTACAGCACAACCTAGAACAACTAAGGTTCAACTATGTGCACCAACAACTTATGCTAAGCAATACAAGCAACAAAGTGATAGCAAGATATATATTACTTCAAGCACGGAGGCTATCACAATGTAAAGTGCATAAGTAAAGAGCTCGGGTATAGAGATAACCGAGGCACGCGGGGACAACGATATTTTACCGAGTTCCTCCCAACATGGAGTACGTCTCGTTTGGAGAGGGCGTGGTATCAAACCACCAACGCCACAAAAGGCCTCCCTTATTCTCCGGTAAATCTCACCCCAATGGGATCGATCCACACTTCCACTATCGGTGCACTTGTCGGTGGCAAACCGGAACCTCTCACAAGGTTGGGGCACTTATCCACAACTTAATTGGAGGCTCCCAACAAACGCCACCAAGGCCACAACCTGCATCACCAACAAACCTTCTAGGGTTCCAAGAACCCAAGAGTAAAAAGCTTCTCAACTTTCACTCACCAAATCCTCCTGGGATAACTCAAACCGATGCACCAAAGGCAAATGGCAAGAACACAAGTAGTGCTCAAATCCTTCTCTCCCAAATTCTACCAAAGCTAGAAAAGCTTGTGGGGGAATAAGAGAGGAAGAACAATGGAGGAAATCCACAAAGGACTCCAAGATCTAGATCCCAAGATGTTCCCCTCACTTAGGGGAGAGATGGATTGGTGGGATTGTAGATCTAGATCTCCTCTTTCAAATCCCTAAAGCATATGCAAGAATCAAGGGAGGGATTGAAGGGGGAGAAAGCTCAAGAGGGTCAAGAATGGAGGAGAAAGCCTGTAAAACTCGAGCAGTTGCATTGGGGAAGAAGGGACCCTTTTTATAGGCCCACAGATTTCTGACCATTTTCTGCCCGTTGGGGAAAAGTCAGACCGGAGACTCCGGTCTACACCGGAGATTCCGGCCCAACCTCCAGACCAGCCTCCGGACCGCCCATCTGAATGACCTGGGCCATCCAAGACCCAACAAGACCGGAGACTTCGGTCTTCCAACACCGGAGACTCCAGACTGAGGAAACACCGGAGACTCCGGGGTAGCCTCCGGACCTGGCTCCGGACCCCCATACAGTATGTCCCAGCCCTGATTTTGAACGCCCTAACGTGGATTTTGAAGTCACCACCGGAGACACGATCTTCTTTAGGTTCGGGTCCCTTAAACCAGGCCTGGACTAATCGGTACTTACATGGTTATACCCTACGGGTACGTAACTTCAGCATACCTAGTCCAGCCCAAGGAAGGCCCACGGCAGACATACGCTGGCCCATGAAGATTTTCGGGTGGCCAAGGCCCATGACGTCTTCGGATCCTTGGAGAGCAAGACTAGAGGAGATAGGAAATTCAAAGGGGTAAAACCCTAGAACTTGTAACCGACTAGGACTACGCCCGGGACCTGCCTAAGTCTATATAAAGGCCAGGAGGGCACGTCCTAGGGCAACTCGACTCATACTTTCGCACACGCATCCACGCCAGATCGAATCTGCGCACCCTGTAACCTTCGGTTCCGCCGTAATCAAAGAGCAGACAAGCAGGAGTAGGGTTTTCCCTCCGGGGGCCTGAACCTGGGTAAATCTCGTGTCCCCTGGTTGCTTGTCTGTTAACCGTGCCACGATCTCCAGCATCCCCATCTTCTCCAAAACCGAAGTCCATAACAATGGGCATTGACGAGATTAAACCTCGTCAATTGGCGCCGTCTGTGGGAATTGGGGCTGTTGATTGTGCAGTCGTGACGGTTCCGACCCGCTCGATCTACAACTCCGCGGCGACAGAGAATCACCTCCTCTTCGGCGCTTTCGACTTCACCGCCCACTCGACGGATACCATGAAGGATTTCGAGCCTGTAGGCGACGGACTTGAAATCTTGTTCGGGAACTTCTGCTTCCAGGTGAGACAAACTGGCACCCTCCGCCTCCCTGAGCGGGTGCCCGTGCCGTCAATCAGGCCCACTTCATGGGCTCCACACCCCGTGCTACGCACGTCACCATCAACAGATGAGTTCTACAGCAGCAGCTGCTGCAACTCCGATCTGTGCGATCCACCTTCGGATGAAGGGACCTACGGTTCCGGATCCGAAAGCTACGGCAGCAGCCAACCAATCTGCAGGAGCTATCTGTGTGTCGCAGTCATCCAAACCGATGAAGAAACGCCTAACCCGCCGCCCAATCGAAATGGCGAAAACGGCGAAAACAGAAGAAGCCAGTCCCCCCCACCCAACAGGGAAAGCAACGGCCACGTCATCCAACTTAGCAAAGAAGGATGGTTCCAGGCTCGCCGTGCCGTCGCAGGCGACATCGTCTTACCTGCAGATGTCTCACGTGACCTACTGATGGCATACCACTACCTCCTCATCGAGGAGCACAAGAAATAAGTCAAGATGCAGGAGACGCTCGACAAACGCAAGCAAGCAGCCTCCGAGTCCAGCGCGCGATGAGCTGCGCTCTCCGCCGTGGCACCCGGCTCTAGCACAAACGGAAACCAGGGAAACAAGCACCGCTCTCGGGTGGAAAACATGGACCCGAAGGAGCGGCGTGACGTGACCCGAACTCTCCACACATCGTTCATGGATATGGACGCTGACGGCAACATCATCCCGAAGACGCCACAAGCTGTGATCATGGCAGCCACTGCGTATCTCGCGGCTCACCCACCTCCGGAGGGGGACCCGAAAAGGGCCATGCATAGGTCCGCACTCACCGGACTAGGACTAATCGGAGCTGCGCTCCACGAAGACGCTCCTGCGGAGCCAAAGAAGAAAGCTCCGGCCAGGCGCGACCGGATCCCCACTCCCTCATCCGAAGATGAAGAGGAACACGATCTTCCTCGAAGGAAGAAGAGCTCGCACCGCCATAAACGCGACTACGACGCCAGAGACAAGCTTACACAGCGCAAGATCGACAAAGCACGCGCCAAACGCGCATGCTCGTCTGAATCTGAGATGGATGAAGACGAAGGAGAACTCTGCGGGGCTCGATGCTTCAGCAGATCCGTTCGGCGAACATAGATGCCACGCAACTTCAAGTTTCCTTCGGATACTCCGAAGTTCAACGGCACGCAAGATCCAAAGTACTGGCTCAGTGACCATCTGTTATCCGTCAAGCTTCACGGAGGCAACAAAGAAACCGCCATGCAATGCCTTCAGCTGCAGCTGACAGGCGCGGCGCGGGTATGGCTTAGCAGCCTATCATCAGGATCCATCCGAAGCTGGGAGGAGCTCGCTTACAGCTTCATCCAAAATTTCAAAGGCACCAGCAAGCGGCCCGCCTCAATCGAAGAGTTGCGAGCCTGCACTCAGAGAACGGGTGAATCTATTCGCTCGTACATACTACGCTGGTCTACAACCAAGAACTCCGCAGCACACATCTCCGAAGAGAGGGTCATCGACGCCTTCAGGGACGGCGTCAAGCGCCCAGACTTCAAGGAGGAACTTGGGCGTGTAAAGCCCAAGACACTTGACCAACTCATGGAAATCGCCAACAGTTGGGCAGACGGCGAAGATTGCATCCAGCGGGCGCAATCAGATGAAGAGGACGACTACGGCCGAAGACGCGAACGCCGCAGCAAGAGGAGATCGCGCGTCTACGAGGACCGCAACGGACCCGACATGGTCGCAGCCGGCTACGCCGACCGCCGTAACGACAACAGCCGCAACAGCGGAGGATACCGCAACGGAAACTTCCGCGACAACGGACGACCAACACAGTCGTGCCAACGCCGTGACCGCGACAACGGACCCTCAGCATTCGACAAACTTTCAGGTCCATGCACCATCCACTTCTACATCGACAAACAGGATGGCAAAAAGAAAGCCAGCCACATGCTGAAGGACTGCCGCGAGTTCCAGAAACTCAGCGAAGGCATGGTGCATATGAGGCAACAGGCTCCAATTCCTGCGTTCGGAAACACACCTGCGCCAGGTGAAATAGCACACGGAGCTCCTCCACCGCCGCCTATTGGAGGCCCAAATCAACCAGTCGCACCAACGCAAAACAACGCCGTGGTCGCATACCTCCCACCAAAAGGAGCACTCAATATGATACAGAAGGGACGCCCCACAAATAGGGTGCATAAGAAAATCACCCGACAAATCAACTTGGTCGTGGCAACTCCGCCTGCAATCCCTGAGTACCTCAGCGGATCGGAGTCCTGCATCACATTCACTCGCGCGGATCACCCTTGCCAGATCCCTCGCCCAGGTCATGCTGCCCTGGTGCTGGAGGCGCAGATCGGAGGCTTCGAGATGAGTCGCGTCTTCATGGACGGCGGCAGCGGCATCAACCTAATGTTCGCAAGCACTCTAGCAGCTATACGGATCCCGCAATGCAGCCTGGAACAATCAGACACAACGTTCCACGGCATTGTCCCAGGGAAGGGCATCTTCCCCCTAGGCAAAATAGGGCTCGACGTCATCTTCGGGAAGCCGGACAACTTTCGGCAGGAGCGCCTAGAATTCGAGGTGGTGGACTGGCCGTCGCAATACCATGCCATCCTGGGATGTGTAGCATTCGCAAGGTTCCTGGCCGTCCCACACTACGCATACCTACTACTCAAGATGCCAGGACCAAGGGGTGTCATCACAGTCCACGGGAGCTTCACCCGATCGGACCAACGCGACAGGGATTTCAACAAAATCTCCCAGTCCTTCGGCATGCAAGACGAGCTCGTAAGGCTCCGCGAGGTGACGGACAATGGGCTACCCCCAGTCACAAGGCAGAACGCACCCGACATGTCCTTCGACTCCACCGTCAACACCAAGAAAGTGCAGGTCCATCAGACAGACGCCTCCAAGACGGCGCTGATCGCCAACGACCTCAGCACCGCATAGGAAGGCGCGCTCGTCGAATTCCTCCGTGAGCGCTGGGAAATATTCGCCTGGTGTCCTGCGGACATGCCAGGAGTTCCTAGGGAATTCGCCGAGCACGCACTCAATGTCTTCCCAGACACCAAGCCAGTCAAGCAGTCTATCCGAAGACTGTCGGAGCCACGAGCCGAAGCTATCGACAAGGAGATCAACAGATTACTCGCAGCAGACTTCATCCGGGAAATCAAGGAAAGCGAGTGGCTGGAAAATATGGTGATGGTCCCGAAGAAGGACACGGACATCCTGCGGATGTGCGTGGACTTCACGTCACTAAATAAACACTGCCCAAAGGACCACTTCCCTTTACCTCGGATCGACCAGATCATCGATTCGACTGTAGGTTGTGAGAAGCTCTCCTTCCTCGACGCCTACTCAGGCTATAACCAGATTCGACTCAAGGTTGAAGATCAAGAGAAAACGGCGTTCATCACACCGTTCGGAGTATTCTGCTACAACACAATGCCCTTCGGGCTAAAGAACACGGGTGCCACGTACCAGCGATGCATGCAGGCCTGCCTCAAGGACCAGATCGGTCACAACGTCCAAGTCTATGTCGACGACATAGTCATAAAAACCAAGGAGGCAAGAACACTTATTGACGATCTCCGCGAGACGTTTGACAACCTTGATCGCTACAGGATCAAGCTCAATCCAGAAAAGTGCGCCTTCGGCGTCCCCTCGGGTCAGCTGCTCGGGTACTTCATCTCTCAATGAGGGATCGAAGCGAACCCGAAGAAAATCAAAGCTATCATGACAATGGAGAAGCCGAAAAACCTCAAGGGCGTTCAGCAGCTCGCAGGGCGAGTAGCGGCACTAAGCAGGTTCATCAGCCGCATGGGCGAGAAGGCCCTACCATTTTACCAGCTGCTGCGCAAGGCAGACAAGTTCGAGTGGACACCAGAAGCCAACGACGTATTCGAAAGCCTCAAGCGGCTCCTCTCCACCTCGCCCGTTTTGGTCACGCCAAAAGAGCGCGAGCCCCTATTGCTGTACATAGCAGCCACACACCAGGTGGTCAGCACAGTACTCGTGGTCGAACGACCCGAAGAAGGCAAGACCCACGGGGTACAACACCCAATCTACTACCTCAGCGAGGTTCTCACTCCAACAAAACAGCGGTACCCGCACTACCAGAAGCTGGCTTACGGCATGTTCATGACGGCTCGACGACTGAGCCACTACTTCCAGGAGCATCAGGTGATGGTCGTCAATGAGGCACCCCTAAACAGCATCCTGAATAACCCAGAGGCCACAGGACGCGTGGCCCTGTGGGGCATTGAACTATCACCCCTGGACATCATCTACGAGAAGCGACACGCAATCAAATCTCAAGTCCTTCCAGACTTCCTGGTACAGTGGATGGAGCTGCAGCTGCCTGACACCCCACACATGTCGCAGTCCTGGACAATGCATTTTGACGGCTCCAAACGCGAAGCCGGAGCAGGGGCAGGAGTCATACTGACCTCCCCGCAAGGTGACAAGATGAAGTACGTCCTTCGGATGAAATTCAGAGCCTCCAACAACGAGGCCGAATACGAAGCCCTCATCCATGGCATGAAGATGGCAAAAATATGTGGCGCAACGCGCCTGGTCATCTACGGTGACTCCAACCTTGTCGTACAGCAGACGATGAATGAGTGCGACGCACACGCCGAAAACATGATCGCGTACCGCGCGCTATACAACGCACTCGAAGGATAATTCGACGGCTGCGAACTTCGGCACGTTGGAAGAGAGAGCAACGAGGAGGCCGATAGACTCGCCAACATCAGCTCCACTTGTGCAAAGGTACCACCAGGTGTGTTCCTCGAACAGATATGTGTGCCATCCATCAAGCGGAAATTCCCCAAGGGATCACCTGAAGAAGCAGAACACTCGGGGGCTACGCTACCCGAAGGTCATGAAGGACCCGAAAAGTTGGATACCGAAGTCGCCATGGTCAACCTTATGCAGTTCATGGCAGTCGAAGAAACTTGGACACGTCCATACCTCCAGTTCCTGATAAACGGAGAATTGCCAGACAGTCCGACAGATGCCCGACGCGTATCTCGTCGGTCAAAAGCCTTCACCATCATCAACGGCGAGCTGTACAAACGCAGCATTATGGGCGTACTACAACGGTGCGTCACCATCAACGACGGAAAGGCCATACTCCAAGATATCCACGAGGGCATCTGCGGCCACCACGCAGGTAGCCGCTCCCTCGTCGCCAAAGCTCTGCGAGCAGGATTCTACTGCCAACGGCCATGAGCGACGCGAAAGACATCGTCCGAAGATGCAACGGGTGCCAGCGGTTCGCCGACAAACCGCACGCACCTGGGTCCGAACTTCGACCCATACCCATAGCCTGGCCTTTTGCCCAATGGGGCCTTGACATGATCGGCAAACTGCCAAAATCCTCGAAGGGAGGACACGTCTTCCTCCTGGTCGCAGTCGACAAATTCACCATGTGGATCGAAGCCATGCCAGTCACCAACCAGAAGGGCAAAACAGCCGTCAAGTTCTTCGAATCCATTGTCTACAGGTTTGGCGTACCGCACAGCATCATCACCGACAGCGGATCGAACTTCATCTCCGAAGAATTCCAGGACTTTTGCGAAGGCCTCGGGATCAATATCACGTATGCCTCAGTGGCACACGCGCAAACAAACGGGCAAGTGGAAAAGTCCAACGGCCTAATCGGCACCGGCATCAAGAAGCGCCTCATGAGCTCACTCGAGCACAAAGCTGGAAACTAGACGAAAGAGCTACCGTCGGTCCTGTGGAGCTTACGAACTACGCCAAAAAGCTCCACCGGCTACACACCGTTCTTCATGGTGCACGGAGCTGAGGCCGTGCTACCAGCCGAAGTACGCCACCAGGCTCCACGAGTCGTCTCTTACAGCGAAGCCGAGTCCACGGCTGCACTCGAAGACGCCGTCGACACACTCGACGAAGCACGGGATATAGCAGCAGCTCGATCAGCGGTGTACCAGCAGAGTCTCCGCAACTATCACAGCCGCCGGCTGCGCCCAAGGTCCTTCGTCGAAGGAGATCTCGTCTTGCGACTCAAGCAAAAGCGACCGAACAAACTCGATTCACCATGGGAAGGACCCTACGCCATCACCGAGGTCATCCCAGGTGGCGCCTATCGCCTCAAGCACATGGAGTCTGGAGTCGCATACTCCAACCCATGGAACATCTCGCACCTGCGACGATTCTACCCGTAGCAACCTACCCCCCTTTTTACTCTCAATAAGGCTTTCAACCAAGGCTACTCGGCCGAACCATGTACCTCCTCCATTACGATATAAATAAAGCTAAGTGTCTCGCCCCCAACCTTCGGTTGACCATTTTCTGCAACTTTACTACATGCTACATACGCACTTGGGGGCTCCCCCCACCTCACGATTTCATCGACTGAGGACCAAACGTGTACACCTGAGTAGCTGACTACGTCAGGCAAACGAAAAATGCACGTACTCAATCAAAGCACTGCGTGCTCACAAACAAGCAAACTTTTACAACAAAGGGCACATAAACGCCCAGCCGCAATATACAAATTTTACATCTATTTGTTTATTTTCAGGTCCTACCTATTCTGAAGAATAACCTGAGCACGCTGCTCAAACAAATCTACAATTTGTTCGGCATACTGCCTTACAGCCGCGTAATGCGGACGCATGTTCCACTCGCCACCATCTGGTCGGGGAGGTGGCCCAGTCGCCACAGCAGCCAAATCTACGTCAGGGCGGTGCACCCTCACAAGAGACAAGGCAGCCTTCACCCCTGCGACGAGATGCTGTCGCACCAGCTCCTTGACATTGCTGGCACTCTGAAACTTCGTCAGAAGACCTGCAAGGGTCGTTGGCACAGCATCCAACGGAAACATGACGTGCAACACCGAGGAAAGTGATGTCTGCTCCTGGCGGAGCACCCGCGAAACCTGGTAGACACGATCCTGCACCGTCGCCAGAACTATGGCGCGATCATGATCCATCCAGAAGAAGCCGCCGGCCTCCATGTCCTGTTGAGTCAAGCAATTGACTCGAACAGCAATACGCTCCTTTTCTTCCCTCGGAGCAAGATTGGCACCTGCGACAACCGCACAAAACAAGAGTAAGGCCAGCAGGCTCACCCGAAGAACTGAGCTACAGCCCGAAAGAAGGATCAACTTACATTGCAGCTGCTCGGACAGCCGACCCAGCTCCGCCATCAAATACTCCTCTCTGGCTGCACCACGGTCTGCTTTGGATTTCCAAACGTCAGCGCGACCGCGTAACCCAAGCAAATCTCTCTCCAAGATGCGCACGCGATCTCGAAGAAAAGCGAGCTACGATGAATCATCCGATGATGCTCGCAAGGGCCTTTCGGATGAAGTGTCAACTGGGTCAGCACCCGAAGGAACCTATAGCAGCAGAAAAAAGAAGGCACACCGACATTCAGCCAAGGATAGAGCACAACTCGGAGGAATTCATTAAAATATATAAGGCCACTACGTGGCACAAGGATGGTACTACAAAATATATTTACAACAAAAATAGACTACAAACTACCCTACGTCTACTATGCCTAAGGCGGAGGGCACTACATCGCCTCAGAACCAGACTGCCTAGATTTGGCCTCGCCCTGCTGCCGCAATGCGTACTCAGACAGCAAGTCAATGAGCTTGGGCCCATATCGTCTGCAGCGAGCGGAGTAGGCGGCGAAGGCTACCTCGGATCCATCTGCAGTCGTCGGCATCCGAGAAGTAATCTGGGGCAGGTCCAGCTCTGCCCCAGCCGCCATGGCCATCGCCAGCCCGACGGACGCGCCAATGCCCTTCTGCTTGGGCTTGTACGCTGCAGGCGCTTCGACTGACAGAGCCTCTGCGAGGGCATCCACATCTTCAAGGGATGCGCCCTTCGGGAAGAGCTCCTGGTAGAAGCGACCAAGGACCTCTTTCGCCTTGGCAAGGGAGTTGACGACGGTGCTGCAGCGATCTTCGACCGCTACAGTGGCATCATCTAGAGCACTCCCATGCTCCAGAGCACCGCGGTCGAACTCGATGCCTGTGGCATCTGAGACAAAAAAGAAGAAAACATGAAGAAAGGCAACATAGAAGAAGATCCGTAGAAAAAGAAGCAAGTACAAAAGCTAACGCTCACCCGAAATAGCCTTGGCAGCAGCCATGAGCTTCTCCGCCACCCCTTTTTCACGAGAAGCCGCAACGGTGGCCAGCAGCTCCTCACGATATGCGGCCTCCTGCTGCAGACGCTCTTTTGCTTCGGCTGCCTTCGTCAGCTCCAGCTCAAGGCGCTCTCTCGCACTAGCGGCAGCTTTGGCCTTCTGCTCCGATTGGCCAAGGCTCTTCTTCACAGCATCGACCTCACGGAGAGAGTCGTTATGCTCCTCTGCATTTACAACAAGCAAGTGTCAAAGAACAGGACCAGGATAAGCAAGAGAAGTGCTACAAGGCAGACGAATACCTTGAAGCTGCCGCAGTTTCGCCTCCAGCGTCAGGCGTTCCTCCACCAGCCGCTTGGCCTCTTGGACAAAAGGCTGCAGCAACAGGCAATAGTAGTAAGAGTAGGACTTGGGGGCTACGCCCAACACAAAGAAGCATAAACAACATCAGCATACGAAGACACTCGAGGGCTCCCCCGTAACATCAAGCGGAAAAACTTACGTGCTCCGAAGGCGAACCCGCAGGCCCGCCTGCGAAATTCTGAGGCGCAACCACCAGCCTCTCCTGCACAGGAGGAACTGGCGCAGCTTCACCAGAAGTCGCCACTGTCTGAGGAGGAGGCGACGCAATGTTCGACTCCCCCATCATCTCGCGCGCACCATCACTAGAGCCGTCGGAGGATTGCCTGCATACGAACCAATCAACACAGGTGCCAAAATAACAAGGGAACAAAGGACAACAGTGGCAACAAGAAAACTTACGAGCCCAACGCGCTCAGGTCGAAGATAGGAGAAGCCCTTCGGGCCCTCTTCTCCTCCTTCTTTTCTTCCTTCTTCTGCTTTGCTGGCGGGTGCGGAGCAACAACCCGCACAGGAATGGCAGGAAGGGGAGAGGAAGAACCCCCATGAACATCATCATGACGCTCAAGGCCCAGAGGATTTCTGGGAGTCGGAGGAGTCGAGGCATCTGACGACTCGCTAGAGCTCCGTGATCGCTTGCGCGATTGGTCCTCACTCGATTCGTCGGCATCCTCCGCTGGGGATCGCGCTGACGGTAGCTCGGACACGGAATCCACCACTTCATTATCCGGGGCATTCGGATACCTTTCGGGCAACGGTGGTGCCATGCCCGGCACTTTGAAGCTCTGCAAAAGGAAAAGGAACTTTGTTAGCAAACAAAGGAAAAAGTACACAGCTGACAAAAACAAAAGGGGAGCACTACATGCGCAAATCTACACCTTCGGTACGACCAACATCGAAGAAAAGGGAGAAGTCAGCGACTTCCCCGGGATTTCTTCGTCGGCCTTGAACTTCAACAGCGCGCGAAGAGCCTTGTCAAGTTCCACTTCGGAGATTTTCTCACTCGAAACCCTCGTCGGATCACGGCGCCCAGAGTAAAGAAACATCAGATGCGCCCTCGCTTGGAGAGGCTGCACCCGACGTTCAAGAAACGTCCGGATGATGTCGACACCGTTCACCTCCTTCTCAGGAATCAGTTGGAGATCCTCCACCCGACGGTACAGGGCCTCTATCTCCGCCACCTCACCGTCTAAGATTTGGTTTTTCCAGGATCTTTTCTTCTCAATCAATTGGGAGGGGTCAAAAGGAACGAGACCAAAATCTTGCCCAGGCAGTACGGAGTCACGGATGTAAAACCATTTCCTCCGCCAGTACTGGACAGATTCGGACATGCAAAAGGAAAAGAATTGCACATTGGGACTGAGGGAGATGATGAAACCCCCAATGGGATACACACCATCCGAACCAGACTGCCTCTTCACGAAATAAAGCTTCCGGAAGAGGCCAAAGTGCGGCTCAATGCCAAGCCAACACTCGCAAAGCGTGATAAAACACGCAATGTGGAGAAGGGAGTTGGGAGACAGATGATGGAGTTGAACCCCATAGAAAAAGAGCAGTCCACGAAGGAAGTCATGGACCGGAAAAGAAAACCCGCGAATCATGAAGGCAACAAACATAACCCCATACCCAGATGGGGGACGGGGGATTACCTCATTGCCGGGGAGTCTCACGGCCGTCGTATCTTGCGGGATCAGGCTCCGCTCGCGCAGTTTGTGGAGATCGCTCTCCCGCGTTTCTGATCGCCGCCAGCCACCGTCGGTGACGCGAGCAGTGGCGGTGCCCTTCTTGCCTCCAGCGGCGCTGGTCCCAACTGCAGATGAGGACTTCTTTGTTTTCCCCATGGCGCTACGGCGGTGGTGGCGTTGCCAACGAAGAAAGACAAAGGAAATATGGAGGAAACTCTCAGCGCGCAGCAAGAATAGCTCAAGAACGAGGGGGCAGTGAATAGATGAACTGCTGCGGTGAAAAACAAACCACGATTTCACTAGGGATTATAACAGCAAAGACGACGCACGCTGGCCGTCCATCGAGAAGACCTAACGCCAACGGTAGATCTGGCCGTACACGTGTCAGCACCAAAATGAACCGTCGATACCACGCCGTCCACTACGTGCGGAAATCGAGGAGACGCCGTAATCATCTCCACGCTGCACGTGACCGGTCAATTCAAAGTCAGCAAGTGGGACCCACGCTTCGTCCAGTCAAGTCATCTCTGGCGTAGCAGACGCTTGAGGTCATCGATCGTAAGCACTGACGTCATCAAAAGCTATACTAGCACCACTTCGGCTCCACAGCTAAAAGTACTCACTCGAATCTACGATTCGACTAAATACTTGGGGGCTACTCCTATCAGGAGCGCTGGCCGCGCACCCGACAGACAAATGAGGACAAAATTATTTCTCTGAGTCCTACGTCGAGTTTACGACTCCACTACGGACTCGGGGGCTACTCCCATAGGGAGGATGGATTTAAGCATCCGAAAATTTTCGAGTCCTGCGGACCTAATGATTGAAACAATGCTTGAACTAAAAGTCTCCGTTCGAGTCTACGACTCGAATAGACACTTGGGGGCTACTCCCATAGGGAGCGCTGGTCGCGCACCCTATGAAATCTTCGACTGCGATCTTTCGGATCAGCACGCAAAAACTTTTTGGCAACTCTGCCCCAACAAAATGCTGAGTGAGCGACAATCTCCTTGGCCACCCGAAGCACCTCCGAGGTGATAAATGTTCGGATGTTGCGTCTGCGATGCAAAGATAAGACCTACAGATATCATCTGATGGCCTGGCATCGCACCTGACTGCGCTCTGCTAGTATGAATCCGTACCAGTAGGTACGATGAAAAATCCCGACGGACGCGTTGGGTACACCAATTAAAACCACTGGAATTCCACTCCTATAAGTCCTCCGCGGCCTGAGTTGAATTACGCCAGCATATGTTCCAGGCCCGGGTTAAGGGACCCGAACCTGAAGAAGATCGTGTTGTTTCATCCTAAGATAGTTAACTCACCCTGATCCATCGGGTGAGTCAGGCACACGCATCAACAATCCCTACACACATATACTATTAACATATAGCTGCTCCCGAAGGATGGAAGAGTCCTCAGCCGAATCTACGATTCGACTGATCACTCGGGGGATACTGACATGGTTATACCCTACGGGTACGTAACTTCAGCATACCTAGTCCAGCCCAAGGAAGGCCCACGGCAGACATACGCTGGCCCATGAAGATTTTCGGGTGGACAAGGCCCATGACGTCTTCGGATCCTTGGAGAGCAAGACTAGAGGAGATAGGAAATTCAAAGGGGTAAAACCCTAGAACTTGTAACCGACTAGGACTACGCCCGGGACCTGCCTAAGTCTATATAAAGTCCAGGAGGGCACGTCCTAGGGAAACTCGACTCATACTTTCGCACACGCATCCACGCCAGATCGAATCTGCGCACCCTGTAACCTTCGGTTCCGCCGTAATCAAAGAGCAGACAAGCAGGAGTAGGGTTTTCCCTCCGGGGGCCTGAACCTGGGTAAATCTCGTGTCCCCCGGTTGCTTGTCTGTTAACCGTGCCACGATCTCCAGCATCCCCATCTTCTCCAAAACCCAAGTCCATAACAATGGGCATTGACGAGATTAAACCTCGTCACCTGGGCCATCCAAGACCCAACAAGACTGGAGACTTCGGTCTTCCAACACCGGAGACTCCGGACTGAGGAAACACCGGAGACTCCGGGGTAGCCTCCGGACCTGGCTCCGGACCCCCATACAGTATGTCCCAGCCCTGATTTTGAAGTCACCACCGGAGACACATCCGGAAACTCCGGACCACACCGGAGACTCCGGTCTAGGTAGACCGGAGACTCCGGTCTGGACCAAATAAGAGGCAAACTTCAAATGGCGATATCTAGAGTTTGGAAACTCCGATTGACCCGAAACCAATTTTGTTGGAAAGAGGACAACAAGGGCTACCCAACAAAAAGTGGAAATATTGGATACCACCAAGAGAGAACATTTCATGTATTATAATGTGAGATACCTCTCTTGGTGAGAAACCATAAAACCTCAAAGATCAAAAACGCAATAAGATATAAAAGGGAAATCCGTTTTTGATGACCTAGAGATTGTTATGGAGATTACCACAAGCTCTATATCCTCACATGGATAATACCAAATAACAACCAAATATGATGATGCAAGTATGCAAAGGTTTGAGCTCTCTCTGAACGATGTGATCGAGTTACTCATTCGAGAGCCCCTCTTGATAGTACGGCTATCTATCCTAAACCCGGTCTCCCACTAACAACATGAGACCGGCAAAAGGGAAAACCTATCAAGATTATACCTTTGCCTTGAGCATTCTACTTGAGTTAGATGTAGACGATCTTGCCCTTCTCAAGATTGAACGCCTTTCTTAATTCTTCATCATCGATCCATGATCACCGAGGATGGCAAGCATCAAACATGAGATCTTCTATAGATGCCGCATTTTGAGCTTGCACAAGACATCTTCTTCGCATTTCATCGACCTTGAAGCCAACACATGCTCCAAGCCATGCCAATGGACAAATCCTACAAGTATAACTTAATACACACATTAGTCCATAAAGATTGTCATTAATTACCAAAACCACACATGGGGGCCCAACATGTTCTTTCAATCTCCCCCATTTTGGTAATTGATGACAATCCCTTTAAGAGGGTTTATATAAGGAATATTAATGAATAAAATGGTAATACCAATATCAAATACTACAAAAGTATGTGATATTAGTACCACCACCATATATAGAGCAAACTCCCCCACAATCTATGCATGTGTGATGAACTTGAATTTCATTGCATATATTGCCAATCATTATCATTGGTGGAGTTTCCTTTATATACCACATGCTAAGCAACAACAAAGATGCAAGAGCATGAAAGGCAAATTCTTAAGAACAAACTCAAAGCATAAACCATTTCCCTTAAACCCTCTAAAAATTCTCCCCCATTGGCATCGATTGCCAAAATGGGTGACAAGTTCTAGAAAGCCAATATAGTGATAAATCCTCCAAAGTTGTGCATTCGCACATATCCAGTGATGAGTACTCGGGAGGGAGTAGAACTATATTGAGGACCCGAAGATTGCCAAAATAAAGTCAAATGATGCAAGCAACTATAAGTCCGACAAACCAATTTGAAAACAACAAATGAGTCCAAATGGAAACTACAAGATATTATGATATGAACAAACGCGTGTTTGAAATAACAAATAGAGAAGTTCCCCAAGATTTGTGCACAATTTTAAAATAAATGCATTGGAATGCATAATGCACAAATATGGAATCCTTGCTCCCCCATAAGCATTTAAAACACAACAAATGGAAGATCAAATAAATGCTTAAATAAAAATAGAGAAGCTCCCCAAGATTTGTGCACACTTTAGATTTTTGTATGTGAATACAATGTGCACAACATGGAATCCTCACTTCCTCTATTTTACTTATAAAACAGCTTAGTGCAAATGAGCAAATACCAAGGCATAAAATTTGCAAGAAACAAATGGTTGAGCAATAAGTAAGAGACAACATATTAGCGGGCTCAACCACAAGGATGTGTGAGATGCATGACAGCATATTATAAGACTAGTACAAGGATGATCATTGTGTATCCACATAGTCTTCAATGAATGATATTGCTTAGTATGACCATACAACACACACACGAAACAAGGAAGATATCAAAACAAATTGAGTAACCTCTTTAATGTGTATAAGTTTATAAGTAGACAATCTTGAAAAGATATTGATCCACAAAGAAACATGTACACACAAAGTAGATACTTAAAATCAATAGAGAAAGATATCCAAAATGAAGTCATGACAATACCAATAAGATTTTTCTTGAAAGCATGGCCAAAAGGCTCAAATATCTTATTGTACATTGATGAGCTTCAACAACCAACACACCCCATACATTACAACAATCACCAAGGGAAAAGGAGAAAGTTGGAATATATGGAGAAAGGCAACAAGTATCACAAGGAGAAATCAACTAGCAAAATTTCACTATTGCACATGAGAGAAGTTGAGGAAAAGATAGGCAATAAAATTGCTAGATTGACATATTTGGGATTGGTGGATCATATGCATGATTTTGTATAGTCCAAATTATATGCACTCATCTCAACTTATGCACATTTACAATAGAGAGTTCTTTTAATACCATGGCTATAAATACAACAATAAATACAATAACAAGAATTCATGCCAAGATGCAACCTACAAAAGGTTGGAAGTAAGATAAATATGCATGAGCAAGAGATACTTATTACCGAGATATAATTGATAGGATGTAGAGGATATGAATTAGTTGATCATCCTATAGCTTTCCTCCAATTTTCATGTATGCATCAATTCTTCAAAATTGGGAGACAAACATCCAATCTATCTCCAATGTACCTAAAACACATTTAAGTACAAAATGGTCCCCAAACTTATTGCATCCAAAGTAGTTAGTGCAACTACAATACATAGGAGAGACTCCACATAATTATGTGCATATTGATATGAAATTGAATTTCATGCACAACTTAGCCGATGGGAATTGGTGGAGTTTCCCTTATATATTAGATCAAAGAAAGCAAACATGCCTTAATATAAACATATAGTAAATATGCATGCATAAAGCTTTCAAGAATCAAAAATGAGATACAATTTGAACAAAAACACCAAGTAAACCGAGTTGGCACACACAAGAGTGTGACAAGACAAGCGGTGTCCAAATTGTATCAGATAACCAATTCAACACATGAAAGAGCATAAGTTCAAAAATGAACTAGGCAAAAGCCAAAGAGCAAAAGATAGATAGAAATACAAATGCTCAAGGATTTATCTCATTCTAAAATGGTCAAAGTGTGAAACAAGGAATGAGACAAAACCAACTCCCAAAAAGAGTAAGGTTCCAAAAAGTAAACCAAACTTACCAAACTTTTCATGATTGCACAATATACCAAAATGAAAAGATCAAACTTCCAAGCACATAAAACCCAATATGTACCAAACAAGGAAGCATAAAAGGATTGTTCTAGATAATATAGGAGAGCTCTCCCAAAAGTAGTACATTATATAGAATTTTGCTTTTGAATGCAAAATGCACACAAATGAGATCATCACCACTACCTACATTAAATAAAACACACAAGAGTACCAATAAAATAATAAGATTCATAAGAGGCAAGGAAGGAATGGGAGCACACAAAACATTTACTTGGCCAAAGATAGGACACGATTAAGCAAAGGACAAAGTGACTATGATCAATAAATTCTACCATAACTTGACTACTCATTGTCCAAGGACAAGAAATATTGGGAATAATTTTCCCAAGGTAGCTTGCATGGATATCCAAGATCATAGTCACAACAAGAAGCATATAACTAAATATAAGAATTGAGCATGATACTTCAAGCAAGATTCTTGGTAGCTTCCAATAGTCACACAATCACTAGTGATTAGAGTAACTTGAAGCAAATGGTTTCCATGCAAATATATATATATATATATCTAAATATGAGGAAACACATACCAAGAATCATTCTCATATACAAGATCCAAAATAAGATCAATAAGGGCATTCAAGCAAATTGTAACTTGTATGAGCAAATGTGTCACATAGGAGCTAGATAATTATCAATATCAATTCTAAGTGACACAACCTCGAATATTCACATTTTCTAGGATTTGTAATATGCACTAAGCATATGACTCCCCCATAATGTGATACTACCATAAAACCAACACGAGGCAAAAGGATACAAATAGAGATAATTAATGGACATTATAAAACTTAAATTTCTCCTGAGAATTGTACCACATA
This sequence comes from Avena atlantica, assembly GCA_910589765.1. Taxonomy (NCBI): domain Eukaryota; kingdom Viridiplantae; phylum Streptophyta; class Magnoliopsida; order Poales; family Poaceae; genus Avena; species Avena atlantica. The sequence goes on from OU342739.1 coordinate 432,363,026, forward strand.
GAGACTAGACAATAATCCAATATAAATACTAGGTGGTATTCCTCATGTACACACAATTTTAGGATTGTGGAATGCCCAAGCATAACACTCCCCCAAAATGGGATAGTCCATTAATCTCTCACAAGAGCCAAATAAGATACCAAATATAACCAAGCAAGGCTCAAACATAAGAAACACACATACATGGTGTGCCACCTAATCATACACAAATATGCTTGATACTTCAAGATAATTAAGTGGATAGCACAACATGTACAAAAGCATGGAAGATACAAAACCAACACATGCACAAGGGGGCTAGTAACTTTCAATGTAAAGAGTTTAGCATATGTTACCGCACGGAGGAACATTGGGAATATAATATAATCATGATAATCCAAATGGCTTGGCTTGACAATAATAATTGATGAAGATCCCTCAATTCTTCATAATGTAGCCAAGACTCCAATGTCCTCCAACACACACCTATTGATCAAATTTTGGCTTGTTGGTCCCCAACCAAGTTGGGTCCTAAGAGGTTAGTCACAATAGGCTTGGCAAGCCAAATGGTTATTTTCTTGACACCATATTGAGCACCAACAAATTTGGCAAACACATTGCCAACCTCATTCTTACGAAGTGAATAAGCATCATCAATCAAGATAGGATGGGATGAGGAGTTACCAATAGTGCATGCGGAAGAAATGTGCCCCTTCTCACGGCATATGTAGCAAGTTCTACTCTTGCTATCTTTCTTCTTAGGTGAAGCCACACCTAGAGGAAGGGCTCGAGTGGTGCTCTTAGGAAGAGGCCCATTGATGACTTGAGGTGGAACTTGAGGCCGCTTCCCTTGATGCTTCACACTAAGAGGCTTTTTCTTCAATGTGCAAGATCTAACATGGTGCCCTTCTTCCTTGCACTTGAAGCAAACAATGTTGGCCAGATTCTTGACTTGATCTTGGCCATTATTCTTGTTGTCCTTGTGCTTCAACTTGATAGTGGACTTGTTCTTGACACTGGAGTTGAATCCAAGCCCACTCTTGTCATTGGGGGATTTTTGCACACTCAAGATTTTGTTGAGTGCGGCCTTCCCTTGATGACCCCTTTTCAAGTCATTCTTCAAAGAAGTGACTTGAGCCTTGAGCTCTTTGATTTCCTCTACATGGTTAGGTTCAACAAAAGTACTAGAGGAAGTAGATGCTACATTGTTAGAGCAACAAGGCATGAAATGTAATTCATCACGAGATATAGCATGGTTGTGAGAGGATGAATTACAAGGACTAGCACATGGCAATATAACATTTGGAGTAGATGTAGTGATAATGTCCACATGAGGCCCACTAGATGTTACCTTTGACATGATGGCCTCATGAGCTAACTTTAGCCTACCATGGGAGACTAGAAGATCCTCATGTGAGCTTGAGAGCTTAACATGACTTTCTTCTAATTTCCCATAGTTGCTAGTTAGCAAAGCAAGTTGAGCTTTTAGCTCAACATTATCCTTCGAAATAGATGCTTCACAATAAATGGAGTTAGTAGTACAAGCATCATCATTATTAGCAAGAGGTGAGGGCAACTTGGTAAGCTCTTTTGAATATGAAGCTTTAAGTTGCTCATGTGACTCGGTGAGTTTGATGAGCTCACCCTTGATGACCCTAGAGCCATTTTTGAGGTGCTCAAAATCCTCAAGGAGTTTATCATAAGCAACTTCAAGTTCATCATTTTTAATCTTGAAATAGTTTGCCACCACAAGTTCTCTATCATGGTATTCCTTTACTCTAGATAATTCTAGAGTAAAAGTCTCCTCAAGAGATTCTTTGGTGGTTTGTTCTTCTTCAAGGGAGTCCTTTAGTTGTGCAACTTCATTAGCATACTCATGCTCAAGTGCAAACTTTTCATCAATTAAGTTTTTTTGCTCCTCAATAAGATCATTGCCTTCAATGGCACAATTCAAGATTTCAAGAAAGTTGGAGGAAGCAATTTTATTTTTGAAGAGAGCGCTATAGACAACCTCTCCAATTTTCTTAATAGAGGTAATATCATACTTACTTCTATAATCATCATTATCATTCTCAACCTCATCATCATCATGAGATACAATGGGATTCAAAGAGGTTACCTTTGTTCCCTTAGCCATAAGGCACATGTGAGAACCGGAGGAAGGTGATGATGAGATTGCACTTGTAGCTCTATTCAAGACCTTTTCTTGGCCCATAGAATCTTCATTTTCCTCTACATGGTTAGCAACACAAGCACTAGAGGAAATGGAAGCATTTTTATCATGGCAACAAGACAACACAAGCATATCACCATGAGATTTATTCAAGTCATTTCTACATGATATGAAAGGACTATTAACACAAGCATGTAAGGAGTTTTGAGTGCTAGAAGTGTTAATGTCCAAAGATAGATCATTGCAACTAGATAGGGATGAAGGATTACAAGTAGTAATATCACTATCCATATTGCAATTTCTATCACCACTCACCATATCATTACCTTGTGAAAAATCACATGTTGGTGAAGTGGTAGACGATGAGAACTCATCTCGACCGGAAGTGGAAGCAACACAATCATCCTTAATAATGTTAGATTTGCTATATTTCTCTTGAAGCTTGGTCCATATCTCACGAGCGCTTGAATAAGGCATGATAGAAGAAAGAACTACATTGCTCACAACATGCAAAAGAATTTTAGTAGTTAGAGCATCTATATGAGAGTTCAACTTCTCCTCTAAAGATTCGTTTTGGGTATCCATAGGAGAAGAGAGACCCGCATATAGATATCCCTCGATAATTGGGTGAATTTACCGAAATAAATTAAGCATGCGAATTTTCCAAACATCATAATTTGTGCCATCGAATGTGAGCGTGTCCTTGTGCACTAATACCCTAGCCGACATCTTTACTCTCAAGGCGGTGAAGCCTAAAATGAGATACCGGGATCTGATACCAATTGAAGGATACGGATGTCGCCTAGAGGGGGGTGAATAGGCGATTAAAACTTTTCCTATAGTGGCTCCACAAAGGCGGAATAAAACTAGTGTTTACTTTGTAAAGCACAACCTAGAACAACTAAGGTTCACCTATGTGCACCAACAACTTATGCTAAGCAATACAAGCAACAAAGTGATAGCAAGATATATATTACTTCAAGCACGGAGGCTATCACAATGTAAAGTGCATAAGTAAAGAGCTCGGGTATAGAGATAACCGAGGCACGCGGGGACAACGATATTTTACCGAGTTCCTCCCAACATGGAGTACGTCTCGTTTGGAGAGGGGGTGGTATCAAACCACCAACGCCACAAAAGGCCTCCCTTATTTTCTTCGGTGAATCTCACCCCAATGGGATCGATCCACACTTCCACTATCGGTGAACTTGTCGGTGGCAAACCGGAACCTCTCACAAGGTTGGGGCACTTCTCCACAACTTAATTGGAGGCTCCCAACAAACGCCACCGAGTCCACAACCTGCAACACCAACAAACCGTCTAGGGTTCCAAGAACCCAAGAGTAAAAACCTTCTCAACTTTCACTCACCAAATCCTCCGGGGAGAACTCAAACCGATGCACCAAAGGAAAATGGCAAGAACACAAGTAGTGCTCAAATCCTTCTCTCCCAAATTCTACCAAAGCTACAAAAGCTTGTGGGGGAATAAGAGAGGAAGAACAATGAAGGAAATCCACAAAGGACTCCAAGATCTAGATCCCAAGATGTTCCCCTCACTTAGGGGAGAGATGGATTGGTGGGATTGTAGATCTAGATCTCCTCTTTCAAATCCCTAAAGCATATGCAAGATTCAAGGGAGGGATTCAAGGGGGAGAAAGCTCAAGAGGGTCAAGAATGGAGGAGAAAGACTGTAAAACTTGAGCAGTTGCATTGGGGAAGAAGGGCCCCTTTTTATAGGCCCACAGATTTCTGACCGTTTTCTGCCCGTTGGGGAAAAGTCAGACCGGAGACTCCGGTCTACACCGGAGATTCCGGCCCAACCTCCGGACCAGCCTCCGGACCGCCCATCTGAATGACCTGGGCCATCCAAGACCCAACAAGACCGGAGACTCTGATCTTCCAACACCGGAGACTCCGGACTGAGGAAACACCGGAGACTCCGGGGTAGCCTCCGGACCTGGCTCCGGACCCCCATACAGTATGTCCCAGCCCTGATTTTGAAGTCACAACCGGAGACACATCCGGAAACTCCGGACCACACCGGAGACTCCGGTCTAGGTAGACCGGAGACTCCGGTCTGGACCAAATAAGAGGCAAACTTCAAATGGCGATATCTAGAGTTTGGAAACTCCGATTGACCCGAAACCAATTTTGTTGGAAAGAGGACAACAAGGGCTACCCAACAAAAAGTGGAAATATTGGATACCACCAAGAGAGAACATTTCATGTATTATAATGTGAGATACCTCTCTTGGTGAGAAATCGTAAAACCTCAAAGATCAAAAGCGCAATAAGGTATAAAAGGGAAATCCGTTTTTGATGACCTAGAGCTTGTTATGGAGATTACCACAAGCTCTATATCCTCACATGGATAATACCAAATAACAACCAAATATGATGATGTAAGTATGCAAAGGTTTGAGCTCTCTCCGAACGATGTGATCGAGTTACTCATTCGAGAGCCCCTCTTGATAGTACGGCTATCTATCCTAAACCCGGTCTCCCACTAACAACATGAGACCGGCAAAAGGGAAAACCTATCAAGATTATACCTTTGCCTTGAGCATTCTACTTGAGTTCGATGTAGACGATCTTGCCCTTCTCAAGATTGAACGCCTTTCTTGATTCTTCATCATCGATCCATGATCACCGAGGATGGCAAGCATCAAACATGAGATCTTCTATAGATGCCGCATTTTGAGCTTGCACAAGACATCTTCTTCGCATTTTATCAACCTTGACGCCAACACATGCTTCAAGCGATGCCAATGGACAAATCCTACAAGTATAACTTAATACACACATTAGTCCATAAAGATTGTCATTAATTACCAAAACCACACATGGGGGCCCAACATGTTTTTTCACTTGTCTAATTTTGTTATTAATAAGGAAAAAAATCCCCCTGCTACGCCGATGGCAGCCCTCGGCGTACGCCTTGCCATCAGCGTAGCCTCATCCGTTTTTCCTTGTCCACCTCGGCCACTCATCTCTCCTATCTTACACCCACCCCGACCCCGACTCAGCCCCAGCCCGACCCCGCCGCCAGCTGCCGTCGCCCCCGTTCCTACCGCTAGCTGCCGCCGCTCCGCGAGCCCGCCCCCGACCTCGCCTCCTCCTCCCCCATCCCGAGCTCCTCCCCCACCTCCCATTCCTACCGCCCGACCTCCTCCTCCCCCATTCCCCATCCCCACCCGCCACTGCCTCCCCAGCGCCGCCACCGCCTCCCCTTCCCCTCACACCATCGCCTCCCCTTCCCCTCACATCCCCACTCCCCCACTTCCCCGCCGCCTCCCCCCAACCCCCACTGCCCCGCCGCCTCCCTCCCACCCCCACTGCCCCGCCGCCGCCTCCCCTCACCCCCACTACCCCCCCCCCCCCCCCCCCCTGCCTCCCCTACTCCCCCACTACACCGTCGCCACTCCCACCACCCCCACAGCCCCGCCGCCTCCCTCCCACCCCCACTGCCCCTCCGCTGCCTCCCCCCATCCCCACTGCCCTGCCCCCCCCCCCCCCCCTCCCCCCCGCTGCCTCCCCCACTCCCCCACTACCCCGCCGCCTCCCCCAATGCCCCACCCCTCCACCGAGCTCACCATCCCCCTTGGTTAGTTTTTTTTAATTTGTTCTTTTTTATTTTAGTTTGTAGTTTGTAGTAGTTTCTAGTTTTATTTTTAGTTTGTACTAATTTTAGTTTGTAGTAGTAGTTTGTAGTTTTAGTTTGTAGTAGTAGTTTATAGTTTGTAGTATGTAGTTTATCTTATGTATTGGTAGTTTGTAGTAGGTTGTAGTTTGTAGTATCTAAAGGTAGTTTGTAGTTTGTACTATGCAAAACAATAGTTCATGTTTAGTAAAAATGGATGAAATTTGCTAAATATATGTTGCATATGGTATGTTGTTTGTAGTTACCGGAGGGTGAGCGGGGGGAGTGTTTCGACGGCGGGGTCCTGGATCATCTTCGACGATTTGATCACGCTTCGAGGGTGAGAATCTGTTCGCCTCTCTTGTACCTAGGTTTATTTTTGTGTCTAGATCACCAAGTATGTCGCGTCACCTAGGCGTCATCCCGATCGTAAGCGTTACGCGACTTAATATGCATTAGTGGTCTCGCATATTTTGAACTGTAACGCTTACGGCTTTTATCGGGCAGTCGGCGGATTCGTAGTTGGGTATGATTCTCCCTGGCTCTACCTCAATTCAAGACAGGATTTCAATGGCGCCTCCTTGTTGTTCTCAGGATGCACATGCTCTTGTCTTTTGTCGAGACGTGTATCGGGAGAGCAGCGGTAAGGTGCTGCTGAAATTCTGCTCGGATCGGGGTAGAAATAGGGAGAACTTACCCAATCTACGAATTCGGCGGCTAGTTAGGACCCTCTTTTCCTATTAGACATGTAGGTTGATGAATGCGTAAAAATATGAAGCATTTAATCTCTTGTTTGATATAAAATGTTATATTTGTTGTTTGTCTCCCAACAAAGCAGAAGAGGATGGTTGATAATGGGTGGATGTACAGTGGTCGTATTAGTGCGACTAATAAAACAGACGATTGGGTACGGAACACTCATTTGTTAGTGAATGAGTTAGTGCGTGGTTCAAAGGCAATGGTTCGGGCACTTTGTCCCTGCGCTCATTGCACTAAGCGTCATCGTCAGGGAAAGGATGACATGTATAAACATCTTCTGCAATATGGGTACATGTCTAACTATGTCACGCAAGTCGATTTTGCTCGGTACGAACATGACAAAGGTGAGGTGATGCGTCAGCGGCTCAATGGCAATGAGCATGATGGGATTAGAAACATGCTAGATGATCTCATCGATGCCGACCAGCCGAATTCGCCACCTCCACGGGAGGAATCACCAGAACCGGAGGAACCGCTAGAACTGGAGGAACCGGAGCTAACCGCGAAGGCCTTCCTTGATATGATGGCCACGGCTAAGAGGCATCTGTATGAGGGTGCAAAGATTTCTCAGCTCGATGCCATCTCTCAGTGTCTAGCCGACAAGTGCCAGTACTCTGCCACCCGTTCTCACTTTGAAGCTAATCTGAGAACATGTGGTAACATGTTGCCCGAAGGGCATTGTCTGCCTAAAACCTTTCACGAAACGAAGAAACTCATGAAGGAGCTCAACATGGATTATGAAAAGATAGATTGCTGTCTAAAAGGCTGCCTTTTGTTTTGGAAACAGTTTGAGGGTGAAAAGTACTGCTCCATTTGTAAGGCCTCTAGATATGAAGAGATAAAGGGGAAGGATGGTCAGGTGAGGCAGTCGAAGGTCGCTAAGAAGATACTTCGGTATCTCCCATTCATAAAAAGAATCCAGCGGCTTTACTTGAGCGAGGAGACTGCCAAACAGATGACGTGGCACAAGAAGGGGAAAAGATACGAGGACGAGCACGGACGGAAGAACATGGTGTTGGAGATATGCCCTAGAGGCAATAATAAATGTAGTTATTATTATATCTTTGTGTTTATAATAAATGTTTACATTCATGCTATAATAGTATTAACAAGGAAACATTAATACTTGTGTGATTTGTAAACTTAATTTGAAGTCCCTAGTAAAGCCTCTATATAATACTAGCTTGTTGGTTAATAGATGATTGTGGTTTCCCTATCATGAACATTGAGATGTTATTAACAACAAGATCATATCGTTAGGAGAATGATATGGTGGACATACTCCTATAGATAAGCGTAGCATAAAGATCAAGTCATTTTAATAGTTCAATTGCTATATGCTTTCTGATACATAGTAATCTAATTCCTTCGACCATGAGATCATGCATATCACCTTTACCGGATGGATGCTTTGATGACATCAACACCACACCGTAACTGGGTGGCTATAAAGGTGGCATTTAGTGTTTGGAAAGTATTGGTTGAAACACATGGATCAAGAATGGGATTTGTCCATCCATATGACGAATAGATATACTCTGGGCCCTCTCGGTGAAATGTCATACAATTAGCTTGCAAGCATGTGACTGGCTCACAAGGGATCACATATCACGGGAACGAGAAAAGAGTACTTATCGGTAACGAGGTTGAACTAGGTATGCAGAGATACCGATGATCATAACCTCGGATAAGTAAACTATCGTGAGACAAAGGGAAATTGATATCGTATGTAAGTGGTTCATTCGATCGCAAAGTAATCGTAGAAATATGTGGGAGCCATATGAATTTCCAGATTCCTCTATTGGTTATTGTTCGGAGAAGTGTCTCGATCATGTCCGCATAATTCACGAACCGTAGGGAGACACACTTAAGGATTCGACGTTGTTTGAGTAGTTATGGAATGATGAGAAAGAGTCCGAATGTTATTCAGAGTCTCGAATGGGATTCGGGATATCACGAGGAGATCCGGAATGGTCCGGAGAATAAGATTCATATAAGGAAAGTCCCGTTTCGGAGTTAGAGAATGTTTCCGGTGTTTTCATCAGGAATGTTCTAGAAGGTTCTGGAATGTCCGGCACTCCAGGGGGGAAGGGTACATGAATGTGTTATATCAAGTTGGTATGATTGCATCATGTACTCGTTGTCATCGCTGAACAAAAATAGAGGGTTTATTCAAATCCTAGTTTGAAAAGTCAAACGGCTAGTTTGAAAGTCAAACGGCAGTTTTTGGAAAGAGGAGTGGGAAACCGAGTTGGGGAGGAGTTCCCTCCTCCAACCGCCGGCCCACTTCCAAGACGAGTTGGGGAGGGACTCCTCTCCCTCCCTTGGCCGGCCGGCCCCTCCACCTATATAAGGAGGGGCAGGGCTCCCTCCTAGAGACACACAAGATCCTCTCCTCCAAGCCCTAGCCGCCGGCGCCGCCACCTCCACTGCCGCCGCCGCCGACCTAGGTCAAGCCGCCGCCGCCTAGCAACCCTAGCCGCCGGCCAAGATTCCTCCTCGGCGTGTCTAAACCCTAGATCGTCGAGGGACTCTCTCATACTCCACCATACTCGCTCCGGCTTAAGGCGAAGCCCTGCGAGATCTCCCCTCTACTTCCGGTAACACGCCGTTGTGCTGCCGGAATCGCGAGGAGAGTGCTACAACCTCCGCTGCCTGCTGGAACAAGGGAGAGGAAGGTCTTCGTAGAGTACCGAATGTGTGACCGACTGCGGGAGCGCTGCCGGAACGCAGCGCCGGAAGGATCGTCTACGCGATCTTGAGATCGGGAAGAGTACGAATACATCACCCACGAGAATCCGCTCTCGTTAAACACTTTGGAATCTTCGAGGGTGAGTTATTCCATCGACTCGTTTCTACAATCTAGTAGATAGATCTTGGCTTGTTTGTTTGTATGCGATAGAAAATTTTTGTTTTCCATGCTACGAAACCCTACAGTGGTATCAGAGTCGTGTCTATATGTAGATTTGTTGCAGAGTAGAACACAATGGTCATTGTGGGCGTTGATGCTTTTATTGTCGATTGCTTCTTGTGTACTTTGCCTCTTGCGGTATGTTGGGATGAAGCGGCCCGGGCTAACCTTACATGACATCGTTCATGAGACTTGCTCCACACTTGACATGCAACTTGTATTGCATAAGTGGCTTTGCGGGTGCCTGTTTCTCCTAGCATAGTTAAGATCCAATTTACAACGGGTGATTAACAATACTAGTATCAATGTTGTGGTTCATATTCGTAAGTTAGAACGACACTTATTGAAATCCCCAAACCACGTAAAACATGCAAAGAAAGTAGAGGCGTCTAACTTTGTTTTGCAGGGGTGTGCAGTGATGTGATATGGCCATGATTGTGATTATATTTGATGTATGCAATGTTCCTTATTGTAAGTTGGCAACCGGCAGGAGCCATATGGTTGTCTTTAATTTATGTTAAGACCCGCGTGTCTATTCAAAGTAGTTGTAATAGTTGAAGCTGGTGGACGACAACCATGGAGAAGCGTCATTGACCTTGATGCAATGCCGGTGATGATGGAGATCATGTTCGTGCTAGAATATGGAGATCAGAAGCACAAATAAGAAAGGCCATATCATATCACATATTATGAATTGCATGTGATGTTAATCCTTTATGCATCTTGTATTGCTTAATAGACGACGGTAGCATTATAAGATGATCCCTCATGCACATGAATTTCAAGTCATAAAGTGTTCACCCTTAGTAAGCACCGTTGCTAAAGCTTGTTGTTTCGAAGCACCACGTGATGATCGATAGTGGAAATACACATATTAATAACATTGAAGCTAAACGTTTGAAATCGAGCGATAACTCGACCTATATGTGGCACTATCGTCTTGGTCACATTGGAGTGAAGCGTATGAAGAAACTCCATTCCGATGGACTTCTAGAATCACTTGATTTTGAATCACTTGAAAGATGCGAAGCATGTCTGATGGGTAAAATGACTAAGACTCCATTTTCTGGTATGATGGAGCAAGCTACGGACTTATTGGAAATCATACATACCGATGTGTGTGGTCCAATGAGTGTAGCATCGCGCGGTGGTTATCGTTATGTTCTTACCTTCACGGATGACTTGAGTAGATATGGGTATATCTATTTCATGAAACATAAGTCCGAAACTTTCAAGAAGTTTAAGGAATTTCAAAGTGAGGTTGAGAATCAACGTAACAAGAAGATTAAATTTCTACGTTCTGATCGTGGAGGTGAATATCTAAGTTACGAGTTTGGCGAGCATTTGAAGAAATGCGGAATAGTTTCACAATTGACACCGCCGGGAACACCACAACGTAATGGTGTGTCCGAACGTCGTAATCGAACTCTCTTAGATATGGTTCATTCTATGATGTCACTTACAGATTTACCGCTATCATTTTGGGGTTATGCATTAGAAACAGCCGCATTCACTTTAAATAGGGCACCATCTAAATCCGTTGAAACGACACCGTATGAATTATGGTTTGGGAAGAAACCTAAATTGTCGTTCCTTAAAGTTTGGGGTTGCGAAGCCTATGTAAAGAAGTTACAGCCGGACAAGCTTGAACCCAAAGCGGAAAAATGCGTCTTCATAGGATACCCAAAGGAAACTATTGGGTATACCTTCTATCATAGATCCGAAGGCAAAATCTTCGTTGCCAAGAATGGATCCTTTCTAGAGAAGGAATTTCTCTCGAAAGAAGTGACTGGAAGGAAAGTAGAACTCGACGAGGTTGTCGAACCTTCTCTCGAAATTGCAAGTAGCGCAGCACCGGAAGAAGTTCCTGTGGTGCCTGCACCAATTAGAGAGGAAGCTAATGATGATGATCATGAAACTTCGGTCGAAGTTGCTACAGAGCCTCGCAGGTCAACGAGAATTCGCACCACTCCAGATTGGTATGATCCCGTTATGAGTGTCATGTTGGTGGACAACACCGATGACCCTGACATATGAGGAAGCGATGATGAGCCCAGATTCAAATAAATGGCAAGAAGCCATGAAATCCGAGATTGGATCCATGTACGAAAACCAAGTATGGACTTTGGTAGACTTACCGGATGGCCGGAAGGCTGTCAAGAACAAATGGATTTTCAAGAAGAAAACAGATGCTGATGTTAATGTTACTGTCTATAAAGCTCGACTTGTCGCAAAAGGGTTTCGAAAAATTCAAGGAGTTGACTACGATGAGACTTTGTCACCAGTAGCGAAGCTAAAGTCTGTGAGGATTATGTTAGCAATCGCTGCATATTATGAGATATGGCAGATGGATGTCAAAACAGCATTCCTTAATGGAGACATTGATGAAGAGTTGTATATGATGCAACCCAAAGGTTTTGTCGATCCTAAAGATGCTAACAAGGTATGCAAACTTCAACGATCCATCTATGGATTGAAGCAAGCATCCCGAAGTTGGAATCAACGTTTTGATAAGGTGATCAAAAGTTTTGGTTTTATACAAACTTATGGAGAAGCTTGTATTTACAAGAAAGTGAGTGGGAGCTCTGTAGCATTCTTAATACTATATGTAGATGACATATTGTTGATTGGGAATGATGTAGACCTTCTTAATAGTGTCAAGGAATATTTGAATAATAGTTTTTCAATGAAGGATCTTGGCGAAGCAGCTTACATATTAGGCATAAAGATTTATAGAGATAGATCAAGACGCCAAATATCATTGTCACAAAGTACATATTTGGACAAAGTTCTAAAGAGGTTTGGAATGGAAGATGGCAAGAAAGGGTTCTTGCCCATGTTGCCCAATACGACCTTGAGTAAAACTCAAAGTCCGACATCGGCAGAAGATAGAGAAAGAATGAGTAAGACTCCCTATGCCTCAGCCATAGGATCTCTAATGTATGCCATGCTATGTACTAGACCCGACTTTTCATATGCTGTTAGTTTAACTAGCAGATATCAAAGTGATCCAGGAGTGGATCATTGGACAGCGGTCAAAAACACCCTTAAGTACTTGAGAAGAACTAAGGATATTGTTCTTTCTTATGGAGGTGATGAACAGCTCGTTGTTAATGGTTACACCGATGCTAGTTGGAACACCGATCCGGATGATTCTAAATCACAATCTGGATACGTATTTATTTTGAATGGTGCAGCAGTTAGCTGGAGGAGTGCAAAAAGCGTTGTGGCAAGATCTTCAACTGAATCGGAATACATGGCTGCTTCGGAGGCTTCACAAGAAGTGATATGGATGAAAGAGTTCATTACAGAGCTGGGTGTGGTTCCTAGTGCGCTGGACCCAATGTCTATCTACTATGAAAACATGTCACATCCCAAGATTTTCCAAATCTTGTAATGTGAAAATAAATGAATAAAATAAAACTTTGTTTGATTTTCAGGGCCAGAAGAAACTTTTTGAATTCAATTGGAACTTCAAACCCATTTGAATTAAATAAAATACTAAAGGGATTTAAAAAGATAAACATTTTAAATAAAGGAAAACAAAATATTTTGGAAATACTATTTTGGATCCTTTAAATAAAAGATTTGGTTTTCAAAAGAAAAGATGGATTCATAAAATAAAGATTATTTTATAAATCCAAATTAAAACTTGGCCAAACTTTGGAATTAAAACATTTTGTTTTGAATAAAAATAACAAAGGTTTATTTAAATAAATTAATAAGGATTTAATATCCAATTTTATTTAAATAAAAGGCTTTACCATTTTAATTAAAACATCAAAAACTTATTAAATTATTTTAAATAAGTTTTCCAAATATTTTATTCTCAAATAAAACCTACTGAAGTGTTTTGGCTTTATTTTAGATTTCAAAATAAATATTTTTAATTAAATAAATCCTAGTTGATTTTATAATGAAGGTATATTGTATTTAATTATTAATGGACCCTAAAATAAAAAAAATGATATTTTGTTTTAAACAAGATTTCTAAAATATCTTTTATTTCCAAATAAAACCTACTGATTTGGTTTTGAAAATATTTGGATTTCAAATGGAGATTTTGTTATCAAACCCTATTTTATTAAATAACTAAAGATCCATTTTATTTAATTAAAGAATGGATCCTAAAAAGGAATAAAAATTATTATTTTATTTTGGAATTTGGTTTATGTTGATGAACAGAACCAAATTCATAGTTGCAAAGTTTGTTGATTGTTTGAATTGATTTGAGTGTGATTTGTTTGTTTGGAATTTCAAAACAGAAATCAGAAATAGAAAAAGAAAAGGTTACAGAATAAAAAAAATGGAATTGGATCTGACCCAACCCATCAGCCCACTAAGGCCCAGAACCAGCCCAGCTCTCCTTCCCGAAAGAAAACGGTTCACACCTATTAACAGACCCGCAAAGAGACCGACTGGTGGACCTCTCCCCCACTCTTTTTCCCACTGACCAGCGGACCCCACTTCTCCAGCCCGTCTCCTTCCTCGCGACGACCACGCCGGCCGTTTCTGCCGTTGATGCCGCGCGTTAATTTGCAGTAATGCCGAAGTGATTCCGCCCAGCGACCTCGCCCTCTTAAGCGCCCACTCTCCCTATCCATTTTCCCTCAAGCTCCTCCCTCTCTCTGCCCCCAGGCTGCGATTATTTTGCCCTGCACCATCACTGCTCCGACGAGCTTCCTTCCCAAATTCCGGCCAACTCTCACCACCTCCTGCCTCCTTGACCAAGCTCACACCTTCACCACTCCCTGGCGCATATCTCAGTACCTTTCGTTCAACCGCGGGTGCCCCAGAGCGTTGGCTACGTCAAGCTTCCGAACGCCGCCGCGTCTGCAACCTCTCCGACGACCTCCCCCGGTAAGCACTGACCGCCCCGCGTCTTCTCGATCATGCGAGCATCTTCACCTTGGTCTTACGCATCTGACCATACCCTCGGTTGGCCTTCCCGTGACCTGTAGCGACGACTCCGACCATGACCAGGACCACCCGACGTTGCTCTCTACTCCGGCGAGCAATTGCAGCTGTACCAGAATGCCCCTCGACCCAAGGAGACCACGTCGAGCTTCCTCAGGCCTTTGCGAACGTGGTGAGCACCTTCCCATACTCCCTCGCTTCCTGTTTTGCCAACACCGCCACCGCCTGGCCGTGCGCCGCCGCTAACCACCGCCAGCGCCGCCGATCCTTGGCAAGCATGCTAGCAACCGTAGGATCCAGATCGAGCGAACGAAACAGATCCACTTAATCACCGAAGGGGTACGCGATCAGGACCACACGATCTAATTAGATCCAACGCACCTCCTTGCTGATCCGGCCGAACCGGTACCAGCCAGTCGTATTACGCCACGTGGCCAGTTTTGGTTTAAAAACAGATTTGAAAACAGAATTATTTGTGAATTTCAAACCCTTGTAACTTTGGATCCACACGTCCAAAAATTACAAATTTTATGTCGTTGGATTCAGGAGAGCAAGCCCTAGCCAACCCTATCCTTGGTTTAGTAAATAGTATCTGTTAATTTACTTGTTTTTGCAGATTCATTTGTGTGCTTGTTTAGATTAGAAAAATTGTTTAAAAATGATTTTTGGATTAAAACTTTTGCAAAATGGTTTTTTGTGACCTTACTGCCCTTAGGAACCAACCCATGGAGTTAAAAATTAATTTGGTGAAATTTAGAATGGACTAATTGGTTTATTCCATTTCTAGCTAAATAAAACTATTGTTTTGTTTATGAAAATGATTTTGAGTAAAAACTTTGGGGAAAATGTTTTGGACCAAACCTACTGACCCAAAACACCAAGTTTTGCAATAGCAACTCATTTGGTGAAAAACATAAAGTTTTGCCTTGATAAAAATGTTTTTCCACCACATAAAATGTTGAATGGATTTTAAAATGATTTTGGGATAAAATCCTTTTGCAATTGACTTTGCCATTTTGGTGAATGACCAATTTGGAACTTACAAAGTTTAGAAGCCTAGTGGAGACCATCTTTACCAATAGAACCATCTCTTGCATGCTTACATGCATGACTTAGATCCCATGGTCTTATGTGTGTGTGAATTGTAGTTTGATTGATTATTTGGAATGCTAGTTGATTTGGTGTTTGCTTGATTGACTTGTAGTGAAGTTAGAGAAGTGTGAGACTAGCAAGATCAAGGAGTGAACCACCATTCCCTTCCAAAAAGGCAAGTGACACTATCATCAAAAGTCCTACTATTTTCATTATACTTAGTGGATTTTGAAAACATGCATGAAAAATACATTTTGTACTTATGCTATGATTCCCTATAGGATTCCTAATAGGATTCCCTATACATACCTTAGAGAAAACAATGTAGTTGTTACATGCTTAGCCATGCTATATTTTGAAAAGAGATACATGTTGAGATTTTACAAAGGTTGAGAAAAGGACTTGTGTTTTACATAATAAAACAAGGACTCAATGAACCACCTAGGTGGAGGATACTTTAAGTTTTGGAGAAGGTGGCAACAAAAGGAACCATGTTTATGGGTATCACTTTGTGTTGTGCTCCAAAAGAAAACCACCTAGGAAACTTAGAGATTGAACATGTTTCTCCAATTGTGGCTTTCGTGTGCAACCACATGCTATTATGGCTCTGGCTTGGTCAACTACATTGGGAAGACCCATGCACTGTCTTCAGTTAACTGGACATGGGGATCTGGAATGCTTCATGGGTGCTGAAGGCAAGCTAGCAATGGTGTATGGGAGGACCCTTTGGAAAGACTTCGTCACATTCTCAATCTGCCAGTACTCCATCTTGGTGAGCACTAATCCAGTAGGCCACTGGTGGCAAAAGGATGGGATTGTGACATGTGGGTAAAGTGTACAACTTCTGCAGAAGATAATAAAATCTAAGTACTTAGCCGTGTCCCCGGTTATGGACAATACTGAGCAACTAAAGTTTGAACCATGGGAGATCTCGGCATTCTAATTTCTAAAAGAAAACTTTTAAGGACTTGATGCACTTGGGGTTACCAAGGAGCTCAAGATACTTTGACAAAACTTGATGTACTTGGGGTTACCAAGGAACTCAGGGGATTTTGTTGAAAACATGAACACTTGGGGTTACCAAGGAACTCATGAGATTTTGATAAAACTTGTTGCACTTGGGGTTACCAAGTAGCTCAAGAGATTTTTTTGACAAGGACTTGAACACTTGTGTTTCTACCAAGGAGTTCAAGGAACTTGGAAAAGAAGATTTGACAAAGGACCAAAACCATTTTTAAAGGATAGGATAAATTTTGCTTTATGCAAAAGAGCCTAAAACTCTACTTAGCCAAATATGCATGTATTGATAGGATCCACTCATATTATACATAGAAGTGAAGCTTGCCAATACAATTCGAATGTATTGACCCTTGTGGCTGTAACTTGTAATGTTGCAGGTTTGATTGATTTTAGTGAAGATTGTTTGATCAGGATTACAAGTCTACAACCAACATCTGCCTGTGGCACTTTGAAGCTGAAGGACCCCATGACTATAGTTATTCCGCTGCAATGTAATGTAATAGCCAAATGAGCTATGTATGACGTAATAAAATAATGTTATTCCTGGTTATAAAGTTATAATATGACCTTTGTATCTTGATATTACATCTTAATTGTGGATGCTAGCTATTGATCCAGGGACTAGCATTGTAAACACAGGGGGCTCTATCTTATTAAAGATTGGAACCTCTATAGATGGTATCAGAGCATTGTGTTGCCTGTAGGATTTGTAAACCCTAGGATTGGACAAAAACCCTTAGAAAAATAGGAGTTGTACTTGTTCCAAAAACTTATTTACAAAAACACTCATAAACTCTTTCCTCAACCATTTTGGTTTCAACTCTACATCTCTTCTATTTCAACTTGATGGAAAAACCTATCCCATGACCAAAGACTACACCATGTGCAAAGGACTTCTTCAACTCTAATGACTTCAACATCTTCAGCATATTCACCAAAGACTTCCAACTTGGATACCACTAAGGACTACAAGTGAGACAAGGAAATCTTACTCAAGATTTAGAGACTAAGGGAATGCAAAATAAGAAGGAACCATCATCAACTTTGAAGTTATATGACCAAGAGTTTTCTCAAAGAAACCATGACCTCAAGTACGAAGAAGAAACCAAGAATGATGAAGAGATCACAAGTGAACCATATAGATGGACCACCATATTTTAGTTAAGTCAAAACACACCAACTTATGAGGTGTAAACAAAAATATTTTGTTGCCTAAGTATGTGCTTGAACTTGGTTGTTTGAGTGAAATGTTTGACTTGTGATTACATGCACATTGTTTGTGTGAATTGTGATGTGTGTGAGTAGAAATATTTCCTTAGAAATATCTTGCCTATTCTAATCTCCCTTCAACCCAAACAGATGACTACTCCAAAAGACTCCAAGGTTGATGACATCAGCACCGACCAAGAGGACAGCATGAAAGAGCTCATAGCAACCCAGAACCAGTTGAACTAACTGACAGCTCAGTTCATAGCCAACACTAGTGATAAAGATCCAGCACTGCAAAAGTTTTTGGAGGAACAAACCCAACTGATGCTTAAGGTGACTAATCAAATGATCAACATGGAAGAAAGCTATCCCAAAAGAGTCTTTGACAACAAGGATGACAGAAATATTATTCTAGATGGAGCACCAGCTTGCATTATTTGTGGAGACAAGGATCATACTTCCAAGGAGCATGAAGATCAATGCCCTAACTGTGAAGGAAAACATCCTGTTGGACAATGCCCCACTTCTCAAGCCACTTGTTACCTTTGTGAAGGAAACGACCATGTTCCTATCCAATGCCCCATCTATGCCATTGTTGAACAAAGGAAACAAGAAGGATCCAAGTATGCCAAGAGTGTTGATGGCAAAGGAAAAGGACCACTTATACCTCCAAACAAGACAACCCAATTCAAAGGATCAAAGAAACCCAAGAAGCAAAAGATAGACAAAAGCCATGTGCAATGTCATCAGTGTAAGGAAATGGGACACTATTCTGGTGAATGCCCAAAGAACCCGAAGAATAAAGAGATTGGCCAAGTAGTGTGCAACAACTGCAGAGAGCTAGGCCACTATGTAGCAACTTGTCCACAAGAGCCACGTAAAGAACTCAAGGACATCCATTGTTTCAACTGCAAGAATAAAGGACATTATGCAAGCAACTGTCCAGAAAAGATGAAGAACAAGTTGAATAAGCCTATGGAGAAACTCAACCTTGGCCCATGAGTCAAGTATGGAAACCAAGAACACTATGCAAATGTCTACTTGGAGAAGTTTTCCCAGGAGCCCAAGAAGGCCAATATGTAATTTTTGTTTGAAAATTTTTAAGGGTGGTAATACCCTAGTTGTTTTGAACCTGCTTGTAACCCTAGCCTCCCCAAATCTCCGGACGAGATTTATTTTAAGGGTGGTAGCCTGTCACATCCCAAGATTTTCCAAATCTTGTAATGTGAAAATAAATGAATAAAATAAAACTTTGTTTGATTTTCAGGGCCAGAAGAAACTTTTTGAATTCAATTGGAACTTCAAACCCATTTGAATTAAATAAAATACTAAAGGGATTTAAAAAGATAAACATTTTAAATAAAGGAAAACAAAATATTTTGGAAATACTATTTTGGATCCTTTAAATAAAAGATTTGGTTTTCAAAAGAAAAGATGGATTCATAAAATAAAGATTATTTTATAACGCCAAATTAAAACTTGGCCAAACTTTGGAATTAAAACATTTTGTTCTGAATAAAAATAACAAAGGTTTATTTAAATAAATTAATAAGGATTTAATATCCAATTTTATTTAAATAAAAGGCTTTACCATTTTAATTAAAACATCAAAAACTTATTAAATTATTTTAAATAAGTTTTCCAAATATTTTATTCTCAAATAAAACCTACTGAAGTGTTTTGGATTTATTTTAGATTTCAAAATAAATATTTTTAATTAAATAAATCCTAGTTGATTTTATAATGAAGGTCTATTGTATTTAATTATTAATGGACCCTAAAATAAAAAAATGATATTTTGTTTTAAACAAGATTTCCAAAATATCTTTTATTTCCAAATAAAACCTACTGATTTGGTTTTGAAAATATTTGGATTTCAAATGGAGATTTTGTTATCAAACCCTATTTTATTAAATAACTAAAGATCCATTTTATTTAATTAAAGAATGGATCCTAAAAAGGAATAAAAATTATTATTTTATTTTGGAATTTGGTTTATGTTGATGAACAGAACCAAATTCATAGTTGCAAAGTTTGTTGATTGTTTGAATTGATTTGAGTGTGATTTGTTTGTTTGGAATTTCAAAACAGAAATCAGAAATAGAAAAAGAAAAGGTTACAGAATAAAAAAAATGGAATTGGATCTGACCCAACCCATCAGCCCACTAAGGCCCAGAACCAGCCCAGCTCTCCTTCCCGAAAGAAAACGGTTCACACCTATTAACAGACCCGCAAAGAGACCGACTGGTGGACCTCTCCCCCACTCTTTTTCCCACTGACCAGCGGACCCCACTTCTCCAGCCCGTCTCCTTCCTCGCGACGACCACGCCGGCCGTTTCTGCCGTTGATGCCGCGCGTTAATTCGCAGTAATGCCGCAGTGATTCCGCCCAGCGACCTCGCCCTCTTAAGCGCCCACTCTCCCTCTCCATTTTCCCTCAAGCTCCTCCCTCTCTCTGCCCCCAGGCAGCGATTATTTTGCCCTGCACCATCACTGCTCCGACGAGCTTCCTTCCCAAATTCCGGCCAACTCTCACCACCTCCTGCCTCCCCGACCAAGCTCACACCTTCACCACTCCCTGGCGCATCTCCCAGTACCTTTCGTTCAACCGCGGGTGCCCCAGAGCGTCGGCTACGTCAAGCTTCCGAACGCCGCCGCGTCTGCAACCTCTCCGACGACCTCCCCCGGTAAGCACTGACCGCCCCGCGTCTTCTCGATCATGCGAGCATCTTCACCTTGGTCTTACGCATCTGACCATACCCTTGGTTGGCCTTCTCGTGACCTGTAGCGACGACTCCGACCACGACCAGGACCACCCGACGTTGCTCTCTACTCCGGCGAGCAATTGCAGCTGTACCAGAATGCCCCTCGACCCAAGGAGACCACGTCGAGCTTCCTCAGGCCTTTGCGAACGTGGTGAGCACCTTCCCATACTCCCTCGCTTCCTGTTTTGCCAACACCGCCACCGCCTGGCCGTGCGCCGCCGCTAACCACCGCCAGCGCCGCCGATCCTTGGCAAGCATGCTAGCAACCGTAGGATCCAGATCGAGCGAACGAAACAGATCCACTTAATCACCGAAGGGGTAAGCGATCAGGACCACACGATCTAATTAGATCCAACGCACCTCCTTGCTGATCCGGCCGAACCGGTACCAGCCAGTCGTATTACGCCACGTGGCCAGTTTTGGTTTAAAAACAGATTTGAAAACAGAATTATTTGTGAATTTCAAACCCTTGTAACTTTGGATCCACACGTCCAAAAATTACAAATTTTATGTCGTTGGATTCAGGAGAGCAAGCCCTAGCCAACCCTATCCTTGGTTTAGTAAATAGTATCTGTTAATTTACTTGTTTTTGCAGATTCATTTGTGTGCTTGTTTAGATTAGAAAAATTGTTTAAAAATGATTTTTGGATTAAAACTTTTGCAAAATGGTTTTTTGTGACCTTACTGCCCTTAGGAACCAACCCATGGAGTTAAAAATTAATTTGGTGAAATTTAGAATGGACTAATTGGTTTATTCCATTTCTAGCTAAATAAAACTATTGTTTTGTTTATGAAAATGATTTTGAGTAAAAACTTTGGGGAAAATGTTTTGGACCAAACCTACTGACCCAAAACACCAAGTTTTGCAATAGCAACTCATTTGGTGAAAAACATAAAGTTTTGCCTTGATAAAAATGTTTTTCCACCACATAAAATGTTGAATGGATTTTAAAATGATTTTGGGATAAAATCCTTTTGAAATTGACTTTGCCATTTTGTTGAATGACCAATTTGGAACTTACAAAGTTTAGAAGCCTAGTGGATACCATCTTTACCAATAGAACCATCTCTTGCATGCTTACATGCATGACTTAGATCCCATGGTCTTATGTGTGTGTGAATTGTAGTTTGATTGATTATTTGGAATGCTAGTAGATTTGGTGTTTGCTTGATTGACTTGTAGTGAAGTTAGAGAAGTGTGAGACTAGCAAGATCAAGGAGTGAACCACCATTCCCTTCCAAAAAGGCAAGTGACACTATCATCAAAAGTCCTACTATTTTCATTATACTTAGTGGATTTTGAAAACATGCATGAAAATACATTTTGTACTTATGCTATGCTAAAATCCTAATAGGATTCCCTATACATACTTTAGAGAAAACCGTGTAGTTATTACATGCTTAGCCATGCTATATTTTGAAAAGAGATACATGTTGAGATTTTACAAAGGTTGAGAAAAGGACTTGTGTTTTACATAATAAAACAAGGACTCAATGAACCACCTAGGTGGAGGATACTTTATGTTTTGGAGAAGGTGGCAACAAAAGGAACCATGTTTATGGGTATCACTTTGTGTTGTGCTCCAAAAGAAAACTACCTAGGAAACTTAGAGATTGAACATGTTTCTCCAATTGTGGCTTTCGTGTGCAACCACATGCTATTATGGCTCTGGCTTGGTCAACTACATTGGGAAGACCCATGCACTGTCTTCAGTTAACTGGACATGGGGATCTGCAATGCTTCATGGGTGCTGAAGGCAAGCTAGCAATGGTGTATGGGAGGACCCTTTGGAAAGACTTCGTCACATTCTCAATCTGCCAGTACTCCATCTTGGTGAGCACTAATCCAGTAGGCCACTGTGGCAAAAGGATGGGATTGTGACATGTGGGTAAAGTGTACAACTTCTGCAGAAGATAATAAAATCTAAGTACTTAGCCGTGTCCCCGATTATGGACAATACTGAGCAACTAAAGTTTGAACCATGGGAGATCTCGGCATTCTAATTTCTAAAAGAAAACTTTTAAGGACTTGATGCACTTGGGGTTACCAAGGAGCTCAAGAGACTTTGACAAAACTTGATGTACTTGGGGTTACCAAGGAACTCAGGGGATTTTGTTGAAAACATGAACACTTGGGGTTACCAAGGAACTCATGAGATTTTGATAAAACTTGTTGCACTTGGGGTTACCAAGTAGCTCAAGAGATTTTTTTGACAAGGACTTGAACACTTGTGTTTCTACCAAGGAGTTCAAGGAACTTGGAAAAGAAGATTTGACAAAGGACCAAAACCATTTTTAAAGGATAGGATAAATTTTGCTTTATGCAAAAGAGCCTAAAACTCTACTTAACCAAATATGCATGTATTGATAGGATCCACTCATATTATACATAGAAGTGAAGCTTGCCAATACAATTCAAATGTATTGACCCTTGAGGCTGTAACTTGTAATGTTGCAGGTTTGATTGATTTTAGTGAAGATTGTTTGATTAGGATTACAAGTCTACAACCAACATCTGCCTGTGGCACTTTGAAGCTGAAGGACCCCATGACTATAGTTATTCCGCTGCAATGTAATGTAATAGCCAAATGAGCTATGTATGATGTAATAAAATTATGTTATTCCTGGTTATAAAGTTATAATATGACCTTTGTATCTTGATATTACATCTTAACTGTGGATGCTAGCTATTGATCCAGGGACTAGCATTGTAAACACAGGGGGCTCTATCTTATTAAAAATTGGAACCTCTACATAACATGGGCGCCATAGCCAATGCGCAAGAACCAAGGTCACACAAGAAGCTGAAGCACATCAAGCTGCATTTTCACGCTATTCGAGAACATATCCAAGATGGGGATATAAAGATTTGCAAAGTACACACAGATCTGAATGTGGTGGATCCGTTGACTAAACCTCTCCCGAGGGCAAAACATGACCAGCACCAAACTGCCATGGGTGTTCGGTATATTACCATGTAATCTAGATTAGATGACTCTAGTGCAAGTGGGAGACTGTTGGAGATATGCCCTAGAGGCAATAATAAATGTAGTTATTATTATATCTTTGTGTTTATGATAAATGTTTACATTCATGCTATAATAGTATTAACAAGGAAACATTAATACTTGTGTGATTTGTAAACTTAATTTGAAGTCCCTAGTAAAGCCTCTATATAATACTAGCTTGTTGGTTAATAGATGATTGTGGTTTCCCTATCATGAACATTGAGATTTTATTAACAACAAGATCATATCGTTAGGAGAATGATATGGTGGACATACTCCTATAGATAAGCGTAGCATAAAGATCAAGTCATTTTAATAGTTCAATTGCTATATGCTTTCTGATACATAGTAATCTAATTCCTTCGACCATGAGATCATGCATATCACCTTTACCAGATGGATGCTTTGATGACATCAAACACCACACCATAACTGGGTGGCTATAAAGGTGGCATTGAGTGTTTGGAAAGTATTGGTTGAAACACATGGATCAAGAATGGGATTTGTCCATCCATATGACGGATAGATATACTCTGGGCCCTCTCGGTGAAATGTCATCCAATTAGCTTGCAAGCATGTGACTGGCTCACAAGGGATCACATATCACGGGAACGAGAAAAGAGTACTTATCGGTAACGAGGTTGAACTAGGTATGCAGAGATACCGACGATCATAACCTCGGATAAGTAAACTATCGTGGGACAAAGGGAAATTGATATCGTATGTAAGTGGTTCATTCGATCGCAAAGTAATCATAGAAATATGTGGGGGCCATATGAATTTCCAGATTCCTCTATTGGTTATTGTTCGGAGAAGTGTCTCGATCATGTCCGCATAATTCACGAACCGTAGGGAGACACACTTAAGGATTCGACATTGTTTGAGTAGTTATGGAATGATGAGAAAGAGTCTGAATGTTATTCGGAGTCTCTAATGGGATTCGGGATATCACGAGGAGATTCGTAATGGTCCAGAGAATAAGATTCATATAAGGAAAGTCCCGTTTCGGAGTTGGAGAATGTTTCCGGTGTTTTCATCAGGAATGTTCTAGAAGGTTTCGAAATGTCCGGCACTCCGGGTGGGGGAAGGGTACATGAATGTGTTATATCAAGTTGGTATGATTGCATCATGTACTCGGTGTCATCGCTGAACAAAAATAGAGGGTTTATTCAAATCCTAGTTTGAAAAGTCAAACGGCTAGTTTGAAAGTCAAACGGCAGTTTTTGGAAAGAGGAGGAGGAGTGGGAAACCGAGTTGGGGAGGAGTTACCTCCTCCAACCGCCGGCCCACCTCCAAGCCGAGTTGGGGAGGGACTCCTCTCCCTCCCCTTGGCCGGCCGGCCTCTCCACCTATATAAGGAGGGGCAGGGCTCCCTCCTAGAGACACACAAGATCCTCTCCTCCAAGCCCTAGCCGCCGGCGCCGCCACCTCCACTGCCGCCGCCGACCTAGGTCAAGCTGCCGCCGCCTAGCAACCCTAGCCGCCGGCCAAGCTTCCTCCTCGGCGTGTCTAAACCCTAGATCGTCGAGGGAATCTCTCATACTCCACCATACTCGCTCCGGCTTAAGGCGAAGCCCTGCGAGATCTCCCCTCTACTTCCGGTACCACGCCGTTGTACCTCCGCTGCCTGCTGGAACAAGGGAGAGGAAGGTCATCGTCGAGTACCGAACGTGTGACCGACTGCGGGAGCGCTGCCGGAACGCAGCGCCAGAAGGATTGTCTACGCGATCTTGAGATCGGGAAGAGTATGACTACATCACCCACGAGAATCCGCTCTCGTTAAACACTTTGGAATCTTCGAGGGTGAGTTATTCCATCGACTCGTTGCTACAATCTAGTAGATAGATCTTGGCTTGTTTGTTTGTATGCAATAGAAAATTTTTGTTTTCCATGCTACGAAACCCTACATATGGAACATCCATCTATGGTAAGGCATGGAAGAACTTCGATGACAAATACCCCCGGTGGGAAGAAGAGGCTCGGAATGTTAGAATTGTGATAGAAATAGATGGATTCAACCCATATGGTATGTTGACGGCCTCGTACAGCTGCTGGCTGGTGTATGTTATTCCACTCAATCTCCCTCCCGGAGTATTAATGCAACGGAAGACCATGTTTTTGTCGCTGATAATTCCAGGACCTGAGTATCTGGGGAAGAACTTGAGTGTTTACATGCAGCCAATTGTGGATGATTTGAACCACTCCTGGATACACGGGACGTTGACATACGACCGAGCATCAAAGAGAAACTTTTTGATGAAAGTTTGGTTGCAGTATACTATGCATGACATGCCCGGGTACGCCCTAACGTGCGGATGGTGTACAGCTGGTAAGTGGCCATGCCCAGTGTGCAGGCACCGACTTGAGTTCCTTTGGCTAAAGTCGGGTCGCAAGTATGTTGCATTTGACACGATTCGACAGTACCTCAAAAGAAATCATTCGTTCAGAGAAGATAGAAAGAACTTCAAGAAGGGAAAAGTTGTGCATGAAGTAAAAGAGGTACCAAAGTTTGAGGGTGCAGTTGTTGATACCGAGCTACGTGCTCTCGTGCCCGTGGCGCCGGGAACTGGCCATCAATTTGCGGGATATGGTGTAACGCATAATTGGACTCACGTGGCAGCCTTAACGAATCTCGTGTATTACAAGGACCTCGAACTTCCCCATAACATCGATGTGATGCACACCGAAAATAATGTCGGGGAGTCCCTTTTTCACACAATCATGAACATTCCTGGGAAGTCAAAGGATAATGTCAAGGCTAGAGTCGATGTTGAGAAGCTTTGTGATAGGAAGAGACCTCCTACTGTCTGTCGAAAGAATTGGTTCAAGCTCCATGCCTACTACTGCCTTGATAATGTCCAAAAGAAGGAGTCATTTAGGTGGCTCAAATACGTCGTGATGTTCCCTGACGGTTATTGTTCGAATATAAGTAAGGGAGTCAATATTTCGACGGGACAAGTCACCGGGCTCAAGAGTCACGACTATCATATATGGATTGAGCGGATGATGCCGGTGATGGTTCGAGGGTATCTCCTCGAGAAAGTATGGAGAGTGCTTGTGGAGTTTAGCCATTTCTTCCGCACCCTCTGTGCTAAGCAGATATGTCCTCTGGTTATTGAGAAGCTGCAAGTTCAGGTGCCAGAGTTGCTATGCAATTTGGATATGATCTTTCCGCCAGGCTTCTTTACTCCGATGGCACATCTCATTGTGCACCTCGCGAACGAGGCACTCTTGGGGGGCCAGTGCAATTTCGTTGGCAATTTTGTATTGAGAGAGAGTTTAAGTATATTTGAAAGATAACTGGAAACAAAGCCAAGATGAAGCATGCATAGCTAAAGCAACATGCCTTCGAGAGATGGCAGACGTCGCGACAACCTACTGGCCCGATGATGTTCCCACTATGCATAATCCGGTCTCTCGTTACAATGTCGACCTGCCCAAGAATGACCCCAAGCTCGAACTATTCCAATTTCCCGGTGGCAAGGCCGGTAAAGGACTAAAATATAGGTTGCCTAAGGAAGAGAAGGATTGCATAATGCTCTATGTGCTTATGAACATGAAGGAAGTGGTCGATTTCATTAGGTAAAATGGTGAACACCCTATTTCTCTATGCATAATGCTCTATGCAGCTAGTAACTCGGTCTCCGTCCAATGCTTATTTTCTCCTTCTTAGCGATTTCATGGATGAACAGTGGTCGGGACCGACGGATCCCTCTCCCATGGAGTTGGACACTCTACTGAAAGAGGGTGCTCCCGGAAATAAAAAAACTTTGTGTCCTGGTTTATGGAAAAAGTAATTTCTAACATGTCTCTCTTACCTTGCAATATGTGACTTGTCCCTCTTATTCCACATAACTACTGAACGCAACAAATTTGAACTATACCTATAGGGAGCTGATCCCAACGTTGAGATGTCAGATGAGCTGAAATGTGTTTCCCAAGGTTGTAACCGTGTCGTCATGAAGTATGAGAAGTATGATGTGAATGGGTTTCACTTTCATACAGAGACGCACCAGAAGGGGCGACCGAATGCAAAAACGGTAAATACTGGGGTGTTCACCAGAGGAGCCGATTCCCTTGATTACTATGGAAGGTTAGAGAATGTATACGAGCTGACCTTCAATCGTACGAATGTCAAACTCAATCTTGTTGTGTTCAAGTGCCACTGGTTTGACCCAAGGGGTGGACTGATAAGTACCCCTTCCATTGGGTTAGTTGAAGGTAGGCCTTCAACCACCTATAGCGGAGCCGACGTCTTTGTTTTTGCTCACCAAGCCAACCAAGTTTATTATTTTCCCTACCCATGCCAGAAAGCGGAACTCCAGAGCTGGGAAGTCGTGTTCCAGGTATCGCCACATGGTAACCTACCGATTCCCTCCGAGGACGATTACAACAACATTAACCCTGTAACGTACGAGGGAATTTTCTAAAAAGAGCAAGAGGACTTCGGGCACTTTGATTTAGAACCGGTTGATCTTGAGGACCTTGGGAACGATGTAGAAACTCGGGGTGAGTTAGTGGTGAATCTACATGACATAAGCATGCTCGATAAGCTCCATACCGAGAATGACAACGATGATGAGCCTCCACCCTTCGATGAGAATCCAGATTTCTACTCAAAAGATAGTGATAGTGAGAATGAGAATGAGAATGGGAATGAGAATGAGAATGAAAATGATAGTGACTATTTATTTTTCAATGCATTTTATTTTGTCTTTGTGCTTAATTGTTTTCTTAATTGCATTATGCCTTTATTCTTTGTGTATACATTTTATTATGTCTTTGTGCTTAACTGTTTTCTCTTACTTAATGCAGGTGATTGAACAATATGAGCAGCGGCAAGGCAACCAGCTCGTCCTTACTTAATGCGCTGAAGCAGCGCAAGAAAAGAGCTACACGGAGTGGGAGACAGCCAAATCCCAATCCGCGTTACCCCAATCTTGCTCCTGCTGGCGAAGGACGGGGTCGAGGCCGAGGTCGAGGAGGACGAGGACGAGGTGCCACGGGAGGAGGCGTGGACTTTGACCCACCACCCTCTGCTTCTGCCGACGTGGCTCCTGAGTTGTTCCTGACATAGCAGCCTTTCAGGGACGAGAGGGAGGCAGAGTCCGAGAGGGAGGCAGAGTCTGAGAGGGAGGCGAGGACCGAGAGGGAGGCGGGGACCGAGACGGAGGCGGACACTAGCCGCGAGTTGGTGGGGCCGAAGAAATTGCGAAATCATGGGGAATCGGGAGTCCCTGAGGAGAAGTTTGAGCCTAGGACTCAGGAGGCGAAAGCCCTTATTATTCCAGATGGCCTTGAGTAAGTGTACTAATTTGGCAATTTAAAACATTTTATTTCATGTTGGTCATAAATAATTTGGCATGTGTACTGATGTTTATTATTGTGCAACAATTGGACATTTCCTCCGGGGACCAAGCCCCGCCTTCCTAACAGCCTCGTTGGAGCTCTGATTAGGAAGTTCTGGCCGGGCTATCACATTACCCACGAGGGTGACAGGAAGCTAGCTACTACTTGGGCGGACTACCAGACTACCCGTGTCCCGGGCTTTCCGACAGCTGCTGATGATGTCATCACCAAGTTTTGGGTAAGGCATATTTCTCGAGTTATGTTCATACTTGATGACCCCACCGTGCTAACTGGTGACACTTATGCATGATTGAAGTGCTTTTACCGTGGCTGAGGAGGACCAGGAGAAGGCGGATAGGACTTTGCTTGGGGCTTGTGTGAAGTTGGCACCCCAGGTGTGGTACAACCAGAAGGTCACGGCTGCTAGCCACTTCTGGGATGATAGGGGCGTGAGGGTCAGGAAGGAAGACATTGTCGGTAGGAACCCTAATCCTGAGTACTCGATGACGCCAGAAGAGTACATGTCGGTGAGTAAAATGTCAATGAGATTCTACATTGCTGCTAAGTTGCCATTGCATTGTCTGGAGTTGAGTATTGCATTTTCAGGTTATCCCCGATTGGGCCGAGCCGCATCGACTCGCATGGGAGGAGCTAGTTAGGACGAGGTGGCTCAGAGCAGACGAGGAGTTTGCAGCCTTGTCGAGGCGGAACGCGGATAACCGAGGTGATGGTGGAACACACTGCGCGAAAAACCGCAACTTTGACCGCTTCAAGGGGAAGGTGGTACGTGAAGGGTTTCGCGGCATAGTAAATCAAAATTTTCTACGGAGCGAACAGAGGGAAAGCCAAGATCTAATCTAGGAGATGCAAACAACGAGAGAGATTGGATTAGATCTTCATACCCTTGAAGATTCGCACAGCGGAACGTTCGTCGGAACGTGGGTGATGTAGTCGTACTCGCTTCTCCTCCTCGCGATCCGATCCGATCTAGCACCACAAGTGGCGGTGCCTCCGTGAGATGCACACGTGCAGCACCTCGACGTCTCCTCCTTCCTCGGACCAGCGAGTATGGTGGAGAGATAGATTGGATCTACAGCACGATGGCGTGGTGTATATGGTGGAGAATTTCTACTGCAGGGCTTCGCCTACAAACAGTCGGGAGGGAGAGAGGAAGGTAGCAAGGCTGCTAGGGCTTGGAGGAAGGTGTGTGGGGGGGAGGGGGCGCACCACCCCTCTATATATAGCGGGGGGGGGGCGGCCAGCCCTTGCCCCTCCTCCAAGCCTATCTCTAGTTTAAACAATTTAAACTCTCCCTTATCTAGAAATCCTATCTCTAGTTTAAACGATTTAAACTCTCCCTTATCTAGAAATTCTATCCCGAGATTTAAACGAGTCAAATCTCTCTAGAATCGGTTGGGCCCTATGGGGCCTTGTGCCCCTGGCCCAATGCGGCCAGGACACTCCCTCATAGGCCCATGCCCCCTCCCGGAAGGTGGGGCCACGTTGGTCCCCTTCCGGAAGGTTCTAGAAGCTTCCGGTACAATACCGATTAACCCGGAACAATTCCGAACTCCAAAAACTGCACTGCCTTATATGAATCTTATTCTCCGGACCATTCCGGAACCTCTCGTGATATCCCGGATCCCATCCGAGACTCCGAACAAAAATTCATAAACCAATTATCCAATCTATCCTAGCGTCGAGATACATTAAGTGTGTGACCCTGCGGGTTCGAGAATATGCAGACATGATCTTCTATCAATAATCAACAGCGGGGTCTGGGCACCCATATTGACTCCCACACATTCATCGATGATCATATCGGATGAACCACGATGCCAGGATTCAATCAATCCCATATATATATTCCCTTCGTCTCGCGATATTTTACTTGCCCGAGATTCGATCGTCGGTACCGTCATACCTAGTTCAATCTCGTTCACAACAAGTACTTTACTCGTTCCGTAATCCGATATCACTTTGTGATTAACTCCTTAACCACATGCTTACAAGCGGTGTTGATATCGATTACCGAGTGGGCCCGAAGTATATCTCTCCGACTTGGGAGGGACAAATTCCATCTCGATACATACAACCCAACAGATACTTTCCGATCACCTGAGAGACACCTTTATGATCACCCTCTCATAGGATGACGTTTGATGACCTCAAAGATTTCTTCCGATACCAGGGAGTTTCATTATCTCATGGTCTAAGGAATACAATATTTGACATAGGAAAAGCTTCGCAAAGACGAACACGATGACACGATCTAATTGCTCTGCTTTGTTTGGGTCTATCCACCATATCATTCTCCCAATGATATGATCTCATTATCAATTGACAACTCATGTCTATGGTTAGGAAACCTTAACCATCATTGATCAATGAGCTAGTCCATAGAGGCGTACTAGGGACACGGTGTTGTTCACAAACCACACAAGTATTAAAGTTTCCGCTTAATACAATTCTAGCATGGAATATAAACTTTATCATGAACAAGAATTATAATAATAACATCTTTATTATTGCCTCTAGGGCATAATTCCAACAGTCTCCCACTTGCACTAGAGTCAATAATCTAGTTTACATTTGGCAACAATCTCACACCCATGGCACTGAGGTGTTGATCATGTTTTACACGTGGAAGAGGTTTAGTCAATGGATCTGCGACATTCAGATCCGTATGTACTTTGCTAATCTTCAGATCTCCATCTGCTATATAATCTCGGATTATATGAAACTTGCGGTTGATATGCTTGGTCTTTGGATGATATCTTGGTTCCTTAGAGAGTGCTATGGCGCCAGTGTTGTCACACAATATCTCCAGTGGGTCCAATGCACTTGGAACCACGCCAAGCTCAGTGATGAAGTTTCTGATCCAAACTCCTTCACTTGACGCTTCTGCAGCAGCCATGTATTCCGCTTCTACTGTAGATCCCGCGATCACGCTTTGCTTGCAGCTTCTCCAGCTCACAGCTCCTCCATTCAAAATATAAACGTATCCTGTCTGAGATTTAGAATCATCCTTGTCGGTGTCGAAACTAGCATCGACGTAACCTTTTATGACAAGCTGTTCATCACCCCCATAGACAAAGAACATTTCTTTAGTTCTATTTAGGTACTTTAGGATGTTCTTCACGGCTGTCCAGTGTTCCACTCCTGGATCACTTTGATATCTGCTCGTCAAACTAAGAGCATTGGACACATCCGGTCTAGTACACAGCATGGCATACATGATGGAACCTATGGCCGAGGCATAAGGCACTTTGCTCATAGCTTCCCTATCATTTACCGTAGCTGGACACTGAGCCTTGCTCAATATCTTACCTGACAACATAGGCACTGAACCTTTCTTTGCCTTATCCATTCTGAACCTTTTCAGAACTTTGTCTAGGTATGTACTTTGTCTTAAAGCTATCAGGCGTCTTTGTCTATCTCTATAGATTTTGATGCCCAATATATAAGAAGCTTCACCTAGGTCTTTCATTGAAAAACACTTGTTCAAATAACTCTTCACATCGTTAAGCATGTTGATGTCATTTCCGATAATCAATATGTCATCCACATACAGTACCAGAAACGTCACCGAGCTCCCACTCACTTTCTTGTAGATGCAAGCTTCGTAGCAATTTGGAACAAATCCAAAGCTCTTGATCACTTGATCAAAACGAAGGTTCCAACTCCGAGATGCTTGCTTCAGTCCATAAATGGAACGCTGAAGTTTGCATACTTTACTAGCATCCTTAGGATCGACAAAACCTTCGGGTTGCATCATATACAACTCTTCATCAATGTTGCCATTGAGGAAAGCAGTCTTGACATCCATCTGCCATATTTCATAATCATGAAACGCAGCAATTGCTAATAAAATCCGAATGGACTTAAACATCGCTACGGGAGAGAAAGTCTCATCATAGTCAACACCTTGAACTTGTCGAAAACCTTTTGCGACAAGCCGTGCTTTATAGACGGTAAAATTACCATCCGCGTCCGTTTTCTTCTTGAATATCCATTTGCACTCAACGGCCTTTCGGTCGCTAGGAGGATCCACCAAAGTCCATACTTGGTTTTCGCTCATGGATCCCATTTCGGATTTCATGGCTTCCAGCCATTTCTCAGAGTCTGGGCTCATCATCGCTTCCTCATAGTTCGTAGGTTCACTGTCTTCTACCAACAAGTCAGTCAAGACAGGGTTGCCGTACCACTCAGGAGGGGCACGCGACCTTGTCGACCAGCGACGTTCAGTAGCAGCATCGTCCGAAGCTTCATGATCCTTGTCATTAGCTTCCTCTATTGTTGGTGCAGGCGGCACTGGAATAATTTCAGGTGCTGCGCTACTCTCCAATTCAAGAGAAGGTTCAATAACCTCGTCTAGCTCTACTTTCCTCCCACTCACTTCTTTCGAGAGAAACTCCTTCTCAAGAAAGGAACCGTTCTTTGCGACAAACACTTTGCCTTCGGTTCTGTGATAGAAGGTATACCCAATAGTTTCCTTAGGGTATCCTATGAAGACGCATTTCTCCGCTTTGGGTTCGAGCTTGTCTGGCATCAACTTCTTGACGTAAGCTTCGCATCCCCAAACTTTAAGAAACGACAACTTAGGTTTAGCACCAAACCACAGTTCATACGGTGTCGTCTCAACGGATTTAGATGGAGCCCTATTTAAAGTGAATGCAGCGGTTTCTAATGCATAACCCCAAAATGATAACGGCAAATCAGTAAGAGACATCATCGATCGGACCATATCTAATAGGGTTCGATTCCGGCGTTCAGACACACCATTGCGCTATGGTGTTCCGGGTGGCGTGAGTTGCGAAACAATTCCGCTTGCTTTAAGATGCGTGAGAAAATCATAACTCAAATATTCGCCCCCACGATCGGATCGTAGAAACTTAATCTTTCTGTTACGATGGTTCTCCACTTCATTCTGAAATTCTTTGAACTTTTCAAACGTTTCAGATTTATGTTTCATTAAATAGATATACCCATATCTACTTAAGTCATCGGTAAAAGTGAGGAAATAGCGATATCCACCGCGCGTCGAAACACTCATCGGTCCGCATACATCGGTATGTATGATTTCCAACAAGTCCGTTGCTCACTCCATCATACCGGAGAACGGGGTTTGATCATCTTGCCCATGAGGCATGGTTCGCATGTGTCAAATGATTCAAAATCAAGAGACTCCAAAAGTCCATCAGAATGGAGTTTCTTCATGCGCTTTACACCAATATGACCTAGACGACAGTGCCACAAATAAGTAGTATTATCACTATCTACTTTTCATCTCTTAGCCTCAATGTTATGGATGTGTGTTTCATCCCTTTCGAGATTTAGAAGAAATAAACCATTCACAAGAGGTGCATGACCATAAAAGATGTTACTCATATAAATAGAACAACCATTATTCTCCGATTTAAATGAATAACCGTCTTGCAATAAACACGATCCGGAAATGATGTTCATGCTCAACGCAGGCACATAATAACATTTATTAAGGTTTAAAACTAATCCCGAAGGTAAAACTAAGGAGAGCGTGCCGACGGCCATCACATCAACTCTTGATCCGTTGCCAACGCGCATCGTCACCTCATCCCTCGCAAGCCGCCGTCTATTCCGTAGCTCCTGTTTCGAGTTACAAATATTAGCAACTGAACCAGTATCAAATACCCAGGCACTACAACGAGGGCTAGTAAGGAAAACATCAATAACATGTATATCAAATATACCTTTGATGGTGCCAGCCTTCTTGTCCGCTAAGTACTTCGGACAGTTGCGCTTCCAGTGACCCTTGTCCTTGCAATAGAAGCACTCAGTGTCCGGCTTGGGACTAGACCTGAGCTTCTTCTCAGCAGGGGCATTGCGCTTGCCGCCGCCCTTCTTGAAGGGATTCTTTGCTCCCTTACCTTTCTTAAAGGAGGGCTTGTTGACCATCAACACATGATTATCCTTCTTGATGTCCACTTCCGCAGCCTTCAGCTTTGCGAAGAGCTCGGTGATCGTATCAGTGGAACCAATCTGATTATGAGTCACTACAAAACTTTTGTAGCTGGGAGGGAGTGATTGCAGAACCCTGTCAATCTTGAGCTCCTCTGGAATCATGCAGTCCAGTTGCTCAAGGCGTTGAGTGTAGCCCGACATCTTAATGGCGTGCTCACTAACGGAACTCCCTTCCTCCATCTTGTAGTTAAAGAATTTCTTAGAGATCTCATATCTCTCAGAACGGGCTTGAGTCTGAAACATGTTTTTCAGCTCCTCGAGAATCTCAAAGGGCCCGGCGAACTCCTCAAAACGATTTTGAAGATCCGATTCCATAGCATACAACATGGTGATCTTAATCAAATCATAATCATCCTTGCGCGACTGATAAACAGCTTTTTCATCAGCCGGCGCATCTATAGCAGGGGCGTCACCTAGCGCTTTCTCAAGGACATAGTCCTTTTGTCCGCCAGCGAGAATGATTCTCAGAATGCGGAACCATTTGGTGAAGTTAGACCCATTGTTTTTAAGCTTTTCCATCTCAGCAAAAACGTTGAAGTTGAAGTTGGATTTGGCCATGTGATCTACAGTATTTGCAAGTACAATTTAGACTATGTTCATGATAAATAGTTCAACTTAATCAAATTACTAGATGAACTCCCACTAAATTCAACATCCCTCAAGTTGTTTAGTGAACACGATCCAAATTCACCACACCTAATCCGATCATCATGAGAAGAGATGCGGTTTCAATGGTGGACAACAAAGTGTCGATCATATCATTCATATGACTCATGCTTAACCTTTCGGTTCTTGTGTTCCGAGGCCATGTCTGTACATGCTAGGCTCGTCAAGTTAGACCCAAGTATTTCCGCGTGTGCAAAAACTGGCTTGCACCCGTTGTATGTGAGCGTAGAGTCTATAGCACCCGATCATCACGTGATGCTTGGACACGACAAACTTTCGCAACGGTGCATACTTGGGGAGAACACAGTTTTTATCTTGATCTTTAAGTGAGGAATCATCTTATAATGCTACCGTCGCGATCTAAGCATAATAAGATACATAAAGGATAAACATCACATGCATATAACTTTATGTGACATGGTATAGCCAATCTTCGCGCAATGATCTCCATCTTGTGCGTTCCGGCATGATCTCCATCACTCCACCATGATTGCCTCCACCACGAATAGCAACTACAACTATTGCTAACTACTTAGCGATAAAGTAAAGCTATTACATGGCGTATAAGAAGTTGACTCGCAGGTCATACACAATTATAAAGACAACCATATGGCTCCTGCCGGTTGTGTACTCATCAACATGCAAGTCGTGAAACATTACAAAACATGATCATCGCATACAATATACAAATCACATCTTGGGCCATACCATATCACAGAAAACACTCCCTGCAAGAACAAGTTAGACGCCTCTACTTTGTTGTTGCATGTTTTACGTGGCTTATGGGAGTAGATGCTAAGAACGATTCTTACCTACAGAAAGCCACAACGGTGATATTATGGTTGCCAAACTCCGGTGTTAATCCCATGACAACTATAGTGAGAGAAACTGACATCCACCAGCCGCATGTGTGGAACAAGCCACACGTCAAGTGCGGAACCGGTCTCGCGAACGACGTCGCGTAAGGTTGGCCTGGACCGCTTCAATCTCACTATCCCGCGTCATAAGAAGAACACAAACAAGAGGCTTGCAATAGAAAACATCAACGCCCGCAACAACCATGTTGCGTTATACTCGTGAATCACATCTACGCATAGATCTAGCTCTGATACCACTGAAGGGTTTCGCGGCATAGTAAATCAAAATTTTCTACGGAGCGAACAGAGGGAAAGCCAAGATCTAATCTAGGAGATGCAAACAACGAGAGAGATTGGATTAGATCTTCATACCCTTGAAGATTCGCACAGTGGAACGTTCGTCGGAACGTGGGTGATGTAGTCGTACTCGCTTCTCCTCCTCGCGATCCGATCCGATCTAGCACCACAAGTGGCGGTGCCTCCGTGAGATGCACACGTGCAGCACCTCGACGTCTCCTCCTTCCTCGGACCAGCGAGTATGGTGGAGAGATAGATTGGATCTACAGCACGACGGCGTGGTGTATATGGTGGAGAATTTCTGCTGCAGGGCTTCGCCTACAAACAGTCGGGAGGGAGAGAGGAAGGTAGCAAGGCTGCTAGGGCTTGGAGGAAGGTGTGGGGGGGGGGAGGGGGCGCACCACCCCTCTATATATAGAGGGGGGCGGCCAGCCCTTGCCCCTCCTCCAAGCCTATCTCTAGTTTAAACAATTTAAACTCTCCCTTATCTAGAAATCCTATCTCTAGTTTAAACGATTTAAACTCTCCCTTATCTAGAAATTCTATCCCGAGATTTAAACGAGTCAAATCTCTCTAGAATCGGCTGGGCCCTATGGGGCCTTGTGCCCCTGGCCCAATGCGGCCAGGACACTCCCTCATAGGCCCATGCCCCCTCCCGGAAGGTGGGGCCACGTTGGTCCCCTTCCGGAAGGTTCTAGAAGCTTCCGGTACAATACCGATTAACCCGGAACAATTCCGAACTCCAAAAACTGCACTGCCTTATATGAATCTTATTCTCCGGACCATTCCGGAACCTCTCGTGATATCCCGGATCCCATCCGAGACTCCGAACAAAAATTCATAAACCAATTATCCAATCTATCCTAGCGTCGAGATACGTTAAGTGTGTGACCCTGCGGGTTCGAGAATATGCAGACATGATCTTCTATCAATAATCAACAGCGGGGTCTGGGCACCCATATTGACTCCCACACATTCATCGATGATCATATCGGATGAACCACGATGCCAGGATTCAATCAATCCCATATATATATATTCCCTTCGTCTCGCGATATTTTACTTGCCCGAGATTCGATCGTCGGTACCGTCATACCTAGTTCAATCTCGTTCACAGCAAGTACTTTACTCGTTCCGTAATCCGATATCACTTTGTGATTAACTCCTTAACCACATGCTTGCAAGCGGTGTTGATATCGATTACTGAGTGGGCCCGAAGTATATCTCTCCGACTTGGGAGGGACAAATTCCATCTCGATACATACAACCCAACAGATACTTTCCGATCACCTGAGAGACACCTTTATGATCACCCTCTCATAGGATGACGTTTGATGACCTCAAAGCTTTCTTCCGATACCAGGGAGTTGCATTATCTCATGGTCTAAGGAATACAATATTTGACATAGGAAAAGCTTCGCAAAGACGAACACGATGACACGATCTAATTGCTCTGCTTTGTTTGGGTCTATCCACCATATCATTCTCCCAATGATATGATCTCATTATCAATTGACAACTCATGTCTATGGTTAGGAAACCTTAACCATCATTGATCAATGAGCTAGTCCATAGAGACGTACTAGGGACACGGTGTTGTTCACAAACCACACAAGTACTAAAGTTTCCGCTTAATACAATTCTAGCATGGAATATAAAATTTATCATGAACAAGAATTATAATAATAACATCTTTATTATTGCCTCTAGGGCATAATTCCAACAGTACATATATACATGGAACGACATGCGTGTATTTCTCGTCATGCTCGTACTTCATATGCATAATATTTATTTTCGCGATGCAGGTGGCCGAGGCACAACCCGGGGAGGTGATTCATGACGTCGTCGTCTATGAGATGATGCGGCGAAAGAAGCCCAATTACTCGGAGCCTTAACCCTCGTTGCCCGTGTACTTCAGCACTGCCCAGAACGACTTGGGGAACTACAGCACGATGGTGAAGGCTCGTCACCCCCATGTGGATAACCCCATTCACGTGGAGATCGACGAGGAGTCGTTGGTCCTGTCGGGGCACAGATTGCAGCATGGACGCCTCAAGATTCTGAATAAGAAGGTCAAGCCTACCCTCAACACGAGCTTCAGCCGTCTCAAGGCTACCTACCCCGCCAACGGCCCCCCTATCCCGCCTCGTGGCCAGCCTCGTCGATCCAGAGATGATGTAAGTTTTTCTCGTTTTCATCATCTTTATGACTTTTGTTCCTGCATGGCTAACCGCTGACGAGATTCCTTGTATTTGAAATTGTAGCCTGAGTTAGACGCGGACTACGATGCCGCTCATGAGGAATATCAGGTGGCCTTTCGGCAGCATCAGGAGGCGAATGCGATCTACATGCAATACATAAATATAAGTCCGAACCTTTATTTTTGCAAAAGATACAAATCCTACTTCCCCCCGTTTGTTGTATTACGGCCTGACATCTAAACTATCTTGCAGGCCATGTTGGTGAATATTCAAACTGGACAGAATAGAGATTTAGGACCCGTGCCTCCCATGCCAGGGCCGGCGCCATTTTTGCCATCGAAGGAAAGCTTATCTAGGACCAACTACGCATCGACACCGGTAAGTTCTTTGCTAACCCACTGGTTATCGCTTTACTGTGCCTCGCAAGTTGCTAACATGTAGGCAACATGTAGGGAACGGGAGCTTCTGGGAAACGGCACTTTGGCCACGCCTCGCCGGATGGGCGTCAGGTCACACCGCTACATGACAATGGTCCATCTCCTGGCCATTCTGCAGGTGGTTCTCCCGAGCTTCATACTTCTACTCCCTCGCCAGGTGGTTCTTCTGCTGCTTCTACTGGACGCAACCCTCGCCAGAGGTCGCCACTTTTCACCAGGGGAGATCTCGGGTACACCCCGTCTCCTCCAGAGTTGTAGGCATGTGTGATGATGTCGATGCATGTATGAACGATGTATGGATGATACATGTTTGAATTATGTGATCTTTGTTGTGGATGATACATGTATGAATGATGTTTGAATTATGATGTATGGGTGATGTTGATGCATATATAAATGATGTATGGATGATACATATGTGATCTTTGTTGTGAGTGGTGCTGTGTTGTGAGTAGTGTTGTGCTGTGAGTGGTGTTGTGAAAAGCCAAAAAAAAATCTGTATGGCTACGCCGAGGGCATTGCCGTCGGCGTAGCAGTTGCGCCTGCGCCGACGGCCCCAACCGTCGGCCCAGCCCACGTCCTGAAAAGGCCAGCAGCTGCCACGTGTGACGCTACGCCGAGGGCCGCGACCGTCGGCCCCGCCCACTTCCTGGGGAGGCCCGGCCGTCGGCGTACGGGTCGCGCCGTTAGCTGGCCGTGTAACGGCGACGAAGCTTTCACCGACGGCTAATACGCCGACGGGACCGCCTCGGCCGTCGGCGTAGTTCTACGCCGACGGCCAGTTTTGCTCCGCCGAGGGGCTACGCCGACGGCAGCCATCGGCGTAGCGTATGCCGACGGCAAAACGGGCTACGCCGAGGGCTTTTTGCCGTCGGCCTAGCCGTCGCATCCTGTAGTGTGTGGTGTCTGTGTGTGGTGTCTGTTCAAGTCTACTGGCCAACCATAGAAAGAATGATGTCGATAGGTAGCATTATGCATCAATACATTAACCTGTTTGGTTCAGCTTTTTTCCTCCGTAATCCGATTACATTGTAACCTAATTCCCTTAAACATGTTTGGTTGGCTTGGGCCGTAAACGCATACCACAGAATTGGATTACAGCCCAACTTAACTCTGATTCCGTCCACCCCCCTCCGTAATCAGATCGTTACCGGAGGACGCCACGCCTGCACGAACCTCCGCGGCTCCGCCTCCGAACGAGCCCTCTGACGGCCTGCCGCCGATCCCATCTTCTCGTTTCTCCGGCTGCCCACCGCTTCCTCGGTTTCTCCATGGTGATCTCACGCATTTCTTCTATAGAATAGCTACAGGTTTCTTATCCAGAATAGGTTCAGGTTTCCTTCTCCAGAATAGGATACCGATACATTTGTTCAACCAAACAGGTTTCTGTTTTTACCCATTCCATTACCAGAACCAGTGCAATCTGATTACATTTACGTTTACGTTACCATTTGTGAACCAAACGCCTGTATGCAATCGACTTCTCTGTGTATGCATGCGACTAAAAAAATAGAAGGATTTTCGTGACCAGATTACCAGAAAACCTAGATACACATATGCAGGTTTGGAAGACAATGTTTACACCGATGAGAAAGCAACACAAAAATTGTACTACTAGCAGATTCCAAAATCACTGCAACAGTTGAAGATGAGATATTGGAGGAAACCAAATCTTGCAACATTACAGGCAAATATTTGGTTCCGTCCAAACCTCACATTCAGCTTCCGAGGTTCTTCTCAATCTCAGCTGTTCATCCAAACTTCCCGTGTCTAACAAATGAACATGAGACATTGGAGGAAACCAAATCTTGTCTCACTCTGTAGTGAGTAAGATTTGGTCCCATCCAACACTCAGATTCATCTGCCAAATTCTCTGGTTGTGGTGGCTCGCAACTCGCCCAGGGCCGCTACTGGTTTCGATAGCGCTGAAGATAAGATGCTGGAGAAAACTGAGCTCCCGAAGGAATGTCTCAGACATGGATGAGTTCAGTTTCCTACAACTCTTGCTTTCAGAGCTGCATCATATGCTCTGGCTTGTGGCATTCCAGACTTATATGGCCGTTTTATAGACCAGATCAACACCGAGTTCCTTCTCTGCTCCGGTCTAATTTTCTCCAGCATGAGCGGTGCATGTTCAGTAACGGTTTCTCAAAAGTGGTTTTGCTTTCAACAAATCCTGAACATGACTATCCTTGCATTTCATGAATCAAGTATGCTGGAGTATGAATTCTTACTTGGATATAATGCACAAACACATATTCAGTTTTTTTTCGAGCAAACGGATATTCGGTTACTACCACTTGGTCATTATTAAAATATATATATAGTGGTTATTTTTCTTGTTATTTTTGTTTTCTTAAGGTGTTAATGCCAATAAATTAGCACAGGACAGGGCAGTCCCGTCCTAGCATCCACAGCGAGCGAGTGATTCTGTATATCCTTTTCATTCAATATGCTGCTGCAGAGTTCAGAGAAGGTGAAGAATCTCGAGTCCTGCAGCCATGTGCCTTACTACATTGTACAATTTGTACTATTACTCTCTTAGTAGCAGGGTACAAAAAAAGGTAAACAAGTTGCAGGAACATCCTAGTGCAATCAACAAAGTATTGTTGCGAGTACAATGATGTCTTATTATAAGATAGCTTTTTGGCATTGGATCGACATTAGAGCTGGTTTTGGCTGCAGGTTTTCAGGGTTGTCAAACATCATGCACGTTGTAATGCTCAAGTCCTTAACCTCCTAAGGACCACATTTGGACCATAGTTGTGCAAGTCCAATTGGTTAAAACAGAGTTTAATGTGGTGACACTTTTAAGGACCACACCTAACTATCTTTAACCTTTTGAGGTAGGACCTTCTTAGCTTTAGACCCCCCTTGATTAAACAAAGTAGATATAAATTCAGGAGTATTAGAGACCACGGAAAACAAATTACTTATGTAGGAATTTGTTTTGTCGAATTCGTGATAGAACTTCGCCAAAGAATAAAGCATGCATGCCACTTGAGTTGATTTTATGATCAATGTTACTAGTACTATATCTAAGATAATTCTTGAGAGTGATCAGATCATACTCATTTTACAGTTTACTTTGCGTTGTTTCTTTGTTGACATTTGTGTTGTTCACATATTTTGCATAAGTTGCTTTTTCATGTCGCGAGTATTGCGATACATTTTAAATGTTTAGGTTGCACCCAATACGGTTTGCTGCTTGAATAGATATTTTTCAGTTGTGACACATTTGAAATGATTTAGTACTTTTTTTACGAGAACTCTAGGCTAAAAACAATGTGAACAGCGTTGCATACGTGTGAAATAATTTTTTATTCGGTAGTCTGATGTTGCTAAGATCGAAAGCCCAAAGTTTAACATTTAAAGTGGATCCTCCGCCTTTGTGATGCAACTGTTTTTTCTCTCATTCATTCATGAATGAAGGCTCGACGCTATTACTCTTTTTACATCTTCGGTACATCTATTCTCAGTTCGGAAAAACAAGGAATACATGTATTTATTTATCCAATTAATAGCATACTCAATACTCCAAACCGAGAATAGTAAGTACTTGATACCTCCAAATATAACCACTTCTTTCAATGTCACAACATCTAGTATTATATCTTTGTCTCACTAATTAATTGCCTCAAATGAAAGCAGCAAAGTGTTTGAAAATAGAATGAACCCCTTCTTTTAGTAGTGTGAACCATAGTTTTAAAAGCCGG
Source organism: Avena atlantica (assembly GCA_910589765.1). Classification (NCBI taxonomy): domain Eukaryota; kingdom Viridiplantae; phylum Streptophyta; class Magnoliopsida; order Poales; family Poaceae; genus Avena; species Avena atlantica. Next base: position 432,406,026 of record OU342739.1, read on the forward strand.
ACCCATGAGCGAACCGGTGAGACAACGGGTTCACTGGTTCGCTGGTTGGACTATCGGTTCATCCGATTCTATGGCGACAAAAAATCAGTATTTTTAATTAAAATTTAATTAAACTTAGGGATAAAATGACCAAGTTGGTGGTATTTCTTTCTAGCAGAAGGTCGTAAGTTCGATTCATATTGCAACATTTATTTTCTTCACTGGTTTTTTGCGGATTGCACTGTTGCCTCTTAAAAAACCAGTGAGCCCGTCTGTTTAGGTTTTTTTTATCAAACCACCGGGCCGATTTTTAAAACTATGGTGTAAACATCTTTTCTTACAAAACATACTGTATTCTATTCCTCTCCAAGAAATTCCCTTGTGAACATACAGAACTGGATACCTTGCTCCATGTGCACGCCAATAATTGCTCTTTACGAACTCGCACACCCAACACCGTTGTTGATAGTACCTACAATACCAGCTGACTTCTCGGATCCACATGTCTTGGTCCCACACGTCATTCTCCTGAGAAGCTAACCCCGCCCAACGCACCCGCCTCCTAATTGGCCGGGCGTGCCCGTGCCGTTACTACTCGACCCCACCAACCAGTGACCAGGTCTCTATATGGGCCCACCCGTCATTGCTTAGAAAACGTCGCGTACCAGGCCTCTGTCACCGACGTCTGGGGACAGGTAAGAACATATGGCCCACACGTCGGCCGCGTGCGCGTGGGTATAAACTCTACCGCCGCTGCGGCGACGTCTTCCTACCTCGAGCAACCACCGCTTCGGTTTCTACGGCCACCTCGCCACCACCTCACCGCCTACGGCAACCGCGGCGACAGACGAGGGAGGGGGAGAGAAACAGAGCACGCGACCACGCCATCATTCCGGCTGCAGTGCCCCGCGCCGCCGTCGCGTGAATGGTGCGGCTTGTGGCATTCTCGTGGATCTGAGCTTCCGTTGGGGCGGTGGCGGTGAGGAGGCGACGGACGGACGGCTCCCGGCATGGCGATGTCGGCCAAGGAGAGGAAGATGAGCAGGCTCGGGAGTGGCAACGGGGCAAACGGAGGCGGGAGCTTCGGCGCGAGGGGTGGCCACCGGCCTCCGCCGGCGGGGACGCGGCGGCGGCTGTTCGCGGCGTTCTTCGTGTTCCTGTGCGCCGGCGCGGTCGTATTCGGCGGCGTGCACGCCATTGGAGGTGAGCCCCTTCCCCTGCTCCTGGAATCTGGAGCCCCGCGCGGGGCAAATTGTGTCTTGGTTGGGTGTAGGTAACTCAGTGGAATTAACTTTGTTCTCACGGAAATCTCGTGGCTAGTGCGTGGTAGGATCAATTCGAATGGTTTGAAAGAGAAAAAGGGATCATTTTTCTATGTGCGAAATTTCGCTTACATTTGGTGTTCATCGTTGGGGAGGTGAAAAATAAAAGTTGGACTCTTTCTGGTGGGGTCGCAAGGTTGCTGTAGATCTGATGGCAGGAGTCTTACCGTTCGCGGAAAATTTTGCAGTTCTCATCACTCGATCCCTGCATTGATTTGAGCAGCTTGCCGTTTCTGGATTGTAACGTTCCCCATGGAGTCACATGCTGCTGCCTTTGGACTGATTGATCCCAGAATAGAATACAAAAGGCTCACGTCTTCACATGAAGAATGCTTGTGTTGTGTTGTGTGTCTCAATTTAGGCACGCTTAATCCGTTTGGTCATCTCTTCTTGTGGTGTGCTAATTAATTGATCTCGTCTTCTTGTGATGCAGCGTCGTTCCGGCCGGTGCTCATGACGGCGTGGCCATCGGCGACCCTGAATGCCCTCTCTTCAGAGCGCCGGGCACAGCAAGCTGGTGGCGATGGTGCTGGCACCGTTTTGCCTTCTGTCCAAATTCGGCACGCCGTTTCCCTGCCGGACCATGTTCTCCTCATCCTCAGGGACGGGTCTCTGCTGCCAGCTTCTGGGGAGTTCGAGTGCCTGTACTCTGTTGCCTACTCAACGCAGCTGCGCCGCCCTCCCCTCTCGGTTGCCGCTTTGCCGGATGGACCCAGCCTCGTGCATTGCCCTACTGGACCTTCTGAGGTGGCTGTGTCCCTGTCGCTGGCCCAGTCGCCGCCGGTGACACCGCTCCAATGGGACCAGCTCGTGTACACCGCACTTCTTGACACCCGGGATAACTCTACCGTTGTGTTTGCCAAAGGGATGAACCTCCGTCCAGGCCGTCTTGGTGTGCCGTCACGGTATGAGTGTGTCTTTGGCCGGGACTTGTCGAAGCCGAAGTTCGTTGTCACCTCCCCTGTGCTTTCTGCTGCGCAGGAGACATTCCGGTGTGTGACACCTGCCCGAGTTCGCCGGTACCTCAGGATGACAGCTGATGGGAACAGCAACAGAAACAGGGATGGCAAGCCTATGTTGGTCTCCATTAGGACTAAGGGCCGGGGAAGCTCTACACTCCCCTCGATTGCAGAACCAGAGCCGCTTCCTAGGTACACCAGGCATCGGCGTACCAGGTATCGGCAGCAGAAGGCACACTCAATGTGTGTATGCACCATGCTGCGCAACCAAGCACGGTTCCTCCGAGAATGGATCATCTACCACTCTCATATCGGCGTGCAGCGGTGGTTCATCTATGACAACAACAGTGATGATGGCATCGAGCAAGTCCTCAATACCATGGATCCATCTGCGTACAATGTGACACGCTACTTGTGGCCCTGGATGAAATCTCAGGAGGCTGGATTTGCACATTGTGCGCTCAGGGCCCGGGAGAGCTGCGAGTGGGTGGGATTCATCGATATCGACGAGTTCCTGCATTTCCCTGGCAACCAAACTCTACAAGATGTCCTCAGGAATTACTCAAGCAGGCCACGGATTGGTGAACTCAGGACTGCATGCCACAGCTTTGGTCCGTCAGGTCGGACTACGATTCCCAAGAAAGGAGTCACGACGGGCTACACCTGCCGGTTGGCTGCGCCGGAGCGACACAAGTCAATTGTGAGGCCAGATGCATTGAACCCATCGCTGATCAATGTGGTGCACCACTTCCATCTGAAGGAAGGGATCAAGTACGCAAATGTTGGTCAGGGAGTGATGCTGATCAACCACTACAAATACCAAGTATGGGAGGTGTTCAAGGACAAGTTCTCTGGGCGAGTCGCGACCTATGTTGCCGATTGGCAGGACGAGGAGAATGTTGGATCCAGGGACAGGGCACCAGGTCTAGGGACCAAACCGGTGGAACCAGAGGATTGGCCGAGTCGGTTCTGTGAAGTATATGACACCAGTTTGAAAGATTTTGTGCATAAGGAGTTCACAGATCCACAGACTGGAAATCTTCCATGGTAGATGGTTAAGCACTGTATTTGATCCGCACACGATACATGACATGGAGAAACAAGAGACATGGAAAAGAAGAAACACGAAATGGGATAGGTAGTAAAGTAATTTTTGCTCTTTGGTATATGTTTAGGCTTTTGTTGTTAGATTGATGTCCTTAGTTTGGAGTCATCCTTTTCTTTTAACACATCATATCTAGGAGATAAATGATTCTTTTGTAGATACAAATGATATGACAAATCACTGTTCAAAGGTAGAATGCATAGAGTGAATCACTTGACTTTATTTTCCTGGGTCTAATTTTACTTTTAATCTGAAGAATTGAAATTGATCAGTCTATGCAAACCAATTCGTTATGAAGAACAAGTGGTCCCGCAAGAACATTTAACTTTTCATGGAAAATTTTACACCCGAACAATCAATGCGGCCTGCTTTCTTTTGCTTTACTCTACTTTATATATATGCATCATTGGAACCTTATGCTTAGCATCTTTAGATGTAACTCAGTAGTTGCTTTGGGGAAGTGCCATTCTCCTATCAAAATCAGATATAGAGTATTCTCTTACACAATAGAGGAAAAATCTGATCTAGAGCAACTGTATCCACTTCCAGATCACTCTCACAACGAGCTTTCCAACATATCTCTCATAACGGTTGCTTTCTTCTCCATCTTTCATTACTGAACTTTCAGGGAGGGAGGGTTGCTTGCCTAATTAACCTAACACATACACAAGGACACTCTAGATAAAGCCCATGCTTCTTTTCCTCTTGAACTCCAGTGCCTTGCTGTTCCTGTTCCTAATTTATCATTTAAAGTTGCTTTGAAATGATGGCCTTGTCTGTCTACTCTCCAGCGGGTTCCAGATCTGCAGTAGTATTATTCTAGTCCCACTATCCTAGGTTTACCAGGACAGGTTTCTCCTAGCTAGAGTCAAAGCAAGGAATCAGACCGACAGAACCTTCTTTTTAATTTGCCTAATCTCCACTCCCCAGATCAGCAATTGGCCCGTTGTTTCTGTATGTTTGTTTCGCTGTAGCAATGAAGGAAAGCCCTGGACAAGAAGCACGAGGCGCGGTTTGGTGCCTTCTGGGGATGCTGCCATCTGGTGGCGCCGATGAAGACTGGATGGACGACCTATGAGTGTATAAACAACATATTTGAGCTGCCATTTGGTGACCTATGAGTGTATAAACAACATATTTGAGCTGCCATTTGGTGACCTATCAGTGTATAATACTACAATGTCCAGATGTAAAGTGATAGCAATGTTTGCAGCGGCGTGTGTATCTGGACATATGAGCTGCCTATGTTCGTTGAATACTGTTGGTAGGTTGCACCTTGGTTGGAGGGTTCCTGGATGGGGGCAGCAGTGCCTGAATTTTTGCTGTTGATGATGCACGGTAGGATGCCCATGATCCACATGGTGTTTACTGTTGATTATTACTGGATGCTGCGAACTTTGGTGACAGTTACACTGGTGATTTCTCTGCAAAAACCACAGATTCTTGTACTACTTGGCAAATACCAGTACTTCTGTTCATTTGTGTCCTAACTCAGCAGAAAGAATTTGCCATGGTCCCTTTTGCCTTGTGGAACTTTTGCTTTGACCAATGCCTCGTGGAACTTTTTTTTTGACCTGTGCCTTGTCGAACTTTGACTAGCTAACAGCCTAACACAACGATGATATGTTTTACTGATTCATAATAAGTATCTCTGATTTAGTAATTCTTATGTCCCAAAAAGGATGTCGCATCTACTGTAGATTTGTATGCATCTATACACAGATTTGTTTAGATTCAAATATATTTATCATGGATCAGAGCAAGTATTATTTTCCCTTTTTGCCTTTTGGATACAACTGAAAATATACAAAAAGATGTCACAAGGTACCTGTGCTGTTAGGCAGGGGCAGGTGCGGAGGCGCTGTCAGTGAAGCAATCTTCTGCTGCTGCTGTGCTGTAGCATTCGACCGTTCTGCAAGGTGAACTGTACGAGCGGCATGGCTCTGCCAAGTGCCAACTCGATGAATCAGCACAAGGAGAAGAAGCGCACTCCCAATCATACGCCTAATAATACCAAAAACCTGCGTGGGCGAACGAAGTGGACGGACATGCGTCTCGCGACTTTTCGTGTATCTTCTTCCTTTTTTTTTGAAACGAGATAAAAAGCTTGCCATTTTCATTAATAGAGAGAGAGGCTTTAAGTTTGTTACAGACCCAACATCAAGCCAAAAGCAGCGAAAGAAAGCAATTACTCTCGTGGCATTACATTACTTAACGCTTTGGCTCCGGCCTTAGCCCACAACGCCATCTCTTCCTTGATTCTTGACACCACTATTGAAATTATGGAATAGTGGCTTCGGAAGATTGATTCTTGATTCCACCATTAAAATTATGGAGTAGTGTCTTCGGAAGACATGAGTGTTTCTTTCATTCCACACTTCCCATGAGAATAGCATGGCAAGGGAAGCCATCGCCTTCTTTGAATGGCCTCGCTTTAGGACAAAGGGGTCCCACCAACCCTTGACGCTTGTGGCTTCATCCCAATCGCCCGGTATGACATCTTGAAGACCTAGCCAATCTTTAACATTGGTCCAAACTCTTGTCGTTAAACGACACTTGAAAAAAAGGTGGGAAGCGGTTTCGTGCACTTGGTTAAAAGCTTGCAATTTCTATAATTTTGTCATCCACGCTTTTGAAGCCTATCCGCCGTCCAAAATCTATTTTGAAGGAGTAGCCAAGTAATTTTTTTGTCTTTTGGGGTCTCCCAACTTGTATGCGGAAGAAGAGTAGTAGTCCATTGGTGGTGAACTTCCAAGTGATGCAATCAACGTTGTTATTGTGTAAAGGATTGTTGGAGATACACTCCCATAGGATAGCAAATTGCTCCATGTGCTCCACGGTCAATCCTCCTTATGTGTTTATTTGAGCTACCCAAAAGTTTTGTTCCAAGCCTTTGCAAACGGTGAATCTTTTCTTGTGGCAAATGTCATAAATCAAGGGGGCTATGTCACGCGCTCTACATCCATCCATCCAAGGTGACTCCCAAAAGGAGGCCTTCCTTCCATCCCCAATGGTATCCTTTGTGGCCATCGCAAAGAGCTCGATATCTTGAGTGTTGCAAGGGTTGCCAAGCCGGATCCAAGGTTTTGTGTCATTCGTCCATTCCATCCAAAGCCATCTAAGGCGAAGAGCCGTGGCGAATCTTTTGAGATTAAGGATCCCAATACCTCCTTTTTATTTTGGTCTACAGACGAGGTCCCAATTAACTTTGCACTTTCCACCCGAGACCTTATCACATGCCGCCCAGAGGAAGGCTCGACGGATACCATCAATCTTAAGCAAAACTTCCGCAGATATTTCAAGCACGGTGATGAAGTAGATGACAATGCTAGTAATTAAGGACCAACTTAACAAGGGTGGCGCGACCGGCCATAGTAGCATTCTTCTCTATCCATGGGGCAAGCTTCCTGGCCACTTTATCTTCAAGGTATTGCAAGTGAATTCTATTTAGTCTTTTGAGTGAGAGAGGTGAACCAAGATATCTCAATGGGAAGTTGAAAGGATACAAATGTCGCCTAGAAGGGGGGGTGAATAGGCGATTAAAACTTTTCCTAGAGTGGCTCAACAAAGGCGGAATAAAACTAGCATTTACTTTGTTAAGCACAAAACGTAGAACAATCTAGGGTTCACCTATGTGCACCAATAACATATGCTAAGCAAGACATACAACTATGTGATAGAAAGATATATACTTCAAGCACGAAGGCTATCACAAAGTAAAGTGCATAAGTAAGAGCTCGGGTATAGAGATAACCGAGGCACGCGGGGACGACGATATTTTACCGAGTTCCTCCCAAATGGAGTACGTCTCGTTTGGAGAGGGGGTGGTATCTAACCACCTACACCACAAAAGGCCTCCCTTATTCTCCGGTGAATCTCACCCCAATGCGATCGATCCACACTTCCACTATCGGTGCACTTGTCGGTGGCAACCGAAACCTCTCACAAGGTTGGGGCATTTCTCCACAACTTAATTGGAGGCTCCCAACAAACGCCACAAAAGGCCACAAGGTTGGGGCACTTCTCCACAACTTAGGCCCCCAACAAACGCCACCAAGGCCTCAACCTGCAACACAACAAACCATCTAGGGTTCCAAGAACCCAAGAGTAAAAAGCTTCTCAACTTTCACTCACCAAATCCTCCGGGGAGAACTCAAACCGATGAACCGAATGCAAATGGCAAGAACACCACAAAGAGTGCTCAAATCCTTCTCTCCCAAATTCCACCAAAGCTACAATAGCTTGTGGGGGAATAAGAGAGGAAGAACAATGGAGGAAATCCACAAAAGACTCCAAGATCTAGATCCCAAGATGTTCCCCTCACTTAGAGGAGAGATGGATTGGTGGGATTGTAGATCTATATCTCCTCTTTCAAATCCCTAATGTATATGCAAGAATCAATGGAGGGACTGAAGGGGAAGCAAGCTCAAGAGGGTCAAGAATGGAGAAGAAAGCCTGTAAAACTCGAGCAGTAACATTGGGGAAGAAGGTCCCCTTTTTATAGGCCCACAAATTTCTGACTGTTTTCTGCCCGTTGGGGACTTGCCAGACCGGAGACTCCGGTGTACAGAACGGAGACTCCGGTCTACACCGGAGATTCTGGCCCAACCTCTGGACAAGCCTCCGGACCACCTATCAGGATGTCCCAGGCTAAAATCTGGAGCCCCCTCCGGGGACTCCTGCGAAAACTCTGGTCCACACCGGAGACTCCGGTCCACAGAGACCGGAGACTCCGGTCTGGACCAAATAAGAGGCAAACTTTAAATGACGATATCTAGAGTTTGGAAACTCCGATTGACCCGAAACCAATTTTGTTGGAAAGAGGACAACAAGAGCTACCCAACAAAAAGTGAAAATATTGGATACCACCAAGAGAGAACATTTCATGTATAATAATGTGAGATACCTCTCTTGGTGAGAAACCGGAAAAACCTCAAAGATCAAAAACGGAATATGATATAAAAGGGAAATCCGTTTTTGATGAACTAGAGCTTGTTATGAATATTACCACAAGCTCTAGAACCTCACATGGATAAGATCCAAATAACAACCAAGAAAGGATGATGCTAAGTATGCAAAGGTCTGAGCTCTCTCTGAAAAGATATGTTCGAGTTACTCACTTGAGAGCCCCTCTTGATAGTACGGTTATTTATCCTATAAACCGGTCTCCCCAACTAACACCACGAGACCAGTAAGAAGGAAACCCTATCAAGATCATACCTTTGCCTGGCGCATATTCCACTTGATTATGATGTAGACAGTCTTGTCCTTCTCAAGATGGAACACCTTTCTTGATTGCTCTTGTACGCACTTGCTTGATGAAGACTTGCAAGTTACTTCCCCATACAACATGGGGAAACCTTTACTTTGACCGTGTCTTCATCGATCCATGATCATGGAGGATGGCAAGCTTTAAGCATGAGATCTTCTAGATATTGCACATCTTTAGCTTGCACATCATTTCTTATTTTCTTCATTATGTTGATGCCTTAAAGGTACACCAGAGATATTACTCCATCTTATTCTTCAAGACATACTTGCCATAGCTTTAACTCTCATATGACCAATCTATGGACCATTCTTTGAAAACTTTGGTCACCACATGATCCTCTTCACTTCTTCTCCAAACCTTGAAGCCAACATATGGTTCAAGCATTGCCTATGGACATTTCCTACAAGTACAACTCGATACAAGCATTAGTCCATAGAGATTGTCATTAATTACTAAAACCACACATGGGCCCACATGTTCTTTCAGAAGTTGGCAAGCCTCTTAGGGAACGTTTGAAGCACCTCCTCAAGGTCAATCTCATCACATCTAATTGTTGGGGGAAGGATGCATAACCCCCACTGCTTGCGGTGAACCCCGAGGATAGTTTCAATCAACAGATATGCAGCAGAGATAAAACAATGAGCACATGCATAGGTGACACAAGGATTTATATGGAAAAACCTTCTCAAGCTGAGAAGGAAAAAACTATGGGTGCGGACCAACCGGTCCACCGAGCTTCACTATGAGCAACCTGAATACAGAGTCTTCTCTAGAACATCTAGTGATATAAAACACACTCAGCACGTTGCCAACCAGCAACAACAACAACCACTTGAGAGAAAGCTTACAGCAAAGCAGAGTATCTTAGTTTTTGTCCCCTTCGGTAATCAACAAACTGCTCTTAACCACAGATCCAATCAGCACTAAACTTGATAGAAAAGCTGACATACGAGTATCCAACATACATGCCAAATTTCAGGCCAATTGGACACCGTTTGTCTGCCTAAACAGTTTCTCTACCAAAACTGCTCTGTGCTGAAACTGCAGCAGTCCGAACTGACGAAACCGCTTTTCAAATCTGATGCTTCACTGACCCAAATCTCAAACCAGCTAAACATATCGAAGTACTCAAAGCAAGAAACATGCTTACCAAGTTTGGAGCCAATCCAAGTACGTTTGAGCCTCCAAACACCAGCTTGAAGACAGACCGGTCAGATCTCAGAAATCTGGACTGAAATCATCTCTCCTTCTTCTTCCTCTCTTCTCACTAGGTTGTACTGTTCTTGTGTGTTCTCTCACCCTATCTCTCTCCCAGCTCACACACACTCACACAGCGTGTGTCACACAGCCACCAAGGATGGCTCGGGCTTTCGTTTCTACTCTTCTCCAAGAAGCATCTCAGCCGTTGGATACGAACGTCGATCAACGGTTAAAACGTGTTAGACTTTCACGGGCTGATGTTAGGCTGCCAACACACCATGTGGAGAGACATGACCCAACACTAATGGGAGCAACTTGACTCTTCAAACAATTAGTGACAAGACCGGGTGCCATTTCCAAAATGATCTTCTCCCTTTTCATTTTGTTCGTGTCTTTTTCATGTTATTATAGCCTACATGGAAGCGCTCCTCACAAGATAAAAAAGAGAGTCAGATGTCCCTTTACTGACAACAAAAGGGTTTGTATTTTCTTCAAAGAGGAAACGATCGATAGGCATGGTTAAAAATGCTCCATCCATTTCAAAATATAAGATGTTTTAGCTTTGTGAAAAAATGTATTTAGACATCTTTTAATGTATAGGTTTAAAGTGAATCACACACTAAAAGACATATAGATACATTTATTTCACAAAAGCTAAAACATCTTATATTATGAAACAGAGGAATTATGTACCGGAAAATCCGGTCTATCTGCCGTGCTTGGGAGCTACACGGAGCCCTTATTTTGACGCTATTTCAAAGTGTAAAAGTTTTTACTTCCTTCGGTCCATATTAATGGTCTCAAATATATCTAGGTTCGTATAAATCCACTTCCTATGTCTAAAAATATAAGACATTTCATCTTTATAAAGCAAATGTATGTGGACGCTTTTATGTCCCGAATCTATACACAAAAGTTGTGTAGATACATTCGTTTCATAAAGTTAAAATATATTTCTAAATGTAAAATGTAATTAAATAATATTTTATATCTAGATAAAGTTGAATCCGTTAATATGGATCAAAAGGAGTAACAAATTCTAGATTGTAGACAAAGACAACGATGTGTCCTACCAGTGTGTAAAAACCATTTGCGCTTCTGGGATGTGCGAGAGTAGATACGAGACGGTGACAAGTGCAAGTTCTTAAACCTCCAAAATTTGTTACCCACTTCGATCCTAGTTAATTTAGATTTGTTTAGATTTAAATGAATTTATACTTGTTTTAGTGTTAGATATATCGGAATCTAGATAAAATCAAGTCAATTAATTTGGATCAGATGGAAGTACTAGACTTTTTCAATAAAGGACTTCTATGTTGTCATTTTTGAACCAAACATGTTCTATATATTTTCAGATTTTTTAAAAAATTTAATTGTCACTTTTTAAAGGCATCCGTCGTATCCTAAGCTCTAAATTGAGTTTCCGGTATAACACTCGTGTTTTTTTTGCAAAAAATCACCGATCTATTAACAGTTGTTTAAAGAGACCCAAAAGTAATAAAAGTTACAAATTGGTCACTGGACCACCTAGCGACGACTACAGACACTAGTACGAGCCAAAGTCGCGCCGCCGTCCTCGCTCCTTTATCACCGGAGCTGGGCAAAACTTGTCGTAGTAGAGCTTGTTATAAAAGACGAACGAAAAGTCGTCGTGCTAAGCCCATAAAAGGCCAACACATCAGAGCAGCAACCATCGCCAATGATGACCTGAGAACAAACCAATGAACACGAAAACGGAGAGGATCTCGGGAGATCCACAGACAAACGACTCCACGCGCCCTCCGTTAGGGCTAGATGCATCACCGAAGCTAGGATAGAGCGGGGAGGACCTTATTCTGACTTCGGGACGTAGCCGTCGCCTCAACACCCTGAAAAAGACACTGAAAAGCAGGCTAAACCACCGAAGGCGAAGCGAACCGAACGAAGTCGCCGACGAGAGGGATGAAACCCTAGATGGGTTTTAGCTGGCTCTCTTGTCGTCTCTCCTGGCGGCTACCCCTACGTACTGGTTCGGTTATGCAAGGTCAATTTAACACTCGTGTTGTTGATGGAATGGAACATGGCAGGGATGAAGAGATGACCCAAGGTGGATTGGTCATAATCAGCCAAAGCCACAACTTTGCTCCAGGTCCAGGGTGATACGGTCTGTAGATAAAATGGCACGCCCCGCACTGCGTTGTTCTGCTAGGCTAGCCTGGACTTGGAACTGAAGTTCAGCACCCGTCTGTCTCCTCTCAGCGCCTTTCTTTGTTTCCTTCATTCCACCCAAGACAATAAGTAGTGCCACTCCCACCACCTAAAGTTTTTGCATCCAGAGGCATTGCGAAAATACTCTGCAGCAGAAACATCGGGGATGAGCACGCCTCAAGCTGACATCAAATATGTTCCATGGACAGAGCTTGCCACGGTGCTTTTAATGGCTTGCATTTCAGAAAGAGATGACAAAAATCTTCAAAGGTTCTAAGCAGATATCATAAAAGGGGAATGACTGTAATTACGAGACAAACGCCAACAAAAACGCTTTGATTTTCGGCAGGCACTCGAGCTTCCATGTCGGGGACAAACACAGCGTGTTATCTAGCTGTAAGCTGCACACTGCACATTCCATAATAGAAATAGAGCACACTGCACATTCCATAATAGAAATAGAGCGGACCGAGGCATAGCCCAGTGGTAAGGGTCTGTTGATACACCTCTGCCCGCCCAGGTTCGAGCCCAGTGGTAAGGGTGTGTTGATACACCTCTGCCCGCCCAGGTTCGAGCCCTCTTCCTCACATTCCTGGTGCGTACGCAGGAATACATCTTTCAAAAAACCTGCCAGTGGCTCTCCCACTTGGCCTTCATTTTCATAATAGAAATAGACAAAAGGAATCAAGAGGACACATGGCATTGATCACTGCAGCAAACTGGAAATTCTGAGTGAAATACAAAGCAGACATCACAAGATCAAACTAGTGCTTTGTATCGCATTGATAACAGAGGTTTTGGGTCCTGAAGATGCAGGTTCGCCCTACCTAGTCATGTCTTCCCTCCACAACAAAAGGTGGCCTAAAGTTCCCCGTCCTACTAAAGACTTGAGGCCTCAGAATTCTTCGTCAGGCAGAAACAGAAACGGAAGTGGGGCCTCTCGGTTCATCTGTAAGAAGGAAGCTCTCCTCCAGGAAGATCCCAGTTGTCCAGCCTGTCGTCATCGGTGACTCCCTCCTTAGGATCCTGCTCCTCGTCAAATGGATATGGACCCTTGAAGCGCCTGCAAGAAAAAAAGGAGTAGCACCAATTAGGAGGAACAATACTTGCAGTTGGGATAATGAGACTGGAGGTGCTTTTTAATCACCAAGTATAACGTGTCTTTCAGACATAGACAACTGGGATAAACCAAGAGTACTAGAGTCTGCAAGAAAAAAACATTATGAACTCGCTGTGTGCGATACTTCAACGGATAATTGACTTGGGACACCATATAGGTTTCTACGTTTGGCAAATGCACACTGTTAGCAACATATGACAGACACAGCGCAAGCAGTTCGCATGAATAATTGGACATTCACAATCACTTCCTTATAGTAATGCAGCTAGCATTAGTTGAATTGCTACTGTTAGTATACTGAATGCTGTCATCCGATAGCATGCCTCAAACGTAGGGAACTAGGATACTGCAATGCACACTAGAAAATTCATTATGAACTTGATGTGCGATACTTCAACAGATGATCGACTTAGGGCACCATATAGGTTTTCTATGTATTGGCAATGTACATTTTACTATAAATGCATGATTAGTAACAGACACACCTGCTTAAGCATGCAATTCATCACAATCCTATATGCAGACTATGTAACCCTGAGCCAGAAACGGCGCATCATCCCCTTGCTGAATGTTCTTTTGCTGATGCAATTTGGAGCCGTGCCGCCACTAAACTGGGTCACCCATTTGACACTGCCTATGGCTGTAAATGCTAGCCCGAGTCAATGATGGGAGCAGCAAATGCAACGCCTGGGTCATGGCGAAAAGAAGATATGTGCATCAGCTACTATCCTCACTTGGTGGATGCTGTGGAAGGAGAGAAATGAACAGGTTTCCAACAAGTTGAGCTTGCAGCACGAATGTTTGGTGGGTGAGGGTTAATGCAGGACTGATGCGGGCATCACGGCGGCTCAAAGACGGCTACAACAAGGAGAAATCACGTTGACAAACAGTCAAACACATGGTGCTTTGTATAAGCTTTGCCATGTACTAACTCTTTAGTGTTTTTCTCTTTTAATTCCCTTGACAATTTGTAAGACTTTCTTTCCTTCTTAAATCAATGAAAATCAGCAGGTTGATGTGTTTACATAAAAATAAATGCACGACAGACACGCACAAGCAGGTGAGGGACCACACGGGACCGTTCACACGAGTAACTCATTATCCACAGTCACTTTCATTTGGAACTAGTTCGTACTAACATAATACAGCTAGCATTAGTTGAACTGCTACTGTTATCTGACATGATCAACAGAGAAATCCAATGTGACATGATTTTGTGGCTTAATTTCGGTGCAACACCGTGTTCATGTGGATGAAACCTGACATAGCAACCCAATGTGACACGAGTTGCTTAATGTCAATGCAACATCGTGCTCATATGTGGATGAATCAGCCTCTGTAGTCTTATAAATTCTGCCAAAATGGTACAGAAACATTGATGCAACATAGTCAGAAATTGTGTGATTTGTAGCACCTAAAATGAGCAAGGGCCAACGGAGTGGGAGATCAAAATTTCTCATCGGCCTAAGCAAGTAAGCAGGATCACGGGATCAAACAAGCAAATCGGTCGATCGAGCAGGGGGGCGCACCTGCGGCGGAACCTCCAGGCGGCGTCGCGGGACTTCCGCTTGCGCTTGTCCCGCGCGTCCTCGTGCCTCCGCCGCCACCTGACCTCGTGCATGACGCCGGACCGCGCCACCTCCCGCGTGAACCGCCGCAGGAGCTCTCCACCGTCCACGTACTCTTCTCCTGCGTCCACCTTCGCGTTGTGGTACTTGGGGTTGGCCGCCGGCGCACACGGTAGGGCGGGGGCGGAGACCGAGAGGGAGAGCGCGAGGGCGATGGTAGGAGGCGATACCCGTGGGAAGGAGGCGGTCGTGGTTCGGTGTACCGCGTGCAGGAGAGGGGACGTGGAAGGCGATGAGAAGAAGACTCCTGCGGCGGCCGTGGTGGCCATGGTGGCGCTCGCCGGCGAGGGACGGGGAAAAGGTGGGTTTTTTTTTTGAGAATCTACGGGGAAAGGGTGGTGGGCTTTGGGGTTTCGGCTGGACCTAGAGCAAAAGCCGGATACTACTAGACGTGAGCCACCGAAACGAGTAGCCTACGTGTGCTGAAGCGGGCTGACCCGAGCTGTTTTGCACGCAGACACGATCTAAATTGTGACGCTCACGCGACAAATATGCAAATTTCAGAGATAAAATATGATAAATATATAAAAATGCCCATTCTGGCAAACTGGCTTCTAGCATTAGTGCACCTTGGGTTTGGATGCGCTTTCTGGCTTTCCAAATACGAAGTATGCCAGAAGACCACTCTAAGGATTGCTGCCTCCAGGTCAGTAGCTTTTGATAGGAAATCAAACAACCATGTGTTGGTCGACACAAACTCATCTCATTTCAGTTGAAAATTGTTGATCGAGCGCCAGACATCCTATGCAAACTCATCTTTTTTCAGTTGAAAATTGTTTTCCTCTCTGCCGCAGAAAATGCATGCACCATCACCCGGAATTTGGCACCGAATTAGCTGAGATCCACTCGGGAGACAATCATGTGCTAATCTCTATAGATGAATCTTCATCTTGTTGGGTGTGTTGATCTTCCAGATTGCCTTCCATGATCTCTGATCTGTGTAAGTTGATTGTCGGAGACAGGAGGCGAGCAGGGGCTAGACCCCTCCTCCCCAAAACAATCAGCCCCCCTATACACATGTACGACCAATTAAGCATCTAAGAGCATCTTCACTCGTTGGCCGAATCCGGCCGAAATCCGGACCAAACTTTGGCCGAACGGCGCAAGTTTTCGGCCTGGGTACGCCAGTTTCCCACTCGCGTACCCAGGCCGAGTTTCCGAATCGCCCGTTTCCGCTCAAATTCGGCTCAAGTTCGTCCAAATTTCGGCATAGTTTGTCATACGATGAATAAAAAACACTTTAAGACCAAAGTTCGGCGAAATTTTAAACAGAGTTCGGCGTAAATGTAAACATAGTCCAGCCAAGTTCGGCCAGTTCATGCTCAACATCTACGTCGTGTTGCCCTGCGTATCCATAGGTGCTCGACAAGATTATCCTGGAGCTGTTGATGCATCGCCGGATCTCGGATATCCTGACGCATTGCGATGAATGCAGCCCATATTGGAGGCACCCGATGATCAGGCTCGGCAAGAGGACCATGTCTGTAGTATGGCTCGTCCTCCTCGAGCAAACTCATTGGATCCTTCCTCTCATCCTCAATGATCATGTTGTGCAAGGTCACACAACAGTTCATCACTTCCCACATCTGATCTTTCGACCAGGTCATAGCAGGGAACCGGACAACTGCAAACCTCTACTGGAGCACACCAAATGCCCGCTCCACGTCCTTCCTGCAAGATTCTTGTTCCTTGGCAAAGTGAGAATGCTTGGGAAGCATTGGGCTTGAGATAGTCTTCACAAATGTTAGCCATCTTGGATAGATGCCATCTGCTAGATAGTAACCCTTGTTGTAGTGATGCCCGTTGGTCTCAAATTCCACAGGGGGAGCATGACCCTCAACAAGCTTGGAAAAGACAGTTGAGGAGTTGAGGACGTTGATGTCGTTGTTCGATCCTGAGTGCCAGATCCAAAGATCATGTGTAGCAACTGCCTCAAGTATCACAGTGCATCCTCCTTTGTGGCCTTTGTACATTCCTTGCCATTCAAATGGACAGTTCTTCCACTCCTAATGCATGCAATCTATGCTTCCAAGCATACTAGGAAATCCTCTATTTTCATTGACTGCAAGGATCCGAGCAGTGTATTCAGCAGTGGGTGATCTCAAGTACTCTTCCCCGAACACTGCAATCACTGCCATGTAGAACCTATACAAGCAATCAAGGGCGGTGGACTCGGCGATGCGGAGATAGTCATCGGCAGCATCAGCCGGCGCTCCATATGCAAGCAACCTCATTGCCACGGTGCACTTCTAAAGCGAGAAAAACCCAACCAAGCCGGTGCAGTCCTTCTTGCAAAGGAAATATGGGTCGAACTCCCGGATGGCATGCACGATCTTGAGGAAGAGCTTACGGCTCATCCTAAAACGGCGGCGAAACATGTCCTCTCCATGGACTGGCTGGTCGGCGAAGTAGTCGGCGTACAACATGCAATAGCCCTCTATCCTCTGTCTCACCTTGCACTTCATGCGACCTAGCGCCGAACCACCGCGCTTCGGTTTCGCCATCTGCATGTACAGCCGGGCGAGCGATGCGAGGATCTGCAAGTGCTCTTCACCTTCGGCGACCTCGGCGCTCTCCTCCTTCAGGAGTACGGCGAGCAACTCCTCTTTGTCGGAATCCATGGCGAGTATCTCATCCTCGTCAGAGTCAGTGGATAGTATCTCGTCGTCGTCGGAGTCCATGGCCGAATCCGGCCAAATGTCGAACACTTGGCGGGCGTGGTGGTGGGAGCACGGAGCGAAGCAGAGCTACGGCGAGGCTAGGTCGACGAAAGCGGCGGCGGAGAAAGCGTGGAGGTGGGCGCCAACTGTAGGGGTTCGTAGCATGGAAAACAAAAATTTTCTACCGCATACAAAAAAACAAGCCAAGATCTATCTACTAGATTGTAGCAACGAGTCAATGGAATAACTCACCCTCGAAGATTCCAAAGTGTTTAACGAGAGCGGATTCTCGTGGGTGATGTAGTCGTACTCTTCCCGATCTCAAGATCGCGTAGACGATCCTTCCGGCGCTGCGTTCCGGCAGCGCTTACGCAGTCGGTCACACGTTCGGTACTCGACGAAGACCTTCCTCTCCCTTGTTCCAGCAGGCAGCGGAGTTTGTAGCACTCTCCTCGCGATTCCGGCAGCACAACGGCGTGGTACCGGAAGTAGAGGGGAGATCTCGCAGAGCTTCGCCTTAAGCCGGAGCGAGTATGGTGGACTATGAGAGAGCCTCGGTGATCAAGGGTTTAGACGCACCAAGGAAGAGGTGCTAGGGCCGGCGGCTAGGGCTTGGGACTGCCCAAGTCGGCGGCTAGGGGAGAAACCCTTGGCGGCGGCGGCGCCGCCGGCGGCTTGGAGCTAGGGTTTGCGGGGGGCAACTTGTGTGCTTGGAGGGGCAGCCCTGCCCCTCCTTATATAGGTGGAGGGCGGCGGCCAAGGGGAGTCCCTCCCCAACTCGGCTTCCAAGGCCGGCTAGTGGAGGGAGAGGAACTCCTCCCCAAGTAGGTTTCCTACTCTCCCTCCACCTCACAAAATAGCCGTTTGACTTTTCAAATTGGCGTTTGACTTTTCAAACTAGGATTTGATTAAACCCTTTATTTTGTTCAGCGATGACACCTAGTACATGATGCAATCATTCCAACTTGTTATGACACATTCATGTACCCTTCCCCTCCGGAGTGCCGGACATTCCGGAACCTTCTAGAACATTCCCGATGAAAACACCGGAACCATTCTCCAACCCCGAAACAGGACTTTCCTTATATGAATCTTATTCTCCGGACCATTCCGGATCTCCTCGTGATATCCCGGATCCCATCCGAGACTCCGAACAACATTCGGTCTCTTACTCATCATTCCATAACTACTCAACAACGTCGAATCCTTAAGTGTGTCTCCCTACGGTTCGTGAATTATGCGGACATGATCGAGACACTTCTCCGATCAATAACCAATAGAGGAATCTGGAAATTCATATGGCTCCCACATATTTCTATGATTACTTTGCGATCGAATGAACCACTTACATACGATACCAATTTCCCTTTGTCTCACGATAGTTTACTTATCTGAGGTTTTGATCGTCGGTATCTCTGCATACCTAGTTCAACCTCATTACTGATAAGTACTCTTTTCTCGTTCCCGTGATATGTGATCCCTTGTGAGCCAGTCACATTCTTGCAAGCTAATTGGATGACATTCCACCGAGAGGGCCCAGAGTATATCTATCCGTCATATGGATGGACAAATCCCACTCTTGATCCATGTGTCTCAACCAATACTTTTCGAACACTCAATTCCACCTTTATAGCATCCTTCCGGTGAAGGTGATATGCATGATCTCATGGTCGAAGGAATTATGTTACTATGTATCAGAAATCATATAGCAATTGAACTATTAAAATGACTTGATGTTTATGCTACGCTTATCTATAGGAGTATGTCCATCATATCATTCTCCTAACGATATGACCTTGTTGTTAATAACATCTCAATGTTCATGATAGGGAAACCACAATCATTTATTAACCAACAAGTTAGTATTATAAAGAGGCTTTACTAGGGACTCTAATTTAAGTTTACAAATCACACAAGTATTAATGTTTCCTTGTTAATACTCTTATAGCATGAATGTAAACATTTATCATAAACACAAAGATATAATAATAACTACATTTATTATTGCCTCTAGGGCATATCTCCAACAGTCTCCCACTTGCACTAGAGTCAACTAATCTAGATTACATGGTAATATACCGAACACCCATGGCAGTTTGGTGTTGGTCATGTTTTGCCCTCGGGAGAGGTTTAGTCAACGGATCCGCCACATTCAGATCTGTGTGTACTTTGCAAATCTTTATGTCACCATCTTGGACATGTTCTCGAATAGCGTGAAAACGTAGCTTGATGTGCTTCAGCTTCTTGTGTGACCTTGGTTCTTGCGCATTGGCTATGGCACCCATGTTATCACAGTAGATAGACATTGGGTCCAGCGCACTTGGAACCACACCGAGCTCTGTAATGAACTCCTTCATCCATATCGCTTCTTGTGAAGCCTCCGAAGCAGCCATGTATTCCGATTCAGTTGAAGATCTCGCCACAACGCTTTGCTTTGCACTCCTCCATCTAACTGCTGCACCATTCAAAGTAAATACGTATCCAGATTGTGATTTAGAATCATCTGGATCGGTGTTCCAACTATCATCGGTGTAACCATTAACAACGAGATGTTCATCACCTCCATAAGAAAGAACCATATCCTTAGTTCTTCTCAAGTACTTAAGGATGTTTTTGACCGCTGTCCAATGATCCACTCCTGGATCACTTTGATATCTGCTAGTTAAACTAACTGCATATGCAATGTCGGGTCTAGTACATAGCATGGCATACATTAGAGATCCTATGGCTGAGGCATAGGGAGTCTTGCTCATCCTCTCTCTATCTTCTGCCGTTGTCGGACTTTGAGTTTTACTCAAGGTCGTATTGGGCAACATGGGCAAGAACCCTTTCTTGCTATCTTCCATTCCAAATCTCTTTAGAACTTTGTCCAAATATGTACTTTGTGACAATGATATTAGGCGTCTAGATATATCTCTATAAATCTTTATGCCCAATATGTAAGCTGCTTCGCCAAGATCCTTCATTGAAAAACTATTATTCAAATATTCCTTGACACTATTAAGAAGGTCTACATCATTCCCAATCAACAATATGTCATCTACATATAGTATTAAGAATGCTATAGAGCTCCCACTCACTTTCTTGTAAATACAAGCTTCTTCATAAGTTTGTATAAAACCAAAACTTTTGATCACCTTATCAAAACGTTGATTCCAACTTCGGGATGCTTGCTTCAATCCATATATGGACCGTTGAAGTTTGCATACCTTGTTAGCATCTTTAGGATCGACAAAACCTTTGGGTTGCATCATATACAACTCTTCATCAATGTCTCCATTGAGGAACGCTGTTTTGACATCCATCTGCCATATCTCATAATCATAATATGCAGCGATTGCTAACATAATCCTCACAGACTTTAGCTTCGCTACAGGTGAGAAAGTCTCATCATAGTCAACTCCTTGAATTTGTCGAAACCCTTTTGCGACAAGTCAAGCTTTATAGACAGTAACATTACCATCAGCATCTGTCGAAACCCTTTCGGCCATCCGGTAAGTCCACCAAAGTCCATACTTGGTTTTCGTACATGGATCCAATCTCGGATTTCATGGCTTCTTGCCATTTATTGGAATCTGGGCTCATCATCGCTTCCTCATATGTTGCAGGGTCATCGGTGTTGTCCACCAACATGACACTCATAACGGGATCATACCAATCAGGAGTGGTACGAGTTCTCGTTGACCTGCGAGGTTCTGCAGCAACTACAACCGAAGTTTCATGATCATCATCATTAGCTTCCTCTCTTATTGGTGCAGGAACCACATGAACTTCTTCCGGTGCTGCGCTACTCGCAAGTTCGAGAGAAGGTTCGACAACCTCGTCGAGTTCTACTTTCCTTCCAGTCACTTCTTTCGAGAGAAATTCCTTCTCTAGAAAGGATTCATTCTTGGCAACTAAGATTTTGCCTTCGGATCTATGATAGAAGGTATACCCAATAGTTTCCTTTGGGTATCCTATGAAGACGCATTTTTCCGCTTTGGGTTCAAGCTTGTCCGGCTGTAACTTCTTTACATAGGCTTCGCAACCCCAAACTTTAAGGAACGACAATTTAGGTTTCTTCCCAAACCATAATTCATACGGTGTCGTTTCAACGGATTTAGATGGTGCCCTATTTAAAGTGAATGCGGCTGTTTCTAATGCATAACCCCAAAATGATAGCGGTAAATCTGTAAGTGACATCATAGAATGAACCATATCTAAGAGAGTTCGATTACGACGTTCGGACACACCATTACGTTGTGGTGTTCCCGGCGGTGTCAATTGTGAAAGTATTCCGCATTTCTTCAAATGCTCGCCAAACTCGTAACTTAGATATTGTAGCATCCCAATTGTCTAACAATTGTAATGCAACTTGGTCTAGTAATATAATGGCTACTTCAAATATAATTGTTGCATCATCATTATATCATGCTCATGTCATCATGCCACCTTGCATTTGAGCATCATATAAAAACCCTCCCTCTTTCTTTGGTTCTTCTCTCATATGCATTATTAATTGTATTTGCCTCTTGATATTGTATTTGGTTATTGATATATTGTTTAATGCCCAAGTTGAGTTGGGGGCATATCTTTTATTTAACTCCACCACCTTTCTTGTCATCACCCCATCTTTCCACCATTCCACCATATATGAGCATTGCAACTTATTTGGTTTTACCTCTAGCTCATATGTGTTGGTGTGGATCCATTCTATCTCCACATGCTCTCATATATGCACCATATTGTTTTCACATTATTGGTTTAGGAGAGCCACATGGCCACCTTTGCATGCCTTGTGAGTGGGACCTTTTCTCCTAGCTTCCATATGGATTATTATGGAATTATGCTCATGTTGGGATATTTTAGGGACTATTAAGCATCTAGTGGCACATACACACTAGTATGTCCCATTTTTATTCAAATATGGTCATCTCCAACTACTCCACATGGGGCATCCTTTCACTTCTTCTAGTTTGGTTTATTCCATATCTTGGAATGCATATGTATAAATGCTATGGATATTATTTTGTTTTCACAAGATGAACCTAACATTAATATTATGCATGGGCCATGCAACCATCTATATATTTTTCTTTTGCCTCCTTTGTTTTATTTTGGTCATTTTGAGTGGATCATCTCTAATCTCTCCCTCCCTCCTTTTGGGCTTGATCTAGTTTGATCTTGCTCAAACCCATCACCACCTTTACCTCTTCCTCTTTTTGGTAGAGCTCTTGTTTGATCTTGTTTTTTTGCTCTTGCTTGAGCTTGCCAAAAGAAACCTATCACCCAATCCTCTACACCACATCTCACCTCTCTCCTAATCTATACCTAATCTAAAACCCCCCTCTCTCTACAAACCCTAGCTACCATGCCACCCCTCCCTCTCGGCCTCTCCTCTCTCACCTAGCAGGCCCACCTGTCTACCCCTCTCTCTCTACCCAACCCTAAACAAACCCTACCCGAGGCTCCTCCAACCTAGCCCGAGCCTCCCCTCTCCTCCTTTATCCTCTCTCCCTGCCCTGCATGCCCACACCGAACCACCCTCCTTGGCCTCGCCCGTCCCCACCTGGAAGCCACCTGCCTGCCCTGCTCCACCGAGCTAGCCCGAGCACGTGAGGGTGAGAAGAAAAGGTGGCCGAAGCCACCTTTCCCTTCCCGAGTCCCCCACAGCTACCTTTTCCCTCTCGGCCTCCCTACCTACCTCCCTTCCACCTCTCTGCCTCGCCCAGATCCACCCCAGAACTCCCCAGGGCGCCTGCCGCTCCTCCCCTCCCTCTCCACCGTCTCCAACCTCTCTCGCCGGCCACCTCCAGCACCACGTTGCCCCGTCGCTCCGGCCGGTGGACACGTCGTGGAGGTGATCGAGGAGCCCGTGGAGCATCCCCTGCTTCACCCCGTAACCGCCGTCGAGGAGGAGAAGGGCCGAAGCCGAAGAACATCGCGACGCCGACCCCGAAACCCTAATCCGCTGGGCCTCTGCATCACCGTCGTCCTGCTGCTCGCCGACCCGATCCGACACCACCGACCTACCCACGGTGAGCCCCTAACCCTCCTGGACATGGTACGCCTCTCTGTACCACCCTAGCCTCGCCGGACTTTGCGTCGAACGGCCTCCGCGCGCCGGAGTGCACTGGCGTCTGCACGCTCGCGCTCCGCGTAGCACCTCACCTAGGCCGCGCCTACCTCTCTGACAACAACCCCAGCCCACCGCAGTGGCTCCGCCCTCCGCGCGCGAGCCCTAGGTCCCCGGATCGAACCCCGCGCGCCGCGTCGACCGCTGTCGCGCACCGAGCGATCGTCAGAGATCAGAGGAAGATCCACAGTACCGCGTCGCCGTTTTTGCAGAAAACCCCCTATAGCTTTTTACTCCTCAACCCGCGCTCCTCTAGGCCCACATGTCAGCCTTCCGTGGCGTTTTTGCAAAAAGGATCCCGGAGTTTTGTACTCCTCAACCCGCAGTCCCCGGATCCACCACGTGTCGACCACCAGCTGGCCGTGCGCGCAGTGGACCCGCGAGACCGCCAGCCCCACCCGTCAGTCGCATAGGCTAGGAAGCCCCGCGGTGAGAAAAGCCTGTTCTGCACGCTGTGTTGCCCAGTCAGCTTGGCCCCACTTTTCACTGACTGTGGCTAAGTCTGGGTCGAGTAACAAAAGTATTTCTGTTTTCCTGTTATAATTCAAATCTTTTCAAATTATTTTTAAATTCAAATTTAAATCTGTTTTAATATAACTTTCAAAATATAAATCCAAATAATACAATTAATATATGTTTTCAAATCAGAAAAATATGAGGAATTCAAATATGCTCTCAATATATTTTTAACACTTTATTTTCCAAGTTGATTAAAATTACAATAAAATGCCCTTTTATTAATAAATTAATAACTTTTGTTTTATAACTCCAAATTTAACAAATGATATGTCTAAAATGATCAGCTCGACGAGACCTTTCTGTTTATGCATTCCATGTTCTGTTTTGCAGCATGCATCATATAAATATAAAGAGTAAATCAACTTATTTGGGTATAAAATGTGACCAAAACTCAATAAAATGTTTATTTCTTGTAATCTACACCTCACCCATGCCATGCTACTTTATTGCCATGCAAATTGTGCATCATTCATCATGGCATGATTGTTTGCTTGTCGCATTTTATTCTTATGCTTGTGCACTTTATTTATGTTGGCCCTTGTTTGTTTGGTTCTTCTTCGAATAGACGCTGAGCAGGGGATATATCAAGAAACCCAGGAGCACTACCCAGATCCTTCTCTCGCTTCAACTGAGCTGCCAGGCAAGCACTACCACATGCTTGCATACATACAGTACCTATTGCCTCTATCTTATTCTTGCATCATCGAGTCGCGATTGCATTAAACTGAATCCCAAGTACTGCATAGCCTTTACTTTTAAACCCCACCGAAGCTTGTTCCTCCATCCCATGAGCCATTACTACAGGAGTTGTTTGAGCCATGCGAGTCGTAGAACAGCATGTGTAGGGTATGTGAGTGTCTGATGGATAACGAGGTACCTAAACAACTTAACCTGAGTAGTATGGGATAACTAATGAAAGTGGCACCGGTGAGCAATATATGCTATTTGGTTTTTCATGCTCACTTGTGTCCCGTAGGACCCCGAGTACTTGATTCCCGTTCCTTGAATATTCGCGCTATCCACATCCGGGAGGCTTATGGGACCCCCCTGAGCCAGAGCTTGATTCATTCTTATTTCTTGGGGCCACAAACTAGTTTGAGGTTTTATTTACTATCATGTACTTATGCCATGCTTTACTGCTTTATTTAAATTGTGCGATGTACTGCACCTGTACTGTTTAGGATCGGGACACGATTTCGCGGTATCGACAAGCCCAGTCACAATTTCGGATTCCCAGTCGTTTACAGCCGTCCACCCAAACCTTGAGTCCGTTTCGGAGTCAGCTAACTTCGTTGCGGGTAGCTTAATGGGGTGGCCCCCTGAAATATTTCTGAATCCTGTGATTTCTTTGTCGTGAAGGCCTCGTTGGGTTTTGATTTGGTTTTTCCGAGGTTGATCGAGTGTGTGTTGCTATTTGTGCACCCCTGCAGGGTAAAACTTTCTGAAAGCCGTGTACGCGGTTATGGACGACTTGGAGCACAGTTTCTCGATCATAGCCAAGTATAACTAAAGTACCGCTTTTAATTTGACTAAGTAACTGACTAGTAAATAGTGCAATACTCATGGAATGGATAATAAAAATGCCAACGGATGGGGGGGGGTTGTTCGTCCGCTTTCTCGTTGGTAAGCGAGGAGGAGGATGGATCTGTTAATATTACTGTTATAACTGTTGTTATTAACTCACGGACATCCGTCTATCTATGGTTGGGCAGATGGTTAGCGAGTATCTATAGAATTGTTAGGTATTATCTTTTGCTGCAATTGCGTCACCCAGGTTGTGTCCCCTTTAGAGGCATAAAGACTTGCTGAGTACCCCTAGGGTCTCACACGATAAATTATTTGATTCAGATGAACAGGTACACTCACAAGATGGATACTGGGTGGAGGAGACGGACGATGTGGGCAACGATCATTCGGTGTAGAGATTCCGGGAACGGGGATCCGTGAGATCTGTGGGTGGGATGTGTTTATTTATGGGGCATCTTATGCTGATTTGCTTCTTATCCGTACTCGGATCTTGTTTTCCGCTTCCGCCTGATACTCTGATGTTTGATGTATGAGGAGATATCCTAAACTATATATCTATGTAGGATATTTAGATCTTGCCGTATGGCGTTGCAATATTTCTATTTCTTTTAGATGGAATGGCTCTGATGTACTGTTGTATGGTGGCTTGCATACATACCCATTTGTGTATGTAGTTGATCCCTTCGCCTGCCGATTACGCCGCCCGTTCTTGTACCGATGCTTGGAAATGGTTGGGACGGCCGAAAGGTCTACCTGTGAGTGGCATTTGGGCCCCACCGTACTATTTCAACCATTTCCGCTCATCCAGGCTTGTAACTAGGAGCGTAATTCACCGAGGTAGTTACATATATTCACCTCCACGATCAGAACGTAGAAATTTAATCTTCTTGTTACGTTGATTCTCAACCTCACTTTGAAATTCCTTAAACTTCTTGAAAGTTTCGGACTTATGTTTCATGAAATAGATATACCCATATCTACTCAAGTCATCCGTGAAGGTAAGAACATAACGATAACCACCGCGCGATGCTACACTCATTGGACCACACACATCGGTATGTATGATTTCCAATAAGTCTGTAGCTCGCTCCATCATACCAGAAAATGGAGTCTTAGTCATTTTACCCATCAGACATGCTTCGCATCTTTCAAGTGATTCAAAATCAAGTGATTCTAGAAGTCCATCGGAATGGAGTTTCTTCATACGCTTCACTCCAATGTGACCAAGACGACAGTGCCACATATAGGTCGAGTTATCGCTCGATTTCAAACGTTTAGCTTCAATGTTATTAATATGTGTATTTCCACTATCGAGATTCAATAAGAATAGACCATCTATCAAAGGTGCATGTGCATAAAACATATTACTCATATAAATCGAACAACCATTATTCTCGGACTTAAACAAGTAACCGTCTCGCAATAAACAAGATCCCGATATAATGTTCATGCTTAACGCAGGCACCAAATAACAATTATTTAAGTATAAAACTAATCTCGATGGTAGATGAATAGGTAGCGTGCCGACCGCGATCACATCAACCTTTGATCCGTTTCGCACGCGCATCGTCACCTCGTTCTTCGCTAGCTTTTGTTTATTCTGCAGCACCTGTTTCGAGTTACAGATATGATCAACCGAACCAGTATCAAATACCCAGGCACTACTACGAGTACTAGTGAGATACACATCAATAACATGTATATCGGATATACCTTTCTTCTTGATGTTGCCGTTCTTCTAATCCGCCAAGTACTTTGGGCAATTCCGCTTCCAGTGACCTTATCCCTTGTAGTAAAAACACTCAGTATCAGGCTTAGGTCCAGCCTTGGTCTTCTTCTTCGGCGCGGTAACTTTCTTACCACCCTTCTTGAAGTGTCCGTTTTGCTTAGACTTGCCTTTCTTGAATTTGGTGGTCTTATTGACCATCAACACTTGGTGCTCTTTCTTGATCTCCACTTCTGCAGATTTTAACATGGCGAAGAGTTCTGGCAACTGCTTGTTCATGTTTTGCATATTGTAGTTCATCACAAAGTTCTTGTAACTTGGTGGTAGTGATTGGAGGACACGATAAATCCCCAAAGCATTAGGAATCACTATACCCAAGCTTTGAAGTTTCTTTGCGTGCCCAGACATCTTAAGAACATGCTCACTGACGGAGCCGCCCTCTTCCATCTTGCAATTAAAGAACTTTTCAGAAGCCTCATAGCTCTCAATTGCCGCGTGAGTCTCAAAGATCAATTTGAGATCACGGACAATATCATGTGGGTCTGAATTCTCAAACCTTTTCTGAAGCTCCGATTCTAAACCATACAAGATAGCACACTGAAGTGTGGAGTACTGAGTCTTTCAAGCGAGGTAAACATTCTTTACTTCATCGGTAGCAGTAGCTGCAGGTGGGTCACCCAGCGGTGCATCCAGCACATAGGTCAAATTACCAACAGTGAGGACAATCCTCAAATTGCGGAACCAATCCGCAAAGTTGCTTCCATTGTTTTTCAACTTTTCTTTCTCTAGGAACGCATTAAAATTGATGGTAGGGGCCGCCATTGATCTACAACATATTTTCAATAGTTTAATTGAGTTCTAATTAATAGTTAAATTAATCTAGGTGAACTCCCACTCAAAACAATATCCCTCACATTGTTTTAGTGATCACACGAACCAAATCCACCACATCAACACCGATCATCACGAGAGTTGATGTAGCTTCAATGGCGAACAATCGACATGTTCATCATATCTACTATATGAGTCATGCTTTACCTTTCGGTGATCCGTGTTCCGAGACCATGTCTCTACATGCTAGGCTCGTCAAGATCAAACCTTAGCTTCTGCATGAGCAAATCTGTCTTGCTCATGTTGTATACACTTGCAGAATCTAACACACCCGATCATCACGTGGTGCTTCGAAACAACAAGCTTTAGCAACGGTGCTCACTAAGGATGAACACTTTAGACTTGAAATTTATGTGCATGAGGGATCATCTTATAATGCTACCGTCATTAACTAAGCAATACAAGATGCATAAAGGATTAACATCACATGCAATTCATAATATGTGATATGATATGGCCTTTCTTCTTTGTGCTTCCGATCTCCATCTTCAAGCACGAACATGATCTCCATCATCACCGGCATTGCATCAAGGTCAATGACGCTGCTCCATGGTTGTCGTCCACCGGCTCCAACTATTACAACTACTTTGAATAGACACGCGGGTCTTAACAGAAATTAAAGAAAACCATATGGCTCCTGCCGGTTGCCAACTTATAATAAGGAACATTGCATACATCAAATATAATCACAATCATGGCCATATCACATCACAGCACACCCCTGCAAAACAAAGTTAGACGCCTCTACTTTCTTTGCATGTTTTACGTGGTTTGGGGCTTTCAGTAAGTGTCGTTCTAACTTACGAACAAGAACCACAACATTGATACTAGTATTGTCAATCACCCGTTGTAAATTGAATCTTAACTATGTTGGGAGAAACAGGCACCCGCAAAGCCACTTATGCAATACAAGTTGCATGTCAAGCGTGGAGCAAGTCTCATGAACAATGTCATGTAAGGTTAGCCCGGGCCACGTCATCCCACCATCCCGCAAGATGCAAAGTACACAAGAAGCAATTGACAACAAAAGCATCAACGCCCACAATGACCATTGTGTTCTACTCGTGCAACAGATCTACATATAGACACGGCTCTGATACCACTTTAGGGGTTCGTAGCATGGAAAACAAAAAATTTCTACCGCACATAAACAAACAAGCCAAGATCTATCTACTAGATTGTAGCAACAAGTCGATGGAATAACTCACCCTCGAAGATTCCAAAGTGTTTAACGAGAGCGGATTCTCGTGGGTGATGTAGTCGTACTCTTCCCGATCTCAAGATCGCGTAGACGATCCTTCCGACGCTGCGTTCCGGCAGCGCTTCCGCAGTCGGTCACACGTTCGGTACTCGACGAAGACCTTCCTCTCCCTTGTTCCAGCAGGCAGCGGAGTTTGTAGCACTCTCCTCGCGATTCCGGCAGCACAACGGCGTGGTACCGGAAGTAGAGGGGAGATCTCGCAGGGCTTCGCCTTAAGCCGGAGCGAGTATGGTTGACTATGAGAGAGCCTCAGTGATCTAGGGTTTAGACGCACCAAGGAAGAGGTGCTAGGGCCGGCGGCTAGGGCTTGGGGCTGCCCAAGTCGGCGGCTAGGGGAGAAACCCTAGGCGGCGGCAGCAGGAGGTGGCGGCGCCGGCGGCTTGGAGCTAGGGTTTGCGGGGGGCAACTTGTGTGCTTGGAGGGGCAGCCCTGCCCCTCCTTATATAGGTGGAGGGCGGCGGCCAAGGGGAGGGGATTCCCTTCCCAACTCGGCTTCTAAGGCCGGCGGGTGGAGGGAGAGGAACTCCTCCCCAAGTGGTTTCCTACTCTCCCTCCACCTCACAAAATAGCCGTTTGACTTTTCAAATTGGCGTTTGACTTTTCAAACTAGGATTTGATTAAACCCTTTATTTTGTTCAGCGATGACACCTAGTACATGATGCAATCATTCCAACTTGTTATGACACATTCATGTACCCTTCCCCTCCGGAGTGTCGGACATTCCGGAACCTTCTAGAACATTCCCGATGAAAACACCGGAACCATTCTCCAACCCCGAAACAGGACTTTCCTTATATGAATCTTATTCTCCGGACCATTCCGGATCTCCTCGTGATATCCCGGATCCCATCCGAGACTCCGAACACTATTCGGTCTCTTACTCATCATTCCATAACTACTCAACAACGTCGAATCCTTAAGTGTGTCTCCCTACGGTTCGTGAATTATGCGGACATGATCGAGACACTTCTCCGATCAATAACCAATAGAGGAATCTGGAAATTCATATGGCTTCCACATATTTCTACGATTACTTTGCGATCGAATGAACCACTTACATACGATACCAATTTCCCTTTGTCTCACGATAGTTTACTTATCCGAGGTTTTGATCGTCGGTATCTCTGCATACCTAGTTCAACCTCGTTACTGATAAGTACTCTTTTCTCGTTCCCGTGATATGTGATCCCTTGTGAGCCAGTCACATGCTTGCAAGCTAATTGGTTGACATTCCACCGAGAGGGCCCAGAGTATATCTATCCGTCATATGGATGGACAAATCCCACTCTTGATCCATGTGTCTCAACCAATACTTTCCGAATACTCAATGCCACCTTTATAGCCACCCAGTTACGGTGTGGTGTTTAATGTCATCAAAGCATCCTTCCGGTGAAGGTGATATGCATGATCTCATGGTCGAAAGAATTAGGTTACTATGTATCAGAAAGCATATAGCAATTGAACTATTAAAATGACTTGATCTTTA
The DNA here is from genome assembly GCA_910589765.1 of Avena atlantica. Lineage (NCBI taxonomy): Eukaryota > Viridiplantae > Streptophyta > Magnoliopsida > Poales > Poaceae > Avena > Avena atlantica. The sequence continues at coordinate 432,436,983 of OU342739.1, forward strand.
TGCTACGCTTATCTATAGGAGTATGTCCATCATATCATTCTCCTAACGATATGATCTTGTTGTTAATAACATCTCAATGTTCATGATAGGGAAACCACAATCATTTATTAACCAACAAGCTAGTATTATAAAGAGGCTTTACTAGGGACTCTAATTTAAGTTTACAAATCACACAAGTATTAATGTTTCCTTGTTAATACTCTTATAGCATGAATGTAAACATTTATCATAAACACAAAGATATAATAATAACTATATTTATTATTGCCTCTAGGGCATATCTCTAACACCAACTACGGCGAGCGTAGCTAGAGGCGTGGGCATGTCTCGGCGCGGGGAGCTCCGTCGGTGAAGTCATGGTGACAGAGCTCTTCGCGGCAGTCTGGGCAAGTGGAGTAGGTGGAAATAAGACTGTATCGCTGACAGAGCTGGCCCATGCCCTTTTTTGCGGCGTCCGGCGTCCCCAGGGCGTACCCGGGAACCTGGGTTCGGCCTGGGTAGGACGAACCAAAACACGTCGAAATCCGGACAAAAACAGGTCCCTGGATACGCGACTGAGCCGATTTTCAGCGTCCGAACTGAATTTCGCCGTCCGGATCAACGTCCTGGATAGGCGAGTGGAGATGCTCTAATCACCTAATTAGAGGCCTAAGTTTAGTATACGTATAGCTAACAGAGTATATTCATTAAAGCCCAAGAAAAAACAGCCCACTAGGCCATCGTGGAGAGCTATACATGTCTAAAAAATCTCAAGCGTTAATGTCTTCGTGCAAAGTCTATTCGTCCTCTAAAGCTGGTTATAGCGGAAGTATCATAATAGTAGTATCATGCATATGATACTAGTATATGATACTATGTCTATAATGCATTGTATCATTAGTAGTATCATAGTAGTGATATATTTATTGATTTGTAGAATTTCTATGTAAAATATGTATACAAGATTTACTTGTTATTATGATCTCTAATTTTATGTGCTATATATGGTATCTACCTATGATACTCTAACCACCTCTCTTTTTATTAATTATGACGTCACACCAAATTTTTATCAAATTGGCATAATATACCTTATAATACTAGCAATAGGACCAGCCTAAGACACCGCCGATTGTATTATTGGTCTAGGGCTCCTGTCTCCACTCACCTCTCCATCGCCATGAGACGAGGCTACGGACGCCGCTGCAGCGCCGGCATCCCAACGTGGTGCTGCGTCTTCAAACCGTAGAGAAGGACACTCAAATCGGAAGGAGGTAGGTATACCAGTAGTTTAGTACCAGTAGTTTCTTGTGGATTATAATTTACAGCTACAACCTATTCGTCTGGTACTTGCGTACTAGGGGATGATTTTTTTACAACGCGAGGAACTGATCGAGGATGGATTTAATTACTAGCTAGATGTGGTTCTCTGACATCTCATATCATGGCGGAAAAGAACACAATATAGATACTCCCTCCATCTGAATTAGATGTCTCAGATATGTCTAGATTTGCATGTATCTAAACACGTTTTAGTGCACACATACATGCAAATTTAGAGAAATTTTCGACATCTAAATCACACAAAGGGAGTAATTGTTAGATTGATCTCTCCCGTACGAGCCCAACGGCTCGAACGGAAACCTTGACCACGCCCTGATCGGGGGCGCCCAACCTCTATCTGGTTGGCGGGGCCCCCTGTCGCCAACGCCATATAAAGAGGTGTGTGTGTGGGTAGGGGTGGGGGGGGGGGGGGGTGGGGAGGGGGGCACACGGTACGAGGTTCACCGTGCGCCGCAACCCCCCACTGACACACCCATCGATCTAGGGTTTAGCGCTGTGTCGACGGGAAGCTTCGCCGCTGCCACTCTCAACCACACCCACGCCCACGCCACCGCCCCTCTCCGCCATGGCCACCACCTCTGGCATCCCCTCTGGCTCGTGTTCCTCGAGCCAAGGCGCAGGTAGTCCCTCTCCGATCTCTCTCTTCTCCTCTCTCTACTCTCTCAGATCGAACCCAAATAGTGTTACTGTAATCATCTAGACTAGAAGATCCAAAGGCGAGTTTTAACATTGGTATCAGAGCATGTTCTAGTCCTAGATTTTTTGGTAGAAACAGAAAAGCAAAGAAACCCTAGATCTATAGTGCGCCTGTCCACACGGCCGCGCCATTCCTCTCGATCTAGACGTGCATCGGCAAGCCAAGGCGTCGGAAGAAGAACCAACCCCTAACGGGGCAAAGAAAAAGCAAAGCAAAATCCCCTAGCCCCGATTCAAAACAGAGAAATCCCGAAACCCCGATTCGAAAAGAAAAGGCACCGGACCGCCACCGCGCGCTGGCAATAGGGCACCGCCGCTGGCCACTTGATGGCGGCGCTCCCACCCGCGGGTGGATGCGCTCGTCGGCAAGGAGCCAGGGGGTGCAGATGCTCGTCATCTTCCTGTTTCTGCACCGCTGAGTTGCGAGGTGGGGGAGGTGGACGGGAAAGAAAGAGGGCAGAGGTGCTTGCATTTGGGGGAAAGGGCTCGCCGCCGGATGACGTGGCCTCCTCGCCGCCTCGTCGCACGCGGGGCGTTGCGCCGCCGCAGCGTGGAGCGAGCAGAGAGTCAGGAGAGAGCGGGCGCGGGTCGTCCGTTTTTTTCCAGCGAAAGGCACGCCCGACCGTCCGTTCTAGGTCAGATGCCATGGACGGCTGAGATCTAGCGGCGGCGGCTGGAGGGTTACGCTGCTGGGCCATGGGCCGCTGTGGGCTGCAGGGCACGCAGTAAGCAACCAAGCGAGAGAGCACGCGGGCGACCGATGGGTGCTGGCGGCGCCGGGCCAAGTGGGCCGCGCGACTAGGCGAGCGGGCCGCGGCTGCGCAGGTAGCGCAACGCACGCGCGTTAGACAGGGAGGGGTGGGACGAGCGGGTCGTGTGTGTGGGTTGTGGGCTGCACCGCGGGACTCTATCCACCGCCTAGAGCGGCGTGCTACGGCATCAAAGAGCAGGCCATGGGCCGGCCGCGACAGAAATCAGGTTTTTTTGTTTAATCTTTAATTATAGAACATAGTTTTAATTGTTTTTTTTTCAGTTTTTGAGCAAAATTTGTACGGTTTTTCTATTCAAAATATTCCAACGAAAATTTTTGTTTAGAGAATTCAAAAGTGACAAATTTTTTTCTGTAAAGTTTTAAAATTTTATTAATTGCATTATTTTTTCGGTTGCAAATAGTTAAATGTAATTGCTTAAATGCAATAAAGTGATAATTAATTTTTTTAAAGATGTGACAAAGTGAATATTAAAGGTGATTATGGTCCTGTTATTCTATGACCAACGTTATTAATAACATTATATGATTTGTTAATGAAATGAAAGGTGCATTTATCTTTATTTTTGCCCAACGGTGATATAATTTTAATTGCACAAACAATTGTATGTTTAATTTATACAAACGTTGGATCAATGCATACAATTTTTTTTGTTATCTCACATCTTTGTGGTTTTCAGGAGGTCTCAACCTAATGAGTTGTCTCAAGGACATTCCGATGCTCAGGGGTGACAACTACACTAAGTGGATGAAGAAAGTGGACCTGGCATTCGTGTGTGCCGAGGTTGACTGGGTTGTGAAGACTCCACAGCCAGTCGAACCAAAAGACCCAGAAAGAGCTCCTGCTGATGATAATGCCTGCTTGGGAGAAGAGGAAAAGGGACCATGCTCCAGTAGAGTTGGCTTACTCCATTGACAACCAAAAGTGGGTAAACGCCAATAAAAAATGCATGGATTTTGTAAATAATACGATTGGGAACGCCATTGTGGGGTCAATCGAAGAGTGCACTTACGTTGGGGAATTTCTTGGAAAGTTAAAGAGTCAGTTCACTGGCTCTTCAAAGATGTATGCCACCTAGCTACTCAAACAACAGGTCAAAGAAAAGTACACAAGAGGTGCACATGGTATCAGGGAGCACATCATGTGGATGAGCAACATGGCTGCTAAACTAAAGCCCATTGATGCTGATCTCGAGCCCAAGCCTGCTCTGCTAGTTCACCTTATCATGGCTTTCCTTCCTCAACAGTTTGAGAACTTTGTGATCAACTATAACATGTCCCCTGAAAAATGGGACATTGAAAAGACCATTGGCATGTGTGTGCAAGAGGAAAAAAAAGGCTCAAGTCTATTCATGGTGGTTCTCTAAACTACGTGAAGGACAACATGAAGGAAACCTTCAACAACAGCAACCATGATGGTTCCCCCTCCAAGCCACATGGAAAAGGCCTCCAATAGTATCAGCATCAGCAAAGTCTCCCAGGGGATAAGGACCGGTGTCACCACTGCAAGAAGTATGTCCACTTCAAGAAAGATTGCCTAGAATGGCTCAAGTCCATAATGGCAAAGAAAGGTATAGATATAGTTTCTTTTGTAAATGAATCCCTGTATACACAGTTTTCAAAATATACTTGTTGGATTGACTCAGGTGCAACTATTCATATTGCAAATTCTTTACAGGGATTTCATTCGACAAGAACTATGCAAAGAAGCGAAATATGCATTGAAGTCGTGAATGGAGTTCAAGCAGAAGTTGAAGCTATTGGCGACATCCCTTTGGAGCTAGCTGATGGTTTCATTATTCTGTTAAAAGATGTTTTATTTGTTCCCTCGCTTCACAGAAACTTAATAAGTGTGTCATGTTTGGATAAAGACAGTTATGAATGTTATTTTGGACATGGCAAGTGTGCCATATGGTTTAAAGATGCTTGTGTGGGTACTGCTTTACTTCACGATAAGCTTTATTTGTTATCCTTGCATGAAAAAGTGCTTTCTGTGTGTAATGTGAGTGAGCAAATTTCCTTGTCGAACAAATAACAAAAGAAAATAAAGCAAACTCATGATTCGTCAAAGTTATGGCACTGTCGATTAGGCCATATTTCGAGGGGAAGAATAGAAAGCCTCGTTAAAAATGATATTTTTCCTCCATTAGAGTTCTTAGATATCGAACAATGCATAGATTCCATAAAAGGAAAATATGTAAAGAAAATAAAAAAGGGTACAAACCGAAGTACAACAACACTAGAAATCATTCACACTGATATTTGTGGACCGTTTCCTATGAAAAGTGTGGATGGTTATGATTCGTTCATAACGTTCACAGATGATTACTCCCGATATGGTTATATTTATCCAATTAAAGAAAGATCTGAGGCATTGGTTAAATTTAAGATTTTCAAAGCTGAAGTTGAAAATTAGCATGACAAAAGAATTAAAATAGTCCGGTCTGACCGTGGGGGGAGTACTATGGTAGGCACACTCCATATGGTCAAGTACCTAGACCTTTTGCAAGGTTCCTACAGGAAAATGGAATAGTCGCCCAGTATTCTATGCCGGGCGAACCTCACCAAAATGGAGTAGTTGAAAGGTGTAACCGCACCCTTATGGATATGGTGCGCAGTATGATGAGCTATTCCACCCTCCCATTGGGATTATGGATGGAGGTGCTTAAAACCTCCATTCACATTCTCAACAGAGTACCAAGCAAGTCGGTGTCCAAAACACTGTACGAGTTGTGGACAAGCAGAGTTCCCTCTCTGCACCACTTGAGGGTCTAGTGGAGCCCAGCTAAGGCAAAAGTTTTTAATCCAAATATTGCAAAGTTAAACCCCAAAACAGTGACTTTCCACTTCATTGGCTATCCTGATAGATCAAAAGGTTATCGTTTCTACTGTCCTGAGAAATACACAAAGTTTGTAGAAACGAGACATGCAGTCTTCTTGGAGGACGAATTGATGAGGGGAGCATGGTATCTCAGAAAATCGATCTCGAGGAGAAGAGGGTGCATGCACCTAATCCGATGACTCAGGAGCCATTTTTCTCGCTACCTGTTGTTCTACCCATCGACAACCCCTGAGGTTGTGGTGCCGAGACCTGTTGTGACTCCACACGTGACAACAATGGGAGAAGGTTCGGAACTTGTCCGTCAGGAGCCGCCTGAACCCACTGTTGAGCACGAAAGGGAGCCAGAACATCCACACACATAGAAAATGTGCCAGAACCTGAGGCATGAAATGAGAAAGAGTCTGACGAACTCAGAAGGTCTAAAAAAGAAAGAAGACCATCCATTTCTAAAGAAATTTACAAAGTTTATAACACATAAACTGTTCATGTGGAAGGTGATCCCACCTCATATGAAGAAGCCATGAGAAGCCCTCACTCAGCCAAGTGGGTGGAGGCAATGGAAGATGAAATGAAATCGATGAGTTCCAACAATGTTTGGGACTTAGAGGAAATTTGTAAAGGAGCCAAAACAGTAGGCTGCAAATGGGTCTACAAAACAAAGTATGACTCCAATGGGAATGTAGAAAAGTACAAAGCGAGACTTGTGGCAAAAGGCTTTACACAAAGAGAAGGGGTAGATTACAATGATACTTTTTCTCCGGTCTCATGTAAGGATTCCTTTAGAATCATAATGGCACTAGTTGCACATTTTGATTTAGAGTTGCATCAAATGGATGTAAAGACAACATTTCTAAATGGATATTTAGAAGAGAATGTTTACACGAAACAACCCAAGGGTTTTTTGCGGTGACCCAGCATACCACTGCATGTGTAGTACACTATAGTCGTTGACATGACATCCACAGAACACCGGTCTGTAAATATCACATCCCTTAGAGTGGTACAACAGAAACATCGCGGGTCCATATTACAAACATTCACACATTATTATTATTACAATACCAGAAGTTCAAGACTTCAAAAGGATTCCACTTACAAACCAAAATATGAAGTGTTTTAGCGGAATTTAAAAGTAGCAACTCCAACTAGGAGTTGAGCTTAGCAGCTTATTCTATAGAGTTCATGCTGCTCGGCTCCATTGGTTACTACTAACTAGGATACTTAGTTGGACCCGTTATCATCGACACCATAGCGGATTTTGTAATCCACTCCTTCAACACCTCCTGATAGGTCAGGCTCCTCGTAGAACACATCTTCTTGACATTCAGCTGCATACATTGGCACGTCTTCGGGATCCTCAGAGTCTAAGCAAGGGATCAAAGGAAAGGATGAGTAACAGCGTTACCCAACAAGTTCATTATATGCAAGGTGGGAAGTTTGATGCTCTAACTACCACCTCGGACTATAAGTCATTGGTACTATGCAGATTTTGTAAATCTTTCTTCAAAGATTGATTTTATTATGAAAATCTATGACCATCAGCCTTCACAGGTTGACCAGAACTTTCATGGAGTTCCTTTCCTGCTGCGTTCGTAGCTCCTTCCCGGAACAGGGAGTAACAAGCACTACTAGGAAAACGGCTATAGGTAATCAGCACATCCGTGGCTCACATGGTTGAAGTGCCCCACGGCTAAAACAGGCGTGGCTCACCTGTGGGCAGTGCCCTACTAATAACTAGAACATCCGTGGCGCACATGACCATAGTGCGCCACAGATATGTGTGGGCCAGGGCCCTGTTGGCCACACGCCAAACTTCTGTAGCGCACTACAGCCATGTGCGCCACGGTTGTTAGGGTCATCTGTGGCGCACGTGTGCATGGTGCGCTACAACTGAGCGCATGCCCACCTCTGCTCTGAAACGGCCACCAACTTCTGTGGCGCACTCGGCCTAGTGCGCCACAGGGAGTAGGATCATCCGTGGCGCACATGGCATGGTGCGCCACAGATGTTTGTACTCCCTGTGGCGCACTAGGGCCGTGTGCGCCACGGATGTGTCGATTTCTTTAGGGCAGCACTTTATGTGCACATGTGTGACCACATCCACCACCCCACACTTCACTTTCCCCTTCTTCTTCCTCCTTAGATCTAGTCGGGATCTTCTCCTTCCCACCTCAATTTCTCCACACATTCACCATTTTTAGCATGTAAAACTTGCTTTGGATGTTACATAAGTAATAGAGGAGGTCTCCGGTCTCTCATCTATCCGTCTCCGGTCGACGCGCGCACCTCTCCTTTCCATCTTTCTCGCGATCGGTCTCTCATCTCGGTAAGTTGTCCATGTAAGGATGTGTTCATGTGTATATGGATGATGCATGTGCTCATATGTATGTAGATGATCGATGCTCATGATGTGTGTATGTGTGGAGAGGATCGATGGTCATATGTGTGTGTATATGGAGAGTATCGATGATGCTCATGCATGTTTGTATGGAGAGGATAATGATATGTTCATGTGTGTATGGATCGGTCTCTCTCTCTCTTGTGTTTGTATGTGAACAAGTTGCCATTTGTTTTGCCAAAATGTTGATTCATTTCCATTTTGGCAAGACTTTGGCATTTCGCAAAGGTCCTAATTTTAGGATAGGTCATGCCGAAATTTTCTATCGACCATTGCATGCATGCATTCATTATGTGGTTCTAATAGACTTCAAAATTGTACCGTGTACATCGTGCAGGCAAAAATGGTCCGCATAATGAGCGAAGGCATTGTGGCTAGATTTTTGAAATGTGCGACGGCCGACATGATACGAAATAACAAGACAGATATAAGATGTCCATGCAGAAGATGCAAACTCAACTGGGTGATCGACCCAGATTCCGGGAATCTGCAGGCGCACCTGCTCCGCCATGGTTTCATGGATGGATACACTCGTTGGATAAGCGATGGCGTAGATGATGGAGACGGTGATCATCATCACGGCGAGAACGGGCGAGATGATGAAGAGGCTCCTGGAGATGGTGAAGGTACGGAAGCAGACCGGGATGATGATGATCTAGATGCCGGAGGAGCAGACGACGATGGAACAACGTCAGGCTGGGTGCGGGACCCTTATGTGCAAGAGCTGCTTCTCAAGCAGACGAGTAACGCCAGGGCTGCCGCTAGAGAGAAAGCCAAGCTTGCGCAACTTGAGAAAGACGCGGTTACTCCATTGTATGAAGGATGCAGGCCCGATGATACCCGGTTGAATGTAACGCTCAAGGCTATGAAGATGAAGGCAAAGCACAAATTGAGCGACGCAAGCTTCGACGATATGATGGCATTCTGGCACGATCGTCTCCCGGAGGGGAACACATGTCCAACTAGTATCGAGGATGCCAAGAAAATCGTCTGTCCTCTCGATCTACCGCATGTTAGATATCACGTATGCATCAACGATTGCATCATTTATCGGGGCGAGGACGCGGAGAAAACCACATGTCCGGTGTGCGGCGTGAGTCGATACAAGAAAGGGAAGAAAGCACCTCGAAAAGTGGTATGGTACTTTCCTATCACCCTCGTCTGCAGCGCTATTTCGCGGACCCTAAGGAAGCGAAGCTCATGCGATGGCATGCGGAAAGAAGAAGCCAGGAGATGATGATGACCCCGAAAAGGATGAGCTGCTGACGCACCCTTCAGATGCTAGCCAGTGGAAAGCATTGGACCTCGAATTCCCAGAATTCGGTGGAGATTCGAGGAACATCAGGCTTGGTGCGAGCACCGATGGACTCAATCCGTTCGGTAGCCAGAGCAGCACGCACAGCACTTGGCCTGTGTTTGTATGGATGTACAACCTCCCTCCATGGTTGTGCATGAAGAAGAAGTACATACAAATGAGTATGCTAATTCAAGGGCCGAAACAACCTGGTACCGACATCAATCTGTATCTCGGGCTGTTGAAAGAGGAGCTAGCCACGTTATGGGAATCTGGAGCCAATACTTACGACGCCGTCGCACAAGATTATTTCACTATGAGAGCCGCGTTGGTCACTACGGTGCAAGAGTATCCAGGTTGCGGGTATATCTCGGGGCAGGTTATCCAAGGATTCCACGCATGCGTTAGGTGCATGGATAACACAAGCTATCTCCAACTAGAGAAAGATCCAGGGTCATCGAAAACCGTGTTCATGGCGCACCGGAGGTGGCTCGGCAAGAATGATCCATGGAGAAAACGTGGAGACCTGTTCGATGGCAAATCAGAGACCCGAGGAATCCCAGAGCGTAGGAGCAGCGAAGAAGTGGAAGAGTTGCTGAAAAACTGGAAAGATTGTCCTAAGCCTGGAAAGAAGCGAAAGAGGCAGCAACAAGACAAGCCGCTGATGAAGGTATGGAAAACAAGGTCTGTTTTCTGGGAGTTGCCATACTGGAAGTTTCTCCGCACGCCTCATAGCCTCGACATCATGCATATCACGAAAAACGTGTGCGAGAGTCTGGTCGCCACCATAATCAACATGCCAGATAGGACGAAAGATGGTCCGAAAGCAAGGCACGACCTGATATGCTTGGGTATCCGGAAGGAGCTTCACGGAGGACGCACTACTCCTGATGATCAGGAAGATGACGATGATCATGAGTCGGAGACGACACAAGGTCGTCGGAAGGGTAAAAAGTTCAAGAAGAACGAATATTACTGCCCTCCTTCTTGCTTCACTCTAAGCCAGGATGAGATCAAACAGTTTTTCAAGTGCCTTCTAGGAGTCAAATTTCCTTACGGCTACGCGGGCAAGATAAGCAGATACCTAGACGAGGCGAAGCAGAGGTTCAGTGGCATGAAGTCTCACGACTGTGCCGTGCTAATGACGCAGGTACTTCCGGTCGCACTAAGAGGGATAATGGACGAGCACGTCCGTGAAACGTTATTTGGCTTATGCAAGTTTTTCGACGTCATCTCTAGGAAGTCGATTGGCTTGAATCAGCTCGGAAGGCTACAGGAGGAGATCGTGGTGATACTATGTGAGCTTGAGGTCTACTTCCCACCCGCATTCTTCGACATTATGGTGCATCTGCTGGTCCATGTCGTGGAGGACATCGTACAACTCGGGCCGATGTTTCTCCGCATCATGATGGCGTTCGAAAGGATGAACGGACACATCAAAGGATACGTTCGCAACAGGTCCCGTCCAGATGGAAGCATAGCCAAGGGCTTTCTGGCCGAAGAGTGCATCTCTTTCTGCACGAATTATCTAGACATCGAGAACCCTGTCGGTCTTCCCGTCAACAGACACCTTGGCAAGCTCGACGGATCTGGTCACCGAGAGGGTCGTCGCATACTGCATGCAGACTTCGATTTTCGACGCGCAGACTTTGATCGAGCAAACCTCGTCACGCTACAGCATTTAGAACTGGTCGATCCTTGGGTACAGAAGCACAAAAGGTTAATCGAGAAGAAGTACAGTGACCGGGGCATACAGAGGACGCAGGGAGAAATAATCAAAGAGCACAACTCAGATTTCACGCGTTGGTTTAGGCAGACGCTCCTTGATAATCCCCTGCGCTCGCATTCTTCTGACACGGAAAAGATCATATTCACCTTGTCGCAGGGAACGATGCAAAACCTGGTGACCTATCAGGCGTATGATATCAACGGCTACACATTCTACACGGAGGAAAAGGACAACAAGTGTGATTATCAGAACTGAGGCGTAACGTCGGAATTCTACACCGATGACAACGTGAAGGAAAGATTCTACGGAAGAATCGAGGAGATCTGGGAGCTCGACTACTATGGAGAAAAGGTGCCGATGTTCCGTGTCAGATGGGCAAAGAACGTCGAAAGAGAAGACCGGTATTTCACAACCATGGTTATACCCGAAGCAGCCAAATCCAAGGCCGCCGGTGCAAACGTGGCCGCGAAAAATGAACCGTGGGTACTGGCTACCAAAGTGGACCAATGTTTTTTCATTACCGACCCGACAAAGCCTAGCCGTGTTGTCGTGAGGAGAGGAAAAAGGAACATCATCGGAATGGATGGAGTCGCCAATGAGCAAGACTTCGACCATACGGCGATCCAAAGATTGAAGATGACGACGACTACGATGCAGCAACATACATCACAAGAAGAAAAAGGACAACCCTACCCAAAAAGGTAGCCCGTTCGAAAGAAGAAACATTAAAGTGCCGGGGCTAAATTATTCAACCGCGACAAAGAAGGGAAAAAAGATTGTAAAACGCTAGCTCAAAAAATATTGTAAACGCGTGGTCGAAAAAGATTGTAATATTCATGGACAAATTATTATGAAATTTAGTTATACTTTAAATCATATTTTTGGGCATTTTTGGAATATTATTACTTTTGGGTATTTTTGGAATATTTAAAAGTATTTTAAAATCAAAATAAAACTTCTATGGCATATATCACCACTTTTGGGCATTTTTGGAATATTTAAAAGTATTTTAAAAACAAAACAAAATTTGTATGGCATGTATCACCACTTTTGGAACATTTTAAAGTATTTTTTGGAACATTTTAAAGTATTTTTAAAGTAAAAATAAAAAAGTGGAGCACCAAGATTCGAACCTGGGTGCTCATCGTTTAGAATAGAGCTAAGGGCAGAACCAGTGGGGTAAGTGAGTACTAGTGTTAACTAGTGGGACGACCAAGTACTTATCTGATTGTCCAACCCACACACGCGTAGCGCACCCTGGCTAAGTGCGCTACGGTTATCCGTAGCGCACTTAGCCAGGGTGCGCTACGCGTGTGTGGGTTGGACTAGTCAACTGCGCATCCCCATCCCCATCCCCGCATCAGACACATCGTCCATCCCCCCATCCCCATCCCCGCATCGAGGCGCCGCCGCCGCCACGCCAGGAGGAGGCCGCTGCCGCCACGCCAGGAGGAGGCCGCCGCCGCCACGCCACGCCAAGAGGAGGAGGAGGCCGCCACGCCACGCCAGGAGGAGGAGGCCGCCACGCAACGCCAGGAGGAGGAGGCCGCCGCCGCCACGCCAGGAGGAGGCCGCCACGCCACGCATCCGCCAGCCCTCGTCGTCGTCATCTCCCCCTCTCTCCTCGAGCAATCTCAGAGGTGAGCTCTGCCCCTCCCCTCTATCCTTCTCCCCCTCTCTCTCCTCAGAGGGTTAGGGTTAGACAAAAATGTGCTCCTAGTTTCAGTACAAGTTTCAGAATATAAGTTTCAGTACAAGCCATGGTGTTGAACTGAAGATAACTCCTAGTTTCAGTACAAGTTTCAGTACAAGTTTCAGTATTTGCCATGGAATTTTTTTTGCATGTTTACTTACTCCTAGTTTCAGTACAAGTTTCAGAATATAAGTTTCAGTACAAGCCATGGTGTTGAACTGAAGATAACTCCATGTTTACTTACTGATCTATATATCCACCAGCAGCATCAGCTTATAAGTTTCAGTACAAATAGACAAGTTTCAGAATTGAAGTCTAGTGTGCCTAGGCATTATGGCTAATTAAAAAAATCAGAATTGAATGTATTCACACTTCTGAAAAGATATTGGGTTGATATAGTGCTCTCAAAAGCTGAAGATAGAGAAGCTACCGGTTTGCATGGAGTAGTATGGTTGAGTTCAATTCTGAACTCTTGGCATTAAACATGTAGTTCTATTGCTAACCAACAACAGTCAGATATATAGGAGTACCAAAAACCTGATTCAACACGGTGTACTAGCAGTCGCGAGCAGAGTACTATGAATAACAATGTCATACCTTGAGAAATTATAATCATATCAAACTTGCATCCCTGCCCCTCCCCTCTATCCTTCTCCCCCTCTCTCTCCCCCTTATTTTGTTCAGTCCTAGTGTTAACTAGAAATGTTCAGTCCTGAACCTGTGTAACCTGAAGCAAGATTCAGGTTAGGTTTAGGTTAGGTTCAGGTTCAGGTTAGGTTCAGAGTTAGGTTAGGTTCAGGTTAGGTTTAGGTTAGGTTCAGGTTAGGTTCAGGTTCAGGTTAGGTTCAGGTTAGGTTTAGGTTAGGTTCAGGTTAGGTTCAGGTTAGGTTCAGATTCAGGTTAGGTTTAGGTTAGGTTCAGGTTCAGGTTAGGTTCAGAGTAGCAAGATTCAGGTTAGGTTTAGGTTAGGTTCAGAGTAGATGAAAATGCAATAGTAGAACAAAGATATGCAGTAGTAAAACTTGTGTTTTTTAATGCATGTCTCCTATGTTTCAGTAGAAATGTTCAGTCCTGAACCTGTGTAACCTGAATGTTTCAGTACTAGTTGTTGTTCTGCAAGTCATTCTGTGTTTCAGTACTAGTTGTAGCTTGAGCTAGTTGTTGTTCTGCAAGTCAAAAACCTGTGTAACATTGCACTCACTAACTATGAACCTGTGTAACCTGAAGGTTTCATGAAACCAAGTTCCCTTTTTTTACTGTTGCATATATCATGGGTTTATATTTTTAGCTATGGTCTTGGGCTTATTGTAGCACAGATTGTGGACTTATATTTTTAGCTATGGTCTTGGGCTTATTGTAGCACAGATTGTGGGCATCCATTGTGGTTAGAACAATGACATTGCTTCATTGGAATCATAGCACCTTGAAATTGTGCTTGTGCTTGTATATGAAGCACTTTATTATGTGTGTATGCAGGTTCTTGTATGAAACGAGTCCCGATTTTTGCCGGAATGTTGATTAACTTCCGTTTTGGCAGAAATCGGGCACTCCTAGTTTAAGAAAATTAGAAAAGGTCATGCCGGATTTTTCCGTGCATTTAACCAATTATTTGTTTTTTATTAGTGCAAAGATGTGTGACAACGACGAGGCTGGATGTTCTAAGCGCATCAGCGCTGAAGGAGAACTCAGACCTCCGAATAAACAATTGACATTCTGGGAGGCGGCCCAGCGTCTAGAAGACGATGAAGAATACCATCCTTCGGAGAGCGAGGATGATGAGATGGAAGACGCGGAGGAAGAAGCCGAAGGAACGGCGGACGATGAAACCACTGATGGCGGCGAGGGCACAGGGAGTGGTAGCAACCCTCCTAAGAAGAAGAAGCTGAAGGACCGGCGCCCGAATACGGTCGGCACGGTCAGGGAGGAAATTACCGAAGTGAGCCCATCAGGGGTTCCTTTGGAGCCCGCCCTTGTCGTCAAAGGGTACGGTGGGCAAGTGGCGGCGATCACCCGGACAACCATCTCGATCAACACCGAGAATCTCGGGCATAAAGATAATGGCCACTTGCGCACACTCCTCTTCGAGAAGCTGCACGCCAGATACAAGTTCCCCGCTAAGTATCAAAACACAAATTATCATGGGAACGAAGTAAACAAATCCGCCCTCACAAAGATGAGCACCGCCCTGGCCAGCTGGAGATCCCGGATAAAGAAGAAGATCTATAAAGAAGGCAAAAGTCTCGAGGAGATCCAGAAGATTGACCCGCAGATCACCGAAGATCAGTTCCGGGAGTTCAAGGAGAGGTGTGAATCCGAAAGAGCCCTGGCCAATAGTAATCGGGGAAAGGTGCTGCAGGCGATGAATATAGGTCATCACCATCTCGGATCTGGTGGATACAGAACCGCGGAGGCCAAATGGAATAAGGAGGACGAAGAGTATAGATCCAAGGGGATAGAAAACCCCTTTGCTAAATTCGAACCCGGGCAGGTTCGAAACTTCATCAGGGCCCGTTACCATGTGGACCCAAAAACCAAACAACTCACCGCGGATCCTGCGGTGAAGGAATTCGAGGAAATTATGGTAAGTATAATCTAATTACCGGTGATCAACACGATTGCAATCTAATCAATGATCTAAATGATTCACTGTTACTTCTTCTGCAGGAGGAGGAAATTGTTGCTAGTCATGGATCCCAGGGTTCCTCATCCCAGGGGTCGACGGCGGCCACCCGGTGGGATAACCCTTTTAACAGGGCGATGAACCGGGCCAAGAAAATAGAGCCGGTTACGAAGAAGCCGTCGTCGGCTGGCCGTCTGGCCGGCCTCGGGGGTAAGAATTGGGTGGATCATTTTGGTCCACCGCCGAGGACGCATGTGGCGCCGTCGGGAAGGAGCGAGGAGGAAAACAGAGAGGTTCAAGAACTTAAGGCACAAGTGGCGCGGATCCCGCAGATCGTCCAAGACAACCTGGCAATCACCCTTACGTCCTTCCTGCCTACCTTGGTGGAGTCAATAGCGAACTGGAGTGCGGGTGGTCGAGTAGGGCCGTGCCCGATTCCAAGCATGGTCAGCAGCCACTCGAACAACGCGGCGCCGACGAATCAGGCGAACTACGTGTTCGTGACTCCGCCCGCTAGCACCGCGGCGCCGCAAGTGTTGGTGACTCCCCCTGCCATCACCGCGGCGCCGGAGTACATGTTGGTGCCCCCCCTGCCATCGTCGCGGCGGCACCGGAGCTCCAAGCACCCGTCGGTAGGGAGAATACACCGGCGGCTAGCACCGCGCCATCAAGCAGCCCTTCCGTCTCTTGCACGCCCGTCGCCGTATGCGGTGCGTCGACATTAGCCGATCTCGACGCCATCACGGTAAACAAATTGCTTTAATTACCGCCTTTCATGCCATCTATATATTACTCTTGTGGCATCTCGCTCTGACGACGCCGTACATGTTTTCCGCAGACGGATGTTCCTTGCACTCTCTTATGCTACGTGAACAACGAGCTGAGGGATGTTGCCAAGGGTACCATCGTTCAACCCTTGCAGCGCACGTTCCACTCAAAGCCGATGCCAGATAGCGTGCACAGGGTTAAAATTAGTCGGGTGCTAAGGGGCTGCGACGACCTGGAACCTCCCATTCAACCCCCAGGAGCGGATGAAGAAGAGTCGTCTGTCCTCAGAAGTTGCTTCGGCTTGTTCATGCTATGGCCAAAGAGCATGATCCGTTTGGGGACGGCGGGGGCCATCACGCCACAGACAACAGCACCGCCTGTCGTGCCAGCGACAAGCGGTGGCAAGGCCCCCTTACCGCCCTCGCCGTCACCTCCACGCGGTGGGTCGGATGATCATGTTGATGATATGCACATGGCGCAGGATCCGGCGGCCGAGGACTTCGAAGACTGGAATGATCACTTCTTCAGCACTCAGTTTGGCAACGAAGAAGACCTAGCTGGTGGCCCCACAGAGAAAGCCACTATCACCAAGCGTCTGTTTGGTTCTCAGGAGACGCCTCCAGCTTGCGCCTTTACAGAGCCAGCTGATACAACCAACCGACCCTTTATTCTAAGCCCTGACACACTACATAGGGCGGCCGGTGCTCAGATTGCGGTGCCTGCCCGCTCTCCAAAAGGAAAAAAGGGCAGGAAAAGAAAATCTAGCAGCTCGAGCCAGCCGGTGGCGTCAACAACTGCGAATCCGATCAGGTTTCGGGACGGGCCACCAAGACCCGAGGGTATTATGTGGAGGATTCATGTGGCGGGTGAGCCCATGCTACCTAAGAATTTGCGGAAGCTCGCCAGTTCGGAACTGCAGAGTGTGCATGACGGCGTGCTGACGATAGAGAGACGCCTTCTATCGGAGAAAGATCCCTCGCACCCGGTATTCGTGGTTAAGGTGCCACCAGGCTTGGGCTTCGTCGACACTGCCCCCGCGGATCTGTTCTTCCTGCGGTTCGAGGACATCTTCAATATGTTCCACCTATACCCGCTGCACTATACCATGGTCCGTATCTTTTCTCTCAACCTGGCCACGCAGATCATTAGAGAGAACACACCGGGCATCGCTATAGTGGACCCCTACTACATGCGTGACGGCTGCTTGGGTTCCCCCGCCGAACGACGTATCGTGGCCTCGTACCTAAAAAGAATCCTCGTGGCGAACAAGACAAAGGAATACATTCTCGTGCCTTACTTTCCCGAGTAAGTCGTTATTCAGTCGCCACCGTCGATTGGCTTTATTAGATCATCATCATTCTTTTTTCAACACATTCCATTTGAATTTTTTGCGCAGAGATGAACACTGCACGCTCATCTCCTTATCGCCGAAGCATTCCCACGCCACGTATTTCGACTCGGGGAGTCTAGAAAAGAAGAAAAACTACGACAAGATCAAGGAAGTTCTGGATGATGCTCTCACTGGCTTTGCCTCGACGGAAGGCACCAGCTTCGTGCGTAAGAAGGTCAAGTTCGGCAGGCACGTCTTCAACCACGTAACAGAGTTCCCCTGCGTGAAGCAGCCGGAAAACAGTAAGAAGGAAGCCTACTACGCACTCCATCACATGAGGGCGTTCCTACTTGACCAGCAGAATTCTACGCTGCCAGATCATCTCAAACAGTGGGCCGAAGCAAAGGCCAAGATCAATGATTCGGATATTAGACAAGAGATGTATCGCATCCAGCAGCAGTTTGGGGCAATCATCTTTCGTGATGTCATGACTTCGGGGGGATCTTCTACGGAGGAAATATCCCGAATAACCGTGACATAGAAGATCGCCTAGAGATGCAGGGTGACTATAGGAAGTTCATGACGAGGCAGGGCGTCCTCCCGTTCCCTAAGCCGAGCCAGAAGGCTTGATGTTGTTGGCCTAGTTGTAGTTGCAAACTATAGATGACCTTTGTGTGTGTGTGGACGACAAGTGTACTTATCTTATTAGGTTTATGAATCACCGCTTACTTATTTTGCTTATTATTATTATATATCAATCAATGCTTGTTTTTTTTTGCTTACTCTTTGGTTTTTTTGCTTACTCTTTGGTTCTCGGACGACAAGTGTGAGTTATTTTTGTCTTTTTCGAGAATATGCCGATGATTGAAACGTCGTGGCACAATATATATGTGAATGTGCTATGACGGGATTGTTAGCCTTGTGAGATGCACAAGTCCAGGAATTGTGCATCCTACTTGGCTAGCAGTCCCGTCATAAGCAATTCCTGTGTCCAACGACCTAGCTAGTTATATATGAGGCATGTTTTTTGAGTTATTTTTGTCTTTTTCGAGAATATGCCGATGATTGAAATGTCGTGGCACAATATATATGTGAATGTGCTATGACGGGATTGTCAGCCTTGTGATATGCACAAGTCCAGGAATTGTGCATCCTACTTGGCTGACAGTCCCGTCATAAGCAATTCCTGTGTCCAACGACCTAGATAGTTATATATGAGGCATGCTTTTCGAGTTATTTTTGTCTTTTTCGAGAATATGCCGATGATTGAAATGTCGTGGCACAATATATATGTGAATGTGCTATGACGGGATTGTCAGCCTTGTGATATGCACAAGTCCAGGAATTGTGCATCCTACTTGGCTGACAGTCCCGTCATAAGCAATTCCTATGTCCAACGACCTAGCTAGTTATATATGAGGCATGCTTTTCGAGTTATTTTTGTCTTTTTCGAGAATATGCCGATGATTGAAATGTCGTGGCATAATATATATGTGAATGTGCTATGACGGGATTGTTAGCCTTGTGATATGCACAAGTCCAGGAATTGTGCATCCTACTTGGCTAGCAGTCCCGTCATAAGCAATTCCTGTGTCCAACGACCTAGCTAGTTATATATGAGGCATGTTTTTCGAGTTATTTTTGTCTTTTTCGAGAATATGCCGATGATTGAAATGTCGTGGCACAATATATATGTGAATGTGCTATGACGGGATTGTCAGCCTTGTGATATGCACAAGTTCAGGAATTGTGCATCCTACTTGGCTGACAGTCCCGTCATAAGCAATTCCTGTGTCCAACGACCTAGCTAGTTATATATGAGGCATGCTTTTCGAGTTATTTTTTTATTTTTCGAGAATATGCCGATGATTGAAATGTCGTGGCACAATATATATGTGAATGTGCTATGACGGGATTGTTAGCCTTGTGATATGCACAAGTCCAGGAATTGTGCATCCTACTTGGCTAACAGTCCCGTCATAAGCAATTCCTGTGTCCAACGACCTAGATAGTTATATATGAGGCATGCTTTTCGAGTTTGCTCTTTTTGATTTAAGAGTACTTTCTATAAGTGTATCTTCATATGCGACTTTAATTATACATGTTTTTTCAATCACCGGTTAGTTATTATTGTCAACTTGTAGATGACGTGGTACGTCGTGTACAAGGGACGGGTTCCCGGAGTCTACGATGATTGGGAAGACTGCCGGAGACAGGTGCACCGTTTCAGCCGCAATAGCTACAAAGGGTACAACACTATGGCGGAGGCGGAAGATAGATACACGCGCTATCTAGCGGGAGTTAGGACAAGGAACCGGATGAAGACCTACACCTTCGTCGCGGCGGTGATCATGCTTATCTTCTTTGGTTATTTATCCCGCGTTTGTGTCTAGCTAGCTAGTTTAGATGTCTAGGCGAGCTTCCGAGCTCTAACTTGTTCGATCGACACATGTATTCGCATGTCACCAACTACTACTTTGTAACATGATCAAAACAATGTAACTTGGACTATGTATTCATGTATGAGACTTATCTATATGTATTTGTTTCAATCTTGTTTTTCATATCGAGTATTTATATATATAATTGTATATCTTGTATCTGTGTGTGTATATCTGCTGTAATATTGTATATAATCTGTATTGCATATAATCTGGCTTGGAAATTAAAAAAAAACAAAAAATACATCTGTGGCGCACATGTTCTACCTTCTGTGGCGCACTACACCTAAAGCGCACCATGGTTGTTTAGTGGCGCACTGGGTAGTGCGCCACAGAAGATCCAAGGGGTAGCGCACCATGCCAAACTTCTGTGGCGCACTAGGTGGTGCGCTACGCCTATCTCTACACAACCGTGGCGCACTGGGCAGTGCGCCACGGCTGAGAGATAGCCGTAGCGCAAGGCCCGTGGCGCACTACTGGTGCGCCACGGATGGGCCTTCCAGGTGCGCCACAAATGACCATTTTCCTAGTAGTGAAGTTACAATTCTTACACTCTGCAGAGATGCGTTACTTTACCCATGAGATATCAACTCTTTGTTGCACAACTGGGCATACTTTCCTGTCCACAATTCCATGATGTGGGGCCCAGTAGTTAGTCCAAGCCAATCACTGCCCCCTTCGCGACCTCGCACGCCTCCTTGGTGTATGCCATACCCACATATTGAATTACGGCAATGGTTTGTACAAACCGTCAGATGCCAGAACTATCGTGGGACGATGAGGGTTCCCACCCATATGCTGCATATCCTCTACGAATTACCAATTAATATGCACGCTACGAGGATAACAGCCACGACCTGCACATCCGGCTTCATGCGAGAGGAAGAAGATACAACTGACTTCTCTGTCCCATTCCAAATCTCATGGCTAACGCGTAATATACGGCGCTAGAATCACTGACGTCAGGGGTTATTAAGTCCCTAATTGATCATCATTGTTTCAAATAGAACCCTAAGTTCTATTGCTCCATTATATCATCACTTAGGATGATATCTATGATTTCTTTATTTGTGAAAATATTATTTTCTTTCTTTGGAGTATATATGATAACACACAATTTGCAAATACTTTGGTAAAGACTCTTCAAAGGATATGAGCAAGTGATAAACTTGCCTTGTGATGGCAAGGTAGTGAAGTCTGATGCTTCACTGGACCTTGAGCTTCTATGTCTACAAAAACATCATTATTGCCCGGTAAGGACAATATTTAAAGAAGCAAAATGATTATGCAAAGTAATGTAATGCATCATTTAGCTTTATATGTATTTTCCCCATTTATTTAAATTATAAAAATTTCTTTTAATAATAAAGAATTTATAAATACTCCCTCCGACCCATATTAGTTGAATTGGATTTGTCTAGATTCGGATGTATCTAGACATGTTTTAGTGCTAGATACATACGAATGTAGCCAAATCCAAGTCAACTAATATGGGTCGGAGGGAGTATTAATTTTTAATATTTATTGGATATTGTATTCTTTTATTTTATATCAATTTATTTGTATTTTATTTAATTAATAATTCCTTTAAGAATTATCATTAAATACCAAAAATTGATATTAAATATTTGTTTAGTATTTTTATAAAATACTACAATATTAATATGTAATGAAAGTGATTTTTATTTATTTTTATCATCTTTTAGTAATTTTGTAAAATTCCATAAGGAATATATAAATTACAAAATTCTTAATAAAATTTATATGTCTAAAATTTTATCTCTTAATTTATTTGGATAGTTTGGATTATTGTGAATCCAAAAATATTTTATTTATAATTTTTGGACTTTTATTTTATTTTCTAGTATTTATTTAAGTTCAGGGGCATTTTGGTCTTTTCCAATTATTAAAACAGGCTCTAAAAGATTTCGGTTGACTGTTTGGGTTTTGGGCCCTTGTGGCCTATTAGGGAAAAGTCAAAACAATACCCCGAAGGGGTTTTGGCCCAACCCAGCCCAACACTCTCTACCTCTCTCGAGCTCATCTCTTTTCTTCTCCTTCCCCGACCCCGTGGTCAGCGGTGTCACCGCTGGCGATTCACGCCGCCGTGGACCTCCCTGTCCGCCACCATGGTGCATGATGAGGTTGTCGGCCCCGCTCTACCCTCCTGTCCAATTGGATTTGGACCTGGAGCCCTCCTATGACCAGATCGATGCCGTCCCGAACCCTAGTGTTTGGGGTTGGCGCTGGTGCTGACGCTGCCGCTGTTGTCGTGTGCCGTGGGGATGCTAGTGGTTTACCAGATGATTCTATGGATTAATTTTTATATGATTCAGATGGTAAAGTTGCTCTAGAAGCAATACTTGGGAAATCTAGTGGTTTAATAACTCACCACTGTCATTACTTGGTTAATGACAGTGAGTGTTGTGTGATGAAGTCACTGTACTAGTATTGTTGGCTTAAGAATTCATATATAGCTTGAGATCCAAATGGTCTCTTACAGTGAATATTTGTATATGAATATTTCTGGTTATGATTCCTATGATTAAGAACAGGAAAATGATTTATAGTTGGTTGGTTGTATCTGTGAAGATTGGATGCTTAACCTGCTTAGTTTAGAACTGTTCTTGTGACACCATCCTTGTATGGCACACAAGATTAGATTCTATTACTTGGTTTGGTCTTATTCAAGCTTAAAATTGGCTTGGCATTATAGATAAGTGGAATTCTCTTTCCTTGCATCCCTAGAACCCATGATGTTGGTCTGAGGTTTAGGGATTAAACCGTTATCTTGTTGTTTCTCATGGATTGGTTCTGGTAGTGATACCAGCTACTGTTTCTTGAATCAAAGTTGGGGAAATGTTTGCAAGCTTGATAACTTATATAGATCCATAAGATTAAATTCTAAGGTGCTACTCCTATCTTAGAGATGTGCCTAGAAGTTTAAATCTTGTCTATATTCATTTTTTGAATTGAAATATAGCTTGATAGCTTAGATTAATGATGTTGTACTGAGATCTTAGTTGGATCTTTATAGTTTTCTGATTGCTTTTAGTTGTTTAAAACTTCAATGATGGAATCACCCCACTTGGGTGTTTTTCTGAGAAGTGGAGTATGAGACAACTCATAAATATTTGTCTAGCCTAGACAGATAGATTATGTGATGGTCTGTTACTACTCACCACACTTTGTTGTTGATGTTGATCTTGTGGCAAGATTGATCTGGTGCTCCCCTGGTACTTCCAGCTCCTAGGCTTGTCCTTGATCTAGCCCTTCACCTCCTGGTCCTGATGGCTTGATCTTGGTCTTGCTATCCACCTGATCTACCCCCTCCTTATGTCACCAATTTGGTGATGTGATCCAGGGTTTTGATTGGTGTGATCTAGCTTGGCTTTGGCTTGGTTTAGCTGGGCTGTTGTTCTTGGTGTGTATGAACAAGAAAGTGGTGTGGGGTTGGCTTCCCACGGCTGTGATTGAGTTGTTGCCGTGGTGCTGACAGCACACACCATGCAGTTTGGTGTGTGTGCTATCTGTGTGTCTGCTGCACAACTTGTGGATATGTTCTGAATTTGAAAGTTACTTTTATCAGGTTACCTTTTACTTGGCTGGTGAAACTTTCCGCTCCTTGTTGTTCATTTGACTTATGGCTTGAAATTATGAAAGATATATTCTTTCATATTGGTGAAACTTGCCCCTTAAATTACTCAATGATGAAAAAGTGAACAGTGCACTTCACTGTCAAATCTGAAAGTAAAATAATTCTAATCCTAACTTTCTTTTTATTTTAAGTTTTTTTTTTGCAGAACCAGATTTGAAGATCAAGACTTTAGTTTAGGTTTTCTTTTTCTTTATAGAATAGTCACTTGTAATATCTTTATTCTTTTGTAATTTTATTTTTATCCTTTTGTAATAAAGATTGTACTATTATTCAATAAAGAAATATTATTCTTATATTTATTTACTATTTTAAAGATTGTTGCTCATTTCCATAAATTACATTTTGTAACTCATTATTGAATGAAATTTTGAAATGGAGATTCTTATACTTAATTGTTTTCTTTATATAAAGTTTGAACTACTAATTATTAACTCTTGACTAAAGTGTACTACTCAGACATAACTTTAAATTCTTTTGAACTATAAATTCAACACTCAAGTTTAAATTCAAATTTCATTTCCCGAAACACATAAGTCCACAAAGATCATATCAAAGTCTATAACAATCATCCTTCAAGACTATACCTAATCTCAAAGTATGAAAGAAACCTTGATCACTTTAGATTTTTATTTGGCGAAAAATTTACCCATATTTTCACAGATGAATGCATGCAATATCACAAATTCCTAAATCTACCCTTCGTTGGTTCCTAAATGCTGGGATGTTACATTTTTTCATGGAGGGGAAGGAACATATGGGATGCCGTCTAAATAAATACATTTATGGGTTAAAACAAGCCTCTAGACAGTGGTATTTAAAGTTCAATGATACAATTAAAAGATTTGGATTTAAAGAGAATATTGAGGACAACTGCATTTATGCAAAGTTTAAAAGTGGAAAATACATTTTCCCAATTCTGTATGTGGATGATATCCTGCTTGCTAGCAGCGATGTCAGTCTACTACTAGAAACAAATAAGTTCTTGTCCTCAAATTTTGATATGAAAGCTCTTGGTGAAGCTTCTTATGTTTTGGGCATAGAAATTCACCGAGATAGAAAGAATGGAGTGTTAGGACTGTCACAGAAGGCATATTGTGAAAAGATTCTAAAGAAATACAATATGCATGCGAGTAATGCCACACCTGCTCCCATAGTCAAGGGCGACAATTTTGGAAAATTTCAATGTCCAAAGAACCAATATGAGATCGATCAAATGAAGTCAGTACCATATGCTTCGGTCGTTGGAATCTTACAGTATGCACAAGTGTGCACTCGCCCTGACTTAGCTTTTATCACTGGGGTACTCGGTAGATATCAAGAGAATCCAGGCATAGAGCACTAGAAAATGGTAAAAAAAGCTTTGCACTATGTGCAAGGCACAAGAGGCCTCATGCTAACATATAAAAGATCTGATTCCCTAGAACTAAGAGGATATTCAGATGCAGATTTTGCGGGAGATAAATATGATAGAATGTCCACGACAGGATATGTCTTTACTCTCGCAGGAGGTGCTATTTTATGAAGAAGTGCAAAACGGTCAATAGTTGCATCATCTACGATGTATGCAAAATTTATAGCATGTTATGAGGCCATGGGGCAGGCGTTATGGTTAAAGAAATTTCTACCCGACTTGAGAGTGGCAGACTGCATTAGCAGACCACTAAAGATGTACCGTGACAACGAGCCCGCAGTATTCTATGCTCACAACAACAAGTCGAGTAATGCTACAAAGTCAATAGATATAAAGTATTATGTTGTGAAATATAAATTCCAGGATCAAACTATAAGTCTCGAGCATATAAGGACAAAGGATATGCTTTGTGGATCTGCTAACGAAAGGTTTACCTCCCAATGTGTTCAAGTTACACTTAGCCGGCATGGGATAAAGGGAAAGCCTATGATTCCTAGACTATAGAGGCCCAAAAGTAACAGAATTTGTTTCAAAATAGAAAAGTATATTGTGGCTGTCTGATTATATCGGCAATTGAGCTGTGACGATGAAACATGCTCTATGTACTGATCCGTGATGAAACGAGTAAAAAACAAAGTTAAAAGAAAAGTCGAGATCAAGGGGGAGAATGTTAGATTGATCTCTCTTGTACGAGCCCAACAGCTCGAACGGAAACCTTGACTGCGCCCTGATCGGGGGCACACAACCTCTATCTGGTTGGTGGGCCCCTGTCGCCAACGCCATATAAAGAGGCGGGGGGGGGGGGGGGGAAGCACACGGTACGAGGTTCACCGTGCACCGCAGCCTCCCACCGACACACCCACCGATCTAGGGTTTAGCGTTGTGCCAACGGGAAACTCCGCCGCCGCCACTCTCAACCACATCCACGCCCACGCCCACGCCGTCGCCCCTCTCCGCCATGGCCACCACCTCTGGCATCCCCTCTGGCTCGTGTTCCTCGAGCCAAGGCGCATGTAGTCCCTCTCCAATCTCTCTCTTCTCCTCTCTCTACTCTCTCAGATCGAACCCAAATAGTGATACTGTAATCATCTAGACTAGAAGATCCAAAGGTGAGTTTTAACAGTAATATGTTTTCAAGCAAGTGTTCCATCCTAGATTTGATCATATAGAAATTAGGTTTTCTTCCACACGGTCAAACATTATTATGGCTTGATATTGGTATATAGACTTGATGTTGTGATTTAGTATGCCTTCACACAATTTTTTTCCGCTCCCCCTCATACTCAAATCCTGGCTTCGCCCCTGAATACGAGCTACCAAGAAGTTAGAAGATCGCGCCATGTTGTATGTTGACCGCACTGTGTAAGTACCATGCTTGGACAGGACTAGTATACAAAGTCTTTTGCTGTGAAGCAGTTTACCGTGGCAATATCTGGGATTGGCTAGAGGGGTCATAACATATATGGAGGCTGGTTAGGAATCCAATGATCTGTTGTTACTTTGATTGACTTGCCGTCCCAATACCCCAGACAACTCCACGGAGAATGAGGTCCCTGCCAAACAAGATGCTCCTTCATGTCCATAGTAAGTATGCACGTGCAATGCACGTCTATAAAATAATAATTGTATACGTGTAATACACATCTCTAAGATATAGTATATGTTTATAAAATTTTCTTTCTTCTTCTTAATAAGACAGTTCACAGTCAAATGGCATAAATCAATAAAATAATAATTGATTAGCACAAAAAATTAACAAACAAAAAAAGCCTCTTACTCCAATAGAAGGACATCATGAATTCGCGATGTATAAGAAAAAATATCTATTATAAGAAGGAGATTTGTTGGACTGACAAACGGTTAAATGACAAACAATTGCGACAAGAGCTCAACTTATGTGGATGTCTTTTCTATGCGTTTGTTTGAGTGATAGACGGTGAAAGGACCAATGACACCAATGAGAGCTCGACTTATGACAATGACTTTCATGTAATAGGGTTCTTAGGGTTTTCGTCATCTTTCAAGTCTCGGTTTCTTACTTCATTGTTATTTATTTTGAAGCCGACTAAAATAACAACTGATTTTACTCTCATTTTTTCATGAATCTAGCAAATAGTTATAATGAACTATATGGTTATGCGTGCTTCGTTGTGCCGCTTACCATGCGTTTGACATTGTGTGGGAGATGTGGTGGTTTTGCATGTGTTTTTGGCCACATCATAGGACGTAATGTTTTTATTTTGTGCTTAACATTAATGTGCACGTCAGTTTGAATCACTGTTTTTGTAATCCTTAGTTTCGTGTGTCACTCGGTGAAAAGAGATGCTCACAAGAGACTTTTTGTAACATCCCGAAAATATTAATCAAGATTATCAATTCCAATCACTCAAATTTAGGGTTAACAAAAACTTTTGTGAATTAAAATCCATATGAATGCATGTGTGTATGTGATGAATGTATGAATGCTTGTATGCACTTGTGTGATTGTTATGAATGGCAAGGATTGGTTTAAAGATGAAAACAACATCATCTAAATCATTTCCAAGCAGAATCAAATTAAGAGAAATTCAAAAACAAACTATATAAGCAAATGGTCATTTTTGCCAATCTTGCTCACTAGACCACTTTGAGTGTTTCTAGTCCAAGATTTCAAACAGAAACAAATCCATTTATTTTCACCCCTTGCTAGACCAAGTAAATGTGAACCCAAGCCCACCTTGCAAACCCACAGAAACATTTGGCAACCCTATTCAAAGAACATTTCAAAATTGAATCTAGTTCATATGGCAAGATCACCATTTCTTAAAATCTAACCAAACCAGTGCACCTTGACAAATACAATCAACCAGAGACAACCTAGTATGTGACCATTGCACCCACCAAGTTTTAACCAAAAATTTAAATATGAAATTCTTTCGGCCATTTCATCAAACACTTGAAGACATAAATCAAATTCTGCCAAACTTCACTGCTTTGAGCAGTAATCTTTGCAAATATTGTTCCCCATTGATCACCCATGTCTCCCCCAGTGCCAACCAGTGCATTCAACCAACCTAGCCCCTACCCAATGCACCATGTCGTGCATGCCCGAGCGCACCCTTGCTAGACGACCATGGCTAGCTAGCAGGAGCAAGCGCCGCGCCTAGCCATCGTGTCCAGGAAGCACACCACCGTCCACCGCCACCCTCTGTCTAGCCCTCGACCTTTGCCAAGCCATGGACCACCGAGAACACGCACGCCCATTTTGTATCTGCCATCTCCAGAGCGTGCCAGCTCGCCGCACTCGACACGCTCGCACAAACCACGCCTCGCCTTCGCTGCACGTGCCTGCAATCACCATCGTCCCAGGAACCTCCCAGACATCCCAGTTCGCTGCCGCGCGACCCGTAACCACTGTGCGTCATCAAAACCACCGTCGGTGCCACTCAGAGCCCCCGCGCGTTACGAACGCACTGCCCCTTGCCACACCATCAAGACGTTGAGCACCGCCAGGAGACTGCGCACTGTACCCTAGCCCCAGCCATGCCCGTAGCTCGATGTAATGCCGGCCCCGATGAGCTCTGCCCACACCCTTCGGTTCCCTCGTCGCAGTATAAATGGAGGCCTTCCCCGTTCGTTTTCTTCATACCGTCTCACTCCACACCTCTTCCCGGAGCAAGGCGAGCGCAGCATCACCGGAATTTCGCTGGAGCCTGCTGCTGTTGGAGGAGAAGGGCGCCG
Source organism: Avena atlantica (assembly GCA_910589765.1). NCBI lineage: Eukaryota > Viridiplantae > Streptophyta > Magnoliopsida > Poales > Poaceae > Avena > Avena atlantica. Next base: position 432,465,675 of record OU342739.1, read on the forward strand.
TTGATTGGAAGCACCCCAGGAGGAGCCGCCCGTACCAGGAGAACCGCTGTCGTCGACTTCGTCGTTCGCCCCCATCGCCGACCATCGCCTGAGCCCCGGTGAGCCGCCACAGACCCCGACTGGCCGCGCTAGGGTTCGAGCCCATCGTGTTCTATTCGACGAGGACGATGGTCGTGAGACATTGATCCTCGATCTAATCCTATGGTCATAGTTAGCCCGTACCCCTTCGCACCCAATGTTCCACTGACGTGTGGGGACAACCACTTAACCAGCGTGCGCGCGTGCTGTGCGTAGTGGGCCGGCCCAGTAAGAATTCCCGCGTGACCCAGTAGTTTAAATTTAGATTTATCTATTTAGTTTCAAACCTAGTTGTGTCTGTTGATTCAAAATTCAATTCAGATATAATCACTTAACCAAATTGCATTGTTAGAAAGGTATGGAAATTTTTAATCCAAGCCCGTTGGATTCAAACCATTTGAAATTATAGATCACCTATAGTAAAAATAACAAGGCAGAGACTTTTTTGCATTCAAACATTTTTCAAAATTCAACCATAAATGCTTTTGAGTTGATTCCAACTCGCAAAAATCATATTTGATAAGACCTTTTTGAATATATAAAATTATCTAGGTTTACTTGCAGTAATAATGGACAAGCAATGAAAGAATGATCCATAGGAATTTCTAGTCACTAATTAATTAAAATAAAAGGTTAAACCTTATTAAATTCTGATACCACTTTAAATCACATTCCCAAGTACTGAAATATGTGGTGATGACATGTGTCAACATGATCTCATATTTTAATTGGAAAATATTAAATCTTTAGTAGTTTTTTTAATGAGTAGAAATTACTTTTCTAAAATAAAATAAATAAAACTATTGCCTTAATGCTTGTAATGATTGTGATGATACTAGATCATCTAGTGTAAACCCTTGTGTGCCTAATAGAAGTAGTTAAGTATTGTTTGGTGATTGTGTACTTCGTAATTATTTTTTAGACGCTAGTACCGACCAAGGATACGAAGAGGAAGGAGACTACTACGAGGAAGAAGCAGAGGAGAACTTCAACCACTGCACTGCACAAGGCAAGCCTCACCAAACAAGTTAACTTAGCAAGCTATCTAAGCAATCTAGAACTTGGCAAGCTAACACTTGCAATTGTGTAAGGTAGATAACTTATGCAAGATGCATTAGGCATATTTGCTTATGCCCCTTTATTATACCAAATCCCAGTTTTACCTGCAAGCTTTTTTCTTTATTTCTTTATCAAAGCTCTTTGTTTATGTTTACTTAGTGACTTGTGAAGTTTTAGAAAGATTTTAAAGGTAGCATAAAGAGCATAAAACTTGGCCTAAGTTAGGTAGATCTTGATGTCATCCTGAGGCATGAGATTATACTTAGATAAGTCACACTTGATCATCACCCCTCATTAGTGATTACCCCCAATTGTAGTTGCTAGTGCTAAGCGTAAAACTTGATCACTTTAGATGGGAATACTTGGTGAAAATGGTTATTAAAATCTTAGAATGATGAGTCATTCTAATGAGATGTTTTGACATGTGTTAGTGAACACAAGGTGATTTTGATGATGACAATGTTGAGGCATGAGCCTTAGCACTTTATAAAACTGATGGTTGTGTCTGGATGCAATACCATTCCAAGTTTTCCGTACAACCACAATACCCAAATTTGGGTAGGGCTTGACTGGAAGTTTATATATCTTAGTATGGGTTCCCTTGCGGTTGAGGTTTGAGATGAGGCTACCTCGTGAAGATTGTCCACCTGTGCAGTTCCCAAGATGACAGATGGTCATGGTTGGGAGGCCAAACTCATAGGAGAGGTGCCCATACTAGGGTGTGTAATTGAAAGGTTAGGATTGATTATCCGCATACTGAGTATGGTGAATTCAGGATTGTTCTTGACGGATGTATCTAATATTGTGGTGAAAGTGTACCACCTCTGTAGAGTGTCAAACTATTCGAATAGCCGCGTCCGTGGTTATGGACAGTTGGAGTGGCCATACTGTTCTGTCGTCAGATGTTTTCAAAATGAGTTGTGAAATGAATCATGACTTTGGCTTGACCACAACATGGTTGTGATATGAACCTTAAGTTCCCACTTAGGTGTTATAAAACCTTAAACTAGTTTTCTTTACTTCTAAACTCAGTTAGAGATAAATCTGGCTTTTTGCAAAACAACCTAGAACTTAGTATTTCCTACTCAAACCACTTACTTGTTAGTGATAGTTTGCGAGTACTTAAAGAGTACTCATGGCTTTGTCCCTGGCTATTATCGTGGCCAGACTATGAAGAGGACTATCAGGATGATGGAGCGCATGAAGGTTACGACAACTAGGATCATCTCCCATCGTCAGCATTGGCTATGACCATGAAGATGGAGCCTCGCCCATGCTACTATTATTATGTTATTCCGCTGCTTTGATTGTACTAAGACTAGATCATGAGATCCTTTATTTGTAAGATCTATATTATGGTTTGTAATGGATGATGTACTATGATATCCAATCTGTTATGTCTCACAAGAATGGTAATCCTGGGATTGCAATATATGGCATAATAGGCATCTGGGATTAAAAATCCGGGTATTGACAAATTGGTATCAGAGCCATCCTGACCATAGGAGACCCTAGTTTATAATGGGCGCTTGAACCAAAAACTTAGTTTCAAAACAAAAGAAGTGAGTATTTATGAAAACCTATTCTCATTCTTACCACTTATATTCTTTCATGAAAATCCATGTTCCTCAAAAATTCTTGAAAACTTACATAAAATTTGACACAGTACTTGATCACTCTACTAACTTACTCATCCTACATTCTTATAGATGGACGTGCAGTATAGCAAGTTCTGTCAGTTGGGAAATGGAGGAGATCTCATCTTTGAGCATGATTTGGACCAACTCTCGGAACTTCTGGAGCGCCCGCACCCTGAGTTCTTCAGAGCTCGGCTCAATGATCAGGAAGGAGGAGAATTGCAATGGCTGATTGTTGCAAGTCTTAGAGGGAAGATCGAAGCCCCCACCTCAGAGGGAATCCAGTTCACCTTAAGAGAGAACAGGCCATGCAGGAAGCTCTTGCCCATCTGTGTGGGAAAAGCATCAATCAAATCGAGGGCACGCGCTTTGAGTTTTATCCATGGTGTGATGTTATGGGACAACCACTGGAGGCACCATATCACCCGGAGCTGAAGCATCAAGTGGACCATCTCAGCTTCATGATGTATGACCGGCAGAAGGAATTAGACAATGCCCGCTCCGATGCCAACCACAACTACGCCATCACAGTCAAGAAGGACCAGACCATTTCCATGCTTGTGAAGGATTGCCAGTCTCGTCGCCGTCAGCTTGACAAGAAGGATCGCATTATTGCTCGCCTTCGTCACAGAGTGACAGACTTGGAGGAGACCATCCACGAGAGGGACATGCAGCTTGAGGAGAGGGAGAATGCAGGGGAAGATATCCGTGGATACCCCTATTCCTATCTCAGTGATGATGATGACTTCTTGGAGGATCAAGCCATGGACTTCTTCACCGATGAGGATGACTTCGCCTTCATTGATGATGATGAAGCCACCGATTCCAAGGAGTAGTAGCACTTGAGCACTAGCGTTAGTGAAGTTGTATCCGGTCCCATTGTATCATAGTTTCACAGAATGGTTCCTAAAACCATCTGTTTCCTTGTTGTGGTGTGTGTTTGTATTGTGTGCTATGAGTAAACGAATGAAAAGCAAGTTGCTAGAAAAATCCGAGTCAAACTTCAAAAGCTTTTCAAAAACAAAACCCCTGAACTTTAGAAATTTCCCTCTTTTCTCATGATCCATCTCAATCTTCAGATGCCTCACGATGGAATCAGTTCATCCCCGGACCACGAAGCTGAAAGAGCCGAACGTCAAGCCAACTTAGCCACCCTTCAACACATAGCTTAGATGGCTCCGGATGGCACCCGTCGGGTTCGGGGCCTGGTTTGCCCCCCATACCCGCACCCGACCCTCCTCTCCGCCCCCGCGACCCGCCCCGAACCCGCCGTCGGGTCTAGTTCCCAACCAGACTCGCCACCCGCCGGATACCTTGACCCGATGGGTACCCGCGAGCATGAGCGACGGCAACTCCTAGGACCTCCATGAGCACGAGCGGTGGCGACGTCTGGGCGTTCTTGGCCATGAGCGGCGGTGGCGCTGGGCGTTCTCGACCTGAGCGGCGGCGGCACTGGGCGTTCTTGACCTCGATCGGTAGCGGCGCTGCGGAGGTAGGACGAGGGAGTGGGAGGCAGTAGGAGGAGAGGCGGCAAGATTATCAGCGGGGCAACAGCGGGAACACCAGCGGCGGCGACGCTGCAGCAGTAGCTCGGCAGGACAGCAGTGGGCCGGTGGCGGCGGGAGGAATGCATGGACGTGTGTGGGCGACGAGGCGGGGGACTCGGGGTAGGACGTGTGGAATCTGGCGGCGGGCACGTGGCTTGTGGGAGTGGGATTGTGGGACGTGTACTGGGTGTGGGACTGTGGGTTAGGGTTAGGTGGTTGGAGTCTAGAAAATGTGTCAATGACAGGTGGGGTCTACATTCTCTAGACTGTACTGGGTACGGGTTTGGCACCCCCATACCCGGCCCCGCTAAACCCATCGGGTCTAGGTTTGTACCGCTAAACAGCCCCATGGGTTTTTTTCTTCACCAAACCCTCCCCATTTAACACGGGTACCCATCAGGTTAGCGGGTTTCGGGTACCCATTGCCATCCGTGTAGATGGCCAACAACAATCAAGGCCATGGAAACCAGGAAAACCATGGATCCAAGCTCAAGAACTTTCAAAATACCAATCGACCCGTCTTTAGTAAGTCTGAAGAGCCCCTAGATGCAGATGATTGGCTGCAGACCATGGAGAACAACTTAGAAGTCGCAAGAGTGGAGGACAACGAGAAAGTACTGTTTGCCACCCATTATCTGGCAGGAGATGCAAGAGCTTGGTGGAATAGCGTTCGCACCCTGACGGGAGGACAAATGATGACTTGGGATGAATTCAAACTCAAGTTCAGCCGAACCCATGTGCCACCGGGTTTGATCAAGAGGATGAGAGATGAATTCAGAGAATTAAAGCAAGAGAGGATGACTGTAGTTGAGTACTATGACAAATTTCTGTCATTATCTAGATATGCACCAGATGAGATTGACACTGAAGCCAAGAATGAGAGATTCTTGAATGGTCTGCATGATGAGATGTAAACAGTGTTAGTAAATATCTCGTTTGATGACATTGAAGCCTTAGTGGATTCTGCCATTCAGATGGAAAGCAAGATCAACCAAGCCAATGAGAACCGCAAGCGTCGAATGATGCATCAACCAGGAACCCACCAAACCCCAAGGTATCGCCCCAACCCGTCTACAGGATTTGCCCCAAGAAACAATAGACCCCCGATGACCCTTCCAACCTATCCCAACCGTGGAGGAGGAAACCACAACAACAACCCCGACAACTCCAACAATTTCAACCATGCACCACCCAAGTTCAACAACAACAATGTCGCCGCCAACACCAATACTGCCCCAAGAACTGGAAGCAATGCGGTGCTTGTTGCAGGAAAGGACAAGTCTGAGGTGACTTTCTATGAATGCGGAACCAAGGGTCACTACTCCAATGAGTGCCCCAAAAAGCTTGCAGTAGCCCCCAATGTGAATGCCCCAGCTCAGCAGCAGCTTCACGTTCAGCCTGGAAGGAGATTTTCCCCAGGAAATTCGCTCAACCAAAACAGCCGTATGTTTCACATGAATGCTGAAGAAGCCCAAGAAGCGCCAGATGTCGTGCTAGGTATGTTTTCTGTTAACTCAGTTGAAATGATACAGATGTCGCCTAGAGGGGGGTGAATAGGCGATTAAAACTTTTCCGAGAGTAGCTCGACAAAGGCGGAATTAAACTAGCGTTTACTTTGTCAAGCACAACCTAGGACAACTAGGGTTCACCTATGTGCACCAACAAGTTATGCTAAGAAATACAAGCAACAATGTGATATCAAGATATAGATTACTTCAAGCACGAAGGCTATCACAATGTAAAGTGCATAAGTAAAGAGCTCGGGTATAGAGATAACTGAGGCACACGGGGATGACGATATTTTACCGAGTTCCTCCCAACATGGAGTACATATCGTTTGGAGAGGGGGTGGTATCAAACCGCCAACGCCACAAAAGGCCTCCCTTATTCTCCGGTGAATCTCACCCCAACGGGATCGATTCACGCTTCCACTATCAGTGCACTTGTCAGTGGCAACTGGAACCTCTCACAAGGTTGGGGCACGTCTCCACAACTTAATTGGAGGCTCCCAAAAAATGCCACCAAGGCCAGAAAACCGTCTAGGGTTTCAAGAACCCAAGAGGGACAAGCTTCAACGAATATCATGAACCAAATCCTCCGAGGAGAACTCAAACCGATGCACCTAATGCAAATGGCAAGAACACCACAAATATGCTCAAATCCATCACTCTCAAGTTCCAACAAAGCTACTAAAGCTATTGGTGGAACAAGAGAGGAAGAACACAAAGGGAACACAAAATCCCCCAAAGTCTAGATCCCCAAAGATACACTCATAAAGAGATGAACCGGTTAGGTCAAAACGTGGGTCTAGATCTCCTCTCTCTTCCACTCAAATATGGGGAAGAATCATCAGAGGGGAAGAGATTAATCGAGCTTGAGAATAAGAGCAAGTATGGACAAAGCTTAGACTAATAGAGGAGGAAGAAGCAACCTAAACTGAAAACGGGCAAAGCTTAAATAGAGGTCCCAGAAAATCTGGCCGTTGGAGCACAACTTCGGTCTGGGCCGGTAGTACCGAAACGGACCGGTACTACCGCCTGGCAGACCAGCAACAAGAGAAGCAGCAGGGAATCTGAGGCCAGCCAGCTAGCGAGAAGCAGCAGCGCGCGGGGCTAGCACGGCAGGGAGCGGGCAACGCGCATGCGGGCGCACGAGGTGGGGCATGCACGAGCGCGTGCACAAGGAGTGGCGGCGGGTGATGTGGCAGCCGCGCGCGCGAGCCAAAGCGGGGCTGGGCAAGTGGGGCCAGCCACATGCGCGTGCATGCGAGCGGCGGTGGGGTGGCAGGCACGCACGGGGCCAGGGAGCGGGTCAACGCATGCGGCGGCCCGAGGCGAGGTGGTGGTCTGCGCGCAGGAGCAAGCTCGCAAGCAGCTGGGCTGGGAGATGCGGGGTGGGCCGGCCGATAGTACCGGCCCACCCGGGCGATACTACCGGGCCGAACCAGTAGTGCCGAAGATAGGTGCTGGGCAAGGCAGAACATAATCCTTGGCGCTCAGATGCGGGCGGTAGTACCGGCTCGCCCAGAGAACAGAATTCCCTTTTTCTTTTATGAATCAAATACGAGGCAGATTCAAACGGTCGTAACTTTTGGTTGGTGACTCCGATTGACCCGATTCTAAAAGTGTAAGATGGTTAACCTAGAGGGGGGTGAATAGGTTTCTACAAAATTCTTTATAATGTTTTGCAAGTTTTAGGCTTTGCGGAATATAAGTGAGCCTACATGTAAACTAGGTGAGGCAACCTAGATGATGAACAAGATACTTCAAGCTCGAAGGCTATCACAAGGTAAACAACACAAGTAAGAGATCGGTTAAGGAATAACCGAAGCACGCGGAGACGAAGATGTATTCCTGTGTTCACCACCTTTGGTAAGGGGGCTACATCACATTGGAGAGGTGTGAGGTTCCACGAAGGATTCCTCACGTGCCACAAAGGCTCACCTTCTTCTCCGAGCCTATCCCACGAAGGAATAGCTCACTTACTCGTGGTAGACTTTAAGGTAGTCTCCAAACCCTCACAAACTTTCCACAGAGAAAATCACAAGCCGAATCCTCCGGGCGACCCTAGCCGCCTAGGGTTTCCCACAAACCCAAGAGTAACTAGCTAACTCGATGAACTCAAGGGGGAATGAACTTTGGCTTGGTGGAAATGTAGATCGGGACCTCCTCTTCCTTTGTACCAAAGGGATTTGGATTTGGTTGGGTAGAATGGGAGATCCTCAAGCTTTTGTGTTTCAACAATGGGGAAGAGAGAGAGAGCTTCAAGAAATGAAATGTTAGCTCAAGTGCCTAACCTCATAGTGGAGAAGAAAGGGGTATATATAGTATGGGTGGAAAAAAGAGCCTTTTGGGGGTTCCTGCGACAGAACCGGCAATAAGTCCGGTCGGACTGAGTTGCTCGCCGGAATTTCCGGCGACAACTCCGGTGGACCGGACCACACGCCGGAATTTTCGGCGGCGATCGAAATTCCTGGCAAACAACCGAAAGGCTATTCTGTAATCCATATCGGTGTGCACCGGGAATTTCCGGTGGCGACGACCGGAAATTCCGGCGACAGCACCGGCGCCGCCGATGCTTTTGCCAATTTTGCAGTAACCCTTTTTGACTCAGTTTTCAAGGCTGTTTTCTCTCTTTCTTCGAACGGGTGTGTGGTGGTGGATGATGAGAGGTATAATTGGTGTAGAACATCCCCAAAGATCACATCGAGATCACCCCTCTTAATAGTGTGGTGTTTCCTATTTGACTCAAGAGTAAATAAGAGAAAATAATAAACAACACCACCAGCTCTTCATAAAGAAACGAATGGGGGGGTCACCCATCACCTATCACCAACAACCTGCGGACTCTCACCTGTAGAGAAGCTAATAAAAACATTAGTCCATTCTCTAGCTCCGATGTCATAGTTAACCAAAACACTAGATAAGGGCTAATTGCCCTTTCAATCTCCCCCTTTTTGGTTAACGATGACAAACCGAGCTAGAGTCAAAATATGATATTATGGTACGATTAGATCTAGCACATAATAGCAAGCACATAGTGATATGAAATCCAAGTACAATAAGGGAACTGCAGAGTTGTCCAAACACACACACAAATGGTTCGATAGAGAAAATGAAAGCACAAGCCCATGAGATACAAACGAGCAAAGTAGGGCTTGTGCAAGAGGCAAACCAGAAGAAGCGACTCTACTCTTTCTCCCTCTTTGGCATCGAGACCAAAAAGGAAGAATTGAGTGGAGAGAACGATCTAGCCAGCGAAGTTGTCCTCATCGTCATCATCATCTCCTTCCTCCTCTTCTTCTTTGTCACCCTCCTCTTCGTCCTCGTCCTCATCCTCATCATCATTCCCTGTAGGAGCAGCCCGACGCTGAGAGGAGCTGGAAGTGGAAAACCCGGGGAACATAGATGGATCAAATCCCCTGAACATGTCCTCATCCAGCGGGGGCTTCTCAAAGTTGACATAGGGGACAGGAGCTAGAGCATTGCCCAAGTCTGGCACTGGGCGACCACGCTCTGTCAAGAAAGCATTGTGCTACCTCCTGTTCTCCTGACTGAGCTCCAAACTGTGATGGGCAACATCATAGGAAGAACGACACATATCCCACAAGCTGTTGAAGAACCGGGCAAGACCTTTCTTGCGAGGAAGAGCACGGGGAAGGTCCTTATGAGAGCGCGAGCCACTAGCAGATAGAGAATCATGAGCATGCTTGGTCCGGCATTCAGACGATATCATCTGAGGGAGATCCACATGAGAGCCCCGACGCGGTAAGGTGAAATCCTCCATATCTTCACGCGGACCTCTGGGGAGAGCAGCTGCAGGAATGGTGGCCTCAATCAGACGCTGAACATACTGACAGAAATTGGGAGTCATGCGCTTCTCAATGGATCGCTGAATCTCGCAGTAGATGAAGTCACACACATTGATCTTCCGGAGACGGCGAGGCTCACAGTAGTACAACAGATTCTTGTGGTGACCGCAGACATCAACAACATCACCAGCCTTGCTCACAAGGTTGTAGCGGAAGAACCGAGCAAGCACCATATAGTAGTAGTACATCCCTGACAAGCTGGGAGGTTGATGGCTGAGATCACTGGGATAGAAGAAAAGGAGCTGGTTGTCACTGAAGGCCTTCTTAGAATGAATGTAGAAGACAAAGACATTGTCAGGAGGGTAACCTAGGGCATGTCAGAAAGCATCAAATAAGCCGTGTACGGCTTGGTGCCGGTCATCCAAGTGACATTGCGAGCATCATCAGTGTGAAAGTAAGCTGTGCAGAAGAACTAGCGAATGAGATCTGGCATTAGATTGACCTTGATAGTAGCAATAGCAAAGACCTCCATCTGCTTTACGGCCACATCCACATGCTCGAAATCGGAGGAGAGGTAATTAGCATAGTGGTCCTCATTGAGATACTTAGGAGGAACAAAGAAACCCCGCTTCATACGAGTTGGCTCATTGTAAAGGTCATCCCAAAAGCACTTCTGAGTGTCAGTCCAGAACATCTTGTCAGCCCCTTGATAAGTGCGGTTGGGAAAGCGGTACGGATTCTTCCTCCTCAAGTCCCGCCACTAATTCACATTAATATCTGAAGCAGTATTGTAGTTGGGAGGAACTTCTTCTTCAGTAGGACCAAGACTGGACTTGCCCTTGATAGCGGATCTTCCAGCAGAGGCTTTCTTCTTCTGTCCACTTGCAGATCCAGAACCCCTGTGAGAGCAGCTTTCTCTAGTTACACTGAGTGAGGCGAGGAGGAGGAGGAGGGCGCTGAATAATGAGCTTTATGTTTTTCCCGGTGTCGGGCTCAAAGTCGCTGTGGCCATACTCTGCACGAGAAGCACACAAGAACGCAAGGCAAAGAAAGCAAATGAGTTTATATGCCATATAAGAGCTCACAAGAAAACATAATGAAGGTTGGGCAAGCGCATGGATAGAAAAACAGGCGAAAGAAAATTTCGGCGCCAGGTCCGGCGGAACCGACCCTGTCGCTGGAATGATCGGCGACGGCTCCGGCGAACCGAAAGCTCGACCGGAATTTCCGGCGAGCATGTCGGTCGACCGGAACTGTGACCGGAAATTCCGGCGGCAGTTTCGGCTCGACCAGGCCTGGGACCGAAAAATTAGGGCAATCGACAGTGATACTATACATGACTTAGTACTTGCGCAAACAACATCATGAGGGCGAATAGTGGGTGAACTATGGTGATGCTATCCTATTTACTCTGCTAGGAGGATAGAGAGAACTAAGGGAGCACAAAAGACCATGAAGGCTAGGGTTTCACCACCAACAAGAAAGGGAACGAAGAGAGGAAAGAGCAAAAATACCCTCGGATGCCGAAGATGAAGCCATGCCCCCTTCCTTTCCAAGGATAGGCAAGAAGAAAGCACCACACGATAAAGTGGGGAAGCACTCCCCGATCTCCCAATGCGGGCAAGGAGAGAGCAAAACCTTCGCTGAAAAGACTTGTAGAGGCCCGATCTACAACTTGGTGGAGTGGGGAGGGTTTTGGGTGGAGGGAAGGGCCTATGGGGGGGTGGGGAAGCTTGGGGTGGCGTCCATGGAGGAGGGGAGGGCGTGGGAAAGAAAGAAAGGAAGAGGAAGGAACTGCCCCACGCGCGGGCTATAAATACCCTCCTCAAAAAAAATCGGCAATAAGTTCGGTCGGACCGGTGCCCACGCCGAAATTTCCGGCGAGAACATCGGCGAACCGACCTGGTGACCGGAAATTCCAGTGGCAACAAAAAATTTCGGCAGAGAACCGAAAACATGTTCTGTAAGGGTTTTTCGTCTGCTGCCGGAATTTTCGGCGGTCGCCGGAATTTTTGGTCGTCAGGCGAGCGAACCGGAATTTTTGTCGAAAAATTCTAAAGACTGCAAAAGAATTTGTTTGATGTTTTGGAGATGAAATATTGTGAGAAATCATATGAGCATATACACAAGATCCAAATGAAGACCAGAAAGAGCGTTGTCCATATGGCAAGGTCATGAAGAAACAAAAACGAAGAGCAAACATGGACAAAGGATTTAACTTGAAGCAACAATGCACCCAATACACAAAACTGACCATTTGGTGGAGGATTTCTCCCCCTATGTTTAAGCACATATGTCATGGCGCCTCAAAGATAGATGCTTGGACCCATATCATGACACGAGATTAATTTATGTTGCACACATAGGTAAGCATCAAACCAAGAAATGGTAAGATGACCATCCCTACATGTGCTGCACAACTAGGCTACATAGCATGTTAAGAACAAGAATACAGTGAAAGAAGCAAATCAATCCAAGTTTTGGGGATCTAGGATACCGAGTTCTCGCCTCAACATGACAAACCGGGCTTCATCCAAAGGCTTCATGAAGATATCAGCCAATTGGAACATCGTACCCACATGAGTGAGATTGATATCACCATTTGCGACATGGTCACGTAGGAAGTGGTGGTGAATGTCAATATGTTTGGTACGACAATGTTGGATGGGGTTGTTGGCGATCTTTATTGTGCTTTCATTATCACATAGAAGAGGCACCATACCAAGAGACACACCATAGTCTTTCAAGGTTTGCCTCATCCATAACAATTGAGCACAACAAGATGCCGCGGATATGCATTCGGCTTCACCGGTGGTTAGGGTTGTGGAGTTTTTTTTCTTGGAAGACCAACTCACCAATGACCGGCCAATAAATTGGCAAGCCCTGAAGGTTGATTTCTGGTCAACCTTATCACCTGCCCAATCGGCATCCGAATAGCCAACAAGCTCAAAGGTTGACCCCTTTGGATACCAAAGCCCGAGAGTAGGAGTGAGAACAAGGTACCTAAAAATCCGTTTGACCGCCATCAAGTGGCACTCCTTGGGAGCGGGTTGAAAACGAGCACACATTCCAACACTTAACATGATATCTGGCCTAGAAGCACAAAGGTAGAGCAAGGAACCAATCATAGAATGATATACCTTTTGATCCACATCCTTCTCACCTACTCTAAGGCCAAGTTGTCCATTTAGTGGCATGGGTGTCTTCATGGGATTAGCCTTGGCCATCTCGAACTTACTGAGCATATACTTAATGTACTTCTTTTGAGAGATGAAAGTGCCGTGAGGAAGTTGCTTTATGATGAAGCCTAGAAAGAACTTCAACTCCCCCATCATGGACATCTTAAATTTCATAGTCATCAACTCGGCAAAAGCTTTGTTATGATATTCTTTAGTTCCACCAAAGATAATATCATCAACATAGATTTGAACAATAAATAAGCCACCCCCTTTAACCCGTTTGGTGAAAAGGGTGGAATCGACCTTACCCACGCTAAACCCATCCATGAGTAGAAAATCCCTAAGGTGCTCATACCAAGCACGAGGAGCTTGCTTTAGTCCGTAGAGAGCCTTATGGAGTAGATACACATGGTCGGGATAGCGTGTGTTTTTGAAACCCGGGGGTTGAGCTACATATCCAACCTTTTCAAGGGACCATTAAGAAATGCACTTTTCACATCCATTTGATAAAGCTTGAAGTTATGGAAAGATGCATAGGCAAGCAAGAGACGAATAGCTTCAAGACGAGCAACGGGCGCAAAGGTGTCCTCATAGTCAATACCTTACTTGGTCCCAATGACATTGATGAGATGATCTTTAGGCCTCTCCACTAGAGACCAGACTTCATTGCGGGTGAAACACTCGAGTTCTTCTTGCATGGCAATGACCCAATCCGAATCCTCCAAATCCTCATGAACCTTAAGGGGCTCAAAGTTGGACACAAAAGCATGATGCCCACAAAAGGTTGTGAGGTTCTTCTTCCTAGAACGGTTCTCGATCCCTCTTGATATGCTTCCAAGGATATTGTTGACTTGAATTCCACTTGCAATGGAGGCGGCCTTAATCTTCCGAATTGTTCCTTCATGATCAACAAATTCATATTTTGAGGGGCCTTGATCATTAACACCATCTTGAGCTTGGCCTTGAGAGGGAGGTTGATCTTCTACTTGGTCTTGCTCAAGGGTTTGAGGGCTTGATCCTTGTTCTTCGGTTTGCATGGCATCTTGAGTGAGATGTTGATCTTGTGATGCATTTGATGGCTCAACTTGGGTAGAGCTTGGCTCTTCTTGATTTGAGATTGATTCTCCCCCATCATTTTGTTGAACATGATGTGCCCAATACCCATCAACTTGATGACTTGAGAAGAATCACCATCTCCTACATCACGAGAAGAAACTTGCCCCTCATGGGGGCCATTATTCTCCAAAAACTCCACATCACAAGATACTTCAACACTACCATTGGTCTTATTGTAGTATCTATAGGCATGAGAGTTTTCCGCATAACCAACAAATATACCCTTTATAGTTCTATATTCGAATTTACTGAGCTTTTCCTTTTTGTTCTTGACGAGGCACTTGCATCCAAAGACACGGAAGTAGTTGACATTGGGCTTCTTACTTGTGAGAATCTCGTATGGAGTCATGTCAAAGGGATCTCGGAGGAAGATCCGGTTCGTGTAGTGAACCGCGGTAGCAATAGCTTCTCCCCAAAAATTGTGAGGGGATTTTAATTCACTCAACATTGTTCTTGCCATCCCAATGATTGTCTGGTTCTTCCTTTCAAAAACACCATTTTGTTGAGGGGTATAAGGAGCTGAGAATTCATGCTTGATCCCCTCATCTTCAAAAAATTCTTGCATGGTGTAGTTCTTGAACTCGGTGCCGTTGTCAGTTCTAATGGTCTTGATCTCCACTCCATGAGTGCGCCAAGCTTTCTTGGCGAAGATCATGAATTCCTTGAAGGTCTCATACTTTGTCTTGAGAAGAAAGACCCAAGTGTACCTTGAGTAATCATCAACAGTGACAAGACCATATCTTCTTCCACCAAGGGAGTCATATGTTGATGGCCCAAAGAGATCCAAATGGAGAAGCTCCAATGGTCTTGACGTGGCCACCTTGGTAACAGAAGGATGATGCTTCCCAATTTTCTTTCCTGAAATGCAAGCACTACACACACGATCTTTCTCAAAGGAGATACCGGTTAGTCCAATAATATGCTCACCCTTTAGGAGTAGATTGAGATTTCTCATGTTGACATGACCTAGGCGACGATGCCAAAGCCATCCTTGTCAGCCTTGGCCATTAGACATGTAGGAAGAGATTGGCTATCTTTCGAGAGGTCGACCACATAAAGGTCGTCTTCCACGTGTCCAATGAGAACCAAGCTGAGATCATCACCCATAAAGACCTTCACAAAAGTTCTAGAGAGTCATAGCTGGCATCCGCGAGATGTTTAATAGAAAGCAAGTTGTAATCAAGGTTTTCAACATGTAAGACAGTCTCTAGAGTCCAAACCTTGGAGATTACCAACTTACCATAACCTAGTACCTTTCCTTTAGAGTTATCTCCAAAAGTGATGCTTGACGTTGAGTTGACATTGTAAATGAATTGGTCAAGCCCACTCCTACCTCCGGTCATGTGATTGGTGCATCCACTATCAAACACCCATTTTGATCCACCAGAGGCATAACCCTACAAAATCAATTCTTTGATTTAGGAACCCATTGAGTAATGGGTCCCCTAGCATTAGCAACAAGATCCTTAGGTACCCAAATTGAGTACCACCTATAAGCATAACCATTTCGAGGGACAACATATTTGGCATATACATCTCCTTGAGTTCCCTTACATAGCACATAGGAAGGATTAGACTTTCCCACATACTTGTGATTGGGATTGCCCCTCACGGCTCCCCCATTCACCACATTCATTTTGACTTGGTCAACCACCTTGTCACCTTCTTTTACAAAGGTTATCTTCTTAGGTGGAATGGCATTGCTCGTGTTGTTCTTTGGATCAAAACCGACACCTTCCTTGGAAATTCTCGTCTTTTGACGGGATAAAATATCATCTAGGATCTTTCCCTTGGAGGTAGGTGCATGGAGCTCTTTCTTAAGTTGCTCTTTCAACTTCTTATTTTCCTCAATGAGGTGAGCTTGATCAAATGTAGAGTTAGAGGTACAAGAATCGTTTTCAACAATAATTGGATCCTTCAGTGTACCAAGAGCCTTCTCATAGGACACCCGAAGTTGATCATGGTTCTCTCCAAGTTTTATGATCTCACGCTTGACAAGCAAACTAGCCTTCTCAAGGTGCTCAAGGTCTTGGTAAGAGAAGCATGAGCAACTTCAAGCTCTTTCTTTGAGGCATCAAGATCTTGGGACAATGAGTTAGCCCTATCAATAGTGTCCATGTCTTTTGCTTTATCAATTTCAAAAATTTCAATTTGTAGTTTAAGAAAATAATTGGTATTCTTTTCCTCACAAAGCTCTTGCTCAAGAAGATTGAATCTTTGTTTCTCATCATCAATATGAGATTCTAAGCTATCAATGGCCTCATCACGTGAGCTAACAAGTTCCATTAATTGCTTGACTCTAGCACGAGCAATGGGAGGAAGAGACTTCATGATAGCATAAATTTCTTTTATATATTATTCACCAAATTCATCACTATCACTATCACTATCATGATCACTCTCAAGATCATCCAAGACAGTAGATAGGGATGGAGGAGAGACAATTACCTTGGAGCTTCTTTCCATAAGACAAGAACCGGTGATCTTGGGAATAGGAGAACTCTCGATGTAGTACTTGGAGTAGTCGTAGGTGAGAGGTGAACCGGGTTCGACATATGCCAAACCGGTCACACCCACCACTTTCTCCTTATCCCCACACTCCACGTCGGACTCGTCCTTGGAGCTCCTTGCCATGAGGCAAGTGGCGGTGACCTTGGGAGTAGGAGAGTCGTCGGTGTAGTCCTTGGTGTAGTCATAGGTGAAGAGAGACCCGGGTTTGGCAAAGGCCAAACCGGCCACTCCAACCACCTTCTCTTCATCCTCTTCCTCCTTGTCGGATATGTATTCTAGGCTTAGGAAGCCCTTGCCATCACGCCTATTGTTCCTCTTGTATATTTCATTGATGGGGTTGGGCTTCAATCTTGGTTTGGCACCTTCTTCATACTTAGGCTTGTCAAGCCTCTTCTCATATGGACATTTATCGGCAAAATGGGTCGAATCATCACAATTGTAGCACGTCCTCTTCTTCTCAGTTGATCCCATTGAACTTCTCCTTCTTCGGAACTTCATGTTCTTGGTGAAGAGAGCAAGTTGAGAGAGCATATCATCAACTCCATCAACATCGCTTTCTTCATCACTATCAACATCTTCTTGCACATGCTTGGCCTTTAATGCTAGAGAGTGGGAAGGCCCAATAGCATGGTTGATCTCCTTGATCTTTTGCCCTTCATCCGCCAAGTTATCCATGGCAACTAGATAAGAGACTAGATCATTAGGAGTGAATTGATTAGCTCTATCAAGGAGTTGCAAGTTCAAGGCAAGCTTCTTGTCGGTGAACGCGATCATGGAGACAATCTTGGACTTGATAAGTTCATCATTCAAATTGAACCCATCATCATACTTCTCACACCCTAGGCCACCAATCTTCACGCGGAGGGCAACAAGTCTCTTGTATGCTTCAACGATAGTCTCACCATCATGGTTCATGAACATGTTCATCTCTGACTTGGCGGCTTCATACTTGGATTTTAGGATAAGAGAGTTCCCCTGTTGGAGAATGACAATCCTATCCCAAAGATCCTTTGCGGTGGGGATGTCGCTGACTTGATCATGGAGAGTGCGGTGAATGGCACCCCTTATCTTGTCACAAGCCGTTGCATTTAGTTGACGGTCATAGTACTCTCCCGGGGTGAGGTTGTTGGGATCATGATGGTGGAAGCCGATGCATACAATATCCCAAAGCTCAACGCTGCAGCTGCGAAGATGAGATTCCATAGAATCTTTCCAATGAGAGAAATGAGTTCCATCATAATGAGGTGCAGGACCCGAAACATTAATATGAGGCATGATGTTCTTTTGCTTAGGATAAACATAAGGGAATTGATTAGGGGGCGTGGAAGTTTTTGACGAGACGCCCTCATGAGCGGACTCGGCATCCTTATCCTTTTCGGTGTCCATTGGTCTCCCTTTAGGTACTACCAATGGATAACCAAGAAAAGCCCCATCGCCAATGGCCTTAAGTTGTCCTTCTAGGTAACTCATTCGAACAAGGAGATCGAAATCCACCTTGGCCTTTTCAAGGGCACCCTTGGATAAGATTTCGCGAAGCTTCTTGATCGAATAAGTCTTTTCCTCCTCATCATCAGAGAAAACCATCTTTTATCTTAGGCGGTAAAGCCCTTAAAAGAGCCCTTAGCTCTAATACCAATTGAAAGTGTAAGATGGTTAACCTAGAGGGGGGGGGGTGAATAGGTTTCTACAAAATCCTTTATAATCTTTTGCAAGTTTTAGGCTTTGCGGAATATAAGTGAGCCTAAATGCAAACTAGGTGAGGCAACCTAGATGACGAACAAGATACTTCAAGCTCGAAGGCTATCACAAGGTAAACAACACAAGTAAGAGGTCGGTTAAGGAATAACCGAAGCACGCGGAGACGAAGATGTATTCCCGTGTTCACCACCTTTGGGAAGGGGGCTACGTCACTTTGGAGAGGTGTGAGGTTCCATGAAGGATTCCTCATGCGCCACAAAGGCTCACCTTCTTATCCGAGCCTATCCCACGAAGGAATAGCTCACTTACTCGTGGTAGACTTTAAGGTAGTCTCCAAAACCTCACAAACTTTCCACGGAACAAATCACAAGCCGAATGCCTCCGGGCGACCCTAGTCGCCTAGGGTTTCCCACAAACCCAAGAGTAAAAAGATAACTCGATGAACTCAAGGGGGAATGAACTTTGGCTTGGTGGAAACGTAGATCGGGACCTCCTCTTCCTTTCTACCAAAGGGATTTGGATTTGGTTGGGTAGAATGGGAGATCCTCAAGCTTTTGTGTTTCAACAATGGGGAAGAGAGAGGGAGAGCTTCAAGAAATGAAATGTTAGATCAAGTGCCTAACCTCATAGTGGATAAGAAAGGGGTATATATTGTATGGGTGGAAAAAGAGCCGTTTGGGGGTTCCTGCGACAGAACCGGCAATAAGTCCGGTCAGACCGAGTTGCTCGCCAGAATTTCCGGCGACAACTCCGGTGGACCGGACCACACGAAGGAATTTTCGGCGGTGACCGAAATTCCCGGCGAACAACCGAAAGGCTATTCTGTAAGCCATATCAGTGTGCACCGGGAATTTCCGGTGGCAACCGGAAATTCCGGTGATAGCACCGGCGCCGCCGGTGCTTTTGTCGATTTCGCAGTAACCCTTTTTGAATCATTTTTCAAAGCTGTTTTCTCTCTTTATTCGAACGGATGTGTGGTGGTGGATGATGAGAGGTATATTTGGTGTAGAACATCCCCAAAGAGCACATCAAGATCACCCCTCTTAATAGTGTGGTGTTTCCTATTTGACTCAAGAGTAAATAAGAGAAAATAATAAACAACACCACCAGCTCTTCATAAAGAAACGAATGGGGAGTCACCCATCACCTATCACCAACAACCTGTGGACTCTCACCTGTAGAGAAGCTAATAGAAACATTAGTCCATGCTCTAGCTCCGATGTCATAGTTAACCAAAACACTAGATAAGGGCTAATTGCCCTTTAAGTTTCCAATTGCGTTGGATAGAGGACGACAAGGAAATATTAGTTATCACCAAGTGAGAAAGTACCAAGTATAATAATATGAGATACCTCACTTGGTGAGAAACCGAAAAGCCGGCAAGATCAAAATCGCAACAAGATACAAACAGAAGATCCGATTTTGATGATCAAGAGATTGTTATGGAGATTACCACAAGCTCTATATCCTCACATGGATAGGACGAAATAACAACCAAATACGTTGATGCAAGTATGCAAAGGTTTGAGATCTCTTCGAACGATGTGACCGAGTTACTCATTCGAGAGCCCCTCTTGATAGTACGCTTATCTATCCTAAACCTGGTCTCCCAAACACAACATGAGACCGGCAAAAGGGAAAACCTATCAAGATTATACCTTTGCCTTGAGCATTCCACTTGAGCTCGATGTAGACGAACTTGACCTTCTCAAGATGGAACGCCTTTCTTGATTCCTCATCATCGATCCATGATCACCGAGGATGGCAAGCATTAAACATGAGATCTTCTGTAGATGGTGCATATTGAGCTTGCAAAGCATATCTTCGCATTTCATCGACCTTGAAGCCAACACATGCTCCAAGCGATGCCAATGGACAAATCCTACAAGTATAGCTTAATACGCACATTAGTCCATAAAGATTGTCATTAATTACCAAAACCACACATGGGGGCCCATATGTTCTTTCATCAGTACTTGCAAGAGTGTTGTTTGATTCTGGAGCATCGCACTCGTTTGTTACAGAAAAGTTTGCATGCACTAGTAACATTCAGCCAACAAAATGGAAGCATGTTATGATAGTTCAAATACCTGGTTCAACCACCAAAGCTAGACAATTTTACAAGGCCGTACCTATCAGAATCCATGGCAAAGATGTTTATGCTAATCTAATAGTACTTGGAACCAAAGGATTGAATGTAGTACTACGAATCGATTGGATGTCGAAACATAAAGGATTAATCGATCGTGCCAAGAAAACCATAACCATGACCAGTACAACCGGAATATAAGTAGAGCATCTATCTGAAACCTTGCCCCGTCAATTCAAGTGCAACAAGAGTCTAGCCCAACCAACCATTGACCAAGTCAGAGTAGTCTGTGAATACCCCGACGTATTTCCAGATGTTTTGCCCGGTATGCCCCCAGATCGGGATATCGAGTTTATCATTGAACTAATCCCTAGAACCGGACCCATAGCCTAGAGACCGTATAGTATGAACCCATATGAATTAGTGGAGCTGAAGAAGCAACTGGATGCTATGCTAGAGATAGGCCTTATTCAACCAAGTGCGTCGCCATGGAGATCACCTGTCTTGTTTATGGATAATAAAGATGGAGGTAACCGTTTGTGTATGGATTATCGAAAGCTAAATGATGTCACCATCAAGAACAAGTACCCACTGCCAAAGATAGAAGACATGTTTGACAAATTGACCGGTGCCAAAGTGTTTTCTAAGATTGATCTTAGAACTGGTTATCATCAACTCAAGATTCGAGTAGAGGATATTCCAAAGACTGCCTTTACCACTAGATATGGACTGTATGCATACACTATCATGTCTTTTGTATTAACCAATGCCCCCGCTTATTTCATGAACCTCATGAATAAGATTTTTATGGACTTCCTGGAAAAGTTTTTCATTGTTTTCGTCGATGCTATTCTGATATATTCCAAATCAGAAGAAGAACATGAGATACACCCGAGGACCATCCTTGGAACCCTTAGGGAGCATTAGTTGTATGCCAAGTTTAGCAAATGTGAATTCTGGTTACAGGAAGTAGGATTCCTCAGACATATTGTGTCGGCCGGAGGAATTGCTGTTGACCCTGCTAAGGTTAAGGATGTTGAACAATGGCAAGCCCCAACCACTCAAACCCAAGTTCGTGTATTTCTCGGATTAGCAGGATACTACCGCAAGTTCGTAGAAGGATTCTAGAGTATCGCACGACCCATGACCCAATTGTTGAAGAAAGATAAGAAGTTTGAATGGACGGACACATGTGAAGCAAGTTTCCAGCATCCTTATATTCAGCTCTATCCATCTCCTTTGACTCATATTCAGCTCCTTCTGAGTGAAAATATACTCCAGGCTCTTGTGATCCGAATAAATCTCACAACGGTTACCCATACGGTAATGTCGCCATGTCTTCAAGGCTTCCTGGATAAGTTTTTCGTTGTTTTCATTGATGACATTCTGATCTATTCCAAATCAGAAGAACATGAGCTACACGTGAGGACCATCCTTGGAACCCTTAGGGAGCATCAGTTGTATGCCAAGTTTAGCAAATGTGAATTCTGGTTACAGGAAGTAGGATCCCTCGGACATATTGTGTTGGCTGAAGGAATTGCTATTGACCCTGCAAAGGTTAAGGATGTTGAAGAATGGCAAGCCCCAACCACTCAAACCCAAGTTCGTGCATTTCTCAGATTAGCGGGATACTACCGCAAGTTCGTAGAAGGATTCTAGAGTATCGCACGACCCATGACCCAATTGTTGAAGAAAGATAAGAAGTTTGAATGGACGGACAAATGTGAAGCAAGTTTCCAAGAGCTTAAGAAGAGATTGATCTCAGCCCCAATCTTGATCATGTCGGATATCACTAAGCCTTTTAATGTGTATCGTGACGCATCCAAGATTGGTCTCGAATGTGTGTTGATGCAAGAAGGCAAAGTTATATCTTATCTATCCCGACAACTAAAACAACATGGGCAGAATTATCCTACCCATGGCCTTGAACCAGCAGCCCTAGTTTTAGCCTTGAATACATGACGGCATTACCTTATGGGTAACCATTGTGAGATTTATTCGGATCACAAGAGCCTGCAGTATATTTTCACTCAGAAGGAGCTGAATATGAGGCAAAGGATATGGATAGAGCTAATCAAATACTATGATCTGGACATCCACTATCACCCCGGTAAAGCCAACGTGGTAGCAGATGCCCTTAGCAGATTGCCGTGTCGCTTGAACTCCATGATTCTGAAGGAGCAACCAATTTTGCACAAGGAGATGGAGGATTTCAGAATGGAGCTAGTAAGTGAAGGATTTTTGGCTAGCATAGAACTTCAACCCACTTTGATAAATCAGATCAAGGAGGCGCAGAAAGGAAATGCTAGTATCGACGGAATCAAACGCTGTATCTGTACAGACAAAGTACCCGGATTCACCGAAGATGAAGAAGGAGTTTTATGGTACAAAGGACGTATCTGTGTGCTAGAAGATTCAGAGTTGAAGCAAGCTATTTTGAAAGAGGCCCATGATACTCTTTATTCTATCCACCCCGGAGAAACGAAGATGTATCAGGATTTGAAGGAACAATTTTGGTGGCATATGATGAAGAGAGAAATCGGACGCTACATAGCCAAGTGTGATATTTGTTAAAGAGTCAAGGCGGGACATCAGAGACCCGCAAGACTGTTGCAACCATTGCAGATTCCAGAATGGAAATGGGATTCATTTGGAATGGATTTTATCACTGGTTTGCCTACATCTAGTAGGGGAAATGACTCTATTTGGGTCATAGTTGATAGACTGTCCAAAGTCGCCCATTTCTTACCTGTCAAGACCACTTATCAGAGTTCGAAGATAGCATAGTTGTACATTGATAGAATCGTCAGTTTGCATGGAGTCCCCAAGAACATTGTGTCGGATCGAGGAACTCAGTTTACCTCGAGGTTTTGTAAGAAAGTCCAAGAAGGACTAGGAACAAGACTAGATTTCAGCACAGCTTATCACCCTCAGACTGATGTACAAACGGAGCTAGTAAATCAAATACTCAAAGATATGTTGAGAGCCTGTGCGTTAAAATATGGATCTAAATGGGAAGACTGTCTGCCCTTTGCAGAATTTTCATACAACAATAGTTACCAAGCTAGTTTGCAAATGGCCCATTTGAATTCATGTATGGAAGGAAGTGTCGTACCCCTTTGAATTGGTCGGAAGTAGGAGAGATTCAGATTTTCGGACCCGACATCCTACGATAAGCAGAAGAGAAAGTTCACAAGATCCATGAGCACCTCAAGACCGCCCAATCCAGACAGAAGAGTTATGCCGACAAGAGACATCGAGACCTAGTCTTCAATATCGGAGATTTTGTGTATCTCAAAGTGTCACCTTTGAAAGGAATGCAACGTTTCCAGCTCAAAGGAAAGTTAGCCCCCATATATCAGACCCTTCAAGATTTTGAATCGTCGAGGAGAAGTATCGTATCAACTGGAACTGCCAGAGGAGATGTCAGCCGTGCATAATATGTTCCATATCTCATTACTTCGCAAATTCCTAGAAGTCCCGGAGAAGACCGAAGTTTTCAAGAATATTGATCACCTAACTATAGAGATCAACGATGACCTGGCGTATCCCGAAGTACCCATCCATATTTTGGATGAAGCTTTCCGAACCACCAGGACCCGGAGTATCAAGTTTCTCAAGATCCAGTGAAGTAACCACACTGAAGAAGAACTACCTGGGAGCGAGAAGACTACATTAGGACGGAGTTTCCAGATCTCTTTAAATCCTAGTTTTTTTCTCAAATCTCAGGACAAGATTTTGTTTAAGGAGGGAATGTTTGTAACATCCCAAAAATATTAATCAAGGTTATCAATTCCAATCACTCAAATTTAGGGTTAACAAAAACTTTTGTTAATTAAAATCCA
Source organism: Avena atlantica (assembly GCA_910589765.1). Lineage (NCBI taxonomy): Eukaryota > Viridiplantae > Streptophyta > Magnoliopsida > Poales > Poaceae > Avena > Avena atlantica. The sequence continues at coordinate 432,489,745 of OU342739.1, forward strand.
TAGGAATGTATGTGTGTATGTGATGAATGCATGAATGCTTGTATGGAATTGTGTGATTGTTATGAATGGCAAGGATTGGTTTAAAGATGAAAAACATCATCTAAATCATTTCCAAGCAGAATCAAATCAATAGAAATTCAAAAACAAACTATATAAGCAAATGGTCATTTTTGCCAATCTTGCTCACTAGACCACTTTGAGTGTTTCTAGTCCAAGATTTCAAACAGAAACAAATCCATTTATTTTCACCCCTTTCTAGACCAATTAAATGTGAACCCAAGCCCACCTTGCAAACTCACATAAACATTTGGCAACCCTATTCAAAGGACATTTCAAAATTGAAACTAGTTCATATGGGAAGATCACCATTTCTCAAAACCTAACCAAACCAGTGCACCTTGACAAATCCAATCAACCAGAGACTACCTAGTATGTGACCATTTCACCCACATAGTTTCAACCAAAAATTCAAATATGAAATCCTTTTGGCCATTTCATCAAACACCTGGAGATAGAAATCAAATTCTGCCAAACTTCACTGTTTTGAGCAGTAATCTTTGCAAACATTGTTCCCCATTGATCACCCTTGTCTCCCCCAGTGCCAACCAGTGCATTGAACCAACCTAGACCCTACCCAATGCACCATGCCGTGCATGCTCGAGAGCACCCTTGCCAGCCGACCATGGCTAGCTAGTAGGAGCAAGCGCCGCACCTAGCCACCGTGTCCAGGAAGCACGCCACCGTCCATCGCCACGCTTTGTCCACCCCTCGACCCTTTCCAAGCCATGACCACCGAGAACACGCACGCCCATTTTGTCTCTGCCATGTCCAGAGCGTGCCAGTTCGCCGCACTCGACACGTTTGAATAGACCGCGCCTCGCCTTTGCCGCTCGTGCCTGTGATCACCACCGTCCCAGGAACCTCCTAGACATCCCCGTTCGCCGTCGTGTGACCCGTAGCCACTGTGCGTCATCAAAACCGCCGTCGGTGCCGCTCAGAGCACCCGCGCGTTCCGATCGAACCGCACGGCCCCTTGCCGCGCCATCAAGACGTTAAGCACCGCCAGGAGACCGCGCACCATCCCCTAGCCCCAGCCATGCCCATAGCTCGCTGTAATGCCGTCCCGACGAGCTCTGCCTGCACCCTTCCGTTCCCTCGTCGCAGTATAAACAGAGGCCTTCCCTGTTCGTTTTCTTCACACCATCTCACTCCCCACCTCTCACTGATCCTTCCCACCTCTTCCCGAGCAAGGCGAGCGCAACATCGCCGGAATTTCGCCGGAGCTTGCCGCTACTGGAGGAGAAGGGCGCCGTTGATTGGAGCCACCCTAGGAGGAGCCGCCAGTACCATGAAAACCGCCGTCATCGACTTCGTCGTTTGCCCCCATAACCGACCATTGCATGAGCCCCGGTGAGCCGCCACAGACCCCCACTGGCCACGCTAGGGTTCGAGCCCGTCCTGCTCTGTTCGACGAGGACGATGACCGTGAGCCGTTGATCCTCGATCTAATCCTCCGGTCGTAGTTAGCCCGTACCCCTTCGCACCCCCTGTCCCACTGACGTGTTGGGACAACCAATTAACCAGCTCGTGCACGTGCTGTGCGCAGTGGGCCGGCCCAGTTATAATTCCCGCACGACCCGGTAGTTTGAATTTAGATTTATCTATTTAGTTTCAAACCTAGTTTTGTCTGTTGATTCAAAATTCAATTCAGAGAGAATCATTGAACCAAATTGCATGAAACTAATTTTGTTAGAAAGGTATGGAAATTGTTAATCCAAGCCCGTTGGATTTAAACCATGTGAAATTATAGATCACCTATAGTAAAAATATCAAGGAAGAGACTTTTCTGCATTCAAACATTTTTCAAAATTCAACCATAAATGCTTTTGAGTTGATTCCAACTCTCAAAAATCACATTTGATAAGAACTTTCTGAATATATAAAGATATCTAGGTTTACTTGCAGTAATAATGGACAAGAAATGAAAGAATGCCCCATAAGAATTTCTAGTCACTTTAATTAATTAAAATAAAAAGGTTAAACCTTATTAAATTTGTTGGAGATATGCCCTAGAGGCAATAATAAATGTAGTTATTATTATATCTTTGTGTTTATGATAAATGTTTACATTCATGCTATAATAGTATTAACAAGGAAACATTAATACTTGTGTGATTTGTAAATTAAAATAGAGTCCCTAGTAAAGCCTCTTTATAATACTAGCTTGTTGGTTAACAAATGATTGTGGTTTCCCTATCATGAACATTGATATGTTATTAACAATAAGATCATATCGTTAGGAGAATGATATGGTGGACATACTACTATAGATAAGCGTAGCATAAATATCAAGTCATTTTAATAGTTCAATTGCTATATGCTTTCTGATACATAGTAACCTAATTCCTTCGACAATGAGATCATGCATATCACCTTCACCGGAAGGATGCTTTGATGACATCAAAGACCACACCGTAACTGGGTGGCTATAAAGGTGGCATTGAGTGTTCAGAAAGTGTTGGTTGAGACACATGGATCAAGAGTGGGATTTGTCCATCCATATGACGGATAGATATACTCTGGGCCCTCTCGGTGGAATGTCATCCAATTAGCTTGCAAGCATGTGACTGGCTCACAAGGGATCACATACCACGGGAACGAGAAAAGAGTACTTATCAGTAACGAGGTTGAACTAGGTATGCAGAGATACCGACGATCATAACCTCGGATAAGTAAACTATCATGAGATAAAGGGAAATTGGTATCGTATGTAAGTGGTTCATTCGATCGCAAAGTAATCGTAGAAATATGTGGGAGCCATATGAATTTCCAGATTCCTCTATTGGTTATTGTTCGGAGAAGTGTCTCGATCATGTCCGCATAATTCACGAACCGTAGGGAGACACACTTAAGGATTCGACGTTGTTTAAGTAGTTATGGAATGATGAGATAGAGACCAAATGTTGTTCGGAGTCTCGGATGGGATCCGGGATATCACGAGGAGATCCGGAATGGTCCGGAGAATAAGATTCATATAAGGAAAGTCCTATTTCGGGGTTGGAGAATGGTTCCGGTGTTTTCATCGGAAATGTTCTAGAAGGTTCCGGAATGTCCGGCACTCGAAAGGGGAAGGGTACATGAATGTGTCATACCAAGTTGAAATGATTGCATCATATACTAAGTGTCATCGCTGAAAAAAATAAAGGGTTTAATCAAATCCTAGTTGGAAAAGTCAAACGCCAATTTGAAAAGTCAAACGGCTATTTTGGGAAGTGGAGGGGAAGTGGGAAACCGAGTTGGGGAGGAGTTCCTCCTCCACCGCCGGCCCACTAGGGATCCGAGTTGGGTGGCCGGCGCCTCCCACCTATAAAGGGAGGGGCAGGGCTGCCCCTCCTAACACAGAAGTTCTCCATCCCAAAAACCCTAGCCCGGCGCCGCCAGCTCCTGTTGCCGCCGCCGGCTAGGGCTCCCCTAGCCGCCGACTTGGGCAAGCCCCAAGCCCTAGCCGCCGGCCCTAGCACCTCCTCCTTGGTGTGTCTAAACCCTAGATCACCGAGGAGCTCTCTCATAGTCCACCATACTCGCTTCGGCTTAAGGCGAAGCCCTGCGAGATCTCCCCTCTACTTCCGGTATCACGCCGTTGTGCTGCCGGAATCGCGAGGAGAGTGCTACAACCTCCGCTGCCTGCTAGAACAAGGGAGAGGAAGGTCATCGTCGAGTACCGAACGTGTGACCGACTGCGGGAGCGCTGCCGGAACACAGCGCCGGAAGGATCATCTACGCGATCTTGAGATCGGGAAGAGTACGACTACATGACCCACGAGAATCCGCTCTCGTTAAACACTTTGGAATCTTCGAGGGTGAGTTATTCCATCGACTCGTTGCTACAATCTAGTAGATAGATCTTGGCTTGTTTGTTTGTATGCGATAGAAATTTTTTGTTTTCCATGCTACGAAACCCTTCAGTGGTATCAGAGTCGTGTCTATATGTAGATCTGTTGCACGAGTAGAACACAATGGTCATTGTGGGCGTTGATGCTTTTATTATCGATTGCTTCTTGTGTACTTTGAATCTTGCAGGATATTGGGATGAAGCGGCCCGGGCTAACCTTACATGACATCGTTCATGAGACTTGCTCCACGCTTGACATGCAACTTGTATTGCATAAGTGGCTTAGCGGGTGCCTGTTTCTCCCAGCATAGTTAAGATTCAATTTACAACGGGTGATTGACAATACTAGTATCAATGTTGTGGTTCTTGTTCGTAAGTTAGAACGACACTTATTGAAAGCCCCAAACCACGTAAAACATGCAAAGAAAGTAGAGGCGTCTAACTTTGTTTTGCAGGGGTGTGCAGTGATGTGATATGGCCATGATTGTGATTATATTTGATGTATGCAATGTTCCTTATTGTAAGTTGGCAACCGGAAGGAGCCATATGGTTGTCTTTAATTTATGTTAAGACCCGCATGTCTATTCAAAGTAGTTGTAATAGTTGAAGCCGGTGGACGACAACTGTAAGGGTTCCCAACCTTTAATAAGGTAGAGAGCCCTGTGTTTACTATGCTAGTCCCTGGATCAATAGCTAGCATCCATAGTTAAGATGTAACATCAAGAAACAAAGGTCATAATACAACTTTATAACCAGGAATAAAATAAGTTATTACATCTTTCATAGCTCATTTGACTATTACATTACATTGCAGCAGAATATCTATAAACATGGGGTCCTTCATCTTCAAAGTGCCACAGGCAGACATGTTGGTTGTAGACTTGTAATCCTAAACATTAAACTTCACTCATATCAATCAAACCTGCAACATAACAAGTTACAGCCACAAGGGTCAATACATTTGAATTGTATTGGCAAGTGATACTATGGTAATATAGTGGAGACTATCATCTATATGCATTTGGCTAAGTGGAGCTTAGGCTTGCTTTGCTCAAAATAGATTTTCCTTATCATTTGAAAACACTAAGTTTTTGTTTGACAAAATCACCCAAGGCATCTACCAATCAAAGATTGAAGATCCTTTAACCCTTGTTCAATCCACAAGTTTTTAACTTAGAAATTTGGATGATGAGATTCTTGATAGCTTCCATGTCTTGATGCTCAAATTGTCCTTTACCAGGGACATGACTAAGTACTTAGATTTTTCACTCTGCAGAGGTGGTGCACTTTCCCCACAAGACTTGGTTTCACCAAGACAAGATCTTTCAGAAGCCTTCCCATAGAGCAAATGGACGCGCTCCAACCTATCATTCCCACTACCACCAACTATCCAAATGGCTAAGTTCTAGCAACCTATATGATCCAGGCAGAGCCCATAATGCCAAGTGGCTGCACTTGAAGCTTCTCAACATTTGACATCTCAAATCTCTTTGTTCCTGGGTGGCCATCCACAAGTGAGATACACAAGGTTCACCAGTCCCCTGGCCTTGTGTAACCACTAAACATAAACCATTCCTTCCATTCCACCTAGGTGATTCATTCACTTAGTTGTTTTATTAAACAAAACACAAGTCCTCAAACTTAGAAATTTTTCCATAGTGTGAATATATATTCCACCCTTGTTTTCTACTAGCTAAGCTAAGCATGATAGTAGTAGGGATCTTAACTTAGGAAATTTCTACTAAGGTTTCATCTACTAGGATTTCCCATAGCATGGTTTATACTTAGCAAAAATTCCATGCAAGTCTTACTTAGAAATATCACTAATGCATAGTGAAAATAATGGGACAAAAGTATGAAGCATCACTTGCCTTTTTGGTAGAGGGTATAAGTTCACTCCTTGATATTTGCAATGTTCACACACTTCAAGTCTCTACAATTCAATAAAGCAAACAATATTTCAATCTACCATTCAAGCATTTCATCACATAAAATAATAAACAAAACAATACATGCAAGCATGCAAAAGGGTTGTTTTATTTGTAAAAGTGGTTTCTAATGGGTCATAAACATTTGGATATACCTAATGGTCATGCTATAAAGTGGCAAAGTCATTTGCAAAAGATTTCACTTTATAAACCATTTTCTAAACGAAGTCATTATTTTATGTGGTTTGAAAATGTCTTTAGTAAAGTAGTAGTTCTATAGGGTTCACCAAATACATTTTCAAATCATAAAACTTGGTGTTTGGGGTCAGAGATTTGGAAACAAAAACATTTCCCAAAGGTTTTCTTCCAAAACCATTTTTAATAAATAAACCATATTTTTATTTGACCAGAATTGGTTTTAAATCCAAGATTCATTCTTTTGTTTCTCCAAATACATTTTTGAATCCACAAAGTGTTTCCTATGGTCAGTAGGTTCAAAACACACTATTTTCAAAAGATTTTATCCTCAAAATCATTTTGGAACAATTTTTATAACCTAAACAAGCATACACAAGTTTCTGCAAAAACAAACAATTTAACGAAACTTTTTACTAAACAAATGGCATGGTTGGCTAGGGCTTGCTTTTCTGAATTCATTGATATAAAATTTGCAAAATTTGGACGTGTGGATTTAAAGTTATGAATTTTACAAGTTTGCATAACAATCTGATTTCAAATTCTGTTTAAATCAAAGGCTGGGCCACGTGGCTGCTTGCTATTATCTGATACCGGTTCGGTTGGATCAACCTCTCTGGTGCGTTAGATCTAAATGAAATCATGCGGATCTGATTCAAACTTACCCCTTCGACCTAATCTAATCATAGCCACAGGATGACGATCCAACGGCGCATAGCAGCTTGACCAGTAACTGGCGGCGCTGCGCGGCGGCGACTGGCGGCGTGGCTCTTCTCGCAGTGGTTCTGGCGAAGCAAGAAGGAAGGGAGGGAGAGGAGATGCTCACAGGGTTCGCAAGGGTGCAGATAAGCTCGACGTGGTCGTAATAATCCAAGGGGCGCACGGTGATGTCAGGGATTGCTCGCCGGAGTAGCTCCTGACGACGGGTGCTCTCTGTTGAAGTCCGAGACGAGCTTGTAGGACACGCGCGGGTTATTGGAAGGCACATGGAGATGCACAGGAAATAGGCGAACTAAATGGCGTAAGTCACAACTCGAGGCGCGCACGAGGTTGAGGGCTAAGACTCACCGGAGATTCGGCAGAGGACGGCGATGCTCAGAGGCAGACCGAGGCGAGCTCCTGGGTCACGCGCGGGCGAGTGGGAGGTACCGGCAGGTTCACGAGGGGGTGGCAAGCACGCTTGTGTGCAGAAGGAGCGGAGGGGAGGCTGGACAGCGCCGGAATTGCCCAGAGAAGGTCGCCGGAGCAGCGTCGGTGCAAATGAAAATAACGACAGCCCGGGGGCGCTCTTTGCAGTGGTTTCTGAGGGGAAATGGAGGAAAGAGGGAGGTGTTTATGGGTGCATGGTCTCTGGGAGAATTAAGCCTGTCATCAACGCGAATTTAATCGAATTCAATCACGGCCGAGCGACGTTGAGGGAGGAGGAAACGTCCGGCGCGGGGTTGAAGATGACTGCGTGGCAGTGGGGTCCGTCTGTCAGCTAGAGAGGAAGAAGAGGCACGGGGTCCATCTGTCTGCGACTGCGCGGTTGGGTTTTTCGGTGGAAAAAGATTCGCGCGTGGGGGGGGGGGGGTTAGTTGGGCTGGAGTTGGGCTTACTGGACTGGCCAGTTGGGTCGTTTTGTTTCTTTTTTTTGTACTGAATCTTTCCCCTTTTTCCATTTGATTTTCTGTTTTGAAATTCAATCAAACAATTCAAACATTCAAATCAATCAAACTTCCACCACACTTTGTATTGAGTTTAGTTCTGTTTAACAACACAATTCCAAGTCCCAAAACAAAATAATATTTTTATTCTTTTAGGATCTATTTAATAATTAAATAAAATAGTCCTTAGCGATTAATTCAAAATAAGTTTTGTTTTATTAAACTCTCCATTTGCAATCTAAATAATATTAAAACCAAATCAGTAGGTTTTATTTGAAAATATAAAATACTTGGAAAAATAATTTAACAAGTTTTGATGTTTAATTAAAATGGTAAAACCTTTATTTTAATAAAATTGGATATTAATAAATCCTCATTATTTTGTTTAAATAACCTTTTACTCCTTTAATCAAAACAAAATATTTTACTTCAAAAACTTGGGCCAGGGTTTAATTTGGCTCTATAAAATATAGTCCTTATTTATATTTCTACCTTTTCATTGAAAACCAAATCTTTTTATTAAAAGATCCAAAATAGTTTTTCTATTTATTTAAAATTTTCTTTATTAATTGTTTATCTTTTGAAATCCCTTTAGGATTTGTTTGATCAAATAGGTTTGAAGGTTTCCAATTGGAATCAAAAAGTTTCTTCCCACCCTGAAAATCAAAAAGTTTTATTTTAATCATTTATTTTTCACATAACAAGATTTGGAAAATCTTGGGATGTGACAGGCTACCACCCTTAAAATAAATCTCGTCCCGATATTTGGGGAGGCTAGGGTTTACAAGTAGGCTCAAAACAACTAAGGTACTACCACGCTTAAAAATTTTCCAACTAGATTACATTTTGGATTGATTGGGATCTTGATGTAACTTTTCTTGACAGAGGTTTGCATAGTGGCCTAGCTCCTTGCATTTGAAACATGTGACAAGGTTGAGATCCTTCATAGGCTGGTTTATCTTGTGTTTCATCTTTTCTGGACAGTTGCTTGCATAATGTCCTAGCTCCTTGCAGTTGTTCCACCACACTTGGCTAATATCCTTCCCCATCTTGGGTATCACTAGCTTTTGTTTGTCTTCTTGGCTCTTCTTTTCTGGGCATTCACTGGCATAATGTCCCATATCTTTGCAATTGTAACATTGCAACTGGCTTTTGTCCTTCTTCGTCTTTTTGGGTCTCTCCAAAGCTAGGAGTTCTTCTAGTTCATGCTCTTCATACCTCACCTCAAAGGTGGGAAATCTTTCTCTCTTCTTGGGGAAGTTACTAGAGATATGACCTTCTTCTTCACAATTAGGGCATTGATCTTCATGCTCCTTGGATGTATGATCCTTGTCTTCACAAATATTGCAAGCTTTGGTTCCCTCTAAAATAACATCTTTGTCATCCTTGTTGTCATTAGCTCTTTGGGAAAAGTTTTCTCCCATGTTGATCCTTCGAGTAACCAATCCTTGCAACAATTGGGATTGAAGTTTCAAAATCCTTTGTATGGCTGGGTCTAGTCCATTGTTGTTGGCTAAAAGCTGAGTTGTCACTTGGCTCAACTGGTTTTGGGTTGCTATAAGTTCTCTCATGTTGTCCTCTTGGTTGTTGTTGGTGTCATCCACCTTGATGTTGGAGTCTCTTGGAATAGTCATCTGTTTGGGTTGGGTTGGGATTAGAATAGGCAAAATATTTCTAAGGGTATAATTCTAATTACACACATCACAATTCACACAAGCAATGTGCAAGCAATCACAAACAAACATTCTGCTCAAACAACAAGTTTCAAGCATATTTTTAGGCAACCAAAAATATTTTTGTTACACCACATAAGTTGGTGGGTTTGAGTTAAAATAAATATGGTGGTCCATCTATATAGTTCACTTGAAATCTTTCCATCCTTCTTGGTTGATTCTTACTGAAAAATATCATGGTTTCCTTGGAAAAATTTCTTTAATCTTGGTCACAAAACTTCAAGGTGATGTTGGTTCCTTCTAAGTTGTGTTTCCTTAGTCTTCAATTCTTGAGCAAGATTTCTTGTCTCACCTGTAGTCCTTAGTGATACCAAAGGTTGGAGTCCTTGGTGAAACAAAAGTTGAAGTCATTGGTGAAAATGTTGAAGATGTTGAAGTCATTAGAGTTGAAGATGTTGAAGTCATTAGAGTTGATGAAGTCCTTAGCAGATGGTGAAGTCTTTGGCCATGGGGTAGGCTTTGTCCATCAACTTTGAAATAGAAGAGATGTAGAGTCAAAACCAAAATGGTTGAGGAAAGAGTTTACAAGATTGTTTGTAAATAAGTTTTTGGAACAAATACAACTCCTATTTTTCTAAGGGGTTTTGTCCAATCCTAGGTTTACAAATCCTACAGGCAACACAATGCTCTGATACCATCTGTAAGGGTTCCCAACCTTTAATATGGTAAAGATCCCTATGTTTACTATGCTAGTCCCTGGATCAATAGCTAGCATCCACAGTTAAGATGTAATATCAAGAAACAAAGGTCATAATACAACTTTATAACCAGGAATAAAATAAGTTATTACATCTTTCATAGCTCATTTGACTATTACATTACATTGCAGCAGAATATCTATAAACATGGGGTCCTTCATCTTCAAAGTGCCACAGGCAGACATGTTGGTTGTAGACTTGTAATCCTAAACATTAAACTTCACTCATATCAATCAAACCTGCAACATAACAAGTTACAGCCACAAGGGTCAATACATTTGAATTGTATTGGCAAGTGATACTATGGTAATATAGTGGAGACTATCATCTATATGCATTTGGCTAAGTGGAGCTTAGGCTTGCTTTTCTCAAAATAGATTTTCCTTATCATTTGAAAACACTAAGTTTTTGTTTGACAAAATCACCCAAGGCATCTACCAATCAAAGATTGAAGATCCTTTAACCCTTGTTCAATCCACAAGTTTTTAACTTAGAAATTTGGATGATGAGATTCTTGATAGCTTCCATGTTTTGATGCTCAAATTGTCCTTTACCAGGGACATGGCTAAGTACTTAGATTTTTCACTCTGTAGAGGTGGTGCACTTTCCCCACAAGACTTGGTTTCACCAAGACAAGATCTTTCAGAAGCCTTCCGTTAGACCAAATGGACGCGCTCCAAACTATCATTCCCACTACCACCAACTGTCCAAATGGCTAAGTTCTAGCAAACTATATGATCCAAGCAGAGCCCATAATGCCAAGTGGCTGCACTTGAAGCTTCTCAACATTTGACATCTCAAATCTCTTTGTTCCTGGGTGGCCATCCACAAGTGAGATACACAAGGTTCACCAGTCCCCTGGCCTTGTGTAACCACTCAACATAAACCATTCCTTCCATTCCACCTAGGTGATTCATTCACTTAGTTGTTTTATTAAACAAAACACAAGTCCTCAGACTTAGAAATTTTTCTATAGTGTGAATATATATTCCACCCTTGTTTTCTACTAGCTAAGCTAAGCATGATAGTAGTAGGGATCTTAATTTAGGAAATTTCTACTAAGGTTTCATCTCCTAGGATTTCCCATAGCATGGTTTATACTTAGCAAAAATTCCATGCAAGTCTTACTTAGAAATATCACTAATGCATAGTGAAAATAATGGGACAAAAGTATGAAGCATCACTTGCCTTTTTGGTAGAGGGTATAAGTTCACTCCTTGATCTTTGCAATGTTCACACACTTCAAGTCACTACAATTCAATCAAGCAAACAATATTTCAATCTACCATTCAAGCATTTCATCACATAAAATAATAAACAAAACAATACATGCAAGCATGCATAAGGGTTGTTTTATTTGTAAAAGTGGTTTCTAATGGGTCATAAACATTTAGATATACCTAATGGTCATGCTATAAAGTGGCAAAGTCATTTGCAAAAGATTTCACTTTATAAACCATTTTCTAAACCAAGTCATTATTTTATGTGGTTTGAAAATGTCTTTAGTAAAGTACTAGTTCTATAGGGTTCACCAAATACATTTTCAAATCATAAAACTTGGTGTTTGGGGTCAGAGAGTTTGAAACAAAAACATTTCCCAAAGGTTTCTTCCAAAACCATTTTAATAAATAAACCATATTTTTATTTGACCAGAATTGGTTTTAAATCCAAGATTCATTCTTTTGTTTCTCCAAATACATTTTTGAATCCACAAAGTGTTTCCTATGGTCAGTAGGTTCAAAACACACTATTTGCAAAAGATTTTATCCTCAAAATCATTTTGGAACAATTTTTATAACCTAAACAAGCATACACAAGTTTATGCAAAAACAAACAATTTAACAGAAACTTTTTACTAAACAAATGGCATGGTTGGCTAGGGCTTGCTTTTCTGAATTCATTGATATAAAATTTGCAAAATTTGGATGTGTGGATTTAAAGTTATGAATTTTACAAGTTTGCATAACAATCTGATTTCAAATTCTGTTTAAATCAAAGGATGGGCCACATGGCTGCTTGCTATTGGCTGATACCGGTTCGGTTGGATCAACCTCTCTGGTGCGTTAGATCTAAATGAAATCATGCGGCTCTGATTCAAACTTACCCCTTCGACCTAATCTAATCATAGCCACAGGATGACGATCCAACGACGCATCGCGGTGGTTCTGGCGAAGCAGGAAGGAAGGGAGAGGAGATGCTCACAGGGTTCGCAAGGGTGCAGAGAAGCTCGACATGGTCGTAATAATCCAAGGGGCGCACGGTGATGTCAGGGATTGCTCGCCGGAGTAGCTCCTGACGACAGGTGCTCTCTGTTGAAGTCCGAGACGAGCTTGTAGGCCACGCACGGGTTATTGGAAGGCACATGGATATGCATAGGAAACAGGCGAACCAAATGGCGTAAGTCACAACTCGAGGCGCGCACGAGGTTGAGGGCTAAGACTCACCGGAGATTCGGCAGAGGACGGCGATGCTCAGAGGCAGACCGAGGCGGGCTCCTGGGTCACGCGCGGGCGAGTGGGAGGTACCGGCAGGTTCGCGAGGGGGTGGCGAGCACGCTCGTGTGCAGAAGGAGGGGAGGGGAGGCTGGACAACGCCGGAATTGCCCAGAGAAGGTCGCCGGAGCAGCGGCGGTGAAAATGAAAATAACGACAGCCCGGGTGCGCTCTTTGTAGTGGTTTCTGAGGGGAAATGGAGGAAAGAGGGAGGTGTTTATGGGTGTGTGGTCTCTGGGAGAATTAAGCCTGTCATCAACGCGAATTTAATCGAATTCAATCGCGGCCGAGCGACGTTGAGGGAGGAGGAAACGTCCGGCGCGGGGTTGAAGATGACTGCGTGGCAGTGGGGTCCGTCTGTCAGCTAGAGAGGAAGAAGAGGCACGGGGTCCATCTATCTGCGACTGCGCGGTTGTGTTTTTTGGTGGAAAACGATTCGCGCGTGGGGGGGTTAGTTGGGCTGGAGTTGGGCTTACTGGACTGGCCAGTTGGGTCGTTTTGTTTCTTTTTTTTGTACTGAATCTTTTCCCTTTTTCCATTTGATTTTCTGTTTTGAAATTCAATCGAACAATTCAAACATTCAAATCAATCAAACTTCCACCACACTTTGTATTGAGTTTAGTTCTGTTTAACAACACAATTCCAAGTCCCAAAACAAAATAATATTTTTATTCTTTTAGGATCTATTTAATAATTAAATAAAATAGTCCTTAGCTATTAATTCAAAATAAGTTTTGTCTTATTAAACTCTCCATTTGCAATCTAAATAATATTAAAACCAAATCAGTAGGTTTTATTTGAAAATATAAAATACTTGGAAAAATAATCTAACAAGTTTTGATGTTTAATTAAAATGGTAAAACCTTTATTTTAATAAAATTGGATATTAATAAATCCTCATTATTTTTTTTAAATAACCTTTTACTCCTTTAATCAAAACAAAATATTTTACTTCAAAAACTTGGCCAGGGTTTAATTTGGCTCTATAAAATATAGTCCTTATTTATATTTCTACCTTTTCATTTGAAAACCAAATCTTTTTATTAAAAGATCCAAAAATAGTTTTTCTATTTATTTAAAATTTTCTTTATTAATTGTTTATCTTTTCAAATCCCTTTAGGATTTGTTTGATCAAATAGCTTTGAAGGTTTCCAATTGGAATCAAAAAGTTTCTTCTCACCCTGAAAATCAACAAAGTTTTATTTTATTCATTTATTTTTCAGATAACAAGATTTGGAAAATCTTGGGATGTGACAACAACCATGGAGAAGCGTCATTGACCTTGATGCAATGCCGATGATGATGGAGATCATGTTCTTGCTTGAAGATGGAGATCGGAAGCACAAAGAAGAAAGGCCATATCATATCACATATTATGAATTGCATGTGATGTTAATCCTTTATGCATCTTGTATTGCTTAGTTAACCACGGTAGCATTATAAGATGATCCCTCATGCACATGAATTTCAAGTTCTAAAGTGTTCACCCTTAGTAAGCACCGTTGCTAAAGCTTGTTGTTTTGAAGCACCACGTGATGATCGGGTGTGTTAGATTCCGCAAGTGTATACAACGTGAGCAAGCCAGATTTGCTCATGCGGAAGCTAAGGTTTGATCTTGACGAGCCTAGCATGTACAGACATGGTCTCGGAACACGGATCACCGAAAGGTAAAGCATGAATCATATAGTAGATATGATGAACATGTCGATTGTTCGCCATTGAAGCCACATCAACTCTCGTGATGATCGGTGTTGATATGGTGGATTTGGTTCGTGTGATCACTAAAACAATGTGAGGGATATTGTATTTAGTGGGATTTCACCTATATTAATTTAACTGTTAATTAGAACTCTATTTTTCATAAACTTAGTCTAAACTATTGCAAATATGTTGTAGATCTATGGCAGCCCCTACCATCAATTTTAATGCGTTCCTAGAGAAAGAAAAGTTGAAAAACAATGGAAGCAACTTCGCGGATTGGTTCCGCAATTTAAGGATTGTCCTCACAGCTGATAATTTGACCTATGTGCTGGATGCACCGCTGGGTGACCCACCTGCAGCTACTGCTACCGATGAAGTAAAGAATGTTTACCTCGCTCGGAAGACTCAGTACTCCACAGTTCAGTGTGCTATCTTGTATGGTTTAGAATCGGAGCTTCAGAAAAGGTTTGAGAATTCAGACCCACATGATATTGTCCGTGATCTCAAATTGATCTTTGAGACTCACGCGGCAATTGAGAGCTATGAGGCTTCTGAAAAGTTCTTTAACTGCAAGATGGAAGAGGGCAGCTCCGTCAGTGAGCATGTTCTTAAGATGTCTGGGCACGCAAACAAACTTCAAAGCTTGGGTATAGTGATTCCTAATGCTTTGGGGATTTACCGTGTCCTCCAATCACTACCACCAAGTTACAAGAACTTTGTGATGAACTAGAATATGCAAAACATGAACAAGCAGTTGCCAGAACTCTTTGCCATGTTGAAATCTGCAGAAGTGGAGATCAAGAAAGAGCACCAAGTGTTGTTGGTCAATAAGACCACCAAATTCAAGAAAGGCAAGTCTAAGCAAAAGGGACACTTCAAGAAGGGTGGTAAGAAAGTTACCGCCTCGACGAAGAAGACCAAGGCTGGACCTAAGCCTGATACTGAGTGCTTTTACTGCAAGGGAGAGGGTCACTGGAAGCGGAATTGCCCAAATTACTTGGCGGATTTGAAGAACGACAACATCAAGAAGAAAGGTATAGCTGATATACATGTTATTGATGTGTATCTCACTAGTACTCGTAGTAGTGCCTGGGTATTTGATACTGGTTCGGTTGCTCATATTTGTAACTCGAAATAGGTGCTGCAGAATAAACGGAAGCTAGCGAAGAACGAGGTGACGATGCGCGTGGGAAACGGATCAAAGGTTGATGTGATCGCGGTCGGAACGCTACCCCTTCATCTACCATCGGGATTAGTTTTATACTTAAATTTGGTGCCTGCGTTAAGCATGAACATTATATCGGAATCTTGTTTATTGTGAGACGGTTACTTGTTTAAGTCCGAGAATAATGGTTGTTCGATTTATATGAGTAATATGTTTTATGCACATGCACCTTTGATAGATGGTCTATTCTTATTGAATCTCGATAGTGGAAATACACATATTAATAACATTGAGGCTAAATGTTTGAAATCGAGCGATAACTCGACCTATATGTGGCACTGTCGTCTTGGTCACATTGGAGTGAAGCGTATGAAGAAACTCCATTCCGATGGACTTCTCGAATCACTTGATTTCGAATCACTTGATAGATGCGAAGCATGTCTGATGGGTAAAATGACTAAGACTCCATTTTTTGGTATGATGGAGCGAGCTACAGACTTATTGGAAATCATACATACCGATGTGTGTGGTCCATTGAGTGTAGCATCGCGCGGTGGTTATCGTTATGTTCTTACCTTCACGGATGACTTGAGTAGATATGGGTATATCTATTTCATGAAACATAAGTCCGAAACTTTCGAGAAGTTTAAGGAATTTCAAAGTGAGGTAGAGAATCAACGTAACAAGAAGATTAAATTTCTACGTTCTGATCGTGGAGGTGAATATCTAAGTTACGAGTTTGGCGAGCATTTGAAGAAATGTGGAATACTTTCACAATTGACACCGCCGGGAACACCACAGCGTAATGGTGTGTCTGAACGTCGTAATCGAACTCTCTTAGATATGGTTCGTTCTATGATGTCACTTACAGATTTACCGCTATCATTTTGTGGTTATGCATTAGAAACAGCCGCATTCATTTTAAATAGGGCACCATCTAAATCCATTGAAACGACACCGTATGAATTATGGTTTGGGAAGAAACCTAAATTGTCGTTCCTTAAAGTTTGGGGTTGCGAAGCCTATGTAAAGAAGTTACAGCCGGACAAGCTTGAACCCAAAGCGGAAAAATGCGTCTTCATAGGATACCCGAAGGAAACTATTGGGTATACCTTCTATCATAGATCCGAAGGCAAAATCTTCGTTGCCAAGAATGGATCTTTTCTAGAGAAGGAATTTCTCTCGAAAGAAGTGACTGGAAGGAAAGTAGAACTCGACGAGGTTGTCGAACCTTCTCTCGAAATTGCGAGTAGCACATCACCGGAAGAAGTTCCTGTGGTGCCTGCACCAATAAGAGAGGAAGCTAATGATGATGATCATGAAACTCCGGTTGTAGTTGCTACAGAGCCTCGCAGGTCAACGAGAACTCATACCACTCCAGATTGGTATGATCCCGTTATGAGTTTCATGTTGGTGGACAACACCGATGACCTTGCGACATATGAGGAAGCGATGATGAGCCCAGATTCCAATAAATGGCAAGAAGCCATGAAATCCGAGATTGGATCCATGTACGAAAACCAAGTGTGGACTTTGGTGGACTTACCGGATGGCCGGAAGGCCGTCGAGAACAAATGGATTTTCAAGAAGAAAACAGATGCTGATGGTAATGTTACTGTCTATAAAGCTCGACTTGTCGCAAAAGGGTTTCGACAAATTCAAGGAGTTGACTACGATGAGACTTTCTCACCGGTAGCGAATCTAAAATCTGTGAGGATTATGTTAGCAATCGCTGCATATTATGATTATGAGATATGGCAGATGGATGTCAAAACAGCATTCCTCAATGGAGACATTGATGAAGAGTTGTATATGATGCAACCCAAAGGTTTTGTCGATCCTAAATATGCTAACAAGGTATGCAAACTTCAACGGTCCATCTATGGATTGAAGCAAGCATCCCGAAGTTGGAATCAACGTTTTGATAAGGTAATCAAAAGTTTTGGTTTTATACAAACTTATGGAGAAGCTTGTATTTACAAGAAAGTGAGTGAGAGCTCTGTAGCATTCTTAATACTATATGTAGATGACATATTGTTGATTGGGAAAGATGTGGACCTTCTTAATAGTGTCAAGGAATATTTGAATAATAGTTTTTCAATGAAGGATCTTGGCGAAGCAGCTTACATATTAGGCATAAAGATTTATAGAGATAGATCGAGATGCCTAATATCATTGTCACAAAGTGCATATTTGGACAAGGTTCTAAAGAGGTTTGGAATGGAAGATAGCAAGAAAGGGTTCTTGCCCATGTTGCCCAATACGACCTTGAGTAAAACTCAAAGTCCGATAACGGCAGAAGATAGAGAAAGGATGAGTAAGACTCCCTATGCCTCAGCCATAGGATCTCTAATGTATGCCATGCTATGTACTAGACCCGACATTGCATATGCTGTTAGTTTAACTAGCAGATACCAAAGTGATCCAGGAGTGGATCATTGGACAGCGATCAAAAACATCCTTAAGTACTTGAGAAGAACTAAGGATATGGTTCTTTCTTATGGAGGTGATGAACAGCTCGTTGTTACTGGTTACACCGATGCAAGTTGGAACCCCGATCCGGATGATTCTAAATCACAATCTAGATACGTATTTACTTTGAATGGTGCAACAATTAGCTGGAGGAGTGCAAAGCAAAACGTTGTGGCGAGATCTTCAACTGAATCGGAATACATGGCTGCTTCGGAGGCTTCACAAGAAGCGATATGGATGAAAGAGTTCATTACAAAGCTGGGTGTGGTTCCTAGTGCGCTGGACCCAATGTCTATCTACTGTGATAACATGGGCGCCATAGCCAATGCGCAAGAACCAAGGTCACACAAGAAGCTGAAGCACATCAAGCTACATTTTCACGCTATTCGAGAACATGTCCAAGATGGGGACATAAAGATTTGCAAAGTACACACAGATCTAAATGTGGCGGATCCGTTGACTAAACCTCTCCCGAGGGCAAAACATGACCAACACCAAATTGCCATGGGTGTTCGGTATATTACCATGTAATCTAGATTAGATGACTCTAGTGCAAGTGGGAGACTGTTGGAGATATGCCCTAGAGGCAATAATAAATTTAGTTATTATTATATCTTTGTGTTTATGATAAATGTTTACATTCATGCTATAATAGTATTAACAAGGAAACATTAATACTTGTGTGATTTGTAAACTAAAATAGAGTCCCTAGTAAAGCCTCTTTATAATACTAGCTTGTTGGTTAATAAATGATTGTGGTTTCCCTATCATGAACATTGAGATGTTATTAACAACAAGATCATATCGTTAGGAGAATGATATGGTGGACATACTCCTATAGATAAGCGTAGCATAAAGATCAAGTCATTTTGATAGTTCAATTGCTATATGCTTTCTGATACATAGTAACCTAATTCCTTCGACCATGAGATCATGCATATCACCTTCACCGGAAGGATGCTTTGATGACATCAAACACCACACCGTAACTGGGTGGCTATAAAGGTGGCATTGAGTGTTCGAATAGTGTTGGTTGAGACACATGGATCAAGAGTGGGATTTGTCCATCCATATGACGGATAGATATACTCTGGGCCCTCTCGGTGGAATGTCATCCAATTAGCTTGCAAGCATGTGACTGGCTCACAAGGGATCACATACCACGGGAACAAGAAAAGAGTACTTATCAGTAACGAGGTTGAACTAGGTATGCAGAGATACCGACGATCATAACCTCGGATAAGTAAACTATCGTGAGACAAAGGGAAATTGGTATCGTATGTAAGTGGTTCATTTGATCACAAAGTAATCGTAGAAATATGTGGGAGCCATACGAATTTCCAGATTCCTCTATTGGTTATTGTTCGGAGAAGTGTCTCGATCATGTCCGCATAATTCACGAACCGTAGGGAGACACACTTAAGGATTCGACGTTGTTTGAGTAGTTATGGAATCATGAGATAGAGACCGAATGTTGTTCGGAGTCTCGGATGGGATCCGGGATATCACGAGGAGATCCGGAATGGTCCGGAGAATAATATTCATATAAGGAAAGTCCTATTTCGGGGTTGGAGAATGGTTTCGGTGTTTTCATCGGAAATGTTCTAGAAGGTTCCGGAATGTCCGGCACTCCGAAGGGGAAGGGTACATGAATGTGTCATACCAAGTTGGAATGATTGCATCATGTACTAAGTGTCATCGCTGAACAAAATAAAGGGTTTAATCAAATCCTAGTTTGAAAAGTCAAACACCAATTTGAAAAGTCAAACGACTATTTTGGGAAGTGGAGGGGAAGTGGGAAACCGAGTTGGGGAGGAGTTCCTCCTCCACCGCCGGCCCACTAGGGATCCGAGTTGGGGAGGGACTCCATCCCCTTGGCCGGCGCCTCCCACCTATAAAGGGAGGGGCAGGGCTGCCCCTCCTAACACAGAAGTTCTCCACCCCAAAAACCCTTGCCCGGCGCCGCCACCTCCTGTTGCCGCCGCCGCCACCTCCTGTTGTCGCCGCCGGCACCTCCTGTTGCCGCCGCCTAGGGCTCCCCTAGCAGCTGACTTGGGAAAGCCCCAATCCCTAGCCGCCGGTCCTAGCACCTCCTCCTTGGTGTGTCTAAACCCTAGATCGCCGAGGAGCTCCCTCATAGTCCACCATACTCGCTCCGTCTTAAGGCGAAGCCCTGCGAGATCTCCCCTCTACTTCCGGTACCACGCCGTTGTGCTGCCGGAATCGCGAGGAGAGTTCTACAACCTCCGCTGCCTGCTGGAACAAGGGAGAGGAAGGTCTTCGTCGAGTACCGAACGTGTGACCGACTGCGGGAGCGCTGCCGGAACGCAGCGCCGGAAGGATCGTCTACGCGATCTTGAGATCGGAAGAGTACGACTACATCACCCACGAGAATCCGCTCTCGTTAAACACTTTGGAATCTTCGAGGGTGAGTTATTCCATTGACTCGTTGCTACAATCTAGTAGATAGATCTTGGCTTGTTTGTTTGTATGCGATAGAAATTTTTTGTTTTCCATGCTACGAAACCCTTCAAAATTGTGATACCACTTTAAATCACATTCCCAAGTACTGAAATATGTGGTGATGACATGTGCCAACATGATCCCATATTTTAATTAGAGAATATTAAATCTTAAGTAGTTTTTTTTCAATGAGTAGAAATTACTTTTCTAAAATAAAATAAATAAAACTATTGCCTTAATGCTTGTAATGATTGTGATGATACTAGATCATCTAGTGTAAACCCTTGTGTGCCTAATAGAAGTAATTAAGTATTGTTTGGTGATTGTGTACTTCGTATTTATTTATAGATGCTAGTACCGACCAAGGATACGAAGAGGAAGGAGACTACTACGAGGAAGAAGCATAGGATAACTTCAACCACTGCACTGCACAAGGCAAGCCTCACCATACAAGTTAACTTAGCAAGCTATCTAAGCAAGCTAGAACTTGGCAAGCTAACACTTTCAACTGTGCAAGATAGATAACTTATGCAAGATGCATTAGGCATATTTGCTTATACCCCTTTATTATACCAAATCCTAGTTTTACCTGCAAGCTTTTTTCTTTATTTCTTTATCAAAGCTCTTTGTTTATGTTTACTTAGTAACTTGTGAAGTTTTAGAAAGATTTTAAAGGTAGCATAAAGAGCATAAAACTTGGCCTAAGTTAGGTAGATATTGATGTCATCCCGAGGCATGAGATTATACTTACATAAGTCACACTTGATCATCACCCCTCATTAGTGATTACCCCCAATTGTAGTTGCTAGTGCTAAGCACAAAACTTGATCACGTTAGATGGGAATACTTGGTGAAAATAGTTATGAAAAGCTTAGAATGATGAGTCATTCTAATGAGATGTTTTGACATGTATTAGTGAACACAAGGTGATTTTGATGATGACAATGTTGAGGCATGAGCCTTATCCCTTTATAAAACTGATGGTTCTGTCTGGATGCGATACCATTCCAATTTTTCCGTACAACCATAATACCCGAATTTGGGTAGGGCTTGACTGGAAGTTTATATATCTTAGTATGGGTTCCTTTGCGGCCGAGGTTTGAGCTGAGGCTCCTCGTGAAGATTGTCCACATGTGCAGTTTCCAAGATGACAGATGGTCATGGTTGGGAGGCCAAACTCATAGGAGAGGTGCCTATAATAAGGTGTGTAATTGAAATGTTAGGATTGACTATTCGATATTATGTGAAAGTGTCCCACCTCTGCAGAGTGTCAAACTATTCGAATAGCCGCGTCCACGGTTATGGAAAGTTAGAGTGGTCATACTGTTCCAATGTGAATCTTCCAATAACACATCATACCTGAAGTGCAAAATATCATCAAACTTCAGTCTAATAAAAGTGCATCCAGATCTGATAGCAGGAAAACGGACAAGACTGAACGAGCACACCACGAAAGAAATAAAAATCGATCCACACGATCGTGAGAGATGAAGGTAAGAGCAGGGGCGAGTGCGCTCACATCAACACTCGCACTCCTGGTAGAACTTGGATTCTTCAATCTCCCTATGGCGGTCGTCGCGCGGCTCGATGGTGGAGTTTCACGTGCTGCTTCATCCGCTGGCAGTATTGTGACTGGGCGACGGAGGGGCACTTGCCACAGAGCACAAGACGATCGACACAGAAGATACGGAGACAGAGCAGGAGGCGCCGATGCCGATTCGGCCCGTAGCCTCCGCCACTCTGCATCCCCTCACCACGCGCCATTGCCGCCAATCCAGCTAGCCGACCACGGCGCCACCGATTCCACACGCCCTCGAGGACGGAACCGAAGACACCCATAGTGCTCAAAGCACACCCACCGCTCGCGACCGGACGCCGGCCGCTCACTGGCTCGCCTCTACGGGCGTTTTGCCGCCATGTGACGGGGCTAGTGGTCAGCTGCCAGATCCCATGAGGCCAGGACTGAATGGTAAAAAGGAAACCGTCCACGTATATAAAATAACCCATTTACTTGTTGGCGTGCGGGTGCTGGTTGGACGAGTATGGCGTGCTACGACGCTCATCGCACGTCGCACGCGCACGTCCAGCGTGGCATCGTAGGTTAATGGGTCCAGGTTGGTTTTTGTCTGATTCTATCCCACTCTGGGCATCATGGCATTAAGTTTCTCCCGTCTCTCTCGCACTCGCTCTGCTCTCTCTCGCTTCCTCGCTCCAAACCGCAATGCGGGGCGGTTCCGTTCTGGCGTTCCGGTGATTGGAGGTGGTGGTGGAGCCGTTCAGGCGAAGGGGAACTGGCGCGCAGCCGACGAAGGTCTATATCAGCGAGTGGAAGCGGTGGAGGCGTTGATGAACTTTACCCCACCACCAACTAGACAAACTTGCCCGCCACCATTTCGAGGAAAAAAAGCAAACAAGTTGCCCGATCCCCAAGTACAGGAAAAACACACATACAAGATGCCGCTTCCAAGGTCCAGGTCTGCTATCGATATGGAATGCCCATCTTTCAGCCTAGGTCTAGATTTTGATGATGACGATGGTCCAGAAGTTGATGATGGTGATGATGAAGTTGCTCAGAAAGTTCAAGCTGCTGAATCTGTTGAGCTCGACGTTTTAGCGAACATCGATCCTGAAGAGATTGCGAGAGTGTGTGTTGAAGCAGAAATCTATCAGAGGGAAGTGGCTCAGGCAGCAAACATTGGAAACAATGAAGAATCACATGGCGTGCTGCAAACTCCCGACAAAGCCCCTAACCCCATAGCACCAGATGCAAGCACTGATGGTTTGGGCAGCTCCACAACTCCTCAACAGTATGTGAGAAGGTTAATCAAGCCTACCCCTTGCCAACTATCGCCACACATCAATGTAGACAGCAAGAAACAGTTCACAAGCACGGAAAGTGCTAACAAGCTATACGCAAAAGTAATTCAGCACGGAGGAAGCATCAGAACAAACCAGCAGAAAATTAACGAAAGGTGGTCTTTTCTATTTTCCCACTGTTTTTTTTCAAACTTCTCTTCATAGCTTTTTAGTTACAGTACAAGTTGCTTATACAGGATGCATAGTTGCTTACTAATAGAAAAAGTTGTTAGAATACATGTGTTTTATTGCCAACTTGACTATGTGTCTCATAAAAACTACTTTGTGCATCCTGGTAATCGTCAACTTTGGCACCTACCAAGTTACAGCATGGGAGCTTGCAAATTCTATGAAACCAGGAGGATGGCTCCCCACTTCGGTCATGGAAATTGGAATCATGGCGATTGCGAAAAAAATCCTGAAACTATAAAGAAGATAGTCATGCCTTTGAGGATATCTGTAAGTAAAATCACAGCTCGAACCAACCTTGTTTACCTTTTTTTGAACCAACCTTGTTTCATTAATCACAGTCACTACTTTTTTGCTATTTTTTCCAAAGACATGGCTACAGGATTTAGAGTTTAATCGGAAAGAACTGAAGGTACTGTTCAGCAATTCAAGACATTTGGACCGACAAGATATGGTGCGTAAACTTTCCCACATGAACAGAACACCCAACACCCCCCACACCAATGCTTACTACTTGGTTTCTTTTGTAGGCTTTTAGTTGCTTACTTCAGCTTACTTGTTACTTTTCACCATGACACTAGTTGCCTAACTAGAAATAAAAGTTGCCTCAATAAGTTTTTACTGTGCAACATTTGAAAAGTTGCTCCCACTATCGCAGTAGTTGCTTTATATATGTTAGTACTTGCTTCTAACTATACCACAACTTGCCTAGCTATAGCTTTTTCCTACAAAAAAATACTATCTATGTCGGTCTATTTTTCTAGTTGCTTCATCAAGCTCACTAGTTGCCTGCACAATATAAATAGTTGCTTCCCTGCAGTTAACTAATTGCCTAACTACACAGGTTATGTTCCCAATTATTTAAGCCCTCAGCCCAAAATCAAATGATGTTGTCAACCATTACTGGTTGTTCAACTTAAACATCAGAGACAAGTAATTTCATATCCTTGACTCGTGGAGGACAATTGAGGATAAACTTCTGCAGAAATGTTACAAAGCCATCATCGCATCTCTCCGCATTCATTGGGATAATAACTACGGTGTATCCAAAGTCAAACTTGACAATTTTCGTGTTCAAGAAATCCAAGTTCCAAAGCAAAAAAAAACAAATAAGAAATCTCAACGAGCAACTTTCCCACATGCATACTTTTTTTCATGTTCAATGTTAGTTGCTCAACCTATTAGTTGCTTGCCTCACACTATTAGTTGCTCAAACCAACCTGTTAGTTGCTTGTCTGATAATGTTAGTTGCTCAAACCAACCTATTAGTTACCCCTCACACCAGGAGTTTTTTGACACTAGGATTTTGTTTACCCTGTCATGTTGTTTTTGACTGAAAGTTGCCTTTGACTAGCATTTATTAATTCCGGGACCTGACATTTTGTTGCCTACACAAGACTAGAAGTTACATGCATAAGTAGTTGGTTTGCCAAACATGTTTGTTGCCTATGTTTGTTTGAATATAGTCATACTGAATTTTTTCTAGTGTTTTACAACGATAACTGCGGGGTTTTTTCCCTAATGAACATCAATTGGAATGGTAGAGCATCTCAGAACTACTTAGCAAAGGATATCCTAGACATCATGAAGATAATGACAAACAGTTGGGTCACATTAGAGGACAACAAAGCCGATTGGAAGAAAGTCCTCAAGCTTTAAGCAATGAAGGCATGCCCCGCACAAACTCCGATCTCCATTTGTCTTTTTATTGTTCATATCAAGTGTCTATAGTTGCTCAAGATTACATACAAAATGTTTTCTTTTTTGATATTTTTTGCTTGATTGTTTTTGTTTATGTGGATTTAACAGTACCTAGTTGCACTTCAAATGCTGAAAGTTTCTTTTCACGTTCACAGAGTTGCCAGAGACAATTTTTTTTTCTTATCTAATAAAACTTGCCAAGAATAATGGTACTAGTTGCCAGAACTACAATAAAAAGATAAAAAAGATGACAAGACAAAGTTGCCACAGAACTAATAAAAATTAACCCTCCAATTTCTTACATAGTTGCCTAGCCTATAAATTTGTTCCTGCCTACACGAGCTTATCTGCACATGTTGTAGAATTGTGCTCGAACGAACCACACGTCCTGCACTGGTTTTTCTGTTTTGGATGAAGTTCAAGGTCAGATTTTGTGCGATGTGCCTTCGTTCGCCCTTTGGTAGTTGACTTTGGCGGGTCCCTAGGAATAGTAGGATCAACAGGGGCACTTGCTGACGGTTCAGCAGCAGCAGGTTTCTTCTTTTTCTTCCATGACTTGTTCAGTTGAGTGATTTCCATCGCTGCAGCATGCATGTGTTTATTCACATTCGCAGTAGCTTCATCCGTTGTGCAAGCCACACGAGCAAGTTTCTAAAACGACATGTTCAGGTTTGCATGTCGCACTTGCTGCTGCGACTGTGGTGGCATCACATATGGCTGCTCCACAACTGTAGCTTCTTGTCCACCAGAGACTGCTTGTGGCGTCCACCTTTTTAGGATGTACCTCTCGGGTATCTCATCAACACCAAGGTGGGTGAAAACCTTCAATATGTGGCAACAAAGAATGCCATCCCTATCAAACTTTGAACACTCGCATGTGTAGATTCCTTCATCCTTCTTCGCTGTAACCATGTAGGTCCTTGCCCCATACTTGGTACACCATGTCCTATTTGGCTCAAGCATGTAGTACAAACCACCAAAGTGACTCACATTGTACCTGGCAATAAGCTCAAACTCATGCTGGAACTTCAAATATATGTCTCTGTAGTACACATTGAACGCCCGTTCCTCAATGAGATATGGCGACCATCTCTAGACCTCAAGAAATTCTGTACGGTAGTCGTTGCCACCCTCCTTCACCAGCACATGCACCTGGATCTTCTCATACTATTTCACAAAGTTTAACAGTGACTTGTGTGGGTTCACATAGCGTTTCAGCACTACATTAAAACCCTCACTGCGTTGCGTGGACTAGAGTGAAAGGATATGGATGTCGCCTAGAGGGGGTGAATAGGCGATTAAAACTTTTCCTAGAGTGGCTCAACAAAGGCGGAATAAAACTAGCGTTTACTTTGTCAAGCACAACCTAGAACAACTAGGGTTCACATATGTGAATCAACAACTTATGCTAAGCAATACAAGCAACAAAGTGATAGCAATATATAGATTACTTAAAGCACGAAGGCTATCACAATGTAAAGTGCATAAGTAAATAGCTCGGGTATAGAGATAACCGAGGCACGCGGGGACGACGATATTTTACCGAGTTCCTCCCAACATGGAGTACGTCTCATTTGGAGAGGGGGTAGTATCAAACCACCAACGCCACAAAAGGCCTCCCTTATTCTCCAGTGAATCTCACCCCAATGGGATTGATCCACGCTTCCACTATCGGTGCACTTGTCGGTGGAAACCGAAACCTCTCACAAGGTTGGGGCACTTCTCTATAACTTAATTGGAGGCTCCACAAAAGGCCACAATGCCACCAAGGCCACAAAACCGTTTAGGATTCCAAGAACCCAAGAGGGACAAGCTCCAATGAGTCACACGAACCAAATTCTCCGAGGAGAACTCAAACCGATGCACCGAATGCAAATGGCAAGAACATCACAAATGTGCTCAAATCCCTCACTCTCAAGTTCCGACAAAGCTACTAAAGCTATTGGGGGAACAAGAGAGGGGGAATCAAAGAGGGACACTAAATCCCCCAAAATCTAGATCCCCAAAGATACACTCACAAAGAGATGAATCAGACGTGGATCTAGATCTTCTCTCTCTTCCACTCAAATATGGGCAAGAATCATCGGAGGAAAAAAGATTAGGCAAGTTTCAAAATCTAGAGAAAGTGCGGATAAAGCTTAGCCTAATAGAAGAGGAAGAAGCTTACTAAATTAAAAACGGGCAAGGGCTTAAATAGCTGTCAAAGAAAAACTAATCGTTGGGGCTATTTTCCTGGACTGACAGGTAGCCAAATTAGAGAAAAAGCAAAGAAGCTAGCTAGCCAAGACAGCGGCAGCAGTCAACGCACAGCGGCGCCAGCGTGGGGCCAGCGGGCGCGCGCATGCGAGCGGGGCCAGCGTGGGACTTAACAGCCAGCGCAAGCAGCACACGCGGGCGCGCGCGAGTGGAAGTGAGGCGGCCGCAGCAGCGCGCGCGTGAGGCGAGCGAGCAAGGCGGGCGTGGTAGGCGCAGGTCAACGCGACAGCGAGCGGGGTCCACTAGCGGGCCAAGCTAGCGCGGGAGAGAAGCTGGGGCGATGCGCGCGCGAGCGGGATCTGGCGCAGCGGCGCGGTCAACACGGGGCGGGCCGCGCGTCAGGGCTGGAGCGATGCGGTGTGCGACGCTGGCAGGAAAGCTCCAGGGACAAATATCTGGGCTGGGCCGGCCGGTACAACCGTAAAACGGTACTAGGCGAGGCAGAGAATAGGTGAGGGACGCTCAGATGCGGGCGGTAGTACCGGCCCACCTGGACGGTACTACTGCTCGGCCCAGAAACCAGATTTTTCTTTTCTTTTTAAATAAGACCGGCAGATATTCAAACGGCTGTAACTTTTAATTGGTAACTCTGATCGACCCGATTCCAATTGCGTTGGAAAGAGGGCGACATGAGCTACCCTGTAAAAAGTGAAAATATTGGTTATCACCAAGTGAGAATGTATCATGTATAATGTGATATACCTCATTTGGTGAGAAACTGAAAAGCCGCCAAGATCAAAATTGCAGCAAGATACAAACGGAAGATCCGATTTTGATGAACAAGAGCTTGTTATAGAGATTACAACAAGCTCTATATCCTCACATGGATAAGACCAAATAACAACCAAATACGATGATGCAAGTATGAAAAGGTTTGAGCTCTCTCCGAACGATGTGACCAAGTTACTCATTCAAGAGCCCCTCTTGATAGTACGATTATCTATCCTAAACCCGGTCTTACACTAACAATATGAGACCGGTAAAAGGGAAAACCTCACTATTAGGAAAACGTCTATAGGTAATCCACACTTCTGTGACGCACGTGCTAGTGGTGCCCCACGGGTAAAATAGCTGTGGCGCACTGCCCACAGGTGTCCTACGGCTAACTGCCATAAGCGTGGCCCACATGAGGGTGGTGCGCCACGACTATGTGTGGTCCAGGGCACATGTGGCCGCAACACACATACCCGGAGCGCAAAGGGTCAAGGTGCGCCACGGATGTGAAACTTAGCCGTAGCGCACCCTGACCTAGTGCGCTACGGGCATGTGTGATGCAACAGTTGGTCAACTTAGCCGTAGGGCACTATGTCCTAGTGCCCTACGACTAAGTGGCCTGCACCAAACTCCACCCCCACCCCCACCCCGTGGATCGCCTTTTTAGGCTTTGCAAAAAATAAAAGAAAATGATAAACACTTCAAAAAAAAAAATTCATATGTAGATATGTAATGTGGTATAGTTTGTAGTAAAATTAACAAACAATAATTTCGACTTTTTCTGCAAAAAAAGTCATGCCACGGTAAAATGGCCGTAACTTTTGCATACGATGTCGAAAAAAAACGTATAATATACCAAAATGACGAGAATGAGATTTCACATCCGCTCGCAACGACTAGGTCGTTTAGCAATTATTTAGATTTTCAAAATTCAAAAAGAGTAAAAAGTTATGATCAAAAAACCGTTTTTTCCTGTAGAAAAAAATAGAGGGCAACTTACCCGTAGCGCACCACCACCTAGTGCGCAACGAGTAAGTTGGGAGGGATTCAAAATTTGAACCCCACCCCGCCCACCTACCCCTCTTCCCTCCCTCTTCTCCTTTTCATTCTCCTCCCTCCTCCTTTTCCTTCTCTCTTCTCCCCTCCTTTTCCTTCTCTCTTCTCCTTCTCCTCCTCCTCCTCCTCCTTTTCCTTCTCCTCCTTCCCTTGCACTGACGACGACGACAGTGGCCTTCTCCTCCTCCTTGCTCCAGCATCCTCCTCTCCTTGCAGTGACGATGGAGACGGCGACAGCGACCTTCTCCTCCTCCCTGCAGTCACAACAGCGACGACCTCCTTCTCATTGCGGCCTCCTCCTCCTTGCAGTCATGACGAGCGACGACGAGCGCCGACGACCTCCTTCTCCTTGCGGCGACCTCCTACCTTCTCCAGCCACACCTCCTTCTCCCTCTCTTTCTCGATGCCGGCGAGGAGTAGCACGGCCACGACCTCCCGCACCATGCTCCAGCGAGGCGACACGACAGCGGCGATGCGGACCCGATTGCTTTTGCAATTCAAAACGAGGGTGTTTTTTGCATTTTTTTTTGTTTTTTGAAAAAAACATCCGTGGCGCACATGTACCCCTATCCGTGGCGCACCTAGTAGTGCGCCACGCCTATCCCCATATAACCGTAGCGCACCAGGGTAGTGCGCTACGGGCACTTTTTAGCCACAGCGTACGCTTAGTGGCGCACCACTAGTGCGCCACGGATGGGCTTTTTAGGTGCGCCACGAACATCCGTTTTCCTAGTAGTGCCTATCAAGATTATACCTTTGCCTTGAGCATTCCACTTGAGCTCGATGTAGACGATCTTGCCCTTCTCAAGATGGAACGCCTTTCTTGATTCCTCATTATCGATCCATGATAACCGAGGATGGCAAGCATCAAACATGAGATCTACTATAGATGGCGCATTTTGAGCTTGCACAACACATCTTCTTCTCATTCCATAGACCTTGAAGCCAACACATGCTTCAAGTGATGCCAATGGACAAATCCTACAAGTGCAACTTAATACACACATTAGTCCATAAAGATTGTCATTAATTGCCAAAACCACACATGGGGGCCGACATGTTCTTTCATGGAGGAAAGGGAAAAACCGGTGCAGGAAGTAGCAAGGAACCCACTTGTCCCTAATGTCATACAGCTCCCTAAAGTCCGAGTGTCCAGCAGCAGCAGGCCACTTGCCTAAAAACAGAGCCCATTTCGCCTCAAACTCCTCTGGGTAAAAGGTGAAGTCTATACAGGCGTTGAAATCTTCAGCTAGACCACGGTTTCTGCCTAGAATAGTACCACACTTAGTCTGTGCTTTCTACATGATGTGCCAGCGGCAAAAACGATGGATAGTTGCTAGAAACATCCTCTCAATTGACATCTTCATAGCAACGTCTTGGTCAATGATGATGTTGTCCGGTGCTCGACCATTCATCGCGATAAGGAAACTCTCAAACAACCAATCAAAACTGGTTGCCAACTCTTTCCTCACAAACCCACAACCCAACATGATAGATTGCCCATGCTTGTTGATCCTGATGAACTGTGCAAAGGGCATATTGTACTTATTCGTTAAGTATGTGTTGTCAAAGGATACATTCTTGGTAAGCCTTATCATATTCTCTCCTAGCAGGCGCATCAACCCATAAGATGTTTTTCACCATGTACCCCTCATCACAATCTAATCTGAAGTAAAAATCAGAATCCTTCTCTTTTTGCTCTTGAAAATGGTTGATCACTTCGGTCATGTCGCCTTCTTTTGTTTCTTCTATAGTCAAAGTTGCACAGTAGTTGGTGATAGTTTTGGAAGTGTATGGGTCTAGCAACTCTGAGCCATGGAACTCTGATATTATATCCATCATCCTCCCTGCAAAAAAGAAATTGTAGAAAACAAACGAGTGAGGAAAACTTTATTTTTACAGTAGCTACTAGCAACAAACATACTGATTTCTTCCAAGGTTTATATTACTAGCTAGCAACTAATACATACTTTTCTGGCAACTTTTTCCTGATTACTTTTTTGAAATACAGAAACTGAAAGTGCAAAGGACGTCGCCTAGAGGGGGGGTGAATAGGATTTTAAAATTATTATGGTTTAGGCTCAAGTAAATGCGGAATAAAACTAATATTTAATTTATTGAGCACAAAACCTATCCACTAGATTCACCTAAGTGCACCAACAACCTATGCTAAGCAATACAAGCAACAAGGTGATAGCAAGATATAAGTACTTCAAGCACGATGGCTATCACAATGTAAAGTGCAAAAGGAAAGGGCTCGGTTGAGAGATAACCGATGGATGCGGAGACGAAGATTTGTTTCCCGAAGTTCACTTCCAAAGAAGCTATGTCTCCATTGGAGAGGTGGGATGGTGCAATGCTCTCCGAACGCCACAAATGGCTCACCTCGAGGTGTGGTGGCTCGATGCTCACCCAACGCCACACAAGGCCTCACCCCGGATGCGGAAGCACGCAACTCACCGACGCCACAAAAGGCTCACCCTATTCTCCCAAGTGCGCACCACAAAAGGCGGGCACTCTTTCCACTATGGGACGCTTGAGGGCGGTCACCGAACCCGTACAAGATTGGGGCTAACTCCACAACTCAATTGGAGGATCCCAACAACAAAGCCACAAAAGTCTACAACGCCACAAAAGGCCAACAAAGCCACAAAAGGCTACAAGACCACAAAAGGTCAACAAGACCACAAAAGGTCAACAATCCAACCACACAACCGTCTAGTATTCCAAGAACCCAAGAGTAATGTAACACCCTCAGAATCGACCCTATGCAAGTTTCAGCGATTCCCGCCAAACCCGCATAGAAACGATTCAAAGGTGCCCACCAGGCACTTTCGTGCGGGTGGAAAACGAAGTAATACCATTACACAATAGTCCACGATGGAACCCACAGAACAGATATATACAACAATGACTCAAAGAGTCAAGAATATAGATATACAATACAGAGATCCAAATCACCTTTAAAACGATACAGCGTCCAAGTACGGACAAGATGCAAATTGAGCTAAGAGCCCTGAAGAATAACCAATGACGTCCATAACCTTGCTTAGGCCAAGCCGGAAGGGTAACCCTGCTAACGACGTCGATCTCAAAACCGGCTTAAACGAAAGGGGTGCCGACAAAGGGCAAAGGAAAAAGAGAGCGGTCAGTACTGAGGCAAGTACATGGCGAGACTAGAATTCGGCGGTCCTCGCCTACATAGGTATGGTGGACTTAAGCGGCAATGTAGCATGCACTGAACAATCTATAGAGACTCAATACAACTGGCGCTATCAGAGAGGGATAAGAAAGACCTATTCGGATCTAACCTGAAACTATCATCAAGCATACCCATCCTGGTGTTTCCCCCTCGAGAACAAACGAGGAAGTCAACCGAGGAACTCACACAGTTAGCAGTTTTATTCATTCCGTTATAGTTGTGGCAATTTACTAGTTAGATATAGATAGCATGAGTCATCCTGATATTATAAACAGTGGGCAGTTTTAGTTAACCATTCCGTTGTAGTTGCAATACTTACTCAGATACATATAGCATAAGGCATCCCAAAACCAGCAGTTGTTGGTACTTTTATTTAGCCATTCCGTTGTAGTGAAGCTAATTACTAGTCATTATAAAGCCAAATTTATAGCACTAATTTAGTTATAGTTGTCTATGATCGAGATACTGTGCTCCAAGTCGTCCATAACCGCGGACACGGCTTTCAGAAAGTTTTACCCTGCAGGGGGGCACAAATAGCAACACACGCACGATCAACCTCGGGAAAAACCAAATGAAAACCCAACGAGGCATCACGACAGAACATTCGCAAGATTCATATTTGATTTTAGGGGGCCACCCCACCAAGCTACCCGCGACGAAGTTGGCTGGCTTCGAGACGGACCCAGAGGTTTGTGTCAATGGCTGTAAACGACTGGGAACCCGAAAGTGTGACTGGGCTTGTCGATACCGCGGAAACATTCCACATTTGTTCCTAAACAATACAGGCGCTCCACGTGCAATCGTAAATAAAGAAGTAAAGCATGGCATAAGTACAGGATAGTAATAAAGCCCCAAACTACTTTGTGGCCCCAATGAATTAAATATGATTCAAGATAGGGTTAGGGGGATTCATGGTCCCACATGCAGATAGTGCGAATATTCAAAGAACAGGTATCAAGTACTCCGGGTCCTACGGGACACAAGTGGACAGTTAAAAACCAAATAACATCTATTGCCCACCTGTGCCTCTACATTATTTACCTACTTCAACTTTAGTTATTAAACGGTAATTAAATCCATGATCATCTCCAACATAAAGCATAAGGCATTCTTCCAACAACTATGGTACTTGACGACCCACAACAACACTTGAGCAAGCGACTACGACACGCAAGTCCAACTATCTACCAAGCAACAGGTAATAGGATGTGTCCAAGGCAATATAAGGCTGCAAGGGATATCAAGGGTACGAAAACTAGAGCATCGCAACAAAGATAGCAATAGATCAACAGGAGGAAACAAAGACTATAAAAGTAAAATAGGTAGAAAGGGGGAGAATGATCGCCTGAAAAACATTGCCGACGGTTCATCCGAAGATCGGGTCGACACTCGCATCAACTCATCGGCCTAATCCGTGAAGAAGCAAAGCACTAGAGGAAACATCGGATGCACTATTTAATACTATGGCAAAAGATCGGGCATGATGCATGTATGATGTGTGGCATGGCAAGGATGCGATGCAATTAGGCAATATTAAGTGGAATCGGGGTCCCGACAATTAATTAGATGGTTCATGTTATTTAGATACCCCGCAATTTAAATGTTGCATTAACAAGACAAAAGATAGCACCGGTTCGCTACACAAATTTAAATGGGGCCAATATTAGACTAGATTTCCCCGCATATGAACTCTATATTTAATTATGAGGTGAATCGACATAAGACCCCCCCAAACCACACAATACGTATGCAAGCATGTACAATTTTATATGCAACAATTTATATAGGTACCAATTTATAAAATAGGGCTCGGATAAAGAGGTCACACATCGGGTCGAAGGTATCGGTTCGGGGTCGATGGGGTTCGGTCTTCAAAGAGGGAGGCGAATGCACCAAGGTTCGATGTTTGGCTCCGGGAACAGTCTTGCGGTCCGAGTGGACGATCTTGTCGTCGATGGAGTACTTGAATAGATGACACTGGGTTCAATAGGGCCCCTCGGGTTTGGGCTCCTCGCATCACCATCGGAAGATCTTGGCGTCGGGCGTAGTAGATCTTGAGATCCTCACAATTCCTTGCGGGTCATACTTTTCACATGGCACATGTCGTGGCTGACCTTGCCGATGGAGAGAAACATGTCCGCTGGTGGTCAAACACCCACACACACACTGAGGGTTCAAGCGGCGAGGTACATGGTACTTGACAGGGGCGACGCATGTGCTGCGAGATCACGAGCAGGGCAGCAGCGCGCAGTAGAGGGGGTGGATAGCCAGAGGCGGGGACGACGACGCTGAGGATGAAGAAGGCCGCAGGGCATGGCGGTGGTGGCCAGAAAGGACAGTGAGGAGGGCGCCGCGGGTCATAGACGGGACGAGAAGGAGGCGTAGGCGCAGGCGACGCGCGGGAGGACGTAGGGGGTGCACGGGGCAACAGCGGGGAAGGGCGAGCTCGGCGGCGGCTCAGAGAGGATAGGGGAAAGGCGATGCGGGTGGCCGATGGAGAGGAGAGTGAGGACAGGTGACACAGGCGAGGAGGGGGCCAAGGGCGACGCTAGGAAAACGGGAAGGGGATCCTGGCGGTGGTGGTTGGGAAGGTCCCGAGCGAGGGGAAACGAGAAAGGAAGACGGGGTTCGGTCACGGGGAAGGTGGGTTCCAGGGAGCAGACGCGCGACCGCGGGGTGGGGTTGGGACACGGTCCTGATCGAGAGGTGGGGCCACTCGCCATGGGGATCTCGGCAGGGATTCATGCGGGGTGAGGCCAGGAGCGATGTGAGGTGGTTTCCTAGCGGCGGGGTGGAGGGAATAGGTAGGGTGTTGGGGTAGGGTTAGGGTTTCGTTTTGGATAGGTTTAGACGAGGGTTTCTTTTGGGCCGGGTAGTAGGTGGCCTGGCCCGAAAGGCTGGACTGCCTCCCCGGAAACTTTTATAAACTTATTTATTATTATTTATTTTAGACAAAACATTTTGCGATTAGTTTTATACAAACAATATATTCCGGACAAGCCCGGGGTTTTGATTTGAATTAATAAGGGGTATTTGGGAAAACAAAATAGACCTTTGTAAAATAGTTTTTGACAAACGGATGCATGATGATGTCATGATGATGCACATAATAAAATTAATAGCGGTTTCTAGTAGTGGTTTTACCCGGGGTGCTACAAGTAACAAGTCCACAAGATTATACTCGCCAAATCTGTGAGGAGAACTCAAACCTATGCAACAAATGCAAGGACAAATCCTTCACTCCCAAATTCCAACAAAGCTACAAAAGCTATTGGGGGAATAAGGGAGGAAGAACACAAGAGGAGAACACAAAACACTCCAAGATCTAGATCCCAATGATTCCTTCACAAAGAAGGGATTTAGCTTGGGGGGATTGTAGATCTATATCTTCTCTCTCAAATCCCTCAAAAAGATGCAAGAATCATAGGAAGGGAAAGGGGAGAGAGAAAGCTTCTTCAAGGTCAACAATGGAGGAGAGAGAGAAAGCTAAGAACCAAGAAGAAAAGCTAGTGCCCACGAAGGGGAATAGGATCCCCTTTTAAAGGGCTCCCAGATCTGCCCATTATGGGCATTTGCGACCCTGTCTGGAACTTCCGGTGAGAGCCCGGAAGTTCCGGTGGCACACAGCCAACGGTCAAAAACTGCGATGCGAGAATCTGAAAACGCGAGTCCGGGTCGGAACTTCCACCGGTCCACCGGAACTTCCGGTGGGAGCGGAACTTCCGGTGGAAGTTCCGATAGAAGTTCCGTTAAATAGACACATCCAAAACATAAGGTTACTGAACATGAGAGGAACAAGAACCGGAACTTCCACCGGAACTTCCGGCGGCAAAAATGCCCTAGCGGAACTTCCGATGGGAAGCCGAAACTTCCGGTCAGGGAAATTCCAGAAACCAGAAAAGCAATAACTT
This sequence comes from Avena atlantica, assembly GCA_910589765.1. Lineage (NCBI taxonomy): Eukaryota > Viridiplantae > Streptophyta > Magnoliopsida > Poales > Poaceae > Avena > Avena atlantica. The sequence goes on from OU342739.1 coordinate 432,526,015, forward strand.
TTGCATCCAAACTCCAAACGAGATGAAACCAATTTTGTTGGAAAGACAACGGCGAATAGAATCCAACAAAAAACTCGCAAGATCAAAAAAGCGCAATAAGATATGTAAGTGGAATCCTTATTTTATGAACTAGAGCTTGTTATTATGATGACCACAAGCTCTAGATCCTCTCATGTACAAGAACCAAATAACAACCAAGAAATATGATGCTATGAATGCATAGGTTTGAGCTTTCTCTGAACGATGCAAATGAGACACCCGCTTGAGAGCCTTTCTTGATAGAACAACTATCTATCCTAAACGCAGTCTCCCAACTAACAACGCGATACCGACAAAAGAGAAGCCCTATGAAGAACATACCTTTGCCTTGAGCATCCCACTTGAACTTGATGTAGAACGTCTTGTTCTTATATAGTGGGAACACCTTTCTTGTTTTCTCTTGCTTGATGAAGATGAAGACTTGCAAATTGCTCCCCCATACTCCATGGGGAAACCTCTTCTTTGAACTTGTATTCATCACCCCATGATCATGAGGATGGCAAGCTTCAAGCATGATATCTTCTAGAGATGGCGCATCTTGAGCTTGCCCTTCTTCATCCCTTCTTGAGGTTGATCCATCTTGACGCAACTCTTTGCACTTGTCTTGATCAACCTTCAAGCTCCTTCTTTCTTCATGATTCCAATGGCACAAAGCCCTTGGACATTTATTCATCTTTCAACCTTGAGACCAACACATGGCCCAAGCGATGCCAATGGACAAACCTACAAGTGAAACTCAATTTACACATTAGTCCATATAGATTGTCATTAATTACCAAAACCACACATGGGGGCATACATGCCCTTTCAGCAACTTTAAGGAGGCACCTAGTAATGCACTAACATACAACTAGTTATCACTACCAAGCAACTTTTTGTTTCCTTCAAACCTTATAGATAGTTAGCGCTCGCAAATAATCATACAATACTAGCAACTTAATCTGTTACACCATCAACTATGTATACTGCAACTAGCAACTTCATCTTGTCTTCCAGCAACTATGGGTACAATTAAAAAAACACAGGAACAAATTTAGAAACATACCAGCAGTCAGGTTTGTGCTATGCAAATTCTTCACAAAATCTTTTTCCTCTGCTGGTATACATTGTTGTGACCTAAGATACTTGTTCAACGATGGCTTGTGGACAAGAGGATGATTATGCTCCGCTATAAAAGCAATAACTTCTCATCTGCCATCCTTTAGCTTCACCACCATCTCCGCCTTGCAATTAGTTGGTATTATTGTCTCCCTTTTCCGCTTCTTCGGATTCTTTTTTTGCCCTTTCTGCTTAGCAATCCCAACAACAACAGATGCAAGTTCTGCATTCTGTCGGTCCTCCTCATACGATGATCCTGAGGATGGTATTGGCCCAACTACATCTGGGTTGTAACCTCCGCCATCATCATTCCTAGGTTTCCTGAATTTGTTACATACAAATTGCTGTTTATCAAGCTCATTGGTGTGCGCTGACCTTCTGTTTCGATTGACCTTGATTGAAAATCCAGATTTGCTGCCCGTGGTGGCCACGGTACACCCTCTATCCACCGTCCGATAATGGAAACATGATCCATTTATGCACCTGTGTTGGTCAAGGCTAGGATGGGAATTTAACGGAGACGTTTCATCCGTTGCCATGACGATCAGCGTGCATCACACCAACCATCTACCAATGGCCACATGCAATGCAGGTTTATTCAAAGCAGACTTGTGGACACGACTTTTGAAACATAGTTGCAAGCATGCATGGCCGGCCAATTTGTCATATGTGTAGGATTCTGGCATTTGCATACAGGACATGGACTGCATGCATGCGGTAGGCGTCTTCAAAGGGACATGGCCGTCCACCATAAGGAACGGATGTGTGCACCGCAGGCCTCCTTATTTCATGTGTGTGTGATTTGCTGCCACCGTTAGACTAGCAGCTTGTAATACCATGCATGCAACAGTGTACTAATGTCTCAGGAAATGGACCGTCATCCATAAGAATTTGTTACTTGGGAATGAATATGAATAACATTCATGGGTCACGGTGTCTTTACTAGCGGTCTCCATAAGAGAACTAACAAAATTCATGCTTATTTCATGGATGTGTTTTATGGCTGTTGGTCCGATTTTTTATTCTTGCCGAACCGTGAAACATGCATGTATAGTCTAGGGATTGCATGGCGATCATTACTAGCAACTAAACCCTGATAAATGCATGTTAGACTACACCGTAAAACACGTATGTGTGATCTCCGAGGACCTCATTTCATTAATGTGTTTTCCCGGTCTCCACGTCGATTTGTGCTTCACGCTTGTCTATTCTACCGACTAGATTTATGGGTGCGCCTTAGCGCACGATCCCGTTGAATTTAAACCATTTGAGTCAATTTAGCGATTATGAATGAGCGAAAAATAATATACGTTTTTTAGTGTTTACAAATGGATGTCGGTAGCGTTTGATAGATAATTTAGATGAGATTATAATTTAGTGGCGACGTGACCAAATTCAGTAATATGTGTTGAATGTAAGGAGGTTTATATTTAGGATCCCAAGAGATGAATTTGCCGATGACCTAGCCTGTAAAATGGTTAAGGTGGATGTTGCAGTTTTATTTATTTAAACATAACTTAAATTTCTTACATCTACTGAGCTATGTGCTTGTGAATGCGAATGGTTTACACAAAATTTGAATCAGCAGAGACCACAAAAACGTATCGCATATACCAACTATACCAATAATTGTTTCACCACTAAGAACAAGAGCAAGATCATAGGCTTGCAAAGTCAAAGAGCTATGAACTGGGGGCAAGCAATCAAAGTCACCATCCCTGATGTGTAGCAACTTATCTTTAGAATGCCAAAATTGCATCTGATAATACTCGCTGATTAGAATATTTTTTATGACTAAATAGTACTTGCTCTCTGTCGGTTCATTTAATTCTTACCAGTTGCTACTATATAAAACCATATCTAAATGAGCACACTACATTGATTTTAGCGATTTATCAGTAGCAATGTCTCTTCTGTGCAATTTGCAAGGACTCTTAGGGTGAGCTCGGCAAGACCGAGAAGCACATATGTAACCATGCTTGTTCGTCGCAATCCATTATTGTGTACAGACCAAAATACAAATCAAATAACATGTGCAAATGAAAAGGAATTTTGCACCATTTTAGCATGTTAGCACTCGAACCGTATTTATTCTGGTGGAGGCAAAAGGGGAGGACTTAAATAAAAATGACTACTTACTCAGTTATGCAAACGGAAACACATGCTACCATCTCCTATCTCCTCCACGCTACAATTATTATGTTCTCCCTTAGTCTCAAAATAGTTGTCAAAAATTTATAAAAATTTAGATAAATCTATATACTAAATAAGATGGAGGGAGCAGAAAATTACACAAATAATTGTAATACTATAAGTGTTCACGTGAGAACAGTACACCAAGAATTAGAGCGCACCAAGTTATTGGCTTCTACCATATACATATGCAAATCAATAGCATGGAAGGTAACCAACCGATGCGTAGAGAAATATATAGGTGTTGGTGGGAATCCGAAGCATAGACCAGCTACGTCCTAAACCGAGATCATGGACTGGAATTCATTTATTTGTTCCATCTATCAGATCATCACCAAGTACATTCCTCCATCAAGTCGTTGAAGGTCACAGGCAATAGGAATCGGGTCAAGGTTGCATTTGTGATTGGTCTCTCCTAGATAGGCCGACTCGAATGAATACATTCGTCAGGCTGGCATACATGGCCTATGAAAGTATCCCAACCCTGAAATGTTGTGTTATCTGCTTGTCTTTGTCAATCAATTGAAGGAGACATTAATTAGAGCTCTGCATCTTCTTCAACTTCTTACTAAGATGTTTTGTGTGCCAATCCTTCTCGACCACTTTCTAGAGGCATTCATGAGCACTGAGTTTTATTAAGTCTACCGTAGCTACATACCTTCAGAACTCTTTCCTAGAAGCATTCTGTATATTCAATCTCTTAGATTACTGCTTGTTCTGATCAGCAACTCGTAGACTGCTCTGTGGATTTCTACTCGCTAGTGACAGACTTTTGTCCAAGATTCCATTCAGCACATGCAACGATGGATAGAATGCCATGGCCATGCTGACAGTAGTTCTTTATGTCGATCTTGGAAGTTACAGCTCATCTAACATGGCATCAGGAATGACCCTCCTTGGGATCTTGATGCGAGCCATTGTGTGCACCTGGTACAAAAAGAATCAAATGAAATCATGCGTTAAGTTCCGCAGAAAATGACTGAAGCAACCTCAAATGGTCGGTTTAAGTTTCTGAAGATAAAATAAAAAATTACAGAAATCCAGAAATTGGGGAGCATTTTAATAGGAGAGGGGAAACAAAGAGTTCAGATATCATGAGCAATAGGAATAAAAAAATGTGAACACTAAGAGAACTGGACAGATATATTCATGTTAGTGCTGCCGAAGTAACTCCTCGTGTGATATTCAAATAGCTTAAACCATAATCAAAACACACATGATTTGATAGCTGCTGCCATAAATTGGTGATACATAAGAGAATCTAGGCATAATTAGGAGTGCACCTCGGTAGAAAGAACATATGAAACAACATGGGGGAGCCCCTGGTTTATGTAATGAACGAACAAACAAACTAAACTAATACCTTCTATTCTTCCTAACCAACAGGAACAAAGGGGTATAAACAAAACAAACACCTTGCACTAAATATTATTCTATTTAAGAGAACAAATATTACGGAGCTAATTGTAAATAACGAAATTAGAAATGAGCAGAAATTTCAACAACACGAAGGAGACACGCATATGTAGGAAACACAGATCAGGTGCTCTACGGAACAGATAGAATTAAACAAAATTTTGTTATTTTTTGTCAAAGCATGACTGTAAATAATACAGAAATTATTATTCCAAGGTAGATAAAGGAAGCAAGAGCCCAAAAAATAAGTTCAGTGGAAGAATTATGAGTATTAAGCTATGAAAGAACCCGTTTTAGACTGACAACCTTAACACTAACCATTTGAAAAGTTGTACTACATCTAGGAGAAGAGACGCAACATTTTTACTGTGAAAAGTGGCACATACCAATACAACAGAATCACCTGACAAAATATCAAAAAGAGATTGTCGAGTGTGTACCATGAAGGATGAGAAAATACATAGAAGTAATAGTTCTGCAGTTATGAAGTTTCAGAGCTTGATGGTTTTTAAACTTGTCAACCGGTATTGTGAAGTGTTGCACTTGGTTCAAAATCATTCGATATGAAAAGTGTCAGTCTAGCATTTGGTTTTCTAGGTGTAAGAGCTGTTAATCATTACTTAAAGAAACACGTTAAAACTTGATTGCCTGGTTAAGGAAAACTCGACTGTAGTCTCTCTAATGTGCAACCACGGTTGGTTGTTAAAAGAAACTGATTTAACATCTTTTTGGTCCTAAATTGGTAATGCCTTCAAGCTATATTACTAATAAAGTAACAGAGCAACATTCAGGTCTAAAAGCAAGCTCTAACAACATCTTGCTGGTTTGAAAGCATGGACAGAAGCATTTTTGTTTCGCCATGAATTTATCCAGCTACAGCCGTGTATAAAGTAAACACTGGTAAGAAACTCGAGTTAACCATTGGCGAGGAGAAAGAAAGTAAAGAAAAATCAAGCCTACCTTCTTACAGTCATACCACACATCAACAGAGGCGGAAAAAGGCATGAGTAACATTTTAGCATTTAGACTATATCCACATAAGCATATACAGAAGAAAATTAGAACAAGCGAGTATTAGCATGATACCAGAAAACATTCCTAGTCTATGAACCACATATACCATGACCATTGTTAATCAAAGAATTTAGACATGTTCTTTAAAATACAAACCAACTGGCAGTATTGTTTGGCCTTAGCATCTGCTTCCTATATAAGGAACTCTATCCAAGACCTTACATATGCTGAAATCTATCCATGGATGGTGTAGGTCAGGTCAAATATGTAGTCACGGAAAGGGTAAATAAGCGGAAGGAAACTATGAAGAAATAAAAGGTGGAGAAACCAAACACCTGATGAATAGATGGATGCAGCGACGGGTTGCAGTAGCAACACACCTGGAACAAACAAAAGAAAAGAATGTACAACCCAAATTAGAGGACGATGTATAACAATACAACATTGAAGACATATTTAAATGACATTGAGGAAAGAAAACAGTGAAATATCTTCACAGCCAAAATATAATATAATGAACCATAGAAGTAATCAGAAACATAAGCAAGTATCTGAACTTTAGAAGGTAAAGTACAGAAACGTGAAACAACTTTGATTTCTTAGTAACAAAATTAAATATACTATAATGAGCTTTCCATCTCTGCTTTTCTTGAAAACATGGGAAAGCACACTATAACACAAACTTGAAATAACTTTTTTTGAAGCAATATGTGAAAGTCTCCACTTGTATCACAATCACCCTTCTTATGTTATTTTTCAAAAGAAAGAAACAAACATTTTAGCTTCAGAAAATGAACTATAACAAACCAGAGAAGGAACTGAAAACATAATAAGGAATCCGAACTTTTGAAGGGAAGTCATAAAGAGAAACAGATCTGAATTTTTAGCCACCAACCTGAACTAATAATAGCGAGTTACCAGCCCTGCTATATTTCCAAAAAGACAAATACTTAGATCTTTATGTCGCTCTTCCATACTTGTAGGTCAATCACTAAACAAACAAAACACAAAACCAGTTGGATCAGTATCTACCTTGAAATTTCTTCATAGACGACCCAAATAACAGTAGGTAAAAGAAATTGTGTGCATCCTCAATCCTCATCCCTCAACCTTCCATCATTACTAAAATGCTTAGACCATCAAATAAAAGTAATTAGATCATGATCGGGTAACAAAATCAAGAATCTAACACGTGAAAAAAAATCCAAATCTACCACATGATATATTGGTACTTACAATGACTGTAAGAATTATTTCCTATGATCTACGCAAGTGAATATATTAAAATAATATATAGCCTCAATAGTATCGAAACATATCTCTAGCCTCATCAGCGACACCCCACTGTCGAGCTTCCTGGGCACACTGCGAATTGCTCCCGCAATAACCACCGCTCTTCACCACATTGCTTAGCATCCTCCCAGATCTGAACCATGGTGCAATATTTATAAGTAATCATGGCATGTAGCCCAAAACAATAGTGAAAATTTCAGGAAAATAAAAGGTAGCTCACCACATATTCAAACCAGTGAAAATCATAAATACATAGAAAAAGAAATAACTGAATAGAAAAGGAGAAGAAAAGGAAAGAATCTAACCCGTGCCAAATATCCCACGCTACTGCAAGCCATCCTCTAGCAGCCATGAGTGAAGCCGAGGATACCATGGAATTTTCCGCTGGGTTTGCAGAAGATAGATAACTCATGACCTTGGGATGAAAATTAAAATATATATGAGCTTGTAGCTGCCATCTTTGGTTCTTTTCTTCTTCCATGTCCACTCTTCATCGCCACATCAGCGACACCCCACTGTCGAGCTTCCTGGGCACACTGCGAATTGCTCCCGCAACAACCACCGCTCCTCACCACATTGCTTAGCATCCTCCCACCATGGTGCAATGTTTATAAGTAATCATGGCATGTAGCCCAAAACAATAGTGAAAATTTCAGGAAAATAAAAGGTAGCTCACCACATATTCAAACCAGTGAAAATCATAAATACATAGAAAAATAAATAACTGAATAGAACAGGAGAAGAAAAGGAAAGAATCTAACCCGTGCCAAATATCCCACGCTACTGCAAGCCATCCTCTAGCAGCCATGAGTGAAGCCGAGGATACCATGGTGCTTGCTTGCAGAAAACCATCAACATTGAACCGTGGCCTTGTGGGGAATGACATGTCACTTCTGAGCCATTCATCCGTTTATGAGTTAATTTACGGCTGCTCCGGTTTAGACCTCGGTCAAATATCCAACCAGGGACCTGAATTAGTAAACAAAATTATAGTTATAATCTGAACAAAGGCATTTGGAGAAAGAACAAACACAAAATATTTACACACCAACTGCCTCCTCTTCCTCCCGGCTCTCCAGCGCTGCACCTCGTGCTCCTCCTGTTGATCATACAAGAGGAAGCAACAACGACTCAGCCAGCTCCTTGAGACACCTCAGCAGCCACTCCTCCAGCGACGACAGTATGAGCGGCCGGCCGCGCAATTCCTGGCATAGATGGTGAAAACTTTAAGGGTTACAGTGACGACCAAGATGATGGTGTTCTATTCGGTGATGACAGCGGTGAGGGGGATGTCAACAACCCCCTAGCTCGTTCCAATGTTCGCCTGCCAGGCAACTCTTAGGGTGTGGCACAATGGAAGGATGACGATGCAGCTCACCTCCGATTAGTGTCGTCGCCGGCGCGGAGACGGCAACCCTTGCTCGACGACAGTAGGTCACCGGTGGGGAGTTGTAGGGGGTGAAGGATGGTGGCGGCCGTGGTCGGTGGTGACCCTTGCCTGGCAGCCAGAGGTCGCAAGCAAGGAGTTGCAGGGGTGGAGGATGGTGGCAGCCAGGTCACCTCGCGCGGTGCAGCTGCTGCCGCGGTCGCCGGCAGTGAGAAGTAAGAGCAAAGAGGAGGCTGGTGGCCGACCGCGCGAGAAGGAAGAGGAAGAGAGAGAAGGGAGTGGGGGCGCGACGGGAGGGAGGCGGAGTGTGGCGGCTGGGCAAATGGGAGACATGGATAGGATTTCTATCAGGAGCTTTTATCCCTCAAGGTGAAAAAACAATGGACGGTTGAGATCGATGGAGGCGAGATCTAGGGCTGATCAATTTTGATTTTTGCTAGACCTTGTACTACCCCCTCCGATTATGGGTTAGATTGCATGGATATAATTAGTAGAAACTACACCCTGATGCATGAATGTGCAACTATACCATAAAACACGGGTGTGAGCTCACCGTCGACCTCATTTCATGCTTGTGTTTTGCCCGCAATCTTAGACCGTGTACATGAGATGCCGTCGTTTGGCTCACGAATGAAAAAAGTTAGATAGTTTGAGAGAGCCACCTTTTGTCAGCTTGACTCCATGTGCTCTCTAAATCTAATCCAACGGCATCTATCTTATGCACTGTGGATATATATATATATATATATCGACCCAGAGTGTAGAATAGTTATTTTTCACGCACCTTCTATCTTTAGAATCGTATATTATTTTTATGTCATATAAATTTTGTTTTACTTCATAAGTCGAGAAGAACATAATTTTTTTAGAAATGACATAGTTTTTATGTTTACATGCCATATAAAAATATGACAAAAATACGTATTTTTTGGTGTTTTTACAATATAATGACTCATAAATTCCATTTTTTGTCAATTATTTTTGGTTATGGTGAATATATGAACATAATTAGTCGTATATAAAAAATAATTTTTCAATCTAACAACATAAAAATATGTTGGACGCAAAATAACTTTTCTACACCCTGGGTGCTAAATAGGGTTTCTATATATATATAAGCTGATGGTAGCAAACATTTTGGTCTTGTTGCATTCTCATACAACTTCTTCAATGCTGATGACCAAGCAAGCCTACAAAGAGGTGTTGCCTTGTCTACAAAGAGGCGTTGCCTTTTTTCAATGCGGGGTCATATATTCATAACATAAACTGCTCATCAGCTATATCCTGAACCAATAGCTTCTTTGACAGGGGTTTCCTGAAACAAATATATATATAATGAAGAGTCGTAGGATGAAAATGTATTAACTGATAAGTTGTTTCAATACAAATCAAATAGTAGGTGATGTGTGCTGTCCTAAAATAAGCACCAGATCAATTGCATGTGAGCATACCCTTTGTCACCGGTTTATTGCCCTGGTTTTAGTGAACACTAGCTGGGATAGGCGCGGCGGCACGCCGCGCTCATGCTATCGCTGATATGTATTATATTGCATGTTGACATGTGTTAGACTAAGCTAAGGACACGCTATGTTGCCTAAGAACTAATTCAGACTTCAAGGTGAGAATGTACATCTTAAACCCCGCTTATATATTGGAAGCCGTGGGGTGAAGAATCGACTTGAAGTTTATAACACACTCACATAAAATAATCAAAGATACATCCGTCAGACCGATGGATATGCAAAGATTTAATCTCGCTATAATACAACGAAGAAAATACCAATTTATGAACCCAATTAACTCCATAAAATTTCCATTTTCTTCACTGCGATAATGAGTTCCGTGTCGATAAAAAAAAGTTAGAAAAGATACGATACACCCAGACTGGCCAGAATATAAGAAACTAAAATATATGAGCAAAAAAAATGTATCTTGAAATGGAAAATGCCTCAATACAAATCAAACAAAAAGATTGTAACAATAAAATTATCTCATTACCATTTTTTTATCTTCAATGGGAAGCAAAAAATATTTACCTTGTTAGTACGATGAAGCCTAGGATACAACTGTTGTACTTGGTTTACTTGGATCAGCACATTATCACATAATGCACTGACATAGGGCTGGACCTCATGATATGGCCTATAACATTATCAAGTTTTATTCAAAATGGCAAAGAAATAAATCTAGTTAGTTATAAATAATCCCATCATAATTCAATGAGCCCAACTTTCTTTGGAAGATCCTAGCATTGTCCCAATCATTTCAATTAAAAAAATTGACGCATTTCTATCAATAGTATTAGTATATTACTGATATTGATGGCCGAAGAATGACATTAGAACAAGTAGAGACAATACATGTAGTATTGAGAAAACATAAATGATCCAAAACCTATAATCAATCTAAAAATTGAGCTCTACATAAGCACCATTGAACCATCAACGTGGACATAATAATTAATCTACATAGTTTCTTAACGGATAATCTTCTATATAACCGATATAGGAAACACTTCTGTACGAAATCTGAAACATAAAGAACAAAACAGAACCGCACAAAAATATCTTGAAGGGGAAAAGCGACAGCATCTCTAGTGATATATACTAAACTTATTCTAAAATTTGCGATATAATAAACTAAGATCAGGTCCGGCCCTGGGCTGTGCAGGGCGACCGCCCTAGCCCCCCAAAGTATAGGGGTCCCGCCTAGCTAGGTGTATAGTACGTGTAAACCTAGTTATAGTATAATACCAGTTGAATGTTCGTATGTTGTTACGGTTTTATTCTTACTCTAACAACAAACATCAACATAGTACAAGAAAATCTATTCTTACTCTGGCAACATATGTCAATATCATACAAGCAAACATTCACGTGTATGAAAAATACATATCCAAAATATTCTAAAAAAACATTAATATTTTGCCTCGCTTGAAGTGTATCCTGGTATGCACCCGAGTAATCATCTCTAATTCACTAATATCTGTTAGGAATAAGCAACTTGTATTCCTCTAGGGGCCAAAGGCCACAATATATAGTACAGGTACAGGGCAAATATGCAGGAAGCCCCCTAACATATGGAGGAAATACAATATACAGATATATACATCTAACACCCCCCCTCAAACTCATGGTGGATCCACAACACTGAGTTTGGAGAGTAAGAAATGATGCTGCGCTCTGGTCTGTGCCTTCGTGAAGAAATCCGCCAACTGTAAATCTGAAGGCACATACTGAAGCGCAATAACCTGAGCCTGCACCTGAGCACGTGTATAGAAAGCATCAACACCAATATGCTTGGTAAGCTCATGCTTGACCGGATCACGTGCAACACTAATAGCACCTGTCCTGTCAGACAAAACCAGACTGGGTGTGGTAATAGAGACCCCAAAATCCGCAAGTAACCACCGTAACCAGGTCACCTCAGCAGTCAACAAGGCCATAGCACGCAACTCAGCCTCAACACTCGAACGGGAAACCGCTGTCTGTTTCTTCGTCTTCCAAGCAATGAGCGAACCACCAAGAAACACACAGTAAGCAGAAAGTGAACGGCGATCCGAAGGATCACTCGCCCACGTAGCGTCCGAATAGCACTGGAGCTGGAGAGAGCCGGAACGAGGAAAGAAAAGGCGACGAGTGATCGTACCACAAAGATAACGAAGAACACGGAGAAGATGACTATAGTGAACAGTGGTAGGAGCAGAAACAAACTGACTCAGAATATGAACAGGATAAGATATGTCAGGACGAGTGACAGCAAGATAAACAAGACTCCCAACAAGATGACGATAACACGTCGGATCAGAAAGAGGATCACCATCAGTAAGTTGAAGCTTAACATTAAGCTCCATAGGGGTCTCAACAGTGCGCTCATCCCCAAGAGCATCACGAGCAAGAAGATACCGAATATACTTTTCCTGAGAGATGTAAAATCCATCACAAGTGGAGGAAACCTCAATCCCAAGAAAGTATCGAAGAGGACCAAGATCAGTCATAAGAAACTGATCACGAAGACGAGCCTTAACAAATGCGATATACTCAGGATCATCACCGGTAATGATCATATCATCAACATAGAGAAGAAGAAGAGTGCGTCCACGAGGAGAAGTGTGAACAAATAACGCTGGATCATGAGCAGTAGGGGAGAAACCAGCAACAGTCACTACAGAAGCAAAGCGCTCAAACCAGGCACGAGAGGCCTGTTTGAGGCCATAAAGAGAACGTCGAAGACGACAAACCATCCCCTCGGGAACAGAATACCCAGGAGGAGGCTGCATATAAACCTCCTCACTCAACTCACCATTGAGAAAGGCGTTCTGAACATCAAGCTGGGACACAGACCAGTGACGAACAGAAGCAACAGCAAGAAGAGTACGCACAGTGGTCATATGAGCCACATGAGCAAAGGTCTCATCATAGTCACGACCATGCTCCTGCTGAAAACCACGAGCCACAAGACGCGCTTTATAGCGCTCAAGAGATCCATCAGAGCGGGTCTTAATCTTATAGACCCACTTACACGTGATAGGACGAACACCGGGAGGAGGAGAAACAAGATCCCAGGTGCCAGTGCGCTCAAGCGCAGCAATCTCCTCAGCCATGGCCAGCTGCCATTCAGGATGATGCTCAGCATCCCGATAAGAAGTCGGCTCGGAGGCAACAGAAAGACCATACTGACTAGGAGAGTAACGGTTGGGGGCACGATGCTGACGAACAGGATGAGTAGAAGGAAGCTCATCAGAGGAAGACGACTCAGGAGACGAAGAAGGAATAACAGAAGAAGACGCCGGAGAACGAGGAGAACTAGGAGAACTAGATGAAGCAGAGGAGGACGGTGACGAAGAAAAAACATCAGGGGGAGGAGATCCTGAAGAAGACACAACAGGAGTAGAAGGAGGTGTGTCAGGAAAGAGAAGAAACGAGATATCTTCCACCGGGTAGGTACCAGCGGTGGGACGAGGATAGAATGAACTCATCTCATCAAAAGTAACATCACGAGAGATACGCATCCGACGACCAACGGGGTCCCAACAGCGATAGCCCTTATGCTCATCACTGTATCCAAGGAAGACACACTCAACAGACTGATCAGTTAGTTTGGTGCGTTCGCCAGGAGCAAGGAGAACATAGCAAACACAACCAAACAAGCGAAGCATGGAGTAGTCTGGAGACTGTCCAGATAGGCGCTCAAGAGGGATGCCACCCTGCAGAGCGGCAGAAGGTTGAATATTGATGAGGTAAGCCGACGTAGCGACAGCCTCAGCCCAGAAATGTGGCGGAAGAGAAGAAGAAATCATCATGGCACGAGTGGTCTCAAGAAGATGGCGATGCTTACGCTCAGCAACACCATTCTGGGCATGTGCGCCAGGACAGGAGAACTGATCAAGGGTGCCCTGCTCAGCAAGAACACCTCTCAACATATGGGAGATATACTCACCAGCAGAATCAGCACGAAACACACGAATAGGGGTAGAATATTGAGTACGGACCATGGCCGCAAAACATTGATATATGGAGAGAACTTCACTACGAGAGCGCATAAAATACAACCAAGTGTATCGAGAAAAATCATCGATGAATAAAATATAGTAGCGATGGCCCCCTTTCGAAGCGAAAGGAGCCGGACCCCAAACATCGGAATGAACTAAATCAAAAGGTCGCTGAGATACAGACGCACTAGTAGGATAGGGAAGCTGAATCTGTTTACCCAACCTACAGTCCTGACAATGTAAAGACCCATCTCCTGAGACAGACCCCAGAAGACCACGATGAACTAATGACGACAGGCAAGAGTCACAAAGGTGACCAAGACGATGATGCCACTGCTGAAAAGAGCTGATAGCAGAGGCGACGACCGGAGAAGAACTGGCAGATGAAGTGGCAGCGGAAGGAACACGAAGCCAGTCTAACTCCCAAAGTCCTGAAGAGTCATGGCTGCGAGGGCTAGCTCCAACCAGGGCCTATGTGCGACGGTCCTGAACAACACAAGAATCAGAATCAAGAATGATGCGACAACCAGAGTTAGTAAGCTGGCTAGCAGAGAACAGATTCATCTTAAGAAGAGGGACATGAGAAATATCAGGAACAAAAAAAGAAGAAGTAGAAAGGGTGCCCCGACTAGAAACAGGAAGAGAGGTACCATCGGCCGTGAGAACACGGACATGAGAAGGGAGAAAACGAAGAGTGGACAGAAAAGAAGACTCAGAGGTCATATGAAAAGAAGCTCCAGAATCCAGATACCATGGGGACGTACCTGACTGTGTAGAAGGTGGTGGTCGCGCAGTGCCTGAAGAATCAGTCACAGAACCAGCAGTGCCCGTCGAAGAAGAGCCTGTAGCAGCAAGCAGACCGCGAAGACTCCTGATAATGTCCTGATCAGAGAGAGCAACTGCTGAAGACCCGGAAGGAGCCGACTGCCCACGAGCCTGGTGCTGCTGACGTAAGCTGGGATCCCGTGTATAACAGGTGGCCCAAGTGTGGACATCCCTGTTGCAGTAAGAGCAGTGACGAAGAGAACCACGGCGACCCTGACCACAAGCCTGTTGGTGCTGACTCGGACCCTGAGGCTACTGGTGCTGACTCGGACCCTGAGACTGCTGGTGCTGAAGCTGACCCTGACCTGGAGGAGTGGGTAGTATTGGCAGCGGCACAGAGGACCGCGGATGATTCAAGGGAGCAGACGGTATAGGAGGACCACGAGTAGCAAGCACAAATGGAACCGCAAGAAGGCCAGCACCACGGAGACGGGTCTCGTCAGCCCGAAGCTCAGACAACACCTCAGAGAGCGGAACACGACCATGAGCATTCAGCTGAGCACGCCGGGGCTCAAACTCCTGGAGGAGCCGAGATAGAAACTCATAGATGCGGTGAAACTCCAAATCCGAGCGCACAATCTGGCAGCAAGAGCATGTGCCACAAACAGCAGTACAGAGAGAATCAAGCTGACGCCAGATAGCAGCACTCTGAGTATAGAACTCATCAATAGTGGAATCACCCTGCTGAAGAGCATGCTCCTGGCGAACCACAAATAGGTAAAGAGCATCCCCAGACGGCTGATAGTGGTGACGAAGATGTGCCCACTGAGCGGCAACAGTAGGGAGACTCATAAACTCAGCAACATACTGGGGCAGAACACTGGAGGTGAGAACAACAGCAGCACGAGCATCCTCATCGACCCACTGAGTGTAGGCAGTCAGAGCGTGGCGATAGGCCTCGAGATCAGAAGAGTACTGCTTGAACTTCAGATCATAAGCAGCAACAGCACTATCATCAGCACTCTGAGCAGCATCCTTGGCCTCCTGAGAAGCATCAGCGCCGAGAACAATCGGTGTCAGCGGAAGAGGTGCCACAGGAGCAGGGGGGCACGGCGGACAGGAGACCTCGCCGGAGAGCACACCCGAAAGACAGAGACCGCACATGTGAACGCGCATGAAGGCAGCGAAATCAGGGTAATTCGCGCCATCGAAGATCACCGGGCAGCGAGGAATCGCAACATAACCCGATGAAGAAGACATATCTCTCTCTCTCTCTCTCTCTCTCTCTCTCTCTCTCTTTTCCTTTTTTTTATGAAACAGATCTGGTCAACCCGCGCAGATGCCGGCTGAAATCCGGCAAACCGGGACGAGAGGCGGGGTCTAAGGACCGGGCAAGGCCAATTCCGGCCGCCGGGGACCGATTCCCGGCAGCGGTGACGGCCGTCTGGTGAGCCGACTAGGGGACCGAGTCGGTGTAGAGGGCGGGAGGCGGCAGGTGGAGTAGACCTTGCGAGCTGGCGCGTACGCGTGCAGGAGCCCGCGCGTCCTCGGTCGTCGCGCGCTTGGAGGAGCAGGTGAAGCGGGCGGTCGCAGTGCAGGAGTCCGCGCGTGGAGGCCTCGGTCATCGCGCGCGTGGAGGAGCAGGTGGAGGCCTCGCGCGCGTGGAGGAGCAGGGCCCACCTGTGGAAGTTTGGCGGTGTCGGGTGTCAGGCGGTGTCGGGCGGTGATGAGACGGGACTGCACAGGACCCGACGGGAGCAGAGTAGATCTCAATCTGAACCAATTTGGAGAGGGCAGGAGCGATGACGGGTCGCCCGACGGAAGTCGGAGAAGAAATCCGATCTAAAACCAGATCGATTTAGATCTAAAACGGGCGAGCGGCGACCGTCGGCGACGACGACGCCAAGGCCGGCGGCGACAGGGACGGTGACGGCCGACGAAGTTGCGAGAAAGAGGAAGGGGCTAACGAAGCTCTGATACCATGTTAGGAATAAGTGACATGGTTATACCCTACGGGTACATAATTTCAGCATACCTGGTCCAGCCCAAGGAAGGCCCACAGCAGACATATGCTGGCCCATGAAGATTTTCGGGAGGCCAAGGCCCATGACGCCTTCAGATCCTTGGAGAGCAAGACTAGCCTAGATAGGAAATTTAAAGGGGTAAAACCCTAGAACTTGTAACCGACTAGGACTATGCCCGGGACCTGACTAAGTCTATATAAAGGCCAGGAGGGGACGTCCTAGATCTCTCAACTCATACTTTCACACGCACCTCCACGCCAGATCGAATCTGCGCACCCTGTAACCTTCGGTTCCGCCGTAATCAAAGAGCAGACAACCAGGAGTAGGGTTTTCCCTCCGGGGGCCTGAACCTGGGTAAATCTCGTGTCCCCTGGTTGCTTATCTGTTAACCGTGCCATGATCTCCAGCATCCCCATCTTCTCCAAAACCCAAGTCCATAACAATGGGATTGATGAGATTAAACCTCGTCAATTGGCGCCGTCTGTGGGAATCAGGGCTGCTGATTGTGCGATCGTGACGGTCCCAACCCGATCGATCTACAACTCCGCGGCGTCGGAGAATCACCTCCTCTTCGGGACCTTCGACTTCACCGCCCACTCGCCGGCCACCATGAAAGATTTCGAGCCCGTAGGCGACGGACTCGAGATTTTGTTTGGGAGCTTCTGCTTCCAGGTGGGACAAACTGGCACCCTCCGCCTTCCTGAGCGGGTGCCCGTGCCATCAATCAGGCCCGCCTCGTGGGCTCCACACCCCGTGCTACGCACGTCACCATCGACAGATGAGTTCTACAGCAGCAGCAGCTGCAACTCTGATCTATGCGATCCACCTTCGGATGAAGGGACCTACGGTTCCGGACCTGAAAGCTGTGGCAGCATCGAACCGATCTACGAGCGCTACCTATGTGCCGCAGTCATCCAGGATCAACAAACGCCCAACCCGCCGCCCAACACGAACCCCAACCCGCAGGACGGAAACGGCGGAAACGGCGGGAACAGAAGAAGCCAATCCCCCCCACCCGAAGGGGAGAACAACGGCCACATCATCCAACTTAGCAAAGAAGGATGGGTACAGGCACGTCGTGCCGTTGCAGGCGACATAGTCCTGCCTGTGGATTCACCACGCGACCTACTGATGGCGTACCACTACCTCCTCATCGAGGAGCACAAGAAGCAAGTCAAGATGCAGGAGACGCTCGATAAACGCAAGCAAGCAGCCTCCGAGTCCAGCGCGCGACGAGCTGCGCTCTCCGCCATGGCACCCGACTCTAGCACGAATGGAAATCAGGGAAACAAGCATCGCTCGCGGGTGGAGAACATGGATCCCAAGGAACGCCGTGATGTGACCCGAACTCTCCACACGTCGTTCATGGATATGGATGCCGACGACAACATCATCCCGAAGACACCACAAGCTGCGATCCTGGTAGCCACCGCGTATCTCGCGGCCCACCAACCTCCGGAGGGGGACCCGAAAAGAGCCATGCATAAGTCCGCACTCACTGCACTCGGACTCGTCGGAGCTGCGCTCCACGAAGACGCTCCTGCGGAGCCGAAGAAGAAAGCTCCGGTCAGGCGCGACCGTAGCCCCACCCCTTCATCCGAAGAGGAAGAGGAGCACGACCTTCCTCGAAGGAAGAAGAGATCGCATCGCCATAAACGCGACTACGACGCCAGAGACGTGCTTACACAGCGCAAAATCGACAAAGCGCGAGTCATACGTGCATGCTCGTCCGAGTCCGAGATGGATGAAGATGAAGGAGAACTCTGTGGAGCTCGATGCTTCAACAGATCTGTTCGGCGAACAAAGATGCCACGCAATTTAAAGCTTCCTTCGGATACTCCGAAGTTCAATGGCACGCAAGATCCAAAATCTTGGCTCAGCGATCATCTGTCATCCGTCAAGCTGCACGGCGGTAACAAAGAAACCGCCATGCAATGCCTCCAGCTGCAGTTGACAGGCGCGGCACGGGTCTGGCTCAGTAGCCTATCATCAGGATCCATCCGAAGTTGGGAGGAGCTAGCTTACAGCTTCATCCGAAATTTCAAGGGCACCAGCAAGAGGCCTGCCTCAATCGAAGAGTTGCGAGCCTGCACTCAGAGAACGGGGGAATCTATTCGCTCGTACATATTACGCTGGTCTACCACCAAGAACTCCGCAGCGCATATCTCCGAGGATAGGGCCATCGACGCCTTCAGAGACGGCGTCAAGCGCCAAGATTTCAAGGAAGAACTTGGGCGTGTCAAGCCCAAGACACTCGACCACCTCATGGAAATTGCCAACAGTTGGGAAGATGGCGAAGATTGCATCCAGCGAGCGCAATCAGATGAAGAGGACGACTACGGCCGAAGGCGAGAACGCCGCAGCAAGAGGAGATCACGTGTCTACGAAGACCGCGACGGACCCGACATGGTCACGGCTGGCTACGCCGACCACCGCAACGACAACAGCCGCAACAGCGAAGGTTACCGCGGAGGAAATCTCCGAGACAACGGACGATCATCACAATCGTGGCAACACCGCGATCGCGACAACGGACCCTCAGCATTCGAAAAACTTTCGGGTCCATGCACCATCCACTTCTACATCGACAAGCAAGATGGCAAAAAGAAAGCCAGTCACATGCTCAAGGACTGCCGCGAGTTCCAGAAACTCAGCGAAAGCATGGCGCAGATGAGGCAACAAGCCCCAATCCCTGCGTTCGGAAACGCACCCGCGCAAGGAGAAATAGCACACGGAGCTCCTCCTCCGCCACCTATTGGAGGCCCAAACCAACCAGTCGCACCAGCGCAAAACAACGCCGGGGTCGTATACCCCCCACCAAAGGGAGCACTAAATATGATCCAGAAGGGACGCCCCACAAACAGGGTGCAAAAGAAAATCACCCGACAAATCAACTTGGCCGTGGCAACTCCACCTGCAATCACTGAGTACCTCAGCGGATCGGAGTCCTTCATCACGTTCACTCGTGCGGATCACCCTTGCCAGATCCCTCGCCCAGGTCATGCTGCCCTGGTGCTGGAGGCGCAGATCGGAGGCTTCGAGATGAGTCGCGTCTTCATGGACGGTGGCTGCGGCATCAACCTAATGTTCGCAAGCACCCTGGCAGCTATGCGGATCCCGCAATGCAGCCTGGAACAATCAGACACAACGTTCCACGGCATTGTACCAGGAAAGGGCATATCCCCCTAGGAAAAATAGGGCTCGACGTCATCTTCGGAAAGCCGAACAACTTTCGGCAGGAGCGACTCGAATTCGAAGTGGTGGACTGGCTGTCACAATACCATGCCATCCTGGGGCGTGTAGCATTCGCAAGGTTCCTGGCCGTCCCACACTACGCATACCTACTACTCAAGATGCCAGGACCAAGGGGCGTCATCACAGTCCATGGGAGCTTCACCCGATCAGACCAATGCGAAAGGGATTTCAACAAAATCTCCTAGTCTTTCGGCATGCAAGACGAGCTTGTAAGGCTCCGCGAGGTGACGGACAGTGGGCTACCCCCAGTCACAAGGCAGAACGCACCTGACATGTCGTTCGAATCCACCGTCAACACCAAGAAAGTGCAGGTCCATCCGACGGATGCCTCCAAGACGGCCCTGATCGCCAATGACCTCAGCACCGCATAGGAAGGCGCGCTCGTCGAATTCCTCCATGAGCGCTGGGAAATCTTCGCCTGGTGTCCTGCGGACATGCCAGGAGTTCCCAGGGAATTCACCGAGCATGCACTCAATGTCTTTCCAGACACCAAGCCAGTCAAGCAGTCCATCCGAAGACTGTCGGAGCCACGAGCCGAAGCTATCGGCAAGGAAATCAATAGACTGCTCGCTGCAGACTTCATCAGGGAAATCAAAGAAAGCGAGTGGCTTGCAAACACGGTGATGGTCCCGAAGAAGGACACGGACATCCTGCGGATGTGTGTGGACTTCACATCACTAAATAAGCATTGCCCAAAGGACCACTTCCCTCTTCCACGGATCGACCAGATCATTGATTCGACTGCAGGTTGCGAGAAACTCTCCTTCCTCGACGCCTACTCATGCTATAAGCAGATTCGGCTCAAGGTCGAAGATCAGGAGAAAACGGCGTTTATCACACCGTTCGGAGTATTCTGTTACAACACAATGCCCTTCGGGCTAAAGAACGCGGGTGCCACGTACCAGCGATGCATGCAGGCCTGCCTCAAGGACCAGATTGGTCGCAACGTCCAAGTTTATGTCGACGACATAGTCATAAAAACCAGAGAGGCAAGGACACTTATCGACGATCTCCGCGAGACGTTCGACAACCTCGATCGCTACAGGATCAAGCTCAATCCCGAAAAGTGCGCCTTCGGCGTCCCATCAGGTTAGCTTCTCGGGTACTTCATCTCTCAACGAGGGATCGAGGCGAAGCCGAAGAAAATCAAAGCCATCATGACGATGGAGAAGCCGAAAAACCTCAAGGGCGTCCAGCAGCTCGTAGGACGAGTAGCGGCGCTAAGCAGGTTCATCAGCCGTATGGGCGAGAAGGCCCTACCATTCTACCAGCTGCTGCGTAAAGCAGACAAGTTCGAGTGGACACCAGAAGCCAACGACGCATTCGAAAGCCTCAAGCGGCTCCTCTCCACCTCGCTCGTTTTGGTACCGCCAAAGGAGCGCGAGCCCTTGCTGCTGTACATAGCATCCACACACCAGGTGATCAGCACCGTACTCGTGGTCGAACGACCCGAAGAAGGCAAGACCCACGGGGTCCAGCGCCCAATTTACTACCTCAGCGAGGTACTGACACCAACAAAGCAGAGGTACCCTCACTACCAGAAGCTAGCCTACGGCATGTTCATGACGGCTCGACGGTTGAGCCATTACTTCCAGGAGCACCAGGTGATGGTCGTCAACGAAGCACCCCTGAACAGCATCCTGAATAATCCAGAGGCCACAGGACGGGTGGCCCTGTGGGGCATCGAACTATCACCCTTGGACATCATCTACGAGAAGCGACACACAATCAAATCTCAAGTCCTTCCGGACTTCCTGGTGCACTGGATGGAGCTGCAGCTGCCAGACACCCCAGACATGTCGCAGTCTTGGACAATGCATTTCGACGGCTCCAAGCGCGAAGCTGGAGCAGGGGCAGGGGTCATACTGACCTCCCCGCAAGGTGACAAGATGAAGTATGTCCTTCAGATGAAATTCAGAGCCTCCAACAACGAAGCCGAATACGAAGCCCTCATCCATGGCATGAGGATGGCAAAGATATGCGGCGCAACGCGCCTGGTCATCTACGGTGACTCCAACCTCGTCGTCCAGCAGACGATGAACGAGTGTGACGCACACGCCGAAAACATGATCGCGTACCGCGCGCTCTACAACGCACTTGAAGGAGAATTCGACGGCTGCGAACTTCGGCACGTTGGAAGAGAGAGCAACGAGGAAGCCGATAGACTCGCCAACATCGGCTCCACCTGCGCAAATGTGCCACCAGGTGTGTTCCTCAAACAAATCTGCGTGCCATCCATCAAACGGAAATTCCCCAAGGGATCACCCGAAGAAGCAGAACACTCGGGGGCTACGCTACCTGAAGGACATGAAGGACCCGAGAAACTGGACACAGAGGTCGCTATGGTCAACCTAATGCAGGTCATGGCAGTCGAAGAATCCTCGACACGACCGTACCTCCAGTTTATGATAACCGGAGAATTGCCTGACAGCCCAACAGACGCCCGGCGCATATCTCGCCGGTCAAAAGCCTTCACCGTCATCAACGGCAAGCTGTACAAGCAAAGCATCACGGGTATACTTCAACAGTGCGTCACCATCAATGACGGCAAGGCCATACTCCAAGACATCCACGAAGGCATCTGCGGCCACCACGCAGGCAGCCGCTCCCTTGTCGCTAAAGCTCTACGAGCAGGATTCTACTGGCCGACAGCCATGAGCGACGCAAAGGACATCGTCCAAAGATGCAACGGATGCCAACGGTTCACCGACAAACCGCACGCACCTGGGTCCGAGCTCAGGCCCATACCTATAGCTTGGCCTTTTGCTCAATGGGGCCTCGACATGATCGGCAAATTGCCAAAATCCTCGAAAGGAGGACACGTCTTCCTCCTGGTTGCGGTCGACAAATTCACCAAGTGGATCGAGGCCATGCCGTTCACCAACCAGAAAGGCAAAACTGCCGTCAAGTTCTTCGAGTCCATTGTCTACAGGTTCGGCGTACCACACAACATCATCACCGACAACAGATCGAACTTCATCTCCGAAGAATTCCAGGACTTCTGCAATGGCCTTGGGATCAACATCACATATGCCTCAATGGCGCACCCGCAAACAAATGGGCAAGTGGAAAAGGCCAACGGCCTAATCGGAGCAGGCATCAAGAAGCGCCTAATGAGCTCACTCGAACACAAAGCTGGAAATTGGACGAAGGAGCTACCCTCCGTCCTGTGCAGCTTACGAACTACGCCAAACAGCTCCACCGGCTACACACCGTTCTTCATGGTGCACGGAGCCGAAGCCGTGCTACAAGCCGAAGTACGCCACCAGGCCCCACGGGTCGTCGCCTACAGCGAAGCTGAAACCACGGCTGCACTCGAAGACGCTGTCGATACACTCGATGAAGCACGGGATATAGCAGCAGCTCGATCAGCGGTATACCAGCAGAGTCTCCGCAACTACCACAGCCGCCGGCTGTGCCCAAGGTCCTTCGTCTAAGGAGACCTCGTCTTGCGACTCAAGCAAAAGCGCCCGAATAAATTCGAGTCGCCATGGGAAGGACCCTACGTCATCACCGAAGTCATCCCAGGTGGCGCCTATCGCCTCAAGCACGTGGAGTCTGGAGTCGCATACTCCAACCCATGGAATATCTCGCACATGCGATGGTTCTACCCGTAGCAACCTACCCCCTTCTTTTACTTTCAATAAGGCTTACAGCCAAGGCTACTCAGCCGAACAATGTATCTCCTCCATTACGATATAAATAAAGCTAAGTGTCTCGCCCCAAAACTTCCTTTCACAATTTTCTGCAACTATACTATATGCTACAAACGCACTCGGGGGATCCCCCCACCTCACGATTTCATCGACTGAGGGCCAAACGTGTACACCTGAGTAGCTGACAACGTCAGGCAAACGAAAAGGACACGTATCCAATTAAAAGCACTGCGTGCTCACATACAAACAAACCTTTACAACAAAAGGCACAACACGCCCAGCCGAAATATACAAATTTTACATCTCTCTCTTTCTACAGGTACTACCTATGTTGAAGAATAACCTGGGCACGCTGCTCAAACAAATCTACAATCTGTTCGGCATACTGCCTCACAGCCACGTAATACGGACGCATGTCCCACTCGCTACCATCAGGGCGAAGAGGTGGCCCAGCAGCCACGGCAGCCAAATCCACATCAGGCCGGTGCAGCCTCACAAGAGACAACGCAGCCTTCACTCCAGCGACAAGCTGGTGCCGCACCAACTCCATGACATTGCTTACGTTCCGAAATTTCGACAGAAGACCCGCAAGATTTATTGGCGCGACATCCAAAGGGAAGATGACGTGCAGCACCGAGGAAAGCGATGTCTGTACTTGGCGGAGCACCCGTGAAACTTGATGAACACGATCCTGCACCGTCGCCAGGGTTATGGCGCGATCACGATCCATCCAGAAGAAGCCGCCGGCCTCCATGTCCTGTTGAGTCAAGCAGTTGACCCGAACAGCGACACGCTCTTTTTCTTCCCTCGGAGCAAGATTTGCACCTTCAGCAATCGAACAAAATAAGAGTAAGGCCAACAGGCTCACCCGAAGACCAGAGCTACAGCTCGACCAAAGAACAACTTACATTGCAGCTACTCGGACAGACGGACCAACTCCGCCATCAATTACTCCTCTCTGGCTGCGCCACGATCCGCCTTGGACTTCCAAACGTTGGCATGACCGCGTAGCCCGAGCAATTCCCTCTCCAGACTGCGCACACGATCCCGAAGGAAAGTAAGCTGCGAGGAATCATCCAAGGATGGGCGCAATGGCGTTGCGGATGGGACGTCAACAGGGTCAGCACCCGAAGGAACATAGAGCGGCAGCAAAAGAAAGGAACACGAACATTTAGCCAAGGATGGAGCACAACTCAGAGAAATTCATTGAATATATAAAGCCACTACATGGCACAAGGATGGTGCTCTTCAAGATATTTACAACAAAACAAACTACAAACTAGCCTACATTTACTACGCCTAAAATGCAGGAGCCTAAGTCGCTTCGGAGCCAGACTGCCTAGCTTTGGCCCCACCCTGCTGCCGCAGTGCATACTCAGACAGTAAATCAATGAGCTTGGGCCCATATCGCCTGCAGCGAGCAGGATAGGCAGCAAAGGCTACCTCGGATCCATCCGCAGCCGTCGACATCCGAGAAGTGATCTGGGGCAGATCCAGCTCCGCTCCAGCCGCCATGGCCATCGCCAGCCCGACGGACGCGCCGATGCCCTTTTGCTTGCGCTTGTACGCCGCAGGCGCTTCGGCTGACAGAGCCTCCGCCAGAGCATCCACATCGTCAAGGGCTGCGCCCTTCGGGACAAGCTCCTTGTAGAAGCGACCAAGGACCTCTTTCGCCTTGGCAAGGGAATTGACGACGGTGCTGCAGCGGTCTTCGACCGCCGCAGTGGCATCATCTAGAGCACTCCCGTGCTCCAGAGCACCGCGGTCGAACTCGATGCCTGCGGCATCTGAGACAAAAAGAAGAAAGACATGAACAAAAGATGCATAAAAGAAGACCAGAAGGAAAAGGAAAAAGTACAAAACTAGTACTCACCCGAAATAGCCTTGGCAGCAGCCATGAGCTTCGCCGCCACCTCTTTTTCGCGAACAGCCGCAACCATGGCCAGCTGCTCCTCACGATCTGCAGTTTCCTGCTGCAGACGCTCTTTCGCTTCGGCTGCCTTAGTCGGCTCTAGCTCAAGGCGTTCTTTCGCACCAACGGCGGCTCCAGCCTTCTGCTCCGATTGACCAAGGCTCTTCTTCAGAGCGTCAACCTCACGGAGAGACTTGTTATGCTCCTCTGCATTCAAAACAAACAAGTGTCAAAGAACTAAACCAGGATACATAAGAGAAAAGTCAGATAAATACCTTGAAGCCGCCGAAGGTTCGCTTCCAGCACCAGGCGCTCTTGCACAAGCCGCTTGGCCTCTTGCACAAAAGGCTGCAGAAAAAGATATGTCAGTACGAAAAGGGCTTGGGGGCTACGCCCAATACAAAGGAGTAAAAACAAGATTTGCACACGAAGACACTCGGGGGCTCCCCCCATGAGGCAGGAAAAACTCACATGCTCTGATGACGACCCCGAAGGACCGCCTGCAAAATTCTGAGGCGCAACCAGCTGCACCTCCTGCAACGGAGGATCCGGAGGAGCGTCACCCGAAGTCGCCACCGTTTGAGGTGGAGGAGACGCAATTTTCGACTCCCCCATCATCTCCCGCTCACCATCACTGGAGGAATCATGGGAGGATTGCCTGCATACAAACCAATCAACACAAGTGCAAAAATCACGAAGGAACAAGGACAACAGTATAACAAGAAAACTTACAAGCCCAATGCGCTCAGGTCGAAGATAGGAGAAGCCCTTCGGGCCCTATTCTCCTCTTTCTTCTCTTCCTTCTTCTCCTCCTTCTTTTCTTCCTTCTTCCGCTTTGCTGGAGGGTGTGGCGCGACAGCCCGCACAGGAATGGCAGGAATGGGAGAGGAAGAACCTCCATGAACATCATCATGACGCTCAAGGCCCAGAGGGTTTCTGGGAGTCGGAGGAGTCGAGGCATCCGAAGACTCGCTGGACCTCCGTGATCGCTTGCGTGAATGGTCCTCACTCGACTCGTCGGCATCCTCCGCTGGAGATCGCGCCGACGGTAGCTCAGACACGGAATCGACCATTTCATTATCCGGGGCATTCGGAAACCTTTCGGGCAATGGTGGTACCATGCCCGGCACCTTGAAGCTCTACAAAATCAGAAGGAACTTTGTTAACAAAGGAAACAAATACAGAGCCGAAAAAAAAGGGGGAGCACTACGTGCGCAAATCTACACCTTCAGTACGACCAACGTCGAAGAAAAGGGAGGTGTCAGCGACTTCCCCGGGATTTCTTCTTCGGCCTTGAACTTCAACAGCGCGCGAAGAGCCTTGTCAAGATCCCCCTCGGAGATTTTCTCACTCGAAACCCTCGTCGGATCACGGCGCCCAGAATAAAGAAACATCGGGTGCGCCCTCGCTTGGAGAGGCTGCACCCGACGCTCAAGAAACGTCCGGATGATGTCCACACCATTCACCTCCTTCTCAGGAATCAGTTGGAGATGCTCCACCCGACGGTACAGGGCCTCTATCTCCGCCACCTCACCGTCTAAGATTTAGTTTTTCCAAGACCTTTTCTTCTCAATCATTTGGGAGGGGTCAAATGGAACAAGACCAAAATCTTGCCCGGGAACTACGGAGTCGCGGATATAAAACCATCGCCTCCGCCAGTACTGGACAGATTCGGACATGGAAAAGGAAAAGAAGAGCAGATTGGGACTAAGAGAGATGATGAAACCCCCAATGGGATACACACCATCCGAAACAGATTGCCTCTTCACAGAATAGAGCTTCCGGAAGAGGACAAAGTGCGGCTCAATGCCAAGCCAGCACTCGCAAAAAGTGATAAAACAAGCAATGTGGAGAAGAGAATTGGGAGATAGATGATACAGCTGAACCCCATAGAAGAAGAGCAGTCCACGAAGGAAGTCATGGACTGGATACGAAAACCCATGCAAAACGAAGGCGAGAAACATAACCCGGTACCCAGATGGGGGACGGGGGATTACCTCATTGCCGGGGAGTTTAACGACCTCCCTGTCCTCCGGGATCAAGCCCCGCTCGCGCAGCTTGCGGAGATCGCTCTCCCGCGTCTCTGATCGCCGCCAGCCACCATCGGTGACGCGAGCAGCGGCAGCGCCCTTCTTTCCTCCGGCGGCGCTGGTCCCAACCGCAGATGAAGGCTTCTTTGGTTTCCCCATCACGCTACGGCGGCGCCGGCGGTGAAAGCATACAAAGGACGACGGAAATGTGGAAGGAAATCCCAGCGCGAAGCAAGAATCGCTCGAGCGCAAGGAGGCAGTGAAACACAAGAACTGGTGCGGTGAAAACAAACCACGGTTCCCCTCAATGATTATAACAACGAAGACGACGCATGTCAGCCGTTCATCCAGAAGACCTAACGCCAACGGCAGATCTGGCCGTACACGTGTCAACACCACAACGAGCCATCGTTACCACGCCGTCCACTACGCGCGGAAATCGAGGAGTCGCCGTAATTATCTCCACGCCCCGCGTGACCGGTCAATTCAAAGTCAGCAAGTGGGACCCATGTTCGTTCAGTCAAGTCATCTCTGGCGTAGCAGACGCTTGAGGTCATCGATCGTCAGCACTGATGTCATCAAAAGTTATACTAGCACCAATTACGATTCTTCGGCTCCATAGCTAAAAGCTAAGAGTACTCACTCGAATCTTCGATTCGACTAAATACTCGGGGGCTACTCCTATCAGGAGCGCTGGCCGCGCACCCGGAAGATGAATAACGACAAAATATTTCTTCGAGTCCTACGTCGAGTCTGCGACTCCACTACTGACTCGGGGGCTACTCCCATAGGGAGGATGGATTTAATCATCCGAAATTTTTTGAGTCCTACGGACTTAACAACTAAACAATGCTTGGACTAAAGTCTCTGCTCGAGTCTAGGACTCGAACAGACACTCGGGGCCTACTCCCATAGGGAGCGCTGGTCACGCACCCTATGAAATCTTCGACTGCGATCTTTCGGATCAGCATGCAAAAACTTTTTGGCAACTCTGCCCCAACAAAATGCTGAGTGAGCGACAATCTCCTTGGCCACCCGAAGCACCTCCGTGGTGACAAATGTTCGGATGCTGCGTCTGCGACGCAAAGATAAGACCTGCAGATATCATCTGATGGCCTGGCAACGTACACGACTGCGCTCTGCTAGTATGAATCCATGCCAACAGGCATGATGAAAAATCCCGACGGACGCGTTGGGTACATCAATTAAAAACACTGGAATTCCACTCCTATAAGTCCTCCGCGGACTGAGTCGAATTACGCCAGCATATGTTCCGGGTTTAAGTTAAGAGACTCGAACCTGACGAAGATCATGTTGTTTCGTCCTAAGACAGTTAACTGACCCTGATCCTCCAGGTGAGTCAGGCACATGTATCAACAATCCCTACACACATATATTGTTAACACCTAGTTGCACCCGAAAGATTGAAGAGTCCTCAGCCGAATCTACGATTCGACTGATCACTTGGGGGCTACTGACATGGTTATACCCTATGGGTACATAACTTCAGCATACCTGGTCCAGCCCAAGGAAGGCCCACAGCAGACATACGCTGGCCCATGAAGATTTTCGGGAGGCCAAGGCCCATGACGCCTTCGGATCCTTGGAGAGCAAGACTAGCCTAGATAGGAAATTTAAAGGGGTAAAACCCTAGAACTTGTAACCGACTAGGACTATGTCCGGGACCTGCCTAAGTCTATATAAAGGCCAGGAGGGGACGTCCTAGATCTCTCAACTCATACTTTCGCACGCACCTCCACGCCAGATCGAATATGCGCACCCTGTAACCTTCGGTTCCGCCGTAATCAAGAGCAGACAAGCAGGAGTAGGGTTTTCCCTCCGGTGGCCTGAACCTGGGTAAATCTCGTGTCCCCTGGTTGCTTGTCTGTTAACCGTGCCACGATCTCCAGCATCCCCATCTTCTCCAAAACCCAAGTTCATAACAATGGAAATTGATGAGATTAAACCTCGTCAATAAGCAACTTGTATTCCTCTGGGGGCCAAAAGCTACAATATATAGTACAGGTACAGGGCAAATATGCAGGAAGCCCCCTAACATATGGGGGAAATACAATATGCAGATATATACATCTAACAATATCTACACCCGATAGGATATCCAGATGAAGTAATTTTTTTTACTCTCTCTATCCCAGTATATAAAACTTGCGCGTATACCTTGGTCATCCGCATGAGCTATATAATATGAATTATATAATATTAAAATTATATCATTAGAAAATATACTATTTTAAGTTTCTAATAATATAGTTTTTATCATATATACCTCATACTAAGTTGATTAATTTATCAATCTAGAAATACGTGTAATTCTTATAAACCGAGACGGAGGAGTACCATTCTTTGATTTTGTAGAACTAGATGTGTCTCTGATTTTTTCCGGTAACACATTGCATTGGTTTTTATGTTGGCTAGTTCTTTGAAGCGTCGACAATATTTATTCTATCCTGTCCTTGATCTATAGAAGCTAAAAATATACTGAAATAAATATTTAGATAGTCATACCAACGAGGACCCCTTATTCAAAATATAAAATGTTTTAGCTTTGTGGACAAATGTATCTAGACTTTTTTATGTAGATTTACATAGGTTTGGAGTGAATCTACACACTAAAACAAGTCTAGATATATATTTTTATAAACCTAAATATCTTATATTTTGAAACAGAGAGAGAGTAGTATATATATTATATATAATAAAAAACATTTCTCTGCCCGCACCTACTTTCATTCTGTAAAAACCGGATGTGTTCTGTCTACCAGGTCCAGGTCCCGGATCCCATGTAGCCCCGCGCGGGCGACGGGGACAAACCCTAATCGCCACTGCCAGCCTTCCCTATCACCCTCCCTCCTCCTCCCCTTCGCCGCCGGATGGCGTCGCCAGGCAAAGCCTAGGCGCTGGCGGCGGGGGGCCTCCTTCCCCCGCTCATGGACATGGCGGCGCGGGCCAAGAGGCCATGGCAAGCGGCGTGCTTGGAGAGGGGCTTGCTGGCATGGTGGCTGCTGCATAGAGACCTTGCTTCGGTGGGCTGGCGGCTGTGGTCCCCGACGGCAGTGGTTCCATGGAGGCGGAGCTTCGGTGGACCGCCGATGGTGAGGGTTGGAGATCTGCTAGGGTGCTAGGAGACGTTGTCGGGATGGCAGAGGCGGCGTTGCGTCAGAACAAGGGTGCCGAAGCTCGATCCGCATCTCGGTAAGGCCACTTGTGGCGGCGTCGGCGAGCGGCTGGACAGGTTTCCTCTCAGATCGGCGGATCTGGGGAGGGTGGTCTCTCCGGGCGTGGTCGTTTTTCGACTCTGCCATGGAGCTTCGGGAGTCAGAAGGATGCTGCTGATGTTGTCTTCCCCTCGGCCGGCCGTGGTGGCGAGGGAGGGGAAGAGGATGGTACAACCGCCTTTCCTCGTTAGGGTTGTTTTGGGTCTTTTTTGAGATGCGATTGCCGCGTCTTGCAATTTTCTCCGGCCGGCCATGGTGGCGAGGGGAGGAGGCGGCTAGGTGTGGCGTCGATGGTTGGGACCTACTACTCGGGGACCTTGGATTGGAGGAACTGCTTGGTCTCCACCATCTCCTGCATGCACGATGGTCTCGAAAAGATTATTAGCTCTCACCCCTCGGGGTGGCCACTCCTGCGGTGTTCAAAGCCCAATGCGGCGAAGGTGGCGGCGGTGACTCGATGGTGTCTGAAGATGGGCGGCTTCTGGATACAGTCCCTGTATCTGGGTGGTGATGAGAAGGACGAAGGGCTTGATTGCGATTTGAAAGTACGTTGCCGAGTCTTCTGGGTCCATATTGTATTTTCGCCATGATTGAATGCCATTAGTTGTTAGATCAGAAAAAAAAGGTCCAGGCCAATCTCCTATACAAAAAAGGTACTACATGCCATCTAATGCAAGCACGCGTGGCCGCAATCACAGTCAAAGCACCGCACGCTTCGTTCTTCTCGGCTTGACAGATTCTCTTCTCTTTCCGCAACCGGCAAACAGGCCATGGTCAACGCGCGCCCCGCCCGCTGCGCCTGATTGCGATTTCCGGCCGTTGGGATGGATTAATGAAGAGATACAACGATTTTTCTGGATTCTCTCCTCAATTACAACGATTAGTGAAATCCCCTCTTTTTTATACTTAGTCAGATTCGTTTGTGAACATCAACCTCTCAGGCTCTCACTTCTCGCGTTTTACAATTACAGTTCTCAGATCCTTATTTCCTGAGCTCTTATTTGTCTTGGTTAATTGCCGATTGGCCTTTGGAGATTGAGAAAAAAGGGAGAGGTTTGAGGAGAAGGTTAGAACTGAAAGAGATTGTGCACTCCAGTTACTCCAATTGTGTTTGTGATTCGCGAAGGCAGTCGCAGACAGCAGTCATTCAGGTGTTTTTGTTCCATGCCAATGCTTTTCTTACCTTTACATTCATCTTAATTTTCATGCGAGGAACATCCCTATACCAATCCCTCTTATTTTGTCATGGATGGATTGGTTCCTGTAAATTACGGAGGTACTGAGTTAGAATTTCCGATAGGGCTGTTTCTGTCTTGTTGTGGTACTTAGATCTGAGTTATGATTGTATGATTTGTGTTATGGCTGATAAACACAATGGAACTTCTTTCTAACTTGATCAAGGTAGCTCTTAGAATGTTGGAATTACATTTGTTTTTCTGCCAGCCACACCTGTTTTGCTTCATTATATAGTGTGGCAGAAAAATAGTTTGAAATGGTCGTGTATCCAATTTGTGATAATATGGTGATAGAAGCATGCAGAAATTCAGAGAGCTATTTCTTCAGGGAACATAAAGTCACAGTTGTTGACTTCTGGTTAACCTAACCAAAGGAGACTGGAATCAGTAGCCCTGTTAATCATGATTTTTATCTCTGAAAAAACTACAAGATGATGGGTGCTGATCTAGATGTACATTTTGATTTTTTTTCTCATTGACCTGAACTGACAACATGCGTACGGCCCTTTGTTCCAACAACAAGATGATAGCAGCATACCAAACAACAATGCAAAGGCTTGATATAATCATGTCGTGTAGTTAGTTGATGATAATGGCAGAAGCCTAATCCAAACGAACCAAAACTTTAGTGTGATCACGGTATCTTCAAACCAACACACATAGTACTTGATCTGATTTATAATGTCATATAATAGTGAACATGGAGTCTGACAAATCTTATTTCATACATTCTCACAAACTTAAATTTATGGCCGTAAACTGATTTGATGTGCCATAAGGCTGATCTACTCTTCAGAGCTCGATATCTTGGAAACATGTCCTTCTGGACTTTTTCTTTTTCAGCGGGAAGTTCGTCGAGCACGAACCACATCTGTTTTTTTTGACATCATCTGTTTTACTTCGAGCTTGGGTGAAGAGCATGTCGCATGGTAGCTGTTTTCTATCAATGTCTATATCTTTCTGCATATGAATGGTGGTTTTTTAAAATGAATCTGAGTAGGAAATTGAAGTGCTTGTAGTAATTTTTTGGAAAGTTTTTTCATGTCCACCACTCTATGAACCTAAGATTGGACATGGCACAAGAACTCCTGCCAAAAAGTAGCTAAACATGATTAGAATTGCATTAGCTGAGTTTGTGAAATAAGATTACGCTATGTTGATGAATGCGTACTGATCTTTCTGCTTTGGCAGTTTATCAATAATAGTTTTGTTCCACATATGCACATCATAGTCCATGTGCACATCATAGTCTGGCCACTTGTGTGTTTTGGAAACTTCTTTGAGAGTTTCTTTTGCCATGTGTAAATATGCAACTATACCTTCAAGCTAAAAATGTTAGTTCAAGTCAGTAATGAATATAATGTGAAAGCTTGAGTAGTCCATAAAATAGGAAAGAATGAATATTTTGACAGTGTTTTGTAGTCCAGCGCTGAGACCCATGGAGGGAATTGAATTGAGAATCTGAATATCTCTGTCTTCTGGATTTATGACTGCTACGTACCAGTGTGATGATCCACGGTTCAATGGTAAGAAAATCTGCAAAAGATATAGATGTAAGAATTTGCACTAAATAATTGGTATTTAAATTTTAGTACGTTGGTAATTTTGGTGAGTACCATGTCATGTATAAGGTTGTTAACTACTTTAGTCACCCAACTCAACTTCTCCATTCATTCCAGCCCCCTCCGTATGTACCCCGTGTGTCCATTAATCTTTAGAGTGGTAAACATGGATGGCCGCATCTAGTATCTAGCATTGCATGTAACAAAGTATATGGCTTAGAATATATACTTAATTAAAATGTATAAAGCTAAGAGTTAAGCATTACCAAGCAATCTAGATATATGTCCAGACCATCCGGTAGATCAGCTGTTAGGAATTCTAAATCCTTTTACTTTAGAGTGATATCCTCTACCGGATCAAGTTGCTTTAAACTCTTTTGATGTTTACCCATGCAATACTTTTGTCTCGATTTCTACATTTCATATGTGCATAAACAAGTATAAGATATACAAAGTGCAGTTTTGTAAAAGAAGATATTTCAACATTCGCTAGAAATTACCATTTGTGTCCTTCTCCTTTTGACGTTGCTGCTTGTTGTGTTCATAGTACACATATGATACTCCCTTCTTTATCATAGGCCGATTTTGGTTCTTCTTTATCATAGGCCGATTTCAGTTTCCTGCTAGACGGTCCCTGCAGTCGCTTTAAAATTGTGTCGTTTCCATCATCAGTAGAGTTCATTTCATCCATCATCAGTAGAGTCCATTCCATCCATCGTATGTAGCCGGGTGCATGTTAACATTGCCATGTGTTGCATTAGGGCCGTCGTGCCATGTGCACTTGTCTCCCGTACAATACGATTTCTGCAACACCAAAAAATCATATTGTAATTTGTATGTAACTTAGGAGTAGGCTAAATTTAATTAGGACACAGTAAATTAACTTAACTTCTTCATCCGGAATCTCTCCCAAAATAAAACCCTTATCTTCTAAAGTTTGCAAATACGTAGTTATTTTTTAATATATTTGTTTCATTTGCTCTTTTATGTCGGTCTAACCATCTCTTGAAGGCTTGAAATGCCTGTTTTCATCGGTATACCTTTTTGGTTAAACTGTTAAAAATAATTTCTAATTGTAGTAGAATTCGATTGTTTATGCATTTATCATGCATAGAATGATCAAGATACTAGTAGTCGAAACACTTATCTTATTCAGCAAAGTTTTAAAAAGGTTGTCATAGCTTGTTCTTCGGGATGTGAGTCTAGCATGGTAGTCTGTGCATTACATATCTACTTCGCTCATCAGGTCGGTTATTAGGCTACTCCAAGTGACAGTATCATAAGCAGTATTATGCATGCCTAGTTGGCAAAAAACTGATGTGGCACCTTAATTAATGAAGAGGGAAGGGGTTGTAGTATCATAGAACGTAATACTAAAATATTTAATGACAAATAGATCTTCTACACTAGTTTGCATTGAGATTCTATAAATAATTAAATATAAGTCAATTATGATACCACTAGATGATACTAACTCCGTTTCAAGGCTTAAGACGCACACGCTTTCCAAAACAAAGTTTGGCCGAAAGAATTGAACAACAAAATCTTGATTATATTGTACATAATTAGTACTGTTGGATTCGTATTGAAAAATACTTTCCAGTGGTACTAGTTTTATACCAAAACTCTTTACGTATTTAGAGTAATTTTTGGTCAAAGAAAAAACACGCAAAATAAGGACGCCTTAAGCCTTGAAACAGAGGGAGTACTATGCATTAGGGAGGTAGTATCGTACACTAGTATCATGCTATGATACTAAGTATATGATACTACCACTATGACCAGCCTTATAATCTAGTTAGAGAGACAAAAGTAATTTTAGTTCGTGTTAATAAAGGAAGTCCGTAAATAACATTGTATAAAGATTTCCGTCTCCAAATTTGACCTTCTCTCTCTTCCACCTTCTCATCCCAAAACTGAATGAAAGACTTTTCACAGCGAGAATAATCTATGTGTATACCGGTTTTAGTTTCGGCCATGTAGAACTTCTCCCACTACACACCTGTGAGAAGCAGCATACCAAAATAATAGGGTAACTGTATACTGATTAGCCTACATATGGAAGGAGCTGTGGAGACGCTTACTGCTGCAGTGGACCTTGACGGTTTCGAGGAGGCAAGGTACGTTGAGCCTGCCGTGGCCGATGAATCGGGGGAACCTGCCGTGGCCGGTCACTCGGCCCCCCGGATGGTGGACCGCGGACTCAACCTCCATCCAAGCCATCTGCATGGCCGCTCCGGCGTCGTCCAGCCTTCTCCTCCTCCCATGCCGTTGGCTCCATCGCCACACGCGCTAGCCGCGCCAGCCTTTCCCCGCTTCTGGATGTCTGTGCCGCGCCTTCCCATGCATGGATCGGAGTTCAACACGTCAGGACGAACTCCTCGGGAGGAGCCAACTACGGATATGGCAAAAGCAGCCACGGCGTGGCCGGAAGACGAAGGCATGGCACCAGCGTCGCCACCCTCAAGGCCCAAGCCGCAGCGCTAGCGCAGAAATACGGCGTCCCGCCTATTCTGCCCTGACGAGTGAAGGCACAACACTAAGATACCCGCCGAGTAGCTGAGGTCAATCTCACGGAGTCGACCGCCATCGCCATTGCAGACCATGTCAAATATGGAGTTTTGGGGCACCACAACCTACGGTTGGGAATTGAATGGCGTTGAGAGCACTGCGGAGCATTGAGAGGTGATGAGCTAGGACAGAAGGAGTGGAGCAGTGGTGAGTAGAGTCGGAACGCGGGGCTAAAATACCAAGTGGCATATGAGTTCTAGAAAGGGACAAAAGGAACATCTGGTCAGAGCGGTGCTACGTGTGACCTCCAAAATAGGAGCATGTCACGCGTGTCGAGCCCAACCAAAACATTGCCATGCAGATGGCACATTGAAGGACAACAACCCACTAGTCATGCATATGTACAAAAACCAATACTCGAGAGTACCATGCGTCAGGGCAAAACAACAACCAGCAAACAAGGCCATCTGAACCATCAACCACAGACCCCCACCATGTGCCACCACTGTCCTAGGATTCTCCCATCCCAACTACGATCACACCATGCACCACAGCCAAACAAGTCGCAACAAAAAGTCATGATACATGAAAACAAAATCAAATCCAAATCCATGCGCCCGACAATTTGTAAGGGAGAATGATTGCCTGTTGAAGACAGACATGCAACATATAATATGGTCATAGCTAAGAGCACCTGAATATGTACACATGAAGCAACGAAGAAGACCGTACGCACAAACCCATGGTACCATGGCTCAGCCAAGGCACATACAAAAAAGCTACATGAACCAAAACAAGAGACCCCCAAACCAATTCAGAGCGGCAAAACAACACGTGTCGACACCTCCTAAAGCACCTGGGCTCCCCAAAATTCTGAGAAAAAAGAGATGCTTCCTGGTTTAGGATATGTATATATTGTTGAGTTTACACAAAGGTGGATGGCGGGCCAGCTCACGTCATTGGAAAGCGGCCGGAGGAAGGAAGTTTGGGTGTGTGTGCGTGCTTGGCGGCGGCCGGACAGAACAGCGGTGTCGCGTGAGAGGATGAGGGGAACCACATACGCGGACGGAGGACGGTGTCTCGTCAGAGGAGAGCGGCCGGAAGAAGGCGGCCTGGGTGTGTGCACGCGCTTGGTGCCTGCCGGAAAGAACGAGGAAAGGGGAAGAAGAGCGAGAGAGGATGGGAGAGCAGCTATTGGCGATACGCGATGGGGATCAAGAAGTAACTAGGACTGAAGTTGCCTGCCATAGGTGGGGTTAGGCTGGGCATTGTAGGTCCACGGGGTATTTATTTGGTCCACACCTTTTTCTCCCCGGGATCCTTCTAATATTCCGATTTATTTTTGCGATGATTAGAGAGTTTGATAGGTGCGGAGGGAGTCTTTATATTTTCTTATGTTGTTGTTCAATAGATATGGAGAAAAAAATACTTTCTCCTATCCATATGCGGTGACCCAGCATACCACTACATGATGTAGTACACTATAGTCGTTGACATAACACCAATGAAACACCATTCACTAGTATTACATCCCTCAGAGTAGTATAACAGAAACACAACAGGTCCAAGACATGACTATAGGTTACAACTCAACTCTTTACACAATATCCAGAGAACACTCTAGGTTAAAGAGAGAAAGAAACTTCTTATAAAGAAGAATTATAAATAATCAACTCAAATTTATTATACTAATAGACTAGTGTCTAAACTATTGAGGCTTGCATTGCTACTATTGCAACACTCTATAGAAGTAGGTTCTTTAGTTAGAGATTCTATTCTTATCTAATCCGCAACTTTGTCTCCACTTGACTTGATATATATGTTGACTTTCTTGACTTCATTGGAGAACTTTAGATTCTGGTGATGATTCCTGGAGCATAACTTGATGTAGACATCGTCTATAATGGCTTCAGAACCTAGCAAGGGTTAAGAAGATACTTTGAGTTCGAGCGTAATCAACAAGTTCACTAGAAAAGGAGTGTTTGATACACTATAGCTACAGCCACAGACCATAGGTCGTAGTAAACATTTCTTCAAAGGTTGCTTTTATTCTGAAAAGCTATGTCCGTCAGTCTTCACGGGTTTACCAGAACTTTCATGGAGTTCCTTTCCCGCCGTGTTCGCAGCTCCTTCCCGGAACAGGGAGTAACAAGTTACAGTTCTTACACTCTGCAGAGGTGCGTTACTTTACCCATTAGAGATCTTAGCTTTGTTGAACATCCGAATTGCAGGTTCGTTCACACTTCCTTGGTGTGAGGCCCAGACTAAGATCCAAGCCAATCACTACCTTCTCCGCGACCTCGCATGTCTCCTTGGTGTACGCCAGCCCACCTATTGAATTACGGCAATTGGCAGTACAGACTGTTCAGATGCCGGAACTATTGTGGGACGTTGAGGGCTCCCACCAATATGCTGCATATCCTCTTTGAATTACCATATAATATGCACGCTACGAGTGATAACATCCACGACCCGCACATCCAGATCCATGCGAGAGGGAAAAGATACAGCTGACTTCTCCGTCCCATTCCAAATCTCATGGTCAACGCATAATATACGGCGCAAGAATCACTAGCGACATTGGTTGTTAAGTCCTAGATAATATGTTCCTTTACCACCGGAACTCTTATAGTTGGTTATTACCTCATGGATAATAACCTATAATCACATTATTATGAAAATAGTGTTTTCTGACCTTTTTCAAATGCATGTGATGACAACACTGGATTTGTAAAATACTTTACAGAAAATAATCAAAGGAAATGAGCAAGTGTGAACTTGCCTTTTGTGATTGCAAGATTATGCACTCACGGTCTTCAAGACAATATAAGATCCAATAGCTGAAATCTGCATCATTGGTCCGGTAAGGACTAATGTTTAAAGAAGCAAGATGCTTTTATGTATAAGTAATGTAATGCAAGTTGATAAACGCGAATCCCGAGGATAACGTTGTTCTAGGGTTTGGATACTCGAAAGGTTTTTCTTGGAATGTGTTGCCCTTTTAGATTAAGTTTCATACATGTGCTTCTTGTTAAGGCTTGTGAGTGTGTGTGAAACAACATGTATTTGTACAACAATAAAATGCACACATATGGGATGCTATTCAAGGTTGCTTACATCTTAATTGTTTATCTTCAAGTTTTACTTTACAAGTAATGTCACTTATAAAGAATTTAAGTGTTATTGATCCTAAGTATATAAGTAGAATATAAAGCAAGGTGTTTAACTATTAATTGTCATATGTTGTTTGATGTTATAAACGAATAACTTTTGAAGAAAATCTTACTCAACTAAGAAGAAGCATTTAAGCTTTTAAGTTAACCTTATGAGGTGTTCTTTCTAGTTATAGTCTTTAAGTAAGAAAGAATTGCCTTTATTGGGATAATGATATTAGTAGTATTTGAGACTTATCTATCTTGGTTTTTAACCTGGTTGGTTTGGTATTAACATACTTTTATAAGTTAATTATAACAGACCAAAGTTAACTATAAAGCATATAATAAAGTCTTTAGCATTAAGTAAAGTATTATAGACTAAAGTTAACTTTAAAGACATGGATGGACTTAGGGTGTATTACTTATGTTAATTGTATCTTGTTCTCTTTATATTGTTTCTTTAAAGTTACTCAATAATTGCATTCCTTTCATTTGAGTAGTGGTTTATTAATTTTTATAGTGGAATAGAATCATTTATCGGTTTATAAAGGTGTGGTTATGATTTATAATTAAGGAAGTAACATCACTTAACTATTCATGGACTCACTAAATTGTTTTAATTTTTTTACAAACTTGTGGTTGAAGTAAGTTAAGGGTTTTTATTTGATCCCATTTATTCTGGAAGATTTTATACTTGGTAAAGATCTTTTTAAATAATCTACATAAATGGTTGAATGATAATTCAATAGAATTGTATTTAAAATGTGTTGAACCATTTTGACTTTATATTATAAATATTTAAGACTAGTATTAATTATTATATTTAAATTGGTAATTTTAGGAATATTAAAAAAATTTATGTACCTTTATATCAATTATCTATTAAGGAAATAAGTTTATATTTAAGTTATAAAAGTGTTTAACTTTTTAT
This sequence comes from Avena atlantica, assembly GCA_910589765.1. NCBI lineage: Eukaryota > Viridiplantae > Streptophyta > Magnoliopsida > Poales > Poaceae > Avena > Avena atlantica. Next base: position 432,566,218 of record OU342739.1, read on the forward strand.
TTAACTCAAAAGTGGAATATCACATTTTTAACATGTAGGTATTATTTTCGTGATCACTTTGGTATATTACATTTATTTTTGTGATTTATAAATAATAAGATATGATTTTAATAAGGTTTATTACTTTATAAACACTTAATAAACAATAAATATTTAATTAAGTGTAGTAAGAATGTATGATTATAGTTTTAAAGTATTGTTTTTATTTTTCTAAGATTTTTGTTATTTTATTTATATTTTTTAGTATTTATCAATATTAAAATATGAATTATCAAAGTTTTATTACTTATAAAACTTTTATTAAATAATATTTATTTAAATAATCATCATAATAATATTTTAAAATAGTTTTAAGTTGTAGATTTTATTTTTCTAAACATTTTCATATATTATATGTATTTTTCTGATTTATAAAACAAAAGATATCAAATTTACAAGATTTAATCATTTTATTTCATTTCTGAAATATTGATATTTGAATTCATATTTTTTTAATTATTTCCTAAACATACACTAATCCTTTTTATACCCAGACGGGATCTACCCCAGTCACAGACAGGTGGGGCTTAGGGCCACGTCATATGCCACATCAGCAAAGACTAGTCAAAAGGCTGACCAGGTCAAGGGTGACCTCACCCTGACGTCAGCGTGACATCAGCAATCGCAAAACTCACAGGTGATGCTCGAATCCGGCGACAGGACGCACGCGCGCTTGCGGGGTTAGGAGATTCGGACGCCGGAGACTAAGGCGATTCGATTGGTGGCCGCGCCGCTCGTATTTGGTCACTGGAGCACTAGCTCCGACGAGCATTTGCGGCGACGGACAGAGGTGAACAACGCAGGCACGATGGAGGAAGAGAGAAAGAAAAAGGGGAGGTCCCTAAGGACCAGGAGCTCACCATGAAGCGGACAGATGGGTCGCCGAGGAGCTAGGTGGCCGGAATCGATGGCGAGCTCGACGGCCGGAGGCGAGGAACGGAGGTCCGATTGCGACAGTGGAGACCTCGCCCGCTTGCACGCTTTGGGGCAATCAACGGAGACGAACGAGGCGAAGCTCCCAGACATCTCGGCGAGGTTCAGGACGGCCGGCAATGTCGGGAACGCCGGAGCACCTGGAGCTCGGTTTCGGTGTTGAACGGGGAAACGAGGGAGGAAGAGGATAAGGCGAAGCTAGTGTTGTCAAGCGGTGGCACAACGCACTTAAGGGCACTAGGGGGCGGCGACGTGCATCTCCATGCCGGCGAGCGTCGCGGTGCCACCAGCGAGCTGCTTTCGGCGCGACCGGAGGTGGACGACGAGGATAGATTGGACGAAAAGCTAAATTGGGCCTGGGCCTTGGTGGGATGCAGCGAATTAAGCGGCTCGTAGCTGCTGCTGCATGCGAGCGACGGTTAGTTCCGTGAGAATGTGGGCCGTGGGCCAGATTTGATGTTTCCTCTATTTTTTCCTGGTTCTATTCCTTTTCCATTTTCTGTTTTGTTTTTAGCTTTGAATTTAAGCAATGACTTTGACTTATCTTTATGGAATTTTATTTTCTGAACATTTGCAGCAACAATGAAGTTATTAAGAATCAATTTGTGAACTTTTATTATATATTGTTTAGGGTTTCTTTATTTTCTTTATATAGATACCTTTCCTATTATTATTTGTGAGGGCCTTTAATATGAATTTAATTGGGCATAAATTCATAAACTTATTATAGAATGTATTACTACTAACTAATGAGATTTTATTCTCATTAATATCTAATATTAAGGCAACTTTTATATTTAGTGATATTTCATAATTATTTAATATATAAAGTTCTAAGTACTAATAGGGTTTGAAATTATTCTTATGAATTTAAGAAATAGCAATAGATATATTTTATTATAACTAACTTAAAAGTTAAAGGTTTGAGGTTATAAATGTCTACCATGAATTATTGGAGTTTAAATATTTTTATATCCTTTTATAATTGTGAATAAGGTGGATGGTTAAAACATATTATTTTTATGTTTATGATCATGAATGAAATCATAATTTAAAGTAAAAAAGTGGGATTGTTTTCTAAGCTAACTTATGAGAAAGAATTGATAAAGATACTCCTAAGCACATATGGTTATGATAATTGGAATTGAGAAAAGATGTGCTTAATTGATTTGTTATAGGAAAATATTCCTATATAGCATTGTGGAGTCAAGATGATAGATCAACCATAGAAAGTGTATATTAGGTTTGGTTTTAGATTTAGGGTTTAGTGTTTAACAAGAATTTCTATATTCCATAATTCACAATCCTGGACTTCTAACTAAAGAATTCCTTTCCTAGATGTACTACTTCTTCCAATCCATCATCATGTGTTAACATGATGAGCTTTACCTCACAAGAATATTCTTATCCAGCTTTTATTCATCTAACACCTCTTGTAATTCCAATGAGCTTTACACTAAAGCTTTCATAATCTTCTCATACCTATACTTGGGTATATCAACTACTCTGCTGTTGATAATCCCCAATCCAACAAGTGGTTACTTCTAACTCCAATCATACTCTTCCTTAATCATCCATCACTACTACTACTTTAGTAGATGTATATATCAAATTCTACTCTCCTTAAGTGTTTAGTATTTCCCAAGAGAAAACTACTACTTCTATAACCCAATGTTACTCTAGCATCATCTTATTCATACTATCTTGTCTCTTCTTAACTCCAGTATCTAATATTCCAACCTCACATTATATTAATCTGACTTGTAATGACTAATCTAGGATAATAAATCTATACTATGGTTCAATCATGTTTTATCCACCAATGTCACTTATACATGGTATAAGCATTCGATATTGGGGAATAAGGCATGATCATTATAATCCTTTGATCATTTGTGGTTTAGGTTTCTAGTTGCTAAACAAGGCTTCCATCCATACAACATTACAGTTGTATTGAAATTATCTTCTTAGTATCTCTATTGGATTAAGAGATATAATTCATTGACTATACCTACCTGATCCAATAGAATTACTCCTGGGAACTTGCTTCAGGGTTCATCCCTGTAATCTTCTTTGTTACCATATTGATTTGATTTTCTTCAATCACTCCCATCCTAAAGATGATGTCTAAAACTAGCTTCACTATTTACCTCTTCTTATTTCTTTCTTTATAAGCCTTAAGTGAATGCTATAATAAGGACAAGAGTAGATAGGTCAAGAATTGATAGGTTAAGAATTGGTGAATCAATAGTTGATTACTCAATATTGAGGAACAACAAATATAAGGATATGATTCAATAGAGATGATAAGGATTGATATGGAAAGAAAGATATATGGTGAATGATCTTGACTTTGGTTTCTTTCCTACTCAATCTCACTAGAGAGTTAAAGTTAGGTATTTCCATGATACTCATGGTATAAGTAGATGAGATTAAGATATAGTTGTTACATTCTTATTATTTGTGTCATATTTATAATTTAGTATTCAGGATTGATTATAATGAATACTATGATATGATCACCTAAGGATCAAATATAAATCATTAAGTAATGTACTAGGGTTTAATTTTATTCCATTTGATCTAACCTTAGATCAAATCATGTTTACCCAAAATAAGGTTTTAGCAAAGGTCAAAATCTGCTTCAATTCCATCAAGTTAATAGAAGCTTCAATCACTTTGACAAATTTTTATTTAAAAGCGCAAAAAATATTCAGATTTTCTATGCATGAATGCAATGCACACATCTATGTTCAGCTTATTTCTAAGCTCTAATGATGGGATGTTATAGACTCTCCCCCTTAAAATAAACTTTGTCCTCGAAGTTCGTATACTCTCACGTTTTAGAATAAGGAATTGTCCTGTATTGGTTACGATATGTCTCAACTCCATGGTAACCACAACTGGAAATAATTATTTTATTCCATATCAAGATCCTTTCCTTGAATTCTGACCGTACTTGGCAATCTCCAACTGGTTGTCTCCAATATTCCAAAGTTCCTTTCACTTTACTCCCTTAGAGATATGTCCTTAATATGAACTTCTTAAATTGGGGCCTCTTCTTTAATTTATTATTCTTATTAGATATCCTACTCCAAATCCTTAACTTGATCATCAATCTTCCTTATTATACTATGTAAGTTCTAGGAAGTCTCACTAAAACAGGTTTTAAATTTTATTAGTAAATAGTGTGGTCAAAAGACTAATCTTTGATTTGTCATTGTATGAGTTATATTGGTAATTCTTCCAAATATTGGTTTTGAACACATTTAGTCCAAACCCATTGGAATTTCTTGTTCCTCTACACATGTCAAATTGGATATGTTTTATTCCCTTTTTAAAGGGACACTTAAGAGTTGTTTCCTCTAGACTTAGTGTATTCAGATTAATCTATTTTATCACCCCTAAGCTTTTGTCTTGGCAAGCTTTAGATAATGTTTCCATTATTACCTTAAGTACTTCTTCAACTTCCATTTATTGGTTGCCTTAGGGTTTGAGTACTACTACCTTGAAATAAACTCCGATCTTTAATCCAGACATACTTCTGAAAGTACTCTTATATTAGTGGCTTCTTTTAACCTCATAAAAATAAGCTTAATGTTATCATAAATTAGTACTTCTTCATTCTTTATTCGGATAGTCAGATAATACTACCTTCATTTCTAAGGTTTACTCTCCCCCTTAAGGTTTACTAATGGTCTTCAAACTGTCTATATAGTATTTATTGTCTTTATAATTAGGATGTAGGTATTTGTCTAGCTTATTTTCTACCTATTTGGGTTCTCATGAAAGATTGTACGGTGTATCCACACATTTGTGGATCTCCGAAGTGAACCTTTCAGCATTATTTGTCTTACTTACTATTTGGACATTTTTGCTTTGATAGGTCAATTTTCGCGAAGAGTCCCGAAAGACAATTGATTTTAATTTTATACTCCTTTGTCTGACTTATCTTAGGCCAAATTTTATGCTCTTTATGCAACTTTTAAGATGATCTGGTTAACTATGTCAACCAACACTGGCTACGGTCAAGATACCAACTGTGGATCATAATACCGACTATGGGTCAAATACCAGTTGCGGATCATTACCAGTTGCGAACCATCCTAGGGTGTATGTATTACCCTATGATTTCCGACATACCTCTGGTATTCTTTCTGAATTGTCAGATCTTGAATACCATTTTGGTTCCAAAGCTACTTATTTGTACCTATTCATGATACTTCCATGAACTTGGTACTACTATTCTATTACTTCTTAGTAATATTACTTCTTATTGCTGACTAATAATGATCTAAGCTTGATCCATCCTCCAAATTGAGTTGGTAATCCTTACACTTGGCTTTACCCTTCAGGTAGGTCTTCATCTTGGTCTTTAGAACTCGTCACTCCCTTACACGAATTCCCATTTCTATCTAGGTCTATGACATCAAGTAGTAGCTGGATGTTGCAACATGCATTTGCACACCAAGTCAAACTTCATGTACAGATCTAGTCAGTGAAGAAGATCCAAGAAAAATCAAGAAATTCAAATGTGGTACATATAACACACAATATTCTAAGCCCGGAATATAGTAGTTGAGTATAATATCTCTAGAATTCAGGCTTAGTTGTGTAGTATATGACACTTCCTCGTATAGGTTTTTATTGTGATACTTAGCACATAGGGTCAAACTATTCTTTGTTTCTTAATTTACCCAAATTGCCCAATTTCAATAGGATAATCTTAAGCAAAGTGGTCTCAATTTGGTTTTGACTAAACTTTAGTCTCACTCTTGGAATGGCTAATATAACCAACCTATCATTATTTAGTCAACTAACCTCACATGATAGCTCCAAAATGACTATTCATATTCTATTTGCTACTTTAAACAAAAAATTATTGGAAATTTCTAGCACCCATGACTTCTATCATAGCTCTACCATGTAGTTTTCATACTTTACTTGAAGATAATTTACTAAGTTTTTGTCATATTTATACTTATATCATGGTTTCAGAACTAATCTCACCATGATCTTATTGTGTTTTACCTGTACATCATGATTTAAGAGATAATCTAACTATGATGACTTTGTTTCACATGACTCAATCATTCAGTCTTAACATAATCTCACTTCATCACGTAGAATTCTCAAATGAATTCCACATGATTACTACTCATTACATCAACATTTATCCTAATGATATTCATCATGTTGCCTTCGGTTATCAACTGATACTAAGATTTTACTGTTCTTACTTAAATTTTAGGATTAGGCTACACCATTAAGACTACTTCAATTCATGTCTTACACTTTTCGACAGTATCTTGGGGGTTTATGTCTCCCTCGGAGGACACTAAGAGCACTATACTTCATATGACACATGAAATTCGAAAAGAAATATGTACATACAAACGGGGTCTCTCTCGCATGTTGCATCAACCATTGCATATGTGACGATGTCTATGTCGCATACTTGCTGCCAATGGCGGTGACAGCTCCATTGATGTCCATGACCACCTTGCAGTGCTAACTGAAGCTAAATTCAGAAAACACTAATGCTAACTGAACCTAAATTTAGAAATCAATAATGCTCACGCTTTAAGTTCATAGTTGGCCACTCAAGCATGATGATGTAGACGAAAAGGTAATGCACTGATAATGGTTTGGTGTGCTAGAGGGTTTGCTATGACAACCCATAATATTTGTCACGGGGTCGAGCAAGCAAATAATCAAGCGAGCAAGAAAAAATCAAAGTGTGTGCAAGAGGAGCCTACTCATACAGTTTGGAGGCCGCCGGTGAGAAAACTGTGAAGATTCTACCATCGGTGTCCTCGCTCATCCCGCTATCTAGTCGCCGCTGCTTCACCCGTTTGTTTGCTCATGCTTCATCCGAGCATCGAGAGAGAGAGAGAGAGAGAGAGAGAGAGGGAGGGAGGGAGAGAGAGAGGGAGAGGGAGAGAGAGAGAGAGTTGGATAAGTATGCATCCGGGAAACGGGATCGTTCCAAAAAACGGGAGCGCTCCGGAATTTCGGGATCGAAAGGGAGGTCCATAGTTTACCTTGTTGAAGACCAGCGACACCGACTAGATGAAGTTGTTGCCGTCGCTTCCGCTCGCAGCTCGCCAACGCTGGCCATGTCCCACAGGCATCCCTCTCGATTTGTACCTGTTCGCTAGAGACCGTGGAGGAATGTAGCGATGTAGAAGAAGGGGATGAATAGGAGGCTCAATGTAATTCAAATAAAAGTACAAAAGCATAGCAGCTAACAGATCGAATGGTAGAACAAAATGTAAAACAGAAGAAGAACAATACCTTGCAGACAGCAGCCGCGCATTAATCGGCAAGAGTCTGCCGACGCACCATGCCGAGATAGCCCCGCCAAACCAAGGTCCCGCCTAGTAGACAAAATAAACACCAAACATCACATCGCCACAAAGAAATCCAACCGTGCCAGAAATTGTCCACAAGAATCCGCCCTGATCAGAGAAGAGAAGAAGACCAGATGAAATACTCCTAACCAGTACCACACGATGTCAGAAAGACAGTCCAACAATTCTACACGAGGCTGACAGGTACTGCCCACAAAACAGGGCCCACACGTCAGTTGGAAAAAAGAGAACCACCGCCCACCCACACCACCTGATGGGTAGGGGGGCGCCCTACCGTTCCTAAGATGTACGAGGTGGAGATTTCAAGCAGGGCAAGACGACAACTTTGCCGGAAGCACCCGGTGATCATCCATCTGCAGGAGGTTCTGGATCTGGTACATGGCATTCAGGACCCCGACGAGGCGGCCAGAAAGCGTCCTCGTCACCTGCAGTGTTGGCTTGGAAGGATCGATGGCACAGGACCACCACCTTTCTGCGACGGAGCGCACGGTTTCGGTGGGGCGACCGGGCATGTACAAGCTGGTGGTTCTGAATTCCCTTGAGTAAAGAGAGAGGTTTAGTGAATATGAAAGATTGCTGACTTGAGAGTCAAGCACGTAATACACCTTATGTAATAGTTTGAACTGATATAGTATGTGTGGCCTGAATTTGTAATGTGTGGCTACTAAATTCGTAGTATATGTGGTTAATAATTTATAGTTTGTGTGGCTACTAGTATGTGTGGCTAATGATTTGTATTTTGCATGCCTAATGAATTTTTAGTATCTGTGGCTAATGAATTGTGTGAATAACCAAAGTTAGACTCTTGAAAAGAGGGTGGGCTAGCAATGATCAATGTCACCATTGTCGAGAAAATGCTGCTGGTGAGCGATCCGAAAGGCACGAAATGCTGCTGGTTTGTATGCGTCGAACAATTTTTACCTAGATTTATTCGACATGGTGCATGATTCTGTATGAAACTTGCATAAACCACCCAAGATCAGTTTATAAAATGTTGTCTGAATCTTTTCTTACTCGGATAAGTATGACAGTAAATTGAATTCAACTGCCGGTAGTAATTTAATAAATAGATACATCTTGATAGTATTTGGTTACTTATGAATTAATTCCATACTACAGTATGAGATTGTTGAGGATATCCTATACGGGTATCCTCATAGCATGTCTCTTATCCGACTAACCCGGGTGGCCCATAGTCGGTAGCATGGCCTGTGGCCTGCTGGGCGGCCCAGTTAGGTGGATCCAGAAGGAAGACCCATGCCGGATAAAGGAAGGCTACGTTGGAATCACCAGCGTACCCGAAGCCTTGGAGTACAAGATACACAAGACTAGTGATAGACGGTGTAGGACTCTGTAACCTGTCCGGCTAGGACTTTTCCCTGTAACCCTAGGACCTGGCGACTATATAAGTCGGGCCTATGGGAGCCTTTAGGGCATCGATTCAGACAATCTCATACAACCTCGCACAGCGAACCTATCTCTGTAACTCGGCGTATCTGCCCTTATAGTGATTTATAGTAGGAGTAGGATTCCGCCACCGTCGTGGGATCTGAACCTAGGTAAACTGTGTTACCTCGTACCCGTCAACCGTCCGCCTTACCCCACGTCTCTAAACATGCACTGTGAGGACCCCTCCATGGCGTACTCGTCGGCAATACCACGATAGTTGGCGCCCACCGTGGGGCAAGAGGCGCTTCAGGCTCTTCAGCGGGCGAGGACCAAGATCTTCGCGGGAATCGGCGAAACCATAGCCATCAGCCGTGTTCTCTTCTCCGGCAACGTTCTGATCGTCCCCCCTGACAAATTCTGGATCCCGGCGAAGACGAACCCTACGCGGCGTTCGATCGTTCCTATCGGAGACATCCACCTCTTCATCGGTGAAACCGACTCGGGAACTAGTTCCCTGGAAGTCGGAGGAGCATCAAGACCCGCACGGACCGCCTACGGGCAGGATACGTTCGCGAAAGGATCGATGTCGGATCTCTCTTCGGAGTTTGCCGGCAAAGATCGGAAAGCATCAAGACCCGCATGGACCACCTATGGGCAGGATACGTTCGCGGAAGGATCGATGTCGGATCTCTCCTCGGAGCTTGCCGGCAAAGATCGGAAAAATTCAAGACCCACCCAAACCGCCCCCGTGCAGGATATAAAGGTGTAAGATCACTGCAAATCCGCCGGCTTTATCCGCGTGTCTGGACAGCAGAGATCCAAGTTTGTCGGCGTGGTTACCATCTTCGATCTGGCGCGCTGCGTTCAGAGAGAGGGCGAAAACCCCCGCGATTACCTGGCCAGGTGGCTCCGTATACGAGCCGATCTGGCCCACTACCCCAATGATGATGCTATCTATCACTTTGTGGAAGGATTGGATCATGGCACGCTTCTTCGACATTCTCTAAGACGGCAACAAGCGTTAGGACGCCTTACCTTCGAAGGCATGGTGAACACCGTCAAAAACTACGCAGAGGCCGAAGCGGCAGCTCAGACAGCGCTTGCGCTCATTGACGGAGCCCCTCCGATTCAGCCACCACCACCACCGCCTCCGGCCGCCATCGTCGCAGCACCACCACCACCTCCAGTCATCGTCGAGGCTGCTGCACCTCCACCGCCCGTCATCGAGGAAGTCCTGGCACCCTCCGACTCTGTCATTTACGCCCTTTATGCCGATTTCAGTGCAGATTCAGAGGAAATAGACTTTAGTACAGAAGAGCTAGACTCCGCTATGCAGGAGATGGAGGAGGAATACTTGCGCGGCGAGCAAGCTAATAACACCATCATGTCTCGAGGGGTGTTCATCACCATTGGGACAGCGATGGATGAAGATCAACCCGGGCAAGCTCCGCCTACGGTGCTGGAAAAGGGGAAGGGGCCACTAATTGCTGCTGACGATGATCGCGCAAAGGTCATGCCTCCTCCGCCTAACCCAGTGTAGCAGACGTAGGAACCCGGCACCGGTCCGAGCAATAACAACACCGCAAACTTGCTGCCTCCAGCATCCACGTCGGCAGCAGCCCATGTTAATCCAGCTGATAGAGTGATGTACATCAATCTCCTCGTTGAGCCACTAACCGTTGATCATGACTCAGCTTGACGAGAAGCGCCAGCAGCTGCTGGAGGAGGCGCAAGCCATCGCGGAGCAAGGCGCTAAACTAGATCGAGATCTGGTCAATGAGCAGAAGTCCATAGAGAAAGCTAGAGCAATGGAGGCCGAGTATAAGACTCTACTGCAGCAGCAGAAGGATAAGAAGGCTCCGGCTCGCGTCATCAACGATTTTGGTGTACGGCGCAACCTAGGATGGGCTCCCTCGAAGCCGGCACAGGCCAAGCCATACATTGATAGTGAAGCCAAGCAGGTGATGCCCACCCCACTCCTTAACCTCGTCGTTGCCAAGACCCTTATGGAGCAGGATAGATCGCCTGAGGCTTTAGAACAGGTCTATGACCTAGTGGCCAAGGCGGTAAAGCAGCAGGAAAAGGCCACCTCCCAGAGGCTTGAGTCTGACCCAGCGCTCTGCCGATCTAGCCAGTACAAACCGCCAAGGGACAGATCTCCTCAGGATGTCGGATCACAGACGGGTTCATCAGAACGAAGACGGAGGGATGCACGCAACAGGAAGGATGCTATCCAAATATCCTCCGACCACAGAGAAAAAGCCCGACCTCGCCGCCCATCGCCACCGCCCCGACCCCCCCGACGTCAGGAAGATTACAAGGCTCACCATCGTACGGATATGCCCCCTCCAAAGCAGTGTGGCATCGTCATCCGCGACAACGCGGCGCAAACCCGTCATGACGACCACCAAGGACACAAGAGCAGGTCACACCACGACCCTCCACATCCGACAAGCAACCATGACAGGCGTGAGGCGTCGCAGGAGGGTAACAGCAAGAAGGCTAACCCACCGCCACCTACGCCTCCGTCACCGCCAAGCAGTCACCATGGCGGAAGAGGCCCGCGCCGTTCACGCAGCGCATCCCCTGTTGACAACAAGAAGAAGAACCCGGAGCCGTACGATGCACGTTCACGGATCGATAAGATCCACGAGACCTTGGAAGGACCATACCTGGGACCATGTTGTTTTGGACCTGCAATACGGTCCACAACTTACTCGAAAGGTTTCCGGATTGAAAAAACCATCAAGCCCTATGACAGCACCGCCAAGCCCGCCACATGGTTGCAGGACTACAGCAACGCGGTGGAGATTGCCGGAGGCAACCCCAACATCGCCGTTAAGTACCTCCCGTTAATGTTGGCGGGTACAGCCCGTCAATGGATCGATGACTTGCCAGAAAAATCTATCTACAACTGGCTGGACATGCAAGAAGCATTCACCAAGAACTTTGAGGATACATACAAGCGTCCCTGCACTGTGGGCGATCTACAACGATGCGTGCAAGAGAAAGACGAGACATCTCGCGCCTACCTCTCCCGCTGTCTGGACATGAAGAATTCCTGCGCAGGAGTGCACGCTCAGACCGCTATGGCCGCCTTCATCGGTGGGTTGGAAAGGGGCACGTTACTCCGACATAAGCTAAAGCGCTTGCAGGATAATCATCAGCTTGACTTGAATCAGATGATTCAGTTAGCTAGTGAGTTCGCAGCTGGCGACGACGATGCTCATGGCTCTTTGCCGGCAATGGCCATTCCAACCCAAGCTCGGAGGAACAGCAGTACAAAGCGGAAAACCGCTCCAGAAGAAAAGCAATCTACCGACATGGTCGCTATGACTTTTGCAGGACGAGGAGAGGCGGACAACATGGCCGAGGAAGGGGAGCAGGCCGCGGGCAGCAATGAGGAAGTGAAACCAACTCGGCACCGCTCTGCGTTCCCCAAACGTACGAGGAGTACCGCGATATGCCGTGCCTCGTACACCTCGATGTCAACGGCAAGGCCACCCATACTAATCGACACTGCAAGTTCGTCAACGACCTCAAGGAAGACCCGGAGTCCGGCTACAAGTGAAGTCGGAAGAACAGACCGCGAGGCAAGGGCAAGGGGAAGAAGAAGGAGGAGGAGTCCAAGGATTCAAGTGACATGGACGAGGACGTTGACCCCAAGCACGCCGCCAAGAGCGACAACAAGGGCAAGAACCCCTTCGCAAAGAAGGCCCCAGTCTACCACACTTTCCTTGGCACCCCACCGTCCGACAATAGAAGACCTCTCTAAGGATCCTGATGGCCACTCTCCCCCAGTTCCCCAATACCCGCGCTTGTCAGAGGTTCCAATCACTTGGGACAGGATGGACCACCCAGACCTTGTGCCCACGGAGAACCAGTATGCCATGGTCATCAACCCATTTATTGACGGCGTGGAGTTCACCAAGTGCATGGTGGATCGTGGAAGCAGCATCAACATCATGTACCTGGATACACTGCAAAAGATGAACTTGACGGAGGCAAACCTAAGGCGGACCAACACCGTGTTCCATGGCGTAGTTCCTGGTCGGGAGGATCGGTCCCTTGGGTGCATTACGCTTCAGGTAGCCTTTGGCGACGTTAATAATTATCGCCAAGAGTGCATGACCTTTGAGGTGGTCCCCTTCAAGAGCGTGTACCACGTCATATTCGGCCGCGACATATTCCACACGTTCATGACCAAGCCATGCTTCGTCTACAACAAACTCAAGATACCCGGACCAAACGGCGTCATCACCGTATCCGGAAGCTTTACCAAGGCAAGGGACTGCGAGATCAATGAAGCAGCCGTTGCAAAAGCTGTCCTCTATAGCGAATAATTCAAGGAGATCCAGAGCAAGGTCAATGACTCAGAGATGCCCGCGTCGAAGAAGCAGATCTCTGACTCCGCTCCTTCGTTCAAGGCCGCCATCGAGACCAAGCCGGTGGAACTTGTGGTAGGCGATGCCTCCAAGACCGTTGCCATTGGGACGAACCTGGATCCCAAATAGGAAAGCGCGCTTGTCGAGTTCCTCCGTGAGAATAGGGACATCTTTGCCTGGCAACCTGCCGACATGAAAGGTGTACCTAGGGAACTTGCCGAGCACAGCTTAAACATAGATCCAAAATGTAAACCAGTGAAACAACCTCTACGACGCTTCGGAGATGAGAAGAGACGCGCCATTGGCAAAGAGATAGCTAGGTTACTTAAGGCTGGGTTTATCCGAGAAGTCCTTCACACCCGATGGGTGGCCAATCATGTACTTGTCCCCAAAAAGGGAACCAATGAATAAAGAATGTGCGTTGATTACACCGGCTTGAACAAAGCATGTCCCAAAGATCAGTTTGCTTTGCCTCGCATTGACCAAGTCATTGACTCGACGGCTGGCTCGGAACTTTTGTGTTTTCTCGATGCATACTCAGGATACCACCAGATCAAGATGAGGAAGTCGAACCAATTGGCCACTTCGTTCACTACCCCATACGTCACGTTTTGCTATGTCACGATGCCCTTCGGGCTGAAAACGCAGGTGCTACCTACCAGCGGACAATGCAACGTTTCCTTCACGATCAAATTGGTCAGAATGTTCACGCCTACGTGGACGATATCGCAGTGATGTCTAAAAAGTCAAACGACTTAATCTCCAACTTAAAAGAAACCTTTGATAATCTCCGGAAATATAACATGATGCTCAACCCTAAGAAGTGCGTCTTCGGGGTTCCAGCCGGCAAATTGTTGGGCTTCATCGTTTCCCAGCGCGGAATCGAGGTCAACCCAGAGAAAATCAAGGCCATCTTAAACATAAACCATCCGACATGCCTAAAAGACATTCAACGACTAACAGGTTGCGTCGCAGCAGTTAGTCGGTTCGTTAGCATAAACATAAACCGTCCGACTTGGAGAGAAGGCTTTACCGCTGTACAAGTTGCTGAAGAAGGCGGACAAATTCACATGGACAGACGAAGAAGATGCAACATTGAAGCAGCTCAAGGAGATTCTTTCCTCAGCACCCATCCTTGCAGCACCCGAGCCTGGAGAGCCCCTGTTAATTTACATGGCGGCAACCAACCGGGTTATTAGCATCGTCGTCGTGGTAGAGCGGAAGGAACCAGGCTACGAGCACGGAGTTCAACGACCAGTTTACTATGTAAGAGAGGTCTTGACGGAGTCCAAGCAGCGTTACCCGCACTACCAAAAGATAGCTTATGGAGTATTCCTCGCTTCTCGGAAGCTGAGGCATACTTTCAGGAGCACCCAATCACAGTAGTGAGCAAGACTCCACTGTCCGACATTATCAATAACAGCGACGCTACAGGAAGGGTCGCGAAGTGGGGCATTGAACTTGCCGCCTTCGAGATCACCTACAAGAGACGCGACGCTATCAAGTCACAAGATCTGGCGGATTTTATTGCGGATTGGACGGAGATGCTAGATGTTACTCCGTTGCCAGAACCAGAGTACTGGGTGATGCACTTTGACGGATCAAAGTTGCTCAACGGCTCGGGGGCTGGTGTACTGCTACAGTCGCCAAAAGGAGACAAGCTACACTACGTTCTGCAAATCCACTTCGAGGATAAAAACAACATGGCGTAGTATGAAGCACTCATTCACGGACTACGTGTAGCCAAGGATATTGGCATCAAGCGCATAGTTTGCTCTGGAGATTCCGACTCGGTTGCCCAGCAGGTGGCTGGCACCTGGAATGCGCGGAACCCTATGATGGCGGCATATCGCGACGAAGTGGACGAGATAGCCAAAAGCTTCTTGGGCTATGAAGTCAAGTATGTGACTAGGGAGCAAAACGAGGAGGATGATCTACTGTCTGAGCTTGGATCAGGGCGCAAGCAAATTCTGCCAGGAGTTTTCCTAGAGCATCTACGCACACCATCCGTGAAGGGCGCCGACATCGACAACCCGGATAGAGCTGACTCTTTCGTCAACATGGTGACAAAGATCCCGCCGACTTGGACAATACCGTTCATGGAGTATCTCGAACACGGAACTTTGCCCGACGACGAAGTCGAAAGACGACAAATAGTACGACGAGCAAAGGGTTATACCATAATAAATGGGCAACTCTATAAAAGGAGCACTACTGGTGTATACTTAAAGTACGTTTCCCAGCTAGAAGGTATGGAAATCCTGCGCGAGATCCATCTCGGAGATTGTGGGCATCACGCCGCTCCTTGATCATTGGTCGCGAAAGCCTTCCAGCAAGGATTCTACTAGCTAACCGCGAAGGCGGACGCCGACAAGCTGGTTGAGACATGCACGGGATGCCAGTATTATGCCTGACAACCACATGTTCCTGCTGAAGAATTGCAAACAATACCAATAACTTGGCCGTTTGCAGTCTGGGGGCTAGACATGGTGGGACCATTACAGACGGCACCGTGTGGTTTTACGCATCTGCTTGTAGCAGTTGAAAAATTCACCAAATGGATAGAAGCTAAACCCATTAGAAAGCTTGATGGGGCAACTGCCCTCAGGTTTGTCCGAGATCTAGTGGTGAGATTTGGTCTCCCACATAGCATCATCACCGACAACAGAAGCAACTTATCACTCGGAGAAGTGGAGGCCTATTGTTGGGACAAAGGCATCCAACTTGACCTTGCATCTGTGGCACACCCACAGTATAATGGTCAGGTTGAGCGGGCCAATGGATTAATTCTGCAGGGAATCAAGCCACGTCTTGAGGCACCGCTACACAGAGCAGCTGGATCCTGGGCGGAAGAATTACCATCTATGCTGTGGAGTTTACGAACTACACCCAACAGATCCACCGGCTATACCCCTTACTTCATGGTATATGGAGCAGAAGCCATCCTACCTTCCGACATATCCTCCACGATGCACCAAGAGTTGCCGCCTACAACAAAGATGACGCTGAAGAATCTAGACGCCTAGATGTGGACCTTCTCGAGGAGGAGCGCGTTTTGGCATGCCAAAGATCCGCCATCTACCAGCAGAAGCTACGCAGCTACCATAGTCGCCGCGTTCGGCATCGCTCGTTTAAAGAGGGGGATTTAGTACTCCGACTTAAGCAGAAGAAGCCACACAAATTATCCCCGCCATGGGAAGGACCGTTCATCATAAGCAAGGCGCTGCTCAATGGGTCTTACTACCTTGTCGACAATCGTGAACTCAAGGATAGACCCAACGAGGATCATAAGCGTAAGCGACGTGACCCGGATGATGACTACCCGGAGCTTGATCGGCCATGGAACATAGCACAGCTACGTCCTTTCTACACTTAGCATTTTTTATCTAATTGTGTACTTCTTATATGATCAATGAAATAAAGCTCTTTGGTTCACTCATATTGCTGAGTCTTTTACCTCCTTTAGTGTTCATTTTTGGATCATATAAAACCTTTATGCACAAGTATTGCGATTGCACTTGTGAAAATTCCGCCTACGGGCGTTAGCTTAAGTTTTATGGTGTACACGTTCTTTGTTGTTTTTATGTGGATTCTGGAGTAGTGACTTTTGGCACTTATTGTCAGCGATTTTGTGTTTAGGTTATTGACGGTGCCATTGGGCATCATCACCTAATCGCATGGTTCCGACAACAAGTCTTTCGACTCACGAAAATTCAAGCATAAGAACCAAAGTAATGGATAAACCAACACTTGCTTAAAAAAATATATGCATACTGGGAATTAGTTCTTAAGTAGCAGGATACGAGCACCATTGTTTTCCGCCTTAAGATTACATCACCAAGTTTCTTCCGTGCACACGCCAAAGGTAAAACAAAAATTACAAAGTGTTTTCATTCTTTGGGCGCAGGAGACTTGGAGGCCGCATCATCGCCAGCCGGAGAATCACCTTCGACGTCGGCGTTACGATGATACTCGGAGGAATCTTGGTTGACGTTGTCGATGAAGTTCCTGGGCACGAAGACGTCAACGTCCACCAACTCGGCAACCCTGGTGTCATAACCCGCGAGTGATGACAGGATGGCTTCGTGATCGATATCCTTGCCATCATCATCCACGTCGGGGATACCAGAGGTCATCATGTCGATGTCGGCATCTTCATAGTGTGCCTTCACCATAGACAGCGCCATCCTTGCTCCAGCCCGTGTGCATGAAGCTTTCCAGCTCGCGACACGCTTGGGGGCTCGGCGCAGAATCTCCGAGTACTTCGTCATGGAGTCCGAGGCCTTGATATAAATCTGGAGGGGCTTGACAATCTCCTTGGCTTGGGCGATGGCGGTATTGATGAATTTGCCGGCAAAAACCATGCATTCCTTGTCCGAAGGAGGAGAGCGGGTTAAACCCATGGGCGCTGAAAATTCCGACAAAGATCGCATGAGTTCAATAAACTCTAAGTATCCAGACTACAGAACTACAAGGCGGAGGACACTTACTGAAGATGCTGTCCTTAGCCTTCCAGACGGTGTCCGCCAAGGATTCCTTCTCTTGTTAGAGGAGCTTAAACGCCTCGCTATGGCAACGGTTTTGCTCATCAGCAGCTTGCTTCTGATCCTTTAGGATCGCAAGCTCCTCCTTCAAGCGATTGATATCCGCGGAGGCGGAATCCTGCAGGGCTTTCATGGAGTCCTCGTGCATCTTCAACATCTCCTTCCTCTCCTCCTTCAGGATCTTGTTCTCACTATCCAGCTGCTGGATATGCTTGGACTGCTCGACAATGTCCTTGGCCTTGGCAACATGTTCTGCAAGTCGGAGAAAACCACATACACAGTGAGTACTCGGAGAGTATGGGCACAAAAGAAAGACGGAAATGCGCAAAAAGAAAACAGAATCTTGTTTTTGACGATCTGTTCCTTCAAGATGGCAGTTTTACCCTTTTCGGCTTCAAGATCTGCGCGCATCTTCTGGTACTTGTCGTTGGCCATGCCCCGCCGAGCATTCTCGTTCTGTGGAAACAAATACAAAGTTAAAATCATTGTTTGGTCTGCTTAGAGCTTCTAGTCGGAAATTTCCCACCTAGATGCTCGGTGGCTACAGCGAGAGTTTTTAACTTAGCAATATGCTTAGCTTTTCTTTAAGCACTTAGTCGGAGCTAATTCAGTTCTCGATTAAGAGCTTGGGGGATACAGTATAAAGTTTTTAACTCAGAATATGCTTAGTTTTTCTTTAAGCATCTAGTCGGAACTAATTCAGTTACAACTAGAGGCTTGGGGGCTACAACACTGAAAATTATGAACACTGTGTATGCTACTCTTAAAGCATCTAGTCGGAATAATTTCTCCATCTAAATGCTTGGGGGCTACAGTGAGAGTTTTTTCTAACTTAGTCATTCTTAGAGCATATAGATGCAAAACCTATGCTTTTCCGTCTACATCCTCGGGGGCTACAGTGGGATACTCATACGAAATGCAAAAGGTAAAGTAAAAACTTACAAGAGCAATGCTCTTGAGGTTTGTAGCGCTCTCGGCCAGCATCTTGCCAAAGGAAATGCTATTTCCTCGCAAGATATCTGCTTGACAGAGTAGCTCCTCAAGACCGCACGTCGGAGATGACGACACTCCTCCAGGAACAAGAGTTGTGTTACTCGGCGTGAGCGCCGGGTAAACTATCTTCGGGAACTCGAAGGGTTTCTAGGGAGTAGGGGCGCCGCCTTCGGCAGAGGTACCAGCTCCCACCACCGCCTTGCCGCTACCGATGGCATCCTTAACCGGAGCTTCAGCCATTTGAAGAGCAGCGCTCTCCTGCGTCGCCTGCTCGCCAACAACATCTAGTTCGGTAGAGGCGCCAGAATCCACTTCCATGGCGGAAGGGCCTGGTGCCTCCTGGACTTGGGAGCTTGTCGGAGCGGAGGAGGGCTTAACGGCAGGAGTAGCAGGGGCGATGGCGGGGGAGGAGTCGCGATGCAGTATATCTTTGATATTTCTAGAAGCCCCAAGAGTCTTGGAGGAATTCTTGAGGCTGGTTGTGGCTTTCTTCCTAAAACGTGCAAAATGCATAAGTACAGGAATAAGACAGATAAATAAGACAATGTCGGATAATGAGAGGCTTACACTAGGGGGGGCGCTTTGGCAAACATCCCGGTGGCTTTCTTCTTTTCCGCCTCCAGGGCGGCAGTACTCTTTTTGGAGGCTCCACCCTCCGTCTTCTTTTTCTTGCCTCCGTCGGCAGCGTCAGAGGTGGAGCTCTTCCGCTTTCGCGCCAACGGGGCATCGTCGTCGGACACGACCGTGACTTCCTTCATTTTTGGATCATAGATTTGGGCAGCCAGGTTGTCCTCATCTAGAACGCTAAGCTGTTAAGTAAGAAGTCACCGTGTTAGATAAGATGGCACTGGCAAGACGGAGAAACTGGAGCAATGTCATACACGGAAAATAAATACCTACCTTTGGGCACTTGCCGTCTACGTACATGTCGCAGGTGATGGTGAAGCCGCGCTTCTTATCCTTCACCTTGACGATGTCCTTCAGACGGAGCTTGACGGAGTCGCTCGAGAAGTTATCCATGGAGATCCAAAGGGAATCCTTTCGATCACCCGTGTACTCGTGCATGAACTTCGCGCGGTGCTGCAGGGGTTGGATTCGCCTGATGAACTAGCACATGGCTAGGTCCAAGCCGGTCAAACCCGACTCTACGAACCACTCGATCCTCCTTATTCCACGAGAAGCGTTGAGGTTGGATGATGCAGCCTGTCCTACGGACGCACCTCCATCTACAACACCTAGCCCTCCCAGTGGACCAATGACTCGCGCCCGAGCTAAGCTCCTACAAGCCAAGGTTAACTCGCTCCTTTCCTTGTGTGACTTCGATACACCCTTGGATGGCTTGCTACTTCATACGCCTACCCTGTGCATCATCAGGTACGAAGAGAAGGACCCATGGAACGAAGGAACCACACCGAAAGGGACCAACCGCACTTAGACGCCAGCGGTACTACCGGATCAGGCGACCGGTACTACCGGTACAAGTGGTACTACCGGACCCTGCTACCGGACGCTCTAGGAGGAACCCCTCCATGCTCCAGATGCCAGCGGTACTACCGGAGATGGAACCGGTACTACCGGTCAGCGGTACGACCGCGCCCTACTACCGCTCACTACTGACGACGCCAACCGAAGCCCTAGGACTGCAAGCGGTACTATCGGACTTTGAGCGGAACTACCGGTTGAGACCGGTACTACCGGTCGCCAGCCGGTACTACCGGGCGAGCATGGACCTGAACACTTCAACTCGGCCCAGTGCCCTGTACCCTCTCAATATTTTCCCATTTCGTTCCTAAACTACCCCCGTGTTTGTGGATGGCCTATAAGTAGCCCCCACCCTCTAATGTAAACCCTAGACTTGGATAATAATAGATTGAGGACACCCCTTTGAGGATCTTTCATCTATTGGTCTCATGCTCCTACCAAGGGGCACCCTATTATCCACAACCTCTTGGATCTTGCCTAGTGCGTTCAAGTTGTACAAGGCCTTGGGTTCTCGGTTTCTCGCCCCCAAGTCGTCAAGGTCTCACCAAGCACCACGTCCCCCATTGTTGGTCGTGGAGAGAGAGCTTCGCCCAACACCGATCCTAGATATTATGTTGGACCGGTTGCCACCGCCGTGAGTTATCGGCGTGTATCGTGATTTGTGTGCGTGAGTTCATCGGGATCTTAGTGTGCGTGTGTTCGTGGATTTCGTCCCCTCTTCCCCTCCACCGCTTTTCCCTCGATCCCCGCGGAGATTTGTGAAAGATCGGGCCACCCCAAGGGGTTACCCCATAACATATTGGTATCAAGAGCAAGGTTGATCACGAATTTCCCCCCAATTTTTCTTCTATCCCCTTAAAATCGAAAATCCCACCAAAAAGAGCCCCAATTTGCCTTCGGATCGATCTTTGGATTTGGTGAGTTTTTCGTGGTTTTGGTCCATAGATCTGTTGCTTTTGGAGTCGATCTATAGCCTTTTTATGTTCCTAGCCCAGCCTTTTGGTCAGATCACCACGAATTTGAGGATTTTGTCAAGTTGATCTCGTTCCAGTTCCGCGCCTGGCGGTACTACCGGTCGTACGAGCGGTACTACCGCAAGTCAACGGTACTACCGGTCGCACAAACGGTACTACCGCTCTCCGGTACTACCGGTCGTGCCTGGCGGTACTATCGCCCGCCTCTGACCGTGTTTCTTTTCTCTTTGACGCCTCAACTTTGTTTGCTGACTATTCCCCTTAACTTGTTCGTGTTTCGCATGTTTGTCGCCATTTTAACAATAGCTTCCGCATCAAAGTTACCGCACGCTCAACGACACCGCGACTCTCGAACATCATCCCCCCCAACGGTTGCAAGTCGTCAACAATACCAAAGGTATAACTTGCGCCACTTTGACAGCCCCATATCTTCCTTTGTCTGTATCTATCCTATGAGAGCAACTCATTTTGTGTTTTTCTAAGCATTGTGCACTTGCCTTTGGAAAGTGAGAGTGTGAGGCCAAATACAAAAGTTGACATAGTAGCATAAAAAGGGAGAAAAAGAATAAAAAAACAACAAAAGAAAAATAGAAAGATACATAGTCTCCCAATACAAAGAGAATACCAAGCTTATAAGCCAAAAGAGAGAGGAAAGAGCGCACCAAGGCAAGTGCACAAATCGGTTGCTTATCCTCTTTTGGCAAACGAGTTGTGGTCTCTCCTTGAGTTGGCACGACAACCGAGCGTAGTCTTCGTTAGGACCTTTTGTGCTCATTTTCATAGTCGTGCTAACCCCGTTTTTCTCCACGTGTGCGTTTTTCCGTTATTTTGTGGATCGTATCCTTTTTCATTTGATATTTGGTTCTTTATCACTTAGAACAATAACCTTTTTCTTGGATCGTTTCGTTTGGTTTTCCACAATCCTAACCTTCCACCAAAAGGTTTTGAGAGTTGTAGCGTATTGGTGTGTGAGTTTCTTTGCGATTTCACTTTGCACGCCATTAATTCTCAAGTATGGCAATTGGTTTGATATAATCTCCAAGGTGTTGGAGATATGCCCTAGAGGAAATAATAAATATAGTTATTATTATATCTTTGTGTTTATGATAAATGTTTACATTCATGCTATAATAGTATTAACAAGAAAACATTAATACTTGTGTGATTTGTAAACTAAAATAGAGTCCCTCGTAAAGCCTATTTATAATACTAGCTTGTTGGTTGATAAATGATTGTGGTTTCCCTATCATGAACATTGAGATGTTATTAACAACAAGATCATATCGTTAGGAGAATGATATGGTGGACATACTCCTGTAGATAAGCGTAGCATAAAGATCAAGTCATTTTAATAGTTCAATTGCTATATGCTTTCTGATACATAGTAACCTAATTCCTTCGACCATGAGATCATGCATATCACCTTCACCGGAAGGATGCTTTGATGACATCAAACACCACACCATAATTGGGTGGCTATAAAGGTGGCATTGAGTGTTCGGAAAGTGTTGGTTGAGACACATGGATCAAGAGTGGGATTTGTCCATCCATATGACGGATAGATATACTCTGGGCCCTCTCGGTGGAATGTCATCCAATTAGCTTGCAAGCATGTGACTGGATCACAAGGGATCACATACCACGGGAACGAGAAAAGAGTACTTATCAGTAACGAGGTTGAACTAGGTATTCAGAGATACCGACGATCATAACCTCGGATAAGTAAACTATCGCGAGACAAAGGGAAATTGGTATCGTATGTAAGTGGTTCATTCGATCGCAAAGTAATCGTAGAAATATGTGGGAGCCATATGAATTTCCAGATTCCTCTATTGGTTATTGTTTGGAGAAGTGTCTCGATCATGTCCGCATAATTCACGAACCGTAGGGAGACACACTTAAGGATTCGACGTTGTTTGAGTAGTTATGGAATGATGAGTGATATCGAATGTTGTTCGGAGTCTCGGATGGGATCCGGGATATCACGAGGAGATCCGGAATGGTCCGGAGAATAAGATTCATATAAGGAAAGTCCTGTTTCGGGGTTGGAGAATGGTTCTGGTGTTTACATCGGGAATGTTCTAGAAGGTTCCGGAATGTCCGGCACTCCGGAGGGGAAGTGTACATGAATGTGTCATATCAAGTTGGAATGATTGCATCATGTACTAGGTGTCATCGCTGAACAAAATAAAGGGTTTAATCAAATCCTAGTTTGAAAAGTCAAATGCCAATTTGTAAAGTCAAACGGCTATTTTGTGAGGTGGAGGGGAAGTAGGAAACCTACTTGGGGAGGAGTTCCCTCCCTCCACCGCTGGCCCACTTGGGAAACCGAGTTGGTGAGAGACTCCCCTCCCATGGCGCGCCCCCTCCACCTATATAAGGAGGGGCAGGGCTGCCCCTCCAAGACACACACCACGCACCCCGCAAACCCTAGCTCCCAGCCGCCGGCGCCGCCACCTCCTTCTGCCGCCGCCGCCTAGGGAAACCCTAGCCACCGACTTGGGCTGCTCCAAGCCCTAGCCTCCGGCCCTAGACCCTCCTCCTTGGTGCGTCTAAACCCTAGATCGCCGAGGATCTCTCTCATAGTCCACCATACTCGCTCCGGCTTAAGGCGAAGCCCTGCGAGATCTCCCCTCTACTTCCGGTACCACGCCGTTGTGCTGCCGGAATCAGCGAGGAGAGAGCTACAACCTCCGCTGCCTGCTAGAACAAGGGAGAGGAAGGTCTTCGTCGAGTACCGAACGTGTGACCGACTGCGGAAGCGCTACCGAAACGTAGTGCCGGACGGATCGTCTACGCGATCTTGAGATCGGCAAGAGTACGACTACATCAGCCACGAGAATCCGCTCTCGTTAAACACTTTGGAATCTTCGAGGGTGAGTTCTTCCATCGACTCGTTGCTACAATCTAGTAGATAGATCTTGGATTGTTTGTTTGTATGCGGTAGAAATTTTTTGTTTTCCATGCTACGAAACCCTATAGTGGTATCAGAGCAGTGTCTATATGTAGATCTGTTGCACGAGTAGAACACAATGGTCATTGTGGGTGTTGATGCTTTTGTTGTCGATTGCTTCTTGTGTACTTTGCATCTTGCGGGATGGTCGGATGAAGCGGCCCGGGCTAACCTTACATGACATCGTTCATGAGACTTGCTCCACGCTTGACATGCAACTTGTATTGCATAAGTGGCTTTGCGGGTGCCTGTTTCTCCCAACATAGTTAAGATTCAATTTACAACGGGTGATTGACAATACTAGTATCAATGTTGTGGTTCTTGTTCGTCAGTTAGAACGACACTTATTGAAAGCACCAAACCACTCAAAACATGCAAAGAAAGTAGAGGCGTCTAACTTTGTTTTGCAGGGGTGTGCTGTGATGTGATATGGCCATGATTGTGATTATATTTGATTGTAGTGGCCTCAGATCGATAAGGATCCTAAGTCCCTGTGATTAACATGCTAGTCTCTGGATCAATAGCTACCACTCACAGTCGATGAAATATCATGTAAAACACAAAGTCTTTATTACACGAAAAAGCCAGAGTATGAATTTATTACAAAATTGCTTAGCAATATGCTAGCTAAAATAACAGCGGAAACATAAAAGCAGCATGAGTCCATCAACGCCCCAGGCTTGTCGAGTGTAGACCCGCGATCCCTACGCACCTTTCAATCTTCGGATTCTGCACATAAGACGTGCAGCCAACAAGTTGGGTCAATACTTTGAATGTATTGGCAAATTACACCAAGGAGAGAAAAGACTATCTCTACATGCAAGGCTGGTATAGGCTAGTTTTCTTAAGTAGAGAGAAGAATAGAAGATTTTCCTACTTTGTAAACATTTTCTTCTATAAGATAAGGTCGAGTGGCACACGAGGATATTACGCACCAAGTGTCCAAACAACCAAACACTTGGATATTACGCACCAAGTGACACTTGGATATTACACACCAAGTTCCCCAAAATCCCACCCATTGGCGATATTACGCACGCCATGGGGTTTCAAAACTTTGTTTTAGAAAAGAGAGAGGAAGATCCTTCAGAGGATCCATCCTTCAGATGCTCAATGTTATTCCGTTTCCGTGAACACGGCTGATCGATCAGATTGCAATACTCTCGAGAGTTTGTGCACTTTACCCACAATCCACGATCAAGTCCTTTTACAGACAAGACCATGGCGAGGCTTTCCCTTAGTAGCCCCTCTACCTTCTGGATCCAACCGTGCCAAGAACCTCCAAATGTTGGTACCCAGGTGAGGTTTCCCACTAAGTACTAGGCCAAGACAGAGCCCATAATGTATCGTGGTTGCACTGGAAGCTTCTGAATTCTGAAACATGGCAGACTTCTTTGATTCCTGGGCGGCCGTCCTCCACCAAAATCTCACTCGTTGACCCGACAACCATTCCGCCCAGAAGAAAACTTAGTTTTATTTTGAAGTGGATTTGAGAAGAAAAGTTTGCTCTAAGCCTTTATACTTAGAAAAATTCTTTGTCTTTCGAACCCCCCAACGGTACTTTGTATATATAGCATAGCAAGCAATACTTAGAAAAAACAGGGGTAACCTATTAGGAGGGAAAATCCTAAGTATAGAGCTACTCATGGCATACTACAAAATCATCGCACTCACAAAATATTACTAAGGAAAAATTCTTCTAGAATATCCTACACATGCATACTACAGAATTTTGAAGATCACATGCATAGAATAAAAACTAGGACAAAATTATGAACAAGTGGTGTAACTTGCCTTGATCCGGGCAGCACTCTACACAATAGCACTCCTTAGCGCACTCCAAACAATCTAACGAATCACAAACATAGACCTGATCACAACTTGTTCAAAACATATCACAGAGGTAATCATGCATGCATGCACATGGTAATTTATGCAAGGTTGGTTCATCTAAATTGACCAAGGTAGCAAGATTGAGTTGCAATGGTGTGAGGGTGTCACTAGGATTGATTTCCCAAAGGTTTAGATCTAATTGAATCACTAAAACAATTCCTAGGATTAAAGGAGATCAAACCATCTAATTAGCCCCAAACTAGATCTAATGATCTTAAGCAAGGTTTTATAATTTTGTTCAGTAGGCATTGTGGAAACAAAGTTATTGCAACAAGAATCAATTAAAACAGAATTTTAATTATTTTTCTATAGAATAAACACTCAAATCTAATGATTAAAATCTACACCTAAAACATTGCTATAAACTTGGAATATTATTGCAGATCTGGATTCTACATAAAATTAGGAATCCAACGGTATATTATAAGCTAAGTTTGGCCAAAAATTCAATTTTATATGAATTTCGCAAATTTTTAACCTAAATATGCAAACAGATCTAACCCTGACTTATTAACTCGCCATGTGTCAGTTTCTGTTTGGTCCAGCTGGCAACGGGGGGGGGGGGGGGGGGGTGACACGGCGCAGCGCGGTGCAGTGATGCGGTGAGTTGACGTGGCGGCCACACGGCGGCGTGTGATTGGCACATACCCCTTCGGGTCTACTTCTAATCCGAGCCACAAATTGAAGATCGAACGGAGGAGGTGGGCGCGGCGACTTACTGTTGCAATGACGGTGGCGGTGAGCGGCGGCGGTGTCGGTGGTGACGGCGGCGGCGCTCCGGTGCTCTTCGAGGAAGGAGAAGCGGCCACTGGTGATCGTCTCCTCCTCGCGGTCCCGTCTGTTGCCTCGATTTCGGCCTTCTCTTCCTCTAACGGTGGCGGCGGTAACGCCTCTCCTGCAGCTCCGGCGAGCAATTGGAGATGCACGCTGCGGTAGACATTGGGCAAGGAAGGTGAGACAAAACGGTCGAGCGTAGGGGTCATCCCAGGGAGAAGGACAGGGAGAGGGGAGGCTTGACATCGACTCCAACTCACCTGGTCGGCGGCGGCTTGAACTAGCGGAACCGGGGAAGGCTAGGGTTTCGCGAGCTTGGGAACGGAGGGGAGGGTAGCGCGGCTGAGCATATATACATGGCCTGGGGGGGAAGTCCTGGCCGGACACGGAGGGTAGAGGAACGTGGCCGAAGGGGTCTCTGTCCTGTTCACGTTGGGGGAGAGGAGAGGGATGACAGGTGGGGGCTGGTTGTCGGTGGCGGAGGGGAGAAGTGGGACGATGCGGCGAGGGCAACTAGCTGACGCGCGGGTGCTGGGGGCGGGTTGGGCTGGCGAGCCGGCCCAGCTAGGTTAGCTGTTGTCCCTTTTTTTTTTCTTTTATCAATTGTCAATTTCTGATTTAGCAAAACCTAAGTAACTTTTGCATGCTAAGTCCAAAAGTGATGAAACTTGTTTCCATATTTTTGTAAAAATAAGGTGGTCAACATAGGACCATGGTTTATTGTTTTTACATAGTTTTTAGAAGGGGTCAAACTACTACAACAAAAGTGCTTACACATGGAATTATTTAATAGGGTTTTAATAGGTTTTGGTGTTAGGATTTTTATTGCAATTTTAAATTGTAGGATGCAATGATGCAGGGATGATGCATGACACTAATAACATCCTAATACAAATTCTGGGATGTTACATTGATGCATGCAATGTTCCTTATTGTAAGTTGGCAACCGGCAGGAGCCATATGGTTGTCTTTAAATTCTGTTAAGACCCGCGTGTCTATTCAAAGTAGTTGTAATAGTTGAAGACGGTGGACGACAACCATGGAGCAGCGTCATTGACCTTGATGCAATGCCGGTGATGATGGAGATCATGTTTGTGCTTAAAGATGGAGATCGGAAGCACAAAGAAGAACGGCCATATCATATCACATATTATGAATTGCATGTGATGTTAATCCTTTATGCATCTTGTATTGCTTAGTTAACGACGGTAGCATTATAAGATGATCCCTCATGCACATGAATTTCAAGTTCTTAAGTGTTCATCCTTAGTAAGCACCGTTGCTAAAGCTTGTTGTTTCGAAGAACCACGTGATGATCGGGTGTGTTAGATTCCACAAGTGTATACAACGTGAGCAAGCCAGATTTGCTCATGCGGAAGCTAAGGTTTGATCTTGACGAGCCTAGCATGTACAAACATGGTCTCGGAACACGGATCACCGAAAGGTAAAGCATGAATCATATAGTAGATATGATGAACATGTCGATTGTTCGCCATTGAAGCTACATCAACTCTCGTGATGATCGGTGTTGATGTGGTGGATTTGGTTTGTGTGATCACTAAAACAATGTGAGGGATATTGTTTTGAGTGGTAGTTCACCTAGATTAATTTAACTATTAATTAGAACTCAATTTGTCATAAACTTAGTCTAAACTATTGCAAATATGTTGTAGATCAATGGCGGCCCCTACCATCAATTTTAATGCGTTCCTAGAGAAAGAAAAGTTGAAAAACAATGGAAGCAACTTCGCGGATTGGTTCCGCAATTTGAGGATTGTCCTCACAGCTGGTAATTTGACCTATGTGCTGGATGCACCGCTGGGTGACCCACCTGCAGCTACTGCTACCGATGAAGTAAAGAATGTTTACCTCGCTCGGAAGATACAGTACTCCACAGTTCAGTGTGCTATCTTGTATGGTTTAGAATCGGAGCTTTAGAAAAGGTTTGAGAATTCAGACCCATATGATATTGTCCGTGATCTCAAATTGATCTTTGAGACTCACGCGGCAATTGAGATCTATGAGGCTTCTGAAAAGTTCTTTAACTGCAAGATGGAAGAGGGCAGCTCCGTCAGTGAGCATGTGCTTAAGATGTCTGGGAACGCAAACAAACTTCAAAGCTTGGGTATAGTGATTCCTAATGCTTTGGGGATTTATCGTGTCCTCCAATCACTACCACCAAGTTACAAGAACTTTGTGATGAACTACAATATGCAAAACATGAACAAGCAGTTGCCAGAACTCTTTGCCATGTTAAAATCTGCAGAAGTGGAGATCAAGAAAGAGCACCAAGTGTTGATGGTCAATAAGACCACCAAATTCAAGAAAGGCAAGTCTAAGCAAAAGGGACACTTCAAGAAGGGTGGTAAGAAAGTTACCGCACCGACGAAGAAGACCAATGATGGACCTAAGCCTGATACTGAGTGCTTTTACTGCAAGGGAGAAGGTCACTGGGAGCGGAATTGCCCAAAGTACTTGGAGGATTTGAAGAACAGCAACATCTAGAAGAAAGGTATATCCGATATACATGTTATTGATGTGTATCTCACTATTACTCATAGTAGTGCCTGGGTATTTGATACTGGTTCGGTTGCTCATATTTTTAACTCGAAACAGGTGCTGCAGAATAAACGGAAGCTAGCGAAGAACGAGGTGACGATGCGCGTGGGAAACGGATCAAAGGTTGATGTGATCGCGGTCGGCACGCTACCCCTTCATCTACCATCGGGATAAGTTTTATACTTAAATAATTGTTATTTGGTGCCCATGTTAAGCATGAACATTATATCGGGATCTTGTTTATTGCGAGACAGTTAGTTGTTTAAGTCCGAGAATAATGGTTGTTCGATTTATATGAGTAATATGTTTTATGCACATGCACCTTTGATAGATGGTCTATTCTTATTGAATCTCGATAGTGGAAATACATATATTAATAACATTGAGGCTAAACGTTTGAAATCGAGCGATAACTTGACCTATATGTGGCACTGTCGTCTTGGTCACATTGGAGTGAAGCGTATGAAGAAACTCCATTCTGATGGACTTCTTGAATCACTTGATTTCGAATCACTTGATAGATGCGAAGCATGTATGATGGGTAAAATGACTAAGACTCCATTTTCTGGTATGATGGAGCGAGCTACGGACTTATTTTTTTTGAGGGTAATAACAGTAGGAAAGACTCCTACTGCCTCATTTTCATTAATAATGGGTCAGAATCTGTAAGGTTTCATATTTACACAGAGACAGAGGATGGGGGAGAGACTCTAAAAAGTCAGAAAAGATAAATCTAGGAGTACAAGAAGGTTTACAAACTATGAATAATGCTCTTGATAAGTGGATGTAGCTCCTCTTTGGTCATATGAATCAGTAGTGACAGATCAGCAACAAATCTTGATTTCCAAGCCTGAACTGAGGGTTGTATGTTATTAAACCAGAGATTGTTTCTCTCTTTCCAGATGTTCCAAGAGCCCAGCAAGGTGATTTCCTTAAACAGCTTTTTATTCCAGCTCTTTTTTCCTTGCTCAATGATCTGGAGCCTAGAGTTATTCATAGCCCAAGAGATGTTAATTGAACTCCAGCAATCTTGGCTAAATGGGAAATGAAAAAACAAGTGTTCAATTGTTTCCTCAGTATTGTGATTACACATAAAACAATCATATCCAGTCCCCAATGCATAATGTCTTCTTCTTAACATGTTTCTTGTATTCAATCTGTCAGACAGAATTAACCACCCAAAGAACTTCACTTTTGCTGTGCACTTCGATTTCCACAGCCATTTAAAGGATATGTGTGGATTTATATTTCTGAAATTGTATTGATAATATTTGCTGGAAGTGAATTCTCTGTCCCCCCAAACATAGCTCCAAGTGTCATGTGAATGTTCTCTTAGTTCAATTTCTCTACAGCTATTCTGAATGTCCCTCAATTCATCTAATGCTTCAGGTGATAAAGGGAGATAAAAGAGTTGTGTCAAACTATCAGCTGTAAGAAACTCCTGTACAGAGATATCTTCCTTCCTAGCATAAGAGTAAATGGTTGGGTGACTCTCTTCTAAGATGGTTACAGACCATTGGTCCTTCCAAAACAGTGTGGTAGCCCCATTACCAATAGAGCTTTTAGCTATTCCTCTGAATAAATGTGAAAGCCTAGAAACATCTCTCCACCAGAAAGAGCCACAGGGTCCAGAAGCATGGGGAACAATGTTGTTGTAATATGCATTCCATACTAGGGATACCCAAGGTGTGTCATCCTTATTATAGAACTTATGCAGGAATTTAAGCAACATACCTTCATTCTGAATTTTAAGGTTGAGAATGCCAACACCTCCTCTACATTTGGGCCTACAAATCATATCCCAAGCAGCTAAAGAATTACATTTTTCCCCCACTTCAGTTTTCTTGTTCCATAAACAGTGTCTCTGAATTTTTTCTATATGCCCCACAATCTTCTCTGGCAGTTTGATTGCACACATTGTGAAAGTTGCAATTGAAGCCAGTAAAGAATTAATCACAGTAACTCTCCCACTATAAGACATCATCATGAATGAGGCAGAAACCTTTCTTTCAACTCTGCCAATCAGTGGCATAAGATCATAAACAGTGGGTTTAGTGGTGCCAAGAGGAAGCCCCAAATAAGTGAAAGGCATTTTGGCAATTGCACATCCCAATATATCTGCAATTTCCTGAGATAAGTTATCAGCCAGATTTATTGGTATTAGGTGTGACTTATGAAAATTAATTTGTAAACCAGTAGAAATAGCATAATTCTGAAGAATCCCTTTCATTATCTGTATTTGATCTTTGTCTGCTTGCATTATAATCAAAGTGTCATCTGCATATTGAACCACAGGAAAATCCTGTCCAAAATCAGGGGATAAAGGGGCCTTGAGTATGGTGTCTCTGAATGCCTTATTGATTGCAGATTGTAGCAAATCAGCAGCAAGCACAAAAATAAGGGGGGACAGAGGGTCTCCTTGTCTAACTCCTCTTTTGCAATGAAATTGCCTCCCAGGTACTCCATTGAGAAAAACAGCAGACATTCCAGTACCAAAAATAGTTTCAATCCATTTCAACCACTTATCATCAAAACCCATATGTTTCATAATTTTCATCATAGCCATATGATCAATGGTATCAAAAGCTTTGGCAAAGTCCAACTTGAGTAAAATAATCTCTTTCTTAGAAGCTTCACATTGATATAAAAATTCAAATGCCCAAGCAAGGAAATCCTGAATGTTTCTGACTTTGAAAAAACCATATTGATTTCTATGGATAATCTTCAATATAACCTTCTGTAGCCTATTAGCCAAGATCTTTGTTATAAGCTTCAGAACACAATTAAGCAGGGTTATTGGCCTGAAATCATTGATAGATTCAGGTGATCCTATCTTTGGAATGAGTGTAATATGACCCATATTTATACTTTCTAGATTCAGATCTCCTTCATAGAATTGGAAACATAAAGAATAGATATCTTCCTTGATGATGTGCCAACATGTTTTGAGGAAGAGACCATTAAAACCATATGGACCTGGCGCTTTATCACTTGGCATCTCCTTCACCACCTTGTCAATTTCCTCTCTAGTAAATGGTAAGGATAAAACCTCAAGGCCCTCAGTAGGAGTAATCAGATGTTGAAGATTAAAAAGCATCTCAGGCTGTGTAGATGTGCCCAGTCTTTCTTTATAGGCTTGATAAATAGCATTTTCTTTATCAGCATGCTCAGTAACAAAAGAACCATATGAGAGTTTAAGTGAGGCAATATTATTCTTTCTATATCTTTCAGTAGCAAAATTATGAAAGAATTTTGTGTTTTCATCTCCAAACTTTGTCCATCTAACTATGCATCTTTTCTTCCAATAAGCATTCTGGTATTGTAAAAGTCTTACAAGGTGAGCTTTTAAAATTCTCCTGAAATTTGATTCCTGACAGAATAAAGGCCTTTTGTCCTCCAGATTATCAAGTTCAGAGAGGACTTTATTGGTATTTGCAATACAAGTGGACAACTTTGAGATTGATTTGCTCCAAAATTTCAAGTCATATCTCAGCTTTTTTAGCTTTGCATTAAGATTTGCAGCACTGTTAGATTTGTGAGTTGGCTTACTCCAGCATTTTGCAACCACTTCCAGAAATCCAGGATGAGCAACCCAAAAGTTTTCAAATCGAAAAATCCTACTACCAGGGATCTTAGTCTGAATAGAAACAACACAGGGAGTGTGATCAGAAGTTGGTTTGCCTTGAGTGGAAACAACTGTGTTAGGAAAACTAGTTGTCCAGTGAATGGAGGTGAAAAACCAATCAAGTTTCTCTAACAGAGGGTCTTGTTGCATGTTACTCCAAGTATATTTTCTTCCTTTAATTGGAAATTCAGTGAGATGTTGCTCTCTAATGAAATCATTAAAGATGAGCATGTCATTAACATTCCCCCCAAGTTTATTCCTATTTGCAGGAGACCTAATAAAATGAAAGTCCCCCATTAGGATCCAATCTTCATCATCAGGAATGTGCACCTCAAACATCCACTCAATAAATTTTTCCCTCAATTCACCATTACAAGGGCCATAAATGTTAATTAATGTCCAAGACTGGCCAGAATGTGAGGAAGTGAAATGAACAGAGAGAGCAAACTTTTCACAATGCATGACTATTCCAGAGAATATTGTACTATTCCATATAATAATGAGGCCACCAGAAGCCCCCATAGAAGGCACAAAGACAAACTCATCAAAATTTGCTGGGCAACAAGATTTAATAAACTGCAGATCAAAATCCTCCTTTGTTTCTTGCAGGCAAATAACTGAACATCCACTAACTTTAATCGCATTCATTAAGGCTAATTGTTTTTCACTAGCATTAAGCCCTCTGATATTCCAGCACAAAATAATCCATTGTTTAGGTAGTGACATTATTACAACTCAAAAGTAAATAGACCAAAGTAAGAAATAGACAGGCACTAGGCACTGTCAGCATTTTCCTTCTCCTGCCAGCCTTCCATAAGCTTCATAGGAGTGAGATCTTCCTGAGGCACCCCACAAAGAGACATTCCAATAGACTGGAGTACTAGGATTGGTGTTGCAAGGAGAGTCCTATCAGAGATCATGCCACCCTGACCAGGATTTATCTGAGCAAGTTCATCAGTGACTTCAACAGCCTTAACCTCAGGAATCTTCCTTTGCTTCACTTTAGATTTAGTGGTCTTGGAGTCACAGATAATTTTAGGCTTAAATCCCCTGTATCTAGTAGACCTTGAGCTTCTTCTAACTTGATTAGTAGAGATAGGTGTCCCAAAGTAAACCACATCAGTATCATCCAACTCAGGAATCTTCCTTTTGACACCAGCTTGAGTAAAATCAGGAGACCCCAAAGTTCTGTTATAGATCATTTCCTGCTTCTTCCTTGAATGAAGCAATGACTCCCATTCATCCACCAACTCAAACTGCAGAAACTTTGGCATAGGAAGAGTGAAAGAAAGGAGCTTGGCATTATCCAGAGCAAAGTTAGGCAAGCAAAACTCCTTAAAAACAGAAATAGCAAAGTTCCTTGTCATTCATATTTCAGAACTGACATCCAAAAGATGGTCATCAACCAGAGCAAAGTTGATAGATAAAGTGGTGTCAACCTGCATCAAGTCTGAGCCAGAGGAATTTCCATCAGAAGCATCAGAAATACTCTCATGCCAATCTTGCATAGGACTGTCCTGAACATTGGTGGAGGGGGGTGGCACACCATCCTGAAAAGAGACCCCCTGTGCAGCTAGGATCTGCTGAAAATTGATCAAAGGAGGGTTGGGAGCAACTACATCATCCTCCACAACAGGTGCAACAATATTTTCAACTTGTGCAACATTATTATCAAAAAGTGCAGCAATGACTTGAGCAGGGACAAAATGTCCAGGTTGATGAAACAGAGCAGCATGGTTAATTCCTCCAACATTTCCTCCTTGAGCATGTCCCCCTCCAGGCATCTGATTCTGTAAATTCCAATTGTTAAGTTGCTACTGGTAAAGCTGTTCAGCAGAAAAACCTTCACCATGCATGGGATGAGGATTGCCATCATCAGGTTCAGGGTCTTCAGGAGGTGGCAGAATTTCAGGCAGATGAGCATTCCAGTCAGCACACCTGAGCAAGATAACAGGGACAGTCCAGGAGTGCCTAGCCCCCCCAAGCTGATGAATAACCAAACTTTTGGGCACAAACTTAGGATGAACAATCCACACCTTGACCAACACAGATTTATCATCCCCTCTTGGGTTATGCCACATGGATAACAGCCCAAACTCTTGAACAGCACTATGAATATAATGGCTAGTCTGATAGTAAAGGGGAAAAGCTAAAAATTGTATCCAAGTTTCCCTTCCAAAAGCAGTAAGACGCATGTTCCTGGCTTCATTGTGTTTCACAAATGTAACAGTGGTAATCTCATCAATCTCAAAGGTAGTTCCAACTGTAGCATCCGCAATCAGGGTTTCTGTCATAGTAAAAATGCCAAGTCCTAATGGATGATCATCAAAGCGACTAACAAACAACTGTGACTCATTGAGGAGATTCATCACCTGAATCCTATAGTCTTCTCTAAGCTGAATAGGAATAAATCTGTTGGTCTCAGCAATTACCTTTCTGTCATGCTGCAGAGGAGCCTCAACAGGAACCACCATGTGAGACCTCACCAAGCGATCAGCTGGCCCTGGATCAATAGTCAAGCCATTGGGAAGAAAAGCTAGTGGATTCACAGGAAAGTTTGCCATTGTCGAGGTGGAGAGAGAAACTTCAGCGGTCGGCGGAGAAGGAGATGAAGCGGTAGGAGAGAGAGGGGGTGAAACTCCAGGTGAAAAAATTGTCTGCTTCTTAACTACCCAGATATTCTGACCAAGAATATCGGCATGATTGTTTAATGCAGTTTTCTTTTTTTGCCAAACTCTTCGTATCTTCTTTGGGCAGCTCCTGGACCAATGTCCCAATAAATGACAACTCCGACACCGCCAGCCCAAGACACATTTACTCGCCAGGTGCCCAGAATTAAACATTTAACACACCATTGGCTACGCATAGAGAGGCATTTCAAACATTTGTGACCCAGAGAGAAAATACATTTACAACTTTTCTGGCAAGAATCCACAAGATGATCATGATCTCCACAATTTGAGCAGCGTCCCAGAAATTCAAAAACCATAGCTTTGGTAGGGACAAATTTGAAGTCCAAAGCATGCATGATGTCCTGATCAGAATATAGAGCTTGCCTCATATCTTCAATCTTCTCTAACGTGACAGAAGGCAGTTGCATGCAATATTGACGTACAAACGTTGAACCAGTAAAAACTTCCTTATGATCACGTTCATGATCCACCAAAATAGGATCAGGGAAACTTCCAAAAAATAGATGTCTAGCCAGATCAGATCCATCCGAAGAAAACCCATGAGGTCCTTGTTGATGAAACCCAAATTTTGCCAATTCATGTGATGAATCCGAATGAAGATCTTGTGTAGCACTTTCCTTTAGGAAGTCCAAACTTGGCTTAAAACGAACATGATTAGATGGAGAATTCCTCACAGGATTAACAAAGGGAAAATCAGAGCACAAGTGATCATTTGTGAAGCCAGAGATCTGAGGATGATAACCTCGAAACAAACTGAAATGGCACACAAAATCAGGCCAGACTTTATCTCTCAAACTATAGATGAAGTTCCCCACTTTATTTGAAGCAACAGAGAAACGAAATCTTCGATCACTTAATTGAAAAACCCTGAATCTAGCCGCAACTCCACCAATGAAACATTGAAGAGCAAGACTCACAGATTCAACATTTAGAGGAAAAGAGGCCGAGGAGAAGGACACCACCAAGAAGAACTCATTGGCAGCCGAGGAAGGGAGAAAATGCACCGTAGATCCAAAGCGTCGACGCACCTGATTAGCCAATGCCTGGCCAGGAGAGAAATCCCAGTGGAGGAGAGTTTCCATAGCCATGGAAGAAAACCCTAGGTCGCCAAGGAGTCGCCATGGGTGAGCTACGGACTTATTGGAAATCATACATACCGATGTGTGTGGTCCAATGAGTGTAGCATCGCGCGGTGGTTATCGTTATGTTCTTACCTTCACAGATGACTTGAGTAGATATGGGTGTATCTATTTCATGAAACATAAGTCCA
The DNA here is from genome assembly GCA_910589765.1 of Avena atlantica. Lineage (NCBI taxonomy): Eukaryota > Viridiplantae > Streptophyta > Magnoliopsida > Poales > Poaceae > Avena > Avena atlantica. The sequence goes on from OU342739.1 coordinate 432,603,098, forward strand.
AAACTTTCGAGAAGTTTAACGAATTTCAAAGTGAGGTTGAGAATCAACGTAACAAGAAGTTTAAATTTATATGTTTTGATCGTGGAGGTGAATATATAAGTTACGAGTTTGGCGAGCATTTGAAGAAATGCGGAGTACTTTCACAATTGACACCGCCGGGAACACCACAGCGTAATGGTGTGTCCGAACATCGTAATCGAACTCTCTTAGATATGGTTCGTTCTATGATGTCACTTACAGATTTACCGCTATCATTTTGGGGTTATGCATTAGAAACAGCCGCATTCACTTTAAATAGGGCACCATCTAAATCCGTTGAAACGACACCGTATGAATTATGGTTTGGGAAGAAACCTAAATTGTCGTTCCTTAAAGTTTGGGGTTGCGAAGCCTACGTAAAGAAGTTACAGCCGGACAAGCTTGAACCCAAAGCGGAAAAATGCGTCTTCATAGGATACCCGAAGGAAACTATTGGGTATACCTTCTATAATAGATCCGAAGGCAAAATCTTTGTTGCCAAGAATGGATCCTTTCTAGAGAAGGAATTTCTCTCGAAAGAAGTGACTGGAAGGAAAGTAGAACTCGATGAGTTTGTCGAACCTTCTCTCGAACTTGCGAGTAGCGCAGCACCGGAAGAAGTTCCCGTGGTGCCTGCACCAATAAGAGAGGAAGCTAATGATGATGATCATGAAACTTCGGTTGTAGTTGCTACAGAACCTCGCAGGTCAACGAGAACTCGTACCACTCCTGATTGGTATGATCCCATTATGAGTGTCATGTTGGTGGACAACACCGATGACCCAGCGACATATGAGGAAGCAATGATGAGCCCAGATTCCAATAAATGGCAAGAAGCCATGAAATCCGAGATTGGATCCATGTACGAAAACCAAGTTTGGACTTTGGTGGACTTACCGGATGGCCGGAAGGCTGTCGAGAACAAATGGATTTTCAAGAAGAAAACAGATGCTGATGGTAATGTTACTGTCTATAAATCTCGACTTTTCGCAAAAGGGTTTCGACAAATTCAAGGAGTTGACTACGATGAGACTTTGTCACCAGTAGCGAAGATAAAGTCTGTGAGGATTATGTTAGCAATCGCTGCATATTATGATTATGAGATATGGCAGATGGATGTCAAAACAGCGTTCCTCAATGGAGACATTGATGAAGAGTTGTATATTATGCAACCCAAAGGTTTTGTCGATCCTAAAGATGCTAACAAGGTATGCAAACTTCAACGGTCCATCTATGGGTTGAAGCAAGCATCCCGAAGTTGGAATCAATGTTTTGATAAGGTAATCAAAAGTTTTGGTTTTATACAAACTTATGGAGAAGCTTGTATTTACAAGAAAGTGAGTGGGAGCTCTATATCATTCTTAATACTATATGTAGATGACATATTGTTGATTGGGAATGATGTAGACCTTCTTAATAGTGTCAAGGAATATTTGAATAATAGTTTTTCAATGAAAGATCTTGGTGAAGAAGCTTACATATTAGGCATAAAGATTTATAGAGATAGATCGAGACGCCTAATATCATTGTCACAAAGTACATATTTGGACAAAGTTCTAAAGAGGTTTGGAATGGAAGATAGCAAGAAAGGGTTCTTGCCCATGTTGCCCAATACAACCTTGAGTAAAACTCAAAGTCCGACAACGGTAGAAGACAGAGAAAGGATGAGTAAGACTCCCTGTGCCTCAGCCATAGGATCTCTAATGTATGCCATGCTATGTACTAGACCCGACATTGCATATGCTGTTAGTTTAACTGGCAGATATCAAAGTGATCCAGGAGTGGATCATTGGACAGCGGTCAAAAACATCCTTACGTACTTGAGAAGAACGAAGGATATGGTTCTTTCTTATGGAGGTGATGAACATCTCGTTGTTAATGGTTACACCGATGCTAGTTGGAACACCGATCCGGATGATTCTAAATCACAATCTGGATACGTATTTACTTTGAATGGTGCAGCAGTTAGCTGGAGGAGTGCAAAGCAAAGCGTTGTGGCGAGATCTTCAACTGAATCGGAATACATGGCTACTTCGGAGGCTTCACAAGAAGCGATATGGATGAAAGAGTTCATTACAGAGTTCGGTGTGGTTCTAGTGCGCTGGACCCAATGTCTATCTACTGTGATAACATGGGCGCCATAGCCAATGCGCAAGAACCAAGGTCACACAAGAAGCTGAAGCACATCAAGCTACGTTTTCACGCTATTCGAGAACATGTCCAAGATGGGGACATAAAGATTTGCAAAGTACACACATATCTGAATGTGGCGGATCCGTTGACTAAACCTCTCCCGAGGGCAAAACATGACCAACACCAAACTGCCATGGGTGTTCGGTATATTACCATGTAATCTAGATTAGATGACTCTAGTGCAAGTGGGAGACTGTTGGAGATATTCCCTAGAGGCAATAATAAATATAGTTATTATTATATCTTTGTGTTTATGATAAATGTTTACATTCATGCTATAATAGTATTAAAAAGGAAACATTAATACTTGTGTGATTTGTAAACTAAAATAGAGTCCCTAGTAAAGCCTCTTTATAATACTAGCTTGTTGGTTAATAAATGATTGTGGTTTCCCTATCATGAACATTGAGATGTTATTAACAACAAGATCATATTGTTAGGAGAATGACATGTTGGACATACTCATGTAGATAAGCGTAGCATAAAGATCAAGTCATTTTAATAGTTCAATTGCTATATGCTTTCTGATACATAGTAACCTAATTCCTTCGACCATGAGACCATGCATATCACCTTCACCGAAAGGATGCTTTGATGACATCAAACACCACACTGTAACTGGGTGGCTATAAAGGTGGCATTGAGTGTTGGTTGAGACACATGGATCAAGAGTGGGATTTGTCCATCCATATGACGGATAGATATACTCTAGGCCCTCTCGGTGGAATGTCATCCAATTAGCTTGCAAGCATGTGACTGGCTCACAAGGGATCACATACCACGGGAACGAGAAAAGAGTACTTATCAGTAACGAGGTTGAACTAGGTATGCAGAGATACCGACGATCATAACCTCGGATAAGTAAACTATCGTGAGACAAAGGGAAATTGGTATCGTATGTAAGTGGTTCATTCGATCGCAAAGTAATCGTAGAAATATGTGGGAGCCATATGAATTTCCAGATTCCTCTATTGGTTATTGTTCGGAGAAGTGTCTCAATCATGTCCGCATAATTCACGAATCGTAGGGAGACACACTTAAGGATTTGACGTTGTTTGAGTAGTTATGGAATGATGAGTAAGAGACGGAATGTTGTTCGGAGTCTCGGATGGGATCCGGGATATCACGAGGAGATCCGGAATGGTCCGGAGAATAAGATTCATAGAAGGAAAGTCCTGTTTCGGGGTTTGAGAATGGTTCCAGTGTTTACATTGGGAATGTTCTAGAAGGTTCCGGAATGTCCGACACTCTGGAGGGGAAGGGTACATGAATGTGTCATATCAAGTTGGAATGATTGCATCATGTACTAGGTGTCATCGCTGAACAAAATAAAGGGTTTAATCAAATCCTAGTTTGAAAAGTCAAACGCCAATTTGTAAAGTCAAACGACTATTTTGTGAGGTGGAGGGGAAGTAGGAAACCTACTTGGGGAGGAGTTCCCTCCCTCCACCGCTGGCCCACTTGGGAAACCGAGTTGGGGAGGGACTCCCCTCCCATGGCGCGCCCCCTCCACCTATATAAGGAGGGGCAGGGCTGCCCCTCCAAGACACACACCACGCACCCCGCAAACCCTAGCTCCCAGCCGCCGGCGCCGCCACCTCCTGCTGCCGCCGCCGCCTAGGGAAACCCTAGATGCCGACTTGGGCTGCTCCAAGCCCTAGCCGCCGGCCCTAGACCCTCCTCCTTGGTGCGTCTAAACCCTAGATCGCCGAGGATCTCTCTCATAGTCCACCATACTCGTTCCGGCTTAAGGCGAAGCCCTGCAAGATCTCCCCTCTACTTCCGGTACCACGCCGTTGTGCTGCCGGAATCGCGAGGAGAGAGCTACAACCTCCCTGCCTGCTGGAAAAAGGGAGAGGAAGGTCTTCGTCGAGTACCGAACGTGTGACCGACTGCGGAAGCGCTGCCGGAACACAGCGCCGGACGGATCATCTATGCAAGAGTACGACTACATCACCCACGAGAATCCTCTCTTGTTAAACACTTTGGAATCTTCGAGGGTGAGTTATTCCATCAACTCGTTGCTACAATCTAGTAGATAGATCTTGGCTTGTTTGTTTGTATGTGGTAGAATTTTTTTGTTTTCCATGCTACGAAACCCTACACAAGGTGAGGTGAAAGGCTAACTTCTCGCACCCTTATTCTCCATATACAACCCTTGTCGGCTTTGCATCATGGACAGGAATGGCGAGCCGTCCCAACCACCACCACCTCCGGAGGACGACACACAATACATGACAAGATGGGACCATTGGAAGGTCCGAGGAGAATTCAACTACCGTTGTGAAGCTCTTGAGCTGCGCCAAGATGAACAATTTAGCGAAGCCCGCGTGGAGTTCAAGAACATCGACAACCGCTTCGAAGAAGTCCGAGGCCAAATGCATGCCATGCAACACAACCTTGGTCATCAAAATGAAGCTCTTGGTCGCGCCCTCGCCTCAACGGATGAGAAGCTTCAACACCTCATTGATGGGCTAGCAAGGCCACGCTCGCGCGATTCAAGCTCATCTCGGCACTCCTCAAGTGAATCAAGTGCACCTCGCCGTCACGCTTCAAGGCACCGGGATGGACCCGTCCTTCAATCCATGAGCTCTTCTCAAGCGGTACCATCTCCGCAACACGCCGCAACGTCAAGTTATGATGGTGACCTCTCCGCAAGACCTCCAAGACGTGAAGCGAACCGGCCAGAACCAAGGGCACTTATGATTCAACAAGAATAACCTCACATGGACCACCAAGCCCATCGCCGTCGACATGTTGTTTCAACAACAAGTGAAGCATCCGAAGTGGAAGAACAAGATCACCGTCGGCGTGAAGCACTCGAAGATCCACCAAGGCGTCATCATCGACATGAACGTCCACGTCGACAACATGATCCCCTTGACGAGCCTCCTCCACATCAGGAAGAAAGAGAGCAGCCCATTGCGCATGCGGCTCGACGTCCTCCTCGCCACAGAGCGCAAGACAATTCTCATCGGCATCAACCACGACAAGAACAAGAGCAAGCTCCCCAAGCTCGTCGTGAGGACCATCAACCTCCTCATCCTGAACCGCGCCAGCAACACGAGCAAGCTCCCCAAGCTCGTCGTCAAAACCAAGTTCCACCACCAAACGCGGCACCTCAACAACCGCAAGAGCAACACCATCATCACCAAGCAAGACATGAGAGATCGGATGATGAAGATGGCCGCCAAAATCATGGCAACCGTCAACACCGGAACCGCAATGCAGAAGAAACTTTCGAAAAGCTCAAGTTCACCATGCCCAAGTTCACCGGTTCCAATGAACCCGAAGAATACCTCTCATGGGAGCTCAAGGTTGACAAGATCTTCCGCATGCACAACTATAGCAATGAGAAGATGATGGCCATGGCATCCCTCGAGTTTGATGAGTATGCCAACCTTTGGTGGGAACAAGTCCAACTCGCCCGTGAAGCAAAAGAAGAGCCTCCAATCTCAAGTTGGCAAGATATGAAGGCTCATATGAGATCCCGCTTTGTTCCTTCACACTACACGCGTGACCTCTTCAACAAGCTTCAAACGCTTAGTCAAGGGACAAAGACTGTGGAAGAGTACTTCAAGCAAATGGAGCTCAACATGATACGCGCCAACATTGAAGAGCATGATGAGCAAACAATGGCACGTTTCCTCAATGGCTTGAACCATCCAATCAAGCGCATCACCGAGTTCCAAAAGTACAACAACATGGTTGAGCTTGTGCACATCGCATCAAAGGCCGAGCGTCAAGTGCAAGAGGACATCAAGTACAACAAGCCAAAGATGTACTTCACCTACAAGCAAACACCAACCACTACTCCAACAACACCAAGTGGAAGCTCATAGAGTACCACCAAGCTTCCCTTCAATTCAACACTTCCTCAAGGAAAACAGCCCCCAAGTGGCAAATACACAAGGGATGATCAACCTTTCAATGGTGAGTGCTACAAGTGTGGAGGCAAAGGACACAAGTCGGCCGCATGTGGGAACAAGAAAGTTTTGTTCATCCATGACAATGGCGACGAAGAATACTTGAGTGAAGATGAGTTTGATGCAAGGGTCAAGGAAGCATTGGCAAGGCAACATTTGGAAGAGGACCAAGAACTACTTGTGTGTGAGCATGACGCTAGTCCATCGCTTGTGGTCACAAGGGTCTTAACTACTCAAGTCAATGAGAATGAAGACCAACGATCAAACATCTTCCAAACTCGTGCCGGTATCAATGGGAAGTCCATCAAAGTTGTCTTCGATGGAGGGAGTTTCCACAATCTTCCAAGCACGGAATTGTGTGATAAACTCAACCTCACCCTCCATCCGCATAAACACCCCTACCATATACAATGGCTAAGTGACCAAGGGTCCGTCAAGATCAAGCACACCGTCTCGGTAACGTTTTCAATTGGACCCTATAAGGACACGGTGGAATGTGACGTGGTCCCATTGACGGTTTTCCATATGTTACTAGGAAGGCCGTGGCAATATGACAAGCGTGCTTTGCATGATGGTCACTCAAACACTTATAACTTCAAATGGCTTGAAAAAACTTGTGTGTTGCAACCAATGACTCCTAGCCAAATAATTGCGGACAATGCAAAGGCTTTAGCGAGGGTGAAATACACAAAAACACCTTGTGAGAAGAGTGGTGAGCGAGAGAACCACACTATTGTGAGTGAGTGCCACAAGCCAAACTCGAGTGGAAAAACTAAGAGTGTTCTTCTTGCCACCAAAAGTGAGATGAGAGAAGTGCGGAACAACCCATCCATCTTGCACTATGTCCTTGTATGCAAGGGACTAGTGCAAAGAACTAATGACTTTACAAATGTTCCTCCTTCTTTGATGGCTATTTTGCAGGAATTCCAAGATGTATTTCCCGAAGAGCTTCCTCATGGCCTTCCTCCTCTTCGTGGAATCGAGCACCGCATCGACCTCATACCCGGCACCCCACTCCCAAACCGCGCCACGTATCGCACAAACCCGGAAGAGACGAAGGAGATAGAACGACAAATTAACCAACTCGTCTCCAAAGGTTTGATCCAAGTAAGAACTAGCCCGAGCGCGGTCCTCGTTATTCTAGTTCCAAAAACGGATGATACGTTGCGGTTATGCATGGACTGCCGTCCAATCAATGCTATCACCGTGCGTTAGCGACATCCTATACCGCGTCTTGATAACATGCTTGATGAGTTATGTGGAGCCACTATATTTTCAAAAAATGATCTTCGTAGTGGTTACCATCAAATTCGCATGGCCGAAGGTGATGAGTGGAAAACTGCCTTCAAGACCAAGCTTGGTCTCTATGAATGGTTGGTTATGCCTTTTGGCTTATCAAATGCCCCATCTACCTTCATGCGCCTCATGAACCATATTTTGAGATCTCTCATTGGGAAGAGTGTAGTTGTTTACTTTGATGACATCCTTGTCTATAGCAAGTCACTAGAGGAGCATGTTACTCATGTTAAGGAGGTCCTTCAAATCCTTCGTCATGAAAAGCTTTATGCTAATCTCCCAAAGTGCACTTTTGCAAAAGACAAACTCATTTTCCTTGGTTTTGTTGTGTCTTCTAATGGCATTGAAGTTGATGTCTCAAAAGTTAAGGACACACGATATTGGCCCATACTGACCAATGTTAGTGAACTTCATAGTTTTCATGGGTTGGCTGGCTTTTACCGTCGCTTTGTGAAAGACTTTTCTACCATTGCTTGCCCCCTCAACAAATTGACCAAGAAAAATGTCACGTTCGTTTAGGGAAAAGCACAACAAAAGGCTTTTGATGAGCTCAAAAAGAGGCTCACCGAAGCACCACTTCTTGCATTACCGGATTTCACAAAAACCTTTGAGATTTAATGTGACGCTAGTGGAATTGGCATTGGAGGCGTCCTTATGCAAAATGGGCGTCCTATTGCATACCATAGTGAGAAACTTGATGGCGCACGCCTTAACTATCCCATTTATGACAAAGAACTTTTTGCCTTGGTTCGTGTCCTTCAAGTGTGGCAACACTACCTTTGGCCCAAAGAATTTATAATCCATTCCGACCATGAGTCGTTGAAATATCTTAAGGGCCAAGCCAATTTGAGTAATAGGCACGCCAAATGGGTTGAGTTCATGGAGTCTTTTCCTTACATTGTCAAGTACAAAAAGGGCAAAGAAAATGTTGTAGCGGATGCTTTGTCTCGCAAAAACACAAACCTTCTTACGCAACTCGAAGTAAATGTCTTGGGTCTTGATGACATCAAATCTTTGTACGCGTCCGACCCTTTCTTTGGACCAATTTTTGCAAAATGTTTAATAGACAAAGGGATTGATGATTTCTATTTGCATAAGGGTTTTCTTTTCAAACAAAACAAGCTTTGCATTTCGAAGTCGTCCCTCCAAATTTTGCTTCTTCAAGAGTCCCATGGTGGAGGCCTTATGGGTCACTTTGGCCGTGACAAGACATATGCCATGCTATCCACTCACTACTTTTGGCCAAAGATGAAACGCGACGTGGAGCGCCACGTCCAACGATGCACTACATGTATCCAAGCAAAGTCCAAGTCTAACCCCTTTGGTCTTTATATGCCATTAACTATTCCTCATGCACCTTGATCGGACATTAGCATGGACTTCGTGTTAGGATTGCCTAGATCTAAACATGTACATGATTCTATATTTATGGTCGTGGATCATTTTTCCAAAATGGCACACTTCATTTCGTGCCATAAGACCGATGATGCTTCACATGTAGCAAGTTTGTTTTTCAGGGAAATAATTCGGCTACACGGTGTACCAAGAACAATCGTCTTCGACCGCGACGTCAAATTCATGAGCTACTTCTGGAAGACACTCATGGCCAAGCTCGGCATCAAGCTCCTCTTCTCGTCCGCCTCACATCCTCAAACCGATGGACAAACTCAGGTCGTCAATCGAAGCCTTGGAACACTCCTCCGTGTGTTGATAAAGAAGAACCTTAAAGACTGGGAGGAATGCATTCCGCACGCCGAGTTCGCCTACAACCGCGCCAAGCACTCCACCACCATGAGAAGCCCATTCATGATCGTCTATGGGATCGAGCCTCTCACCGCGCTCGACATCCTTCCACTTCCGCTACATGACCGTACCAACATGGATGTTGACAAGCGTGCCCAAACAATGAAGAAACTCCATGAAGACACAAGAGCTACGATCGAGCAACAAGTCCTTCGCCAAGAATCAAGGCTAAACAAGACCAAGAAAGAGATGATCTTCGAAGAAGGCGACCTTGTGTGGATACACTTGAGTAAAGACCGCTTTCCCAAGGACCACAACTCCAAACTCAAGACAAGAGGTGATGGGCCGTTCAAAGTGCTAAAGAGGATCAACAACAACGCCTACATCATTGATATCCCAACGTCCAAGTATCTTGTGAGCTCGACGTTCAATGTCAAGGACCTCTCACCCTACCATGGAGAATATACAGTTGAGAAGGTTGAAGTGTCGAGGATGACTCTTCCCCAAGGGGGGGGAGCTGATGCAGCCCGTCCTATGGACGCACCTCCATCTACAACACCTAGCCCTCCGAGTGGACCAATGACTCGCGCCCGAGCTAAGCTCCTACAAGCCAAGGTTAACTCGCTCCTTTCCTTGTGTGACTTCGATAAACCCTTGGATGGCTTGCTACTTCATACGCCTACCCTGTGCATCATCAGGTACGAAGAGAAGGACCCATGGAACGAAGGAACCACACCGAAAGTGACCAACCGCACTCAGACGCCAGCGGTACTACCGGATCAGGCAACCAGTACTACCGGACCCTGCTACCGGACGCTCCAGGAGGAACCCCTCCACACTCCAGACGCCAGCGGTACTACCGGATATGGAACCGGTACTACCGGTCAGCGGTACGACCGCCCCTACTACCGCTCACTACTGACGACGCCAACCGAAGCCCCAGGACTGCAAGCGGTACAACCGGACTTTGAGCGGAACTACCGGTTGAGACCGGTACTACCGGTCGCCAGCCAGTACTACCGGGCGAGCCTGGACTTCAACTTGGCCCAGTGCCCTGTACCCTCTCAATATTTTCCCATTTTGTTCCTAAACTACCGCCGTGTTTGTGGATGGCCTATAAGTAGCCCCAACCCTCTAATGTAAACCCTAGACTTGGATAATAATAGATTGAGGACACCCCTTTGAGGATCTTTCATCTATTGGTCTCATGCTCCTACCAACGGGCACCCTATTATCCACAACCTCTTGGATCTTGCCTAGTGCGTTCAAGTTGTACAAGGCCTTGGGTTCTCGATTTCTCGCCCCCAAGTCGTCAAGGTCTCACCAAGAACCTCGTCCCCCGTTGTTGGTCGTGGAGAGAGAGCTTCGCCCAACACCCATCCTAGAGATTATGTTGGACTGGTTGCCACCGGCGTGAGTTATCGGCGTGTATCGTGATTTGTGTACGTGAGTTCATGGGGATCTTAGTGTGCGTGTGTTCGTGGATTTCGTCCCCTCTTCCCCTCCACCGCTTTTCCCTCGATCCCCGTGGAGATTCGTGAAAGATCGGGCCACCCCAAGGGGTTACCCCATAACATCGGAGGGAAGGGAGGCATGGGATCTCCATGTGGAAACTTTAGCGGCGGCTCCATCCACGAAGTCCGGGTACGTGAGTTATGGGGTTGGACTTTGAAGTGGTTCAAGACGGACAGAAAGAAGTGGGAGATGGGCAGAGAAACGCCACATACCAGGTGAGCCTTGAGGTACACCTTTTCTCCGGCTTGGGGAGAAGGTGTCACCTCTCCGGCCGGCGCCGCCCGCCAGGCAAGCCCCTCCGTCGCGGGGAGGTAGCCTTCGGCGACCATCTCTTGGATGTCGTGGCCGGTGATGTCCGAGCCGCGCCAGTCGCCTTTGTGTGAATCTGGCTCCTCTTCCAGAGGCTCTAGCGCCGCCAGATTGTGGTCACCGCCGGTGGTTTCAATCACCGCCGACGCGGGGATAACCAGGCCCTCTGGGGGCATGATGACGGAGCTCGCCGGCTTCGCCGTGGCTTCGCTCGATGCCACCATCGACGGGGATGATATGCTGCTGGCCATGGAGGACTGGGAGGATGTGACTAGAGCAGAGAGGGGCTAGGGTTTCTTCGAGGTTTTCCGTGGAGAGCTCGAGGAGGCGTGCGGCTGGAGGAAGAAGATGATGACGCGAGAGAATGAGGTGAAAAAGTGGCAAGTGTCCCATGGTTACTATTTATCTTACTCTACGTCAAGATTCGTGCAGCTAATCGGACGGTTGCCGCGTAGACGACGTGTTCGTGAACATGCGCGGTAATTTCACCACTTCTCCAACCGCCGCCGCCAACGGTTTGTATCGCTCGCGCAGGAAAATCAGATATGATTGCGTTCTCTGCATGTGTGAGTTACAAGGCGTCGCTGACCTACAGCCTACATCGTCATAACTGACATGGTAGATGAGCCGTCCCATCGAAGATTCCGGCATGAACGGATTTAATCCGACTACAGAAGTGTACGATGGAAGATTCATCATTTCTCTGACTTACTCATAGAAGACGGAGAAACCTTTGCAGGGTTCTTCAGGAGGACTACAAGATATTGCATGAAGATTTGCCGACATCCATCTAGACGGAGCATTCCACGGGAAGAGGCAAGACGGTGCAAGATCTCGGAGTTCTCCGGGGGCTACTGTTGGGGATATGCTATATGGGTATCCTCATAGCATGTCTCTTATCCGGCTAACCCGGGTGGCCCATAGTCGGTAGCATGGCCTATGGCCTACTGGGCGGCCCAGTTAGGTGGATCCAGAAGGGAGGCCCATGCCGGATAAAGGAAGGCTACGGTGGAATCACTAGCGTACCCGGAGCCTTGGAGTACAAGATACACAAGAATAGTGATAGACGGTGTAGGACTCTGTAACCTGTCCGGCTAGGACTTTTCCTTGTAACCCTAGGACCTGGCGACTATATAAGTCGGGCCTATGGGAGCCTTTAGGGCATTGATTCAGACAATCTCATACAACCTCGCATAGAGAACCTATCTCTGTAACTCGGTGTATCTTCCCTTATAGTGATTTATAGTAGGAGTAGGATTCCGCCACCGTCGTGGGATCTGAACCTGGGTAAGCTGTGTTACCTCGTACCCGTCAACTGTCTGCCTTACCCCACGTCTCTAAACACGCACTGTGAGGACCCCTCCATGGCGTACTCGTTGGCAATACCACGACAGGGATAGGTGCGCAAAAGGAAGCTATTATCTCTACAAAAGGCATTCTATAGAGTTAGGCTGAACTTAACTATTCTACACTGAAGAAACTGCAGATCTCCATCATAAAAGTTGTCTAGCCAATTGACTAGAGAGGACGTAAGTTCAGGGATCGCAACCACAACTGATCTTTTTTCCTTCCCGCGAAACTTCAAGAGATCTACAATGTTCATGCACTAGTTGATGCGCTTGAACCAGTCCCAGTTCAGTATGAACAGCCATGCCGCCAGAACGATTTCTTAGAACGTGAACTCCGGCTTCTCGTGGCAGGGATCATAGGTCCCTGTGAGTCTGAACCTGAATTCCGGCGCTGAGCTCTTGCCCGTCATTGGCTCCAGCTGTCGAACACTCTAACAAGATGAGTGTAGATGGATGCATGCCGCAGTGGTGTGGCCACAGACGGTGCGTGTCACATCCCAAGATTTTCCAAATCTTGTAATGTGAACATAAATGAATAAAATAAAACTTTGTTTGATTTTTAGAGCCAGAAGAAACTTTTTGAATTCAATTGGAACTTCAAACCCATTTGAATTAAATAAAACATAAAGGGGTTTAAAAAGATAAACATTTAATAAAAGGAAAAATAAAAACATTTGGAAATACTATTTTGAAACAATTAAATGAAAAGATTTGTTTTCAAATGAAATAGAAGTTTATAAATAAAGAATATTTTATAAAGCCAAATTAAACCTTGGCCAAGATTTGGGAATTAAAACATTTTATTTTAAATAAAATTAGCAAAGGTTTATTTAAATAAATTAATAAGGATTTAATATCCATCTTTATTTAAATAAAAGGTTTTACCAATTTAATTGAAACATCAAAACTTATTAAAATAAGTTTTCCAAATGTTGATATTCACAAATAAAACCTACTAAAGTGTTTTGACTTTATTTTAGATTTCAAAATAAATATTCTAATAAAACAAATCCTATTGGAATTAAATGAATAAGGTCTATTCATTTAATTGTTATTGGACCCTAAAATAAAATGTTATTTTGATTTAAACAAGTTTCCAAGTATCCTTTATTTCCCAAATAAAACCTACTGATTTGGTTTTGAAAATAATTAGGATTCAAATAAAGATTTTATTAATAAAATCAAACTCTATTTGATTTAATAACTAAGGCCCATTTTGTTTAAATTATTAATGGACCCTAAAATAAAAGGTTATTTTATTTTAAACAAGTTTTCCAAATATTCTTTATTTCCAAATAAAACCTACTGATTGGGTTTTGAAAGCATTTGTATTTCAAATGAAGATTTTATTACATAAACCAAACTTGTTTTATTAATAAACCATGGACCATTTTACTTAATTAATAAAGGGAACCTAAAAAGTTTTAAAATATTATTTTTATTTTGGATTTTGGTTCATGTTACTGAACAGAACTAATTTCAATGTTACAAAGTTTGAGTGTTGTTTGAATTGATTGAACCTTGTTTGATTGTTTGGAAGTTCAAAACAGAAATTAGATTCAGAAAAAGAAAAGAATTACAGGAAGGAAAAAATATGGAAACGGACTGGCCCAGCTAACCTAGCCCATCCCAGCCCAGTATCAGCCCAGCTCCCCCTCCCCGAAGCGTTTTCTTCTCCACTCAGAACCGCACCCACACAGAGTATGACTGGTGGACCTCCCCCTCTTCCCTTTTCCCACTGACGCAACGGCCCCACTTGCCACTGTTCTTCCTCCCCACCCGCACGACCCCTTCTCCCCTTCGCCGGCCGTTGTAGGCTATTGATTCGTGGCTTGAATTCTCCTTAACACGGCCACCATAACTCGCAGCGATCAAGCACCTTTAAACGCCAGCGCATCCTCTCTCATTCCCCTCTGTTTCCTTCCCCAAGCACGCCCCCAGTCCACAGAATTTTTGCCTTGTACTGCCTCGGCTCCGACCACCATCTCCGGCCAATTCAGACCAGTACACTCCACCCCCTGCCTTTCCGAGCACACGAGCACGTTCACCACTCCCAGACGCTACTCCCCGTGCCCTTCATTCAACCGCGGGCGCAACGGAGCTTCGGCAATGACAAGCTTCTGAACACCGCCGCGACTAGTTCTTCTCCGACGACGACTTCCAGGTGAACCATACCACCCCTTCATCTCTCGTTCACGCACACAACCCTGCCTTGGTCCTGCGCATCTAACTGCGTTTTCGCTATGCCTTGGGGTGAACCACGGCATAGCACACGACGACCACCTGACGCGCCCGACGCCGCCACCTACTCCGGCGAGCAATCCACATCGGACCAGAGCGCCCCTCATCGAACCATCGGCACGTTGAGCATCGCCATGACCTCCTGAACCCGGTGAGCCCCTCCTCCCTCTCCCTCTCTTCCTAGAATAGCCGGAACGCCTCTGCCTGGCCGTCGCCGCCGCGCGCAGTCGCCGAGCGCCGCCAAACCTTGTACGAGTACTGCAGACCGTAGGATCCTAATCTGACGCTCACGATAGTTTAACTTAACCGCGAAGGGTTACGCGTCCAGGACCGTGCGATCGATCAGATCCAACGCCCTACAGACGCGATCCAACCGAATCGGTACCCGCGAATAGCAAAGCGCCGCGTGTCACTGTTCTGTTTAAAAACTGATTTGAAAACAGAATATTTTGTGAATTTCAAACCCTTATAACTTTGGATCCACACGTCCAAAAATTACAAATTTTATGTCGTTGGATTCAGGAGAACAAGCCCTAACCAACCCTACCCTTAGTTTAGCAAATAGTATCTGTTTGTTTGCTTATTTTTGCAGATTCATTTGTATGCTTATTTAGAGTAGAAAAATTGTTTAAAATTGATTTTGGGGTCAAAACTTTTGCAAAATGGTTTGATGTGATCTTATTGACCCTAGGAACCAACCCTTAGTGTTGAAAATGATTTTGGTAAAGTTTAGGTTAGATTATTAGACTTAGCCATTTTCTAGCCAAATAAAATTATTGATTTTATTATGGAAATGTTTTTGCAAAGAAAACTTTGGGAAAATGTTTTGGACCAAACTTACTGACCCAAAACACCAAGCTTTGCCAAGAGCAACTCACTTGGTGAAAAACATAAAGTTTTGCTTTGATAAAAATAATTTTCACCACATAAAATGATGAATGGATTTAAAATGGTCTTGAGATAAAACCCATTTGCAAATGACTTTGCCATTTTGGTAAATGACCAATTTGGAACTTACAAAGTTTAAAAGCCTAGTAGAGACCATCCTTGCAATAGAACCAAACCTTTGCATGATATTACATGACTTAGATTCCATTACTTTGTGTGTGAAAAATTGTTTGTTTGACTTTGGTTGGAATGTCTATTGAATTTGTGTTTGCTTGATTGACTTGTAGTGAAGTGTGAGACTAGCAAGATCAAGGAGTGAACCACCATTCTCTACCAAAAAGGCAAGTGATGCTTCATACTTTTTGTCCCATTACTTTCACTAAGCATTAGTGTTTTTGCTAAGTAAAACTTGCATGGATTTTTCTAAGTATAGACCTTGCTATAGTAAAACCTAGTAGATGAATCCTTAGTAGGATTTTCCTAAGTTAAGATTCCTACTACTATCAAGCTTAGCATAGCTAATAGAAAACATGGGTGGAAAATATATTAACACTATGGAAAAATCTCTAAGTCTGAGGACTTATGTTTTTGTTTAATAAAATAACTAAGTTAATGAATCCCCTGGGTGGAATGAGCTTGCTTGGTGGTTTTTGGTTGAGTGGTTCACAAGGCCCATGTTTATGGTTGACCTTGTGTATCTCACTTGTGGTATGCCACCCAGGAACAAAGAGATTTGAGATGTCAAATGTTGAGAAGCTTCAAGTGCAACCACTTGGCAATATGGGCTCTGCCATGATCATATAGGTTGCAAGAACTTAGCCATATGGACAGTGGGTGGTAGTGTTTGATAGGTTGGAACGCGTCCATTTTGGTCTAAGGGAAAGCTTCTAAAAGATCTTGTCTTGGGAAACCAAGTCTTGTGGGGAAAGTGCACCACCTCTGTAGAGTGTAAAATCTAAGTACTTAGCCATGTCCCTGGTAAAGGACAATTTGAGCATCAAGACATGGAAGCAATCAAGAATCTCATCATTCAAATTTCTAAGTTAAAACTTGTGGATTGAACAAGGGTTGTTTGAAATCTCAATCTTTGATTGATAGATGCCTTGGAAAGGATCTTCAATCTTTGATTGAGAAAATAATTTTGTTAAGCAAAAACTTAGTATTTTCAAAATGATAAGTAAAATCTATTTTGAGCAATGCAAGCCTCAACTCCACTTAGCCAAATGCATATAGATAATAGACTCCACTATACTACCATAGTATCACTTGCCAATACAATTCAAATGTATTGACCCTTTGTGGCTGTAACTTGTATGTTGCAGGTTTGATTGATCTTTTTGAAGATTGATTGTTTAGGATTACAAAGTCTACAACCAACATCTGCCTGTGGTACTTTGAAGATGAAGGACCCGTGACTATAGTTATTCTGCTGCAATGTAATGTAATAGCCAAATGAGCTATGTTTGATGTAATAAACTTATGTTATTCCTGGTTATAAAATTATATTATGACCTTTGTTTCTTGATATTACATCTTAACTATGGATGCTAGCTATTGATCCAGGGACTAGCATTGTAAACACAGGAGGCTCTATCTTATTAGGTTGAGACCTCTACAGATGGTATCAGAGCATTGTGTTGCCTGTAGGATTTGTAAACCCTAGTGTTGGACAAAAAACCCTTAGAAGAATAGGAGTTATATTTTGATCCAAAACTTATTTACAAAAACACTTGTAAACTCTTTCCTCAACCATTTTGGTTTCAACTCTACTTCTCTTCTATTTCAACTTGATGGAAAAACCTACCCCATGGCCAAAGACTACACCATGTGCAAAGGACTTCTTCAACATCTTCAACTCTAATGACTTCAACATCTTCAGCATATTCACCAAGGACTTCCAACTTAGATACCACTAAGGACTACAAGTGAGACAAGGAGATCTTACTCAAGATTTAGAGACTGAGGGAATGCAAAAGTTAGAAGGAGTCTACATCATTTGAAGTATTGCAACCAAGAGATTTTATCAAGGAAACCATGATCTCATACAAGAAGAATCATGAAGGAAGGAAAAATCACAAGTAAACCATATAGATGGACCACCATAATTTAGTTAAGTCAAAACACACCAACTTATGTGGTGGAACAAAAATATTTTGTTGCCTAAGAATGTGCTTGAACTTTGTTGTTTGAGTGAAATGTTTGACTTGTGATTGCATGCACATTGTTTGTGTGAATTGTGATGTGTGTGATTAGAAATATTTCCATAGAAATATTTTGCCTATTCTAATCCCTACCCAACCCAAACAGATGTCTACTCCAAGAAACTCCAACATCAAGGTTGATGACAACCACAACCAAGAGGACAACATGAGAGAACTTATAGTAACCCAAAACCAGTTGAGCCAAGAGACAACTCAGCTTTTAGCCAACAACAATGGACTAGACCCAGCCATACAAAGGATTTTGAAACTTCAATCCCAATTGTTGCAAGGATTGGTTACTCAAGTGATCAACATTAGAGAAAACTTTTCCCAAGGAGTTAATGACAACAAGGGTGACAAAGATGTTATTCTGGAAGGAACCCAAGCTAGCAATATTTTTAGAGACAAGGATCATGCATCCAAGGAGCATGAAGATCAATGCCTCAAGAAGAGAGAAAGATCTCCCACTTATGAAGAACATGAACTAGAAGAACTCCTAGCTCTGGAGAGACCCAAAAAGAAGAAAAAGGACATAAGCCAATTGCAGTGTTACAATTGCAAAGAGATGGGACACTATGCCAGTGAATGCCTAGAAAAGAAGAAGAACCAAAGAAACAAACAAAAGGCAATGATACCAAAGGAAAAGAAAGATATCAGCCAAGTGATGTGTTCCAAATGCAAGGAACAAGGCCACTATGCAAACAATTGTCCAAGAAAGAGGAAGCCCAAGATAAACCAACCTATAAAGGATCTCAGCCTTGTCACATGTTTCAAGTGTGAAAACAAAGGACACTATGCAGATGTTTGTCCAGAGAAGATGAAAGACAAGTTAAACAAGTCTATGAAGGATCTCAACCTTGGCCCATGAGTCAAGCCTGGAAACAAAGGACTCAATGCAAATGTTTGCTTAGAGAAGTTTTCCCCAGGATCCCAAGAAGGACAATGTGTAATTTTGTTTGAAATTTTTTAAGGGTGGTAGTACCCTAGTTGTTTTGAACTTGCTTGTAACCCCAGCCTCCCCAAATCTCGGGACGAGATTTATTTTTAAGGGTGGTAGCCTGTCACATCCCAAGATTTTCCAAATCTTGTAATGTGAAAATAAATGAATAAAATAAAACTTTGTTTGATTTTTAGAGCCAGAAGAAACTTTTTGAATTCAATTGGAACTTCAAAACCATTTGAATTAAATAAAACCTAAAGGGATTTAAAAAGATAAACATTTAATAAAAGGAAAAATAAAAACATTTGGAAATACTATTTTGAAACAATTAAATGAAAAGATTTGTTTTCAAATGAAATGGAAGTTTATAAATAAAGAAGATTTTATAAAGCCAAATTAAACCTTGGCCAAGCTTTGGGAATTAAAAAATTTTATTTTAAATAAAATTAGCAAAGGTTTATTTAAATAAATTAATAAGGATTTAATATCCAACTTTATTTAAATAAAAGGTTTTACCAATTTAATTGAAACATCAAAACTTATTAAAATAAGTTTTCCAAATGTTGATATTCACAAATAAAACCTACTAAAGTGTTTTGACTTTATTTTAGATTTCAAAATAAATATTCTAATAAAACAAATCCTATTGGAATTAAATGAATAAGGTCTATTCATTTAATTGTTATTGGACCCTAAAATAAAATGTTATTTTGATTTAAACAAGTTTCCAAGTATCCTTTATTTCCCAAATAAAACCTACTGATTTGGTTTTGAAAATAATTAGGATTCAAATAAAGATTTTATTAATAAAATCAAACTCTATTTGATTTAATAACTAAGGCCCATTTTGTTTAAATTATTAATGGACCCTAAAATAAAAGGTTATTTTATTTTAAACAAGTTTTCCAAATATTCTTTATTTCCAAATAAAACCTACTGATTGGGTTTTGAAAGCATTTGGATTTCAAATGAAGATTTTATTACATAAACCAAACTTGTTTTATTAATAAACCATGGACCATTTTACTTAATTAATAAAGGGAACCTAAAAAGTTTTAAAATATTATTTTTATTTTAGATTTTGGTTCATGTTACTGAACAGAACTAATTTCAATGTTACAAAGTTTGAGTGTTGTTTGAATTGATTGAACCTTGTTTGATTGTTTGGAAATTCAAAACAGAAATTAGATTCAGAAAAAGAAAAGAATTACAGGAAGGAAAAAATATGGAAACGGACTGGCCCAGCTAACCTAGCCCATCCCAACCCAGTATCAGCCCAGCTCCCCCTCCCAGAAGCGTTTTCTTCTCCACTCAGAACCGCACCCACACAGAGTATGACTGGTGGACCTCCCCCTCTTCCCTTTTCCCACTGACGCAACGGCCCCACTTGCCACTGTTCTTCCTCCCCACCCGCACGACCCCTTCTCCCCTTCGCCGGCCGTTGCAGGCTATTGATTCGTGGCTTGAATTCGCCTTAACACGACCACCATAACTCACAGCGATCAAGCACCTTTAAAAGCCAGCGCATCCTCTCTCATTCCCCTCTGTTTCCTTCCCCAAGCACGCCCCCAGTCCACAGAATTTTTGCCTTGTACTGCCTCGGCTCCGACCACCATCTCCGGCCAATTCAGACCAGTACACTCCACCCCCTGCCTTTCCGAGCACACGAGCACGTTCACCACTCCCAGACGCTACTCCCCGTGCCCTTCATTCAACCGCGGGCGCAACGGAGCTTTGGCAATGACAAGCTTCTGAACGCCGCCTCGACTAGTTCTTCTCCGACGACGACTTCTAGGTGAACCAGACCACCCCTTCATCTCTCGTTCACTCACACAACCCTGCCTTGGTCCTGCGCATCTAACTGCGTTTTCGCTATGCCTTGGGGTGAACCACGGCATAGCACACGACGACCACCTGACGCGCCCGACGCCGCCACCTACTCCGGCGAGCAATCCACATCGGACCAGAGCGCCCCTCATCGAACCATCGGCACGTTGAGCATAGCCGTGACCTCCTGAACCCGGTGAGCCCCTCCTCCCTCTCCCTCTCTTCCTAGAATAGCCGGAACGCCTCTGCCTGGCCGTCGCCGCCGCGCGCAGTCGCCGAGCGCCGCCAAACCTTGGACGAGTACTGCAGACCGTAGGATCCTAATCTGACGCTCACGATAGTTTAACTTAACCGCGAAGGGTTACGCGTCCAGGACCGTGCGATCGATCAGATCCAACGCCCTACAGACGCGATCCAACCGAATCGGTACCCGCGAATAGCAAAGCGCCGTGTGTCATTGTTCTGTTTAAAAACTGATTTGAAAACAGAATATTTTGTCAATTTCAAACCCTTATAACTTTGGATCCACACGTCCAAAAATTACAAATTTTATGTCGTTGGATTCAGGAGAACAAGCCCTAACCAACCCTACCCTTAGTTTAGCAAATAGTATCTGTTTGTTTGCTTATTTTTGCAGATTCATTTCTATGCTTATTTAGAGTAGAAAAATTGTTTAAAATTGATTTTGGGGTCAAAACTTTTGCAAAATGGTTTGATGTGATCTTACTGACCCTAGGGACAAACCCTTAGTGTTGAAAATGATTTTGGTAAAGTTTAGATTAGATTATTTGACTTAGCCATTTTCTAGACAAATAAAATTATTGATTTTATTATGGAAATGTTTTTGCAAAGAAAACTTTGGGAAAATGTTTTGGACCAAACTTACTGGCCCAAAACACCAAGCTTTGCCAAGAGCAACTCACTTGGTGAAAAACATAAAGTTTTGCTTTGATAAAAATAATTTTCACCACATCAAATGATGAATGGATTTTAAAATGGTCTTGAGATAAAACCCATTTGAAAATGACTTTGCCATTTTGGTAAATGACCAATTTGGAACTTACAAAGTTTAAAAGCCTAGTAGAGACCATCCTTGCAATAGAACCAAACCTTTGCATGCTATTACATGACTTAGATTCCATTACTTTGTGTGTGAAAAATTGTTTGTTTGACTTTGGTTGGAATGTGAATTGAATTTGTGTTTGCTTGATTGACTTGTAGTGAAGTGTGAGACTAGCAAGATCAAGGAGTGAACCACCATTCTCTACCAAAAAGGCAAGTGATGCTTCATACTTTTTGTCCCATTACTTTCACTAAGCATTAGTGTTTTTGCTAAGTAAAACTTGCATGGATTTTGCTAAGTATAGACCTTGCTATAGTAAAACCTAGTAGATGAATCCTTAGTAGGATTTTCCTAAGTTAATATTCCTACTACTATCAAGCTTAGCATAGATAATAGAAAACATGGGTGGAAAATATATTCACACTATGGAAAAATCTCTAAGTCTGAGGACTTATGTTTTTGTTTAATAAAACAACTAAGTTAATGAATCCCCTGGGTGGAATGGGCTTGCTTGGTGGTTTTTGGTTGAGTGGTTCACAAGGCCCATGTTTATGGTTGACCTTGTGTATCTCACTTGTGGTATGCCACCCAGGAACAAAGAGATTTGAGATGTCAAATGTTGAGAAGCTTCAAGTGCAACCACTTGGCAATATGGGCTCTGCCATGATCATATAGGTTGAAAGAACTTAGCCATATGGACAGTGGGTGGTAGTGTTTGATAGGTTGGAACGCGTCCATTTTGGTCTAAGGGAAAGCTTCTGAAAGATCTTGTCTTGGGAAACCAAGTCTTGTGGGGAAAGTGCACCACCTCTGCAGAGTGTAAAATCTAAGTACTTAGCCATGTCCCTGGTAAAGGACAATTGGAGCATCAAGACATGGAAGCAATCAAGAATCTCATCATTCAAATTTCTAAGTTAAAACTTGTGGATTGAACAAGGGTTGTTTGAAATCTCAATCTTTGATTGATAGATGCCTTGGAAAGGATCTTCAATCTTTGATTGAGAAAATAATTTTGTCAAGCAAAAACTTAGTATTTTCAAAATGATAAGTAAAATCTATTTTGAGCAATGCAAGCCTCAACTCCACTTAGCCAAATGCATATAGATAATAGCCTCCACTATACTACCATAGTATCACTTGCCAATACAATTCAAATGTATTGACCCTTTGTGGCTGTAACTTGTATGTTGCAGGTTTGATTGATCTTTGTGAAGATTGATTGTTTAGGATTACAAAGTCTACAACCAACATCTGCCTGTGGTACTTTGAAGATGAAGGACCCGTGACTAGTTATTCCGCTGCAATGTAATGTAATAGCCAAATGAGCTATGTTTGATGTAATAAACTTATGTTATTCCTGGTTATAAAATTATATTATGACCTTTGTTTCTTGATATTACATCTTAACTGTGGATGCTAGCTATTGATCCAGGGACTAGCATTGTAAACACAGGAGGCTCTATCTTATTAGGTTGAGACCTCTACAGATGGTATCAGAGCATTGTGTTGCCTGTAGGATTTGTAAACCCTAGGATTGGACAAAAAACCCTTAGAAGAATAGGAGTTATATTTTGATCCAAAACTTATTTACAAAAACACTTGTAAACTCTTTCCTCAACCATTTTGGTTTCAACTCTACTTCTCTTCTATTTCAACTTGATGGAAAAACCTACCCCATGGCCAAAGACTACACCATGTGCAAAGGACTTCTTCAACATCTTCAACTCTAATGACTTCAACATCTTCAGCATATCAGAACATTGGATGTTGTTAATAACAAGATCATATCATTAGGAGAATGGTGTGATGGACATACTCCTATAGTTGAGATAGCATAAAGATCAAGTCATTTCAATAGTTTGTTTCCTATAAGATTTTAGATACATAGTAACCTAAATCCTTCGACCATGAGATCATGCTAATCACCATCACCGGATGGATGCTTTGATTACTGGGTGGTTATAAAGGTGGAATTAAGTGTTCGGAAAGTATGTGTCGAGGCACATGGATCAAGAGTGGGATTTGTCCATCCATATGATGGATAGATATACTCTGGGCCCTCTCGGTTACTGACTCACAAGGGATCACATATCACAGGAATGAGTAAAGAGTACTTATCGGTAACGAGGTTGAACTAGGTATGTAGAGATACCGACAATCAGACCTCGGATAAGTAAAGTATCGCGAGACAAAGGGAAATTGGTGTCGTATGTAAATGGTTCATTCGTTCATTAAATATCATATAAATATGTGGGATCCATATGAATTTCCAGATTCCTCTATTGGTTATTGATCGGAGAAGAGTCTCGATCATGTCTGCATAATTCACGAACCATAGGGAGACACACGTAAGGATTCAATGTTGTTTAGTAGATATGGAATGTGACTAAGAATACCAAATGTTTTTCGGTGTATCGGATTGGATCCAGGATATCATGAGGATATCCGGAATGGTCCAGAGAATAAGATTCATATAAGGAAATTCCAATTCCGGAGTTCGGGAATGGTTTCGGTGTTTTCACCGGAATGTTCTAGAAGGGTCAAGAAGGTCCATCACTCCAGAGTGGGAATGGTACATGTATGTGTCATACCAAAGTGGAATGGTTGCATCATGTCCTAGGTCACTTGGCTAGGCAATGGGAAGAGATAAATCAAACTCTAGTTTAAAAATTCAAACGCCAATTTGAAATAGTCAAATCCCAACATTGGTTGCCCAATGGAGGGAGGGAAGGAATCCTCCCTAAGGGATGATTCCTACCTCCCATTGCCGTCGGACCTAGTAGAGGATTTGGGGTAGGGAGGCCCCTACCCCTCACCTCAAACCTAGCTTGGCGCCACCACCTCTCAAGTCGCCACTGCCTAGGGATCTCCTCCCAAGTCACCGACTAGGGCTAAGCCCTATCCCACTAGCCGCCGGCCACCCCCTTTGGCCCTCTAAACCCTAGATCTCCAAGGACCCTCTTCTACTCCACCATACCCGCTCCGGCTTAGGCGAAGCCTTGCGGGATTTCCCCTCTACCTCCGACACCACGCCGTTGATATGTCATAAACGTATCTATAATTTTAGATGCTCCATGCTTGTTTTATATCATTTGTCTTACGTTTTGTCTACACTTTGAGGTATTTTTATACGTTTTCCGGAACTAACCTATTAACAAGATGCCGCAATGCTACTTGCTTGTTTTCTTCTGTTTTTGGTTTTAGAAAATCTAGTAAAGAAATATTCTCAGAATTAGACGGAACAAAAGTCGAAGTCAATATTTTTCTCGACACAACATGCAGGCCGAAGGGGAGATGAAGAAGAGCCACGAGGCGGCCACACCATAGGGTGGCGTGGGCCCACCCTAGGCCATGCCAGCCCATGGTGTGGTCCCCTCAAGGATCCATCGACCTTGCCCTTTCGCCTACATATACGTCTCCTCGTGACGTAAACCCTAACACAGGCAGAAATCCACGAAAAGGTCCGCAGGGTCGCCACCACCAAAGAGGAGATTCGAGGGACAGAAGTCTCTGTTCCGGCACCCTACCGGGACGGGGGATTGCCCCTGGAGCTATCTCCATCGACTCCATCGCCATCTCCATCGCCGTTGCTGACACCCATGATGAGGAGGGAGTAGTTCTCCCTCGAGGCTAAGGGCTCTATCGGTAGCTATGTGTTCCTCTCTCTCTCGCATGGTGTGATCATGAGCTTTGTAATCTAGTTGAATAAGTAGATGATACTCTACTACTCAAGTGATTTAATTGTAATCTATGATTTTCCCCACGTGTGTGAAGTTGACAGTGTGCACACCGTGTGGCACTTAGGCTAAAGATTACATAAATACTTATCATGAGTTATATTTTGAGTTGGATGTCTCTATGAAATTGTGGTGTTTGTTGGAACCAACTAGCGCTCAAGGTGACAGTGTGGGGTTACCTAGATGGGGAATGTGAACTTTAAGGAGAGGTTTTGTAGCCCTACCGTGGATTGGAGTTGTCCAACCGGAGAGTAGATCAGGGTAGCATAGTGAATAAAATATATATTTATGTGTTCAACTATGTGATCATTGTTGAGAGTGTCAACTAGTGAAAGTATAATCTCTAGGCCTTGTTTCTAAGTATTGAAACACCATTTACAACTAGTCCTATTACATGTTTGCTTGCTGCTCTTTATTTCAGATTGCAATTACCACTTATAATCATCCATATTACTTGTATTTCAATATCTCTTCGCCGAACTAGTGCACCTATACACCTGACAAGTGTATTGGGTGTGTTGGGGACACAAGAGACTTCTTGTATCTTGATTGCAGGGTAGCTTGAGAGGGATACCTTTGACCACTTCCTCCCTGAGTTCGATAAACCTTGGGTAATCCACTTAAGGGAAGCTTGCTGTTGTTCTACAAACCTCTGCACTTGGAGGCCCAACACTGTGTACAAGAATAGAAGCGTGCGTAGACATCAAGCTCTTTTCTGGCACCATTGCCGGTGATAATGGGGCCTTTAATCTTCTTCCTCCCCGTCAATCTCTTTTTTGGCGCCGTTGCCGAGGAGGTAAGGTAAAAGGTACTCACATCCTCTGGCTACTAAGGTATCTTCTAGTACTTTTGCTGGTGTGTGAGTGCTCAAAGTTATTTCCTTTAGATTCTACAATTATTTATTTTTGTTTCTTTTTTTTTATTTTCACTAGTTAGGCTTAATGGAAAAAAAAATTAGAGAGCTCTATAGTATTTATCTTGAATTAGGACATGAAGTGTTTGAAGAGAAAATTTAAATACCTATGGAACTTTATTTGCATGCTAATAGCAATGTTATTAGTATGAATTCTTCAAACACCATTATTTCTAATGCTATGGAAAAGTCTAAGCTTGGGGAAGCTAGTTTTTATGATCTTTTTAGTTCCCCAGCTTTAGAAGAGAAAAATTGATATGATGATACTATACCTCCAATGTATGATGATTACAATGATGAATATGATATTTTTAGTCCACCTACTATGGAGGATAAAATTTTCTATGATGATACTATACCTCCAATGTATGAGGATTACAATGATGAATATGATATTTTCATTCCACCTACTATTGAGGAGAAAATTTTCTATGATGATACTATACCTCCATATATGATGATTACAATGATGAATATGATATTTTCAGTCCACCTACTATTAAGGATAAAATTAATTTTGATTACAATATGCTTCCTATATTTTATGACTATGGTGATGAGAATAATAATGATAGCTATTTTGTTGAATTTGCTATTAAGGATTTTGTTGAATTTCAGTAGGTTTTTCTTTTGTTGAGTCTTGGAAGTTATAATAACATCTCCTTATCCTTTTTGTGTGGTTTTTGTGCCAAGAATAACCTCTAATGAGAGGGAATTAAGATTTGGGGAAGTTGCTGTCCCGAAACAGATTTTTGTGCTTCACTGTAAAGGTTCGTTAAAAATCCCTGTACATCGGTTTGAGCTGTAATTTATGTGCATATGCCCTAGGTTGTTATCTATATTTCTTTAGTTCAACACTTTTCGATTTGAGCAACAGAAGGTCTTAGAAAAAATCGGTTTTTACCTGCTGGTATGTTTTGATAGATTTCTACCATTATTTGCATTTGCCTCTTATCAGTTTATTTTTGAGTTCTCTTTGATCACTTGAGCCTTTAAAAGTAATTGCTGCAGTATCTTGTGTTCTAATGGAAGTTTACTTGTGTAATCAAAGGCTTATTATCTTGAATACACTAATGTTGCTAATGAGGATTGTGTGAAGTTTTGTATGAAGGAAATTTTCAAGTGTAGGGAAAGAATGATGTGATGAGATGAAGAATGGACAAAAGCTCAAGATTGGGGATGCCACCGCGTTTCACCCCAAGAAATATTCAAGAGGTACAAGCGTCAAAGCTTGGGGATGCCCAAGGCACCCCCTTCTTCATCAATAAAAATCTCAGGTCTCTTTCTAGACACTTCATTTTTATTGTTTCATGCACTTTTGTGTTGTTCCTGGAGCTTCTTAGTTTTTGTTTTTAGTTTTATTTTCCTTTGTTTGCTGCAATAAGTTGGTTGGATCCCAGCACACTTCCTATGGAGAGATACACACTCCGTTTTCATTGCCTAGAACACTAGTTTTCATTCTTATTGTTTTGTGAGTGTTCTCTTTTGCTAGCACTGTGTTTAGCCTTAGTTTTGTTATGCTTTTTGCTTAGAACTTTTTAGTTCTTCTTTGCGGATTTTTGAGATTTTCTCACTGATCTTTAGTGATTATTATCTTTGTGAGTTGTTTCAAATAAGTCGATTGGTGTTGGAAAAGAGTAGAAAGCTTCATGCTTAGGTGGTAAAAAAAGGAGCTTGCTTTGACTGTGGCTTAGACTTTATAATGTCATGCTAGACGTTGATTTGACCTTATGCTTAGTGATTATTGTTGTAGCAGGACTTGTTCCAAACAATTGAGATTGCTTAATGTGCCTTGAAATAGTCATGCGTTGTTGTAGCATACAAAAGCATAATATTTGTGGTATTCTCCTTTGATGCTTTGTTTGGGTTGACTTGGCACATGCTTACACCATGTTATGACTATGAACCAGTCACCTTAGCCTCTATGATCATTTAGTTTTTGACTTGTGATACAACTTTATGCTTTAATTGATAATGTTTTGTCTCTCTAGATGATTATGGCCATTATTGCTCTCTTAGTTGGTCGCTCCCAGTTTTTGCTAGCCTCCACTTGTACTGAGTAAGCTCTACTCATGCATCCAACTCCCAAAAACCAAGTTATTCCAAAGAGTCTACTATAAATTCCTATGCATGGTGTGTTACACCATTCCAAGTATATTCATGTTTTTATCTATCTTCCAAATTAAAAAATTACTTTTGTTATGAGAAAACTAGTGATTAAAGCTCTCACAAACTTGATGGCACACTTTACTTTCTTCCACTTAATAAACTTGAACCATTATGTCATCTGTGTTTTATACGCTTGCTCTTATAAGTTGTGAATGAGCAGAACCATGTTGTCATGGGGAACGCTTTCCACACTTGTAAATATTACCCTGTTGATATCATGATATTTTGTTTACGGATGTAGGCGGTGTGAAATAAAAAGGTAGCCTGTAAGTTCATGGTGTATTATATATGTGCTAGAGAAACACCTGGTCGGCTAGCCTAAGCCATGCCTTATCATGGTAGAACTTGCATCATAACCATAGTGAGCAATCTATGAAGCATTCTTCAGAAAAAATAGAAAAAAGAAGATAAAAAAGCACCATACCCATGGTAAATAAGAAGATTGCTGAGATGCTCATTGTCTGTTGCCTTGTCATTTTGATATGGGATAGCTCCTGTATCATGGGGCAAGGGGTACCCCGTTGGCGGTTCTCTATGATACACATATACTTACAATGACAAGAACTTGCTTGTGACTAAAGTTGAGTAGCATGAGGAATGGCCCTCTTACTCAAGGGACATGAGATTTCCAACTTATGATCTATCAAGCATATACTCCATATTTGTTTCACTTTAACCTTAATCACTTCAAGATTCTTATGATAGGGGCAATGAGAGTTGAAAGATAATTAGTATCATAATTTTTGGAAGCTCTTGATGAAACTTGAAATCCCTGCTTCCCTCTG
The DNA here is from genome assembly GCA_910589765.1 of Avena atlantica. NCBI lineage: Eukaryota > Viridiplantae > Streptophyta > Magnoliopsida > Poales > Poaceae > Avena > Avena atlantica. Next base: position 432,632,211 of record OU342739.1, read on the forward strand.
TGAAGGGCCTTTCTTTTTTACTTTTATGTTGAGTCTCCATCTTCTATCTTTATGCACCAACTAGGAGAGCATAGTTGTCATTCTTAGTTTAATGTGCATTGTCCCAAAACATGATGATTGATTCATAAATTTGATATTGCTTGTTCTTAAATTATTTGTATCTAGTCACCCTTATGAACTTTCAAGGTGTCCTATGCATTTATGTTTTGCTTTTCCATGAGGGACAAGCTGAATACCATTCTTATTATGTTTTCTTTATGTGAAACAAACAAATGTCTTTCAATGCATTGTTATTCATGATCTTTTGTTTGTGTTACCTTTCATGTTACAACATAGTTTCTATGTCTTATTGTTAGAACTACATCATGTTTAGAGTACTTTGATCCCAACTATCAATGCTTTAAAATATCTTGATCAAGATTGTGATGGTGCATGTCACCTCAAAAATTATTCTTTTATCACTTACCTACTCGAGGACGAGTACGAGTTAACCTTGGTTATGCTTGATACGTCGTAAACGTATCTATAATTTTTGATGCTCCATGCTTATTTTATACCATTTGTCTTATGTTTTGTCTACACTTTGAGGTATTTTTATACGTTTTCCGGAACTAACCTATTAAAAAGATGCCACAGTGCCAGTTTCCTGTTTTCTGCTGTTGTTTTGTTTCAAAAGATTTAGTAAAGAAATATTCTCGGAATTAGACGGAAAAAAAGCCGAAGTCAATATTTTTCCCGACACAACACGGAAGCCCAAGGGGAGACAAAGAAGAGGCACGAGGCAGCCACACTATAGGGTGGCGTGGGCCCACCCTAGGCCGCGCCAGCCCATGGTGTGGGCCCCTCGAGGCTCCACCGACCTTTCCCTTTTTCCTACATATACGTCTCGTCGGGACGTAAACCCTAACATGGGCAGAAATCCACAAGAAGGTCCGCAGCAGCACCGCCACCGAAGAGGAGATTCGAGGGACACAAGCCTCTGTTCCGGCACCCTGCCGGGACGGGGAATTGCCCCCGGAGCCATCTCCATCGCCATCTCCATCACCGTTTCTCACACCCATGATAAGTAGGGAGTAGTTCTCCCTCGAGGATAAGGGCTCTACCGGTAGCTATGTGTTCATCTCTCTCTCTCCCATGGTGTGATCATGAGCTTTGTAATCTAGTTGACTAAGTAGATGCTACTCTGCTACTGAAGTGCTTTAATTGTAACCTTTTCTTTTCCCCACGTGTATGAAGTTGACAGTGTGCACACCGTGTGGCACTTAGGCTAAATATTACGGAAATACTTATCATGAGTTATATTTTGAGTTGGATGTCTCTATGAAATTGTGGTGTTTTTGGAACCATCTAGCGCTCAAGGTGACACTTGTTGGAGATATGCCCAAGAGGCAATAATAAAGTGGTTATTATCATATCTTCATGCTTATGATAAATGTTTACATACCATGCTATAATTGTATTAACCGAAAACATTAATACTTGTGTGATTTGTAAACATAAAAGATTCCCTAGTAAAGCCTCTTGTTAAACTAGCTTGTTGGTTAATATATGATCATGGTTTCCTGATCATGAACATTGAGATGTTATTAACAACAAGGTCATATCATTAGAAGAATGATGTGATGGACATACTCCTATAGTTAATCGTAGCATAAGATCAAGTCATTCAAATAGTTCACTTGCTATAAGCTTTCAAATACATAGTAACCTAAATCCTTCGACCATGAGATCATGTTAATGTCACATCCCAAGATTTTCCAAATCTTGTAATGTGAAAATAAATTAATAAATAAAACTTTGTATGATTTATCAGAGCCAGAAGAAACTTTTTGAACTCAATTGGAACTTCAAACCCATTTGAATTAAATAAAATCCTAAAGGGATTCTTAAAGATAAGCATTTAATAAAGGAAATTAAAATGTTTTGGAATTACTATTTTGGATCTTTTAATAAAAGGATTTGATATTCAAAAGAAAAGATGGATTTACAAATAAAGATTATTTTATTAAACCAAAATAAAACTTGGCCAAGCTTTTGAATTAAAACATTTTATTTTAAATAAAATAGCAAAGGTTTAATTAAAAAATAATAAAGGATTTCTTAAATAAAATAATTAATATCCAAACTCTTTTAAAATAAAAGGTCTTACCAATTTAATTGAAACATCAAAACTTATTAAATTATTTAAAATAAGTTTTCTAAGTATTTTATATTCACAAATAAAATCTACTAAAATGTTTTGGCTTTATATTGGATTTCAAAATAAATATCTCAATAAAACAAACCCAAGTTGGTTTAATAATGAAAGTCTATTTTATTTAATAATAATAGACTCTAAAACGTTATTTGTTTTAAAACAAATTCCAAATATTATGTACCTCCCAAATTAAACCTACTGATTTGATTTTGAAAATATTTAGGTTTCAAATAAAGATTTTATTAATAAAATCAAACTCTATTTGATTTAATAACTAAGACCCATTTTATTTAATTGTTAATGGACCCTAAAGTAAAAGGATTATATTATTTTTAAACAAGTTTTCCAAATATTCTTTATTTCCAAATAAAACCTACTGATTGGGTTTTGAAAACATTTGGATCTTAAATGAAAATTTTATTAATTAAAACAAACCTTATTTTATTAAATAACTAATGATCCATTTATTTAATTAATAAATAGAACATAAAAAGATTTAAAACAATATTTTATTTTAGAATATGATTTATGATGTTAAGCAGAACCAAATTCATATTTGAAAAGCATTGATGATTATTTGAATCTTTTGAAAGTGTTTGGTTGTTTGAATTTCAAAACAGAAAAAGAATTAGAAAAGAATAAAACAAATAGACATAAAAAAATAGAGGAAACAGACCAGCCCAACAAGGCCCAGCCCAACAGTCCCACAGCCCAGATTCCCCTCACCCCGAAGAAAACGATTCGCACCAAATAACTAACCCACACCGAGACTGACTGGTGGACCTCCTCCCTTTCTCCCTTTCTTTCACTGCCAGCGGACCCCACACCCTACTGCTCTTCTTCCTCACCCTCTGTGACCGTTCTTCCCCGTTCTGCCATTGAATCCTCCAGCTTAAATTCACCTTAATGCCGCGAGTTAAGCCTGCAGTGATCACGCACATTTAATCGTCACCCTCCCCTCTCTGTTTCCCCTCTGCCTCCTTCCCCGAGCACGCCCCCAGGCTGCAGTATTTCGCCAACCACTCTCCCTGTCTCCGACGAGGTCCGTTGACGATTCCATCCAAACCGGACCACCCCATGCCACACTGAGCACACGAACAAGTTCCCCACTCCCTGACGCTCCTCTCTGTACCCTCCGTTCAACCGCGGGCGCCCCAGGAAGCCGTCTTCGACAAAAATTCTGAGCGCCGCCGTCTGTCTCGCCTCCGATGAGCTCCTCCGGTAACTCCAGACCACCCCGACCCCTCTCGTTCACGCACACGCCTTCTTCGTGTCCTTGCGCTCCTGACCATGTGCCTCGTTTGTCTCCGGGTGATTCCTAGCGTCGTCCTCGACCTCGACCGCGCGCGTCCGTCGCCAGTACCAACTCCGGCGAGCAATCGCAGCTGCTCCCTAGCGCCCCTCGACGGACAAGTGCCACGTTGAGCATCAGCGAGCGTCAGCGAATCCGGTGAGCATCTCCACACCCTCCCTTGCTTCCTATACCGCCGGTGCCGCCATCGTCTGGTCGCTCCGCCGCCAGCAGCCGCCGCAGCGCCGCCCGTCTATGGTCGAGCACCCCACAGCCGTTAGATCTAGATCGGACGCACTGGACAGAATCACTTAACGCGAAGAGGTATGTCCTCTGGACCGCACGATTAGACTTAATCCAACGCACCAGAGCGTGATCCGCAGCGAACCGGTACCGTCCAATAGAATCTCGACGCGTGTCACCTGTCTGTTAAAACAGAAATTGAAATCAGAAATTGATGCCATTTTCAAATCCTTGTAACTTTCAAACCACACGTCCAAATTTGGCAAATTTTATATCAATGAATTCAGGAGAACAAGCCCTAGCCAACCATGGCCTTAGTTTGACAAATAGTATCTGTTAGCTTGTTTGAATTTGCAGAAACATTTGTGAGCTTGTTTAGAGTATAAAAATTGTTTAAAAATGATTTTTGGATCAAAACCTTTGCAAAATGGTTTTTTGTGACCTTACTGACCCTAGGAACCAACCCTTGGTATTAAAAATGATTTTTGTAAGATTTAGATTGGATTACTTAACTTAGTCATTTGCTAGCCAAATAAAAAGAATTGATTTTATTATGGAAATGTTTATAGGAAGAAAACTTTGAGTAGATGGTTTGGACCAAACCTACTGACCAAAACACCAAGTTTTGCAATAGCAACTCATTTGGTGAACCCTATGGGCTAAGGCCTTAGTAAAAATATTTCTACACCACATAAAATAACACTTTGTTTTGAAAATGGTTTTGAAGTGAAACCTTTTGCAAATGACTTGGCCACTTTAGGAAATGACCATTAGATGTACCCAAATGACTATGACCCACTAGGAACCACTTTTTCAAACAAAACAAAGCTTGGCATGCTTGCATGCATTTCTTTGACTATGTTATTTATGTGTGTTGTTTTGCTTGATTGGTAGATTGAGTTTGTGCCTTGCTTGATTGATTTGTAGTGACTTGAAGAGTGTGATTGTTGCAAAGATCAAGAAGTGAACCTATACTCTACCAAAAAGGCAAGTGATGCTTCATACTTTTTGTCCTATTACTTTCACTATGCATTAGTGATTTTGCTAAGTAAAACTTGCATGGATTTTGCTAAGTATAGATATTGCCATAAGAAACCTAGTAGATGAATCCTTAGTAGGATTTTCCTAAGTTAAAGATTTCTACTACTACCAAGCTTAGCCTAGCTAATAGAAAACATGGGTGGAATATATATTCACACTATGGAAAAATATTCTAAGTCTAAGGACTTGTGATTTTGTCTAATAAAACAACTAAGTTAATGAATCACCTGGGTGGAATGGAATTGCTTGGTGGAGAATGGTTGAGTGGTTCACAATGCCATGGCTTGGATTGTGTATCTCACTTGTGGAATGCCACCCAGGAAACAAAGGGATTTGAGATGTCAAATGTTGAGAAGCTTCAAGTGCAACCACTTGGCAATATGGGCTCTGCCATGATCATATAGGTTGCAAGAACTTAGCCATGTGGACAGTGGGTGGTAGTGTTTGATAGGTTGGAACGCGTCCATTTTGGTCTAAGGGAAAGCTTCTGAAAGATCTTGTCTTGGGAAACCAAGTCTTGTGGGGAAAGTGCACCACCTCTGCAGAGTGTAGAATCTAAGTACTTAGCCATGTCCCTGGTAAAGGACAATTTGAGCATCAAGACATGGAAGCAATCAAGAATCTCATCATTCAAATTTCTAAATTAAAATCTTGTGGTTTTAACAAGGGTTGTTTGAATTCTTCAATCATTGATGGAGAGATGCCTTGAAAGGATCTTCAAATCTTTGATTGGGAAAAATGATTTTACCAAAAAAAACTTGGTATTTTCAAATGTTAAGGAAAAATCTATTTTGAGCAATGCAAGCCTCAACTCCACTTAGCTAAATGCATATAGATGATAGACCCCACTATAATACCATAGTATCACTTGCCAATACAATTCAAATGTATTGACCCTTGTGGCTGTAACTTGTAATGTTGCAGGTTTGATTGTTTATAGTGAAGAGTGTTTGTTTAGGATTACAAAGTCTACAACCAACATCTGCCTGTGGCCCTTTGAAGATGAAGGACCGCACGACTATATTATTTCCGTTGCAATGTAATGTAATAGCCTAATGAGCTATGTAAGATGTAATAAATCTATGTTATTCCTGATTATAAAGTTATATTATGACCTTTGTTTCTTGATATTACATCTTAACTGTGGATGCTAGCTATTGATCCAGGGACTAGCATTGTAAACACAGGAGGCTCTATCTTATCCAAGATTGGGACCCTCTACAGATGGTATCAGAGCATTGTGTTGCCTGTAGGATTTGTAAACCCTAGGATTGGACAAAAACCCTTAGACAAATAAGAGTTATTTTGTTCCAAAAACTTATTTTCAAAAACACTTGTAAACTCTTTCCTCAAACATTTTGGTTTCAACTCTACATCTCTTCTATTTCAACTTGGTGGAAAAGCCTACCCCATGACCAAAGACTACACCATGTGTAAAGGACTTCTTCAACTTCTTCAACTCTAATGACTTCAACATCTTCAGCATGTTCACCAAGGACTTCCAACTTGGAAACTACTAAGGACCACAAGTGAAACAAGGAAAATCTACTCAAGATTTAGAGACTAAGGGAATGCAAAATAAGAAGGAGCCATCAACAACTTTGAAGTATTGTGACCAAGAGTTTTTCTCAAAGAAACCAAGATCTCATACAAGAAGAATCAAGAAGGAAGGAAAGATCACAAGTAAACCATATAGATGGACCACCATATTTTAGCTAAGACAAAACCACCAACTTATGTGGTGTAACAAAAATATTTTGTTGCCTAAAGTATGTGCTTGAACCTTGTTTGAGTGAAATGTATGGTTTGTGATTGCTTGAACATTGCTTGTGTGAATTGTGATGTGTGTGATTAGAAATATCTCCTTAGAAATATTTTGCCTATTCTAATCCCTTCAAACCCAAACAGATGACTACACCAAGAGACTCCAACATCAAGGATGGTGACAACAACAACAACAACCAAGAGGACAACATGAAAGAACTTATAGCAACCCAAAACCAGTTGAGCCAAGAGACAACTCAACTTTTAGCCAACAACAATGGACTATACCCAGCCATACAAAGGATTTTGAAACTTCAATCCCAATTGTTGCAAGGATTGGTTACTCAAGTGATCAACATGGGAGAAAACTTTTCCCAAGGAGCTAATGACAACAAGGATCATGCATCCAAGAAACATAAAGATCAATACCCCAAGAAGAGAGAAAGATCTCCCACCTATGAAGAACATGAACTAGAAGAACTCCTAGCTTTGGAGAGACCCAAAAAGAAGAAGAAAGACATAAGCCAGTTGCAATGTTACAATTGCAAAGAGATGGGACACTATGCCAGTGAATGCCCAGAAAAGAAGAAGAGACAAGAAGTCACACAAAAGCTAGTGAAACCCAATATAAGGAAGGATTTTAGCCAAGTGATGTGCAAACACTGCAAAGAGTTAGGACATTATGCAAACTACTGTCCAGGAAAGATGAAGCATAAGATAAACCAGCCTATGAGGGATCTCAGCCTTGTCACATGTTTCAAATGCAGGGAACTAGGCCCCTATGCAAACAATTGTCCAGAAAGGATGGAGAACAAGTTAAACAAGTCTATGAAGGATCTCAACCTTGGCCCATGAGTCAAGTGTGGAAACAAAGGACTCAATGCAAAAGTTTGCTTAGAGAAGTTTTCAAGAAGGCCAAGATGTAATTTTTTGTTTGAAAGTTTTTAAGGGTGGTAGTACCCTAGATGTTTTGAACTTGCTTGTAACCCCAGCCTTCCCAAATCTCGGGACGAGATTTATTTTAAGGGTGGTAGCCTGTCACATCCCAAGATTTTCCAAATCTTGTAATGTGAAAATAAATTAATAAAATAAAACTTTGTATGATTTTTCAGAGCCAGAAGAAACTTTTTGAACTCAATTGGAACTTCAAACCCATTTGAATTAAATAAAATCCTAAAGGGATTCTTAAAGATAAGCATTTAATAAAGGAAATTAAAATGTTTTGGAATTACTATTTTGGATCTTTTAATAAAAGGATTTGATATTCAAAAGAAAAGATGGATTTACAAATAAAGATTATTTTATTAAACCAAAATAAAACTTGGCCAAGCTTTTGAATTAAAACATTTTATTTTAAATAAAATAGCAAAGGTTTAATTAAAAAATAATAAAGGATTTCTTAAATAAAATAATTAATATCTAAACTCTTTTAAAATAAAAGGTCTTACGAATTTAATTGAAACATCAAAACTTATTAAATTATTTAAAATAAGTTTTCTAAGTATTTTATATTCACAAATAAAATCTACTAAAATGTTTTGGCTTTATATTGGATTTCAAAATAAATATCTCAATAAAACAAACCCAAGTTGGTTTAATAATGAAAGTCTATTTTATTTAATTAATAATAGACTCTAAAATATTATTTGTTTTAAAACAAATTCCAAATATTATGTACCTCCCAAATTAAACCTACTGATTTGATTTTGAAAATATTTAGGTTTCAAATAAAGATTTTATTAATAAAATCAAACTCTATTTGATTTAATAACTAAGACCCATTTTATTTAATTGTTAATGGACCCTAAAGTAAAAGGATTATATTATTTTTAAACAAGTTTTCCAAATATTCTTTATTTCCAAATAAAACCTACAGATTGGGTTTTGAAAACATTTGGATCTTAAATGAAAATTTTATTAATTAAAACAAACCTTATTTTATTAAATAACTAATGATCCATTTATTTAATTAATAAATGGAACATAAAAAGATTTAAAACAATATTTTATTTTAGAATATGATTTATGATGTTAAGCAGAACCAAATTCATATTTGAAAAGCATTGATGATTATTTGAATCTTTTGAAAGTGTTTGGTTGTTTGAATTTCAAAACAGAAAAAGAATTAGAAAAGAATAAAACAAATAGACAGAAAAAATAGAGGAAACAGACCAGCCCAACAAGGCCCAGCCCAATAGTCCCACAGCCCAGATTCCCCTCACCCCGAAGAAAACGATTCGCACCAAATAACTAACCCACACCGAGACTGACTGGTGGACCTCCTCCCTTTCTCCCTTTCTTTCACTGCCAGCGGACCGCACACCCTACTGCTCTTCTTCCTCACCCTCTGTGACCGTTCTTCCCCGTTCTGCCATTGAATCCTCCAGCTTAAATTCACCTTAATGCCGCGAGTTAAGCCTGCAGTGATCACGCACATTTAATCGTCACTCTCCCCTCTCCGTTTCCCCTCTGCCTCCTTCCCCGAGCACGCCCCCAGGCTGCAGTATTTCGCCAACCACTCTCCCTGTCTCCGACGAGGTCCGTTGACGATTCCATCCAAACCGGACCACCCCATGCCACACTGAGCACACGAACAAGTTCCCCACTCCCTGACGCTCCTCTCTGTACCCTCCGTTCAACCGCGGGCGCCCCAGGAAGCCGTCTTCGACAAAAATTCTGAGCGCCGCCGTCTGTCTCGCCTCCGATGAGCTCCTCCGGTAACTCCAGACCACCCCGACCCCTCTCGTTCACGCACACGCCTTCTTCGTGTCCTTGCGCTCCTGACCATGTGCCTCGTTTGTCTCCGGGTGATTCCTAGCGTCGTCCTCGACCTCGACCGCGCGCGTCCATCGCCAGTACCAACTCCGGCGAGCAATCGCAGCTGCTCCCTAGCACCCCTCGACGGACAAGTGCCACGTTGAGCATCAGCGAGCGTCAGCGAATCCGGTGAGCATCTCCACACCCTCCCTTGCTTCCTATACTGCCGGCGCCGCCATCGTCTGGTCGCTCCGCCGCCAGCAGCCGCCGCAGCGCCGCCCGTCTATGGTCGAGCACCCCACAGCCGTTAGATCTAGATCGGACGCACTGGACAGAATCACTTAACGCGAAGAGGTATGTCCTCTGGACCGCACGATTAGACTTAATCCAACGCACCAGAGCGTGATCCGCAGCGAACCGGTACCGTCCAATAGAATCTCGACGCGTGTCACCTGTCTGTTAAAACAGAAATTGAAATCAGAAATTGATGCCATTTTCAAATCCTTGTAACTTTCAAACCACACGTCCAAATTTGGAAAATTTTATATCAATGAATTCAGGAGAACAAGCCCTAGCCAACCATGGCCTTAGTTTGACAAATAGTATCTGTTAGCTTGTTTGAATTTGCAGGAACATTTGTGAGCTTGTTTAGAGTATAAAAATTGTTTAAAAATGATTTTTGGATCAAAACCTTTGCAAAATGGTTTGTTGTGACCTTACTGACCCTAGGAACCAACCCTTGGTATTAAAAATGATTTTTGTAAGATTTAGATTGGATTACTTAACTTAGTCATTTGCTAGCCAAATAAAAAGAATTGATTTTATTATGGAAATGTTTATAGGAAGAAAACTTTGAGTAGATGGTTTGGACCAAACCTACTGACCAAAACACCAAGTTTTGCAATAGCAACTCATTTGGTGAACCCTATGGGATAATGCCTTAGTAAAAATATTTCTACACCACATAAAATAACACTTTGTTTTGAAAATGGTTTTGAAGTGAAACCTTTTGCAAATGACTTGGCCACTTTAGGAAATGACCATTAGTTGTACCCAAATGACTATGACCCACTAGGAACCACTTTTTCAAACAAAACAAAGCTTGGCATGCTTGCATGCATTTCTTTGACTATGTTATTTATGTGTGTTGTTTTGCTTGATTGGTAGATTGAGTTTGTGCCTTGCTTGATTGATTTGTAGTGACTTGAAGAGTGTGATTGTTGCAAAGATCAAGAAGTGAACCTATACTATACCCAAAAGGCAAGTGATGCTTCATACTTTTTGTCCTATTACTTTCACTATGCATTAGTGATTTTGCTAAGTAAAACTTGCATGGATTTTGCTAAGTATAGATATTGCCATAAGAAACCTAGTAGATGAATCCTTAGTAGGATTTTCCTAAGTTAAAGATTTCTACTACTACCAAGCTTAGCCTAGCTAATAGAAAACATGGGTGGAATATATATTCACACTATGGAAAAATATTCTAAGTCTAAGGACTTGTGATTTTGTCTAATAAAACAACTAAGTTAATGAATCACCTGGGTGGAATGGAATTGCTTGGTGGAGAATGGTTGAGTGGTTCACAATGCCATGGCTTGGATTGTGTATCTCACTTGTGGAATGCCACCTAGGAAACAAAGGGATTTGAGATGTCAAATGTTGAGAAGCTTCAAGTGCAACCACTTGGCAATATGGGCTCTGCCATGATCATATAGGTTGCAAGAACTTAGACATGTGGACAGTGGGTGGTAGTGTTTGATAGGTTGGAACGCGTCCATTTTGGTCTAAGGGAAAGCTTCTAAAAGATCTTGTCTTGGGAAACCATGTCTTGTGGGAAAGTGCACCACCTCTGCAGAGTGTAGAATCTAAGTACTTAGCCATGTCCCTGGTAAAGTACAATTTGAGCATCAAGACATGGAAGCAATCAAGAATCTCATCATTCAAATTTCTAAATTAAAATCTTGTGGTTTGAACAAGGGTTGTTTGAATTCTTCAATCATTGATGGAGAGATGCCTTGAAAGGATCTTCAAATCTTTGATTGGGAAAAATGATTTTACCAAGAAAAACTTAGTATTTTCAAATGTTAAGGAAAAATCTATTTTGAGCAATGCAAGCCTCAACTCCACTTAGCTAAATGCATATAGATGATAGACCCCACTATACTACCATAGTATCACTTGCCAATACAATTCAAATGTATTGACCCTTGTGGCTATAACTTGTAATGTTGCAGGTTTGATTGTTTATAGTGAAGAGTGTTTGTTTAGGATTACAAAGTCTACAAACAACATCTGCCTGTGGCCCTTTGAAGATGAAGGACCCCATGACTATATTATTTCCGCTGCAATGTAATGTAATAGCCTAATGAGCTATGTAAGATGTAATAAATCTATGTTATTCCTGATTATAAAGTTATATTATGACCTTTGTTTCTTGATATTACATCTTAACTGTGGATTCTAGCTATTGATCCAGGGACTAGCATTGTAAACACAGGAGGCTCTATCTTATCCAAGATTGGGACCTCTACAGTTAATCGCCATCACCGGATGGATGCTTTGATGATATCAAACACCACTTCGTAACTGGGTGGCTATAAAGGTGGTATTGAGTGTTCGGAAAGTATGTGTTGAGGCACATGGATCAAGAGTGGGATTTGTCCATCCATATGACAGATAGATATACTCTGGGCCCTCTCGGTGGAATGCCATCCAATTAGCTTGCAAGCATGTGACTGGCTCACAAGGGATCACATACCACAGGAACGAGTAAAGAGTACTTACCGGTAACGAGGTTGAACTAGGTATGCAGAGATACCGACCATCAGACCTCGGATAAGTAAAATATTGCGAGACAAAGGGAAATTGGTATCGTATGTAAATGGTTCATTCGATCGCAAAGTAATCGTAGAAATATGTGGGAGCCATATGAATTTCCATATTTATCTATTGGCTATTGATCGAAGAAGAGTCTCGGTTATGTCTGCATATGTAACATCCCAAAAATATTAAACTTGGATCATCAAACTCTAATCATCAAAATTAGGGTTAACAAAAACTTTTGAAATTAAAAACATGAAAGCATGCATGTGTGTATGCATTCCAATTTGAATTCTTTTGAATTGCCTTGTTTATGTGTTTCTTTGCTTGTAAATAAATTCTTAGGTGAAATAAACATCATCTAAACAATCCCCACACTTTTCCCAAAGACAAATAAATCAAAACAAACAAAATAAGGGAATGGTCATTTTGGCCAATTTAACTCCCATGCCTACTTTGGCTGTCTCTAACTTTCAAAACTTAACAGAAACTTGTTTGGATCTTTACACCCCTTGATAGTACTCATAACATAGTACCAAGGCCCACCTTGTGATCATCCAAAAACATTTGAATGCATAGTTTAAATGATAGTTCAAAATTGAATCTATATCATATGGGAAGATCCCACTTTTGCAAAAACCACTCAAACAAGCTCAACTTTCAAAACCCAAGCATCCACAGAATCACCAGCACATGCCTAGCACACCCACCAAAAATCTTTTCAAAATTCAAAACTTGAGTTCTTGCGGCCATTTCATCAAACACTTAGAGGCAACAAATCAATCTGGCCAAACTTCACTGTTTTGAGCAGTAATTTGGCTAAGCAATGTTCACCATTGATCACCCTTGTCTCCCTCAGTGCCAACCAGTGCTTGGACCAACCCTAGCCCCTACCCTTTGCCCCATGCCATGCCCACCCGAGCACCCCCTTGCCAGCCGACCATGGCTAGCTAGCCAGAGCAAGCACCAAGCCGAAACAGCATGTCTAGGACACAACCCACCATCCACCGCCACCCCCTGTCCAGCGCTTGAACCCTTCCAGCCACTGGACCACACACACAGACCATGCCAAGCTTCTCTGAGCGCATGCCGAGAGCGCTCCAGAGCGCCACCCTCGACACACGCCCACATACCGCGCGCCTCCCTCGCCGCGTGCATACACGATCACCACCGTCCCAGGAGACCGCCAGACATCCCCGTTCGCCGCCCCATGCCTCACAGCCACCGCTCGCCGTCGAAGACGCCGCCTCTGCCGTGTAGAGCATCGCACGTTCCAGACCATTTGTCATTGCCCCTACACGCGCATTAAAGCCATAGAGCATCGCTAGGAGACCACCGATCGATCGCCACCGTCGGCCATGGCTCTAGCAGCCCGTAGCCATGTCGCCACCGTCGCCTACCCATCCCGTTCGGTCTCGTCGTCGAGACTATAAATAGAGGCCTCCCCGGCTCAAACTCTTCACACCATTCTACTCCCCTCTCCTCACTGATTGTTCCACCCTGTTCCCGAAGCAAGGTGAGCAGCGCATCGCCGGAATTTCACCGAAGCCCGCCGCTGCTGGAGAAGAAGGGGGCCAGCGATTGGAGCCACCCCAGGAGAAGTTGCCGGTATCAGGAGGTTCGCCGTCGTCGACTTCGTTGTTCGCCCGCCTAGCCGACCCTCGCCTGAGCCCCGGTGAGCCTCCCACGACCCCCACTGAGCCGCTAGGGTTTGAGCTCGCCGGTGACTAGTTCATCGTCGACGATGACCCTCAGCCGTCGATCTTACTTCTAATCCAACACACCACGTTTCCCCGTACCGCTTCACACCCCCTGTCTCACTGACGCATGGGGACAACAACTAATCCAGCCCGCGTAAGCGCTGTGCATAGCAGGCCGGCCCGTTAACCTTTCCCGCGCAGCCCATTCATTTGTATTTGGATTTTTCCATTTTCATTCAAACACAGTTTTGTACCTAGTTTCAAAAATCAACCCAGCTCGATTTAGTGAACCAAATTGAATGAACCCAATTTTTTTTGAAAGTTCTAGAAATTCTGAATCAAAGGCCGTTGGATTCAAATCATTTGGATCTGTAGATCACCCTTGCTAAAAATAACAAGGCAGAAGCTTTTCTGCATTCAAACATTTTTCAAAATTAAACCATGATAGATTTTGAGTTGGTTCCAACTCTCACAAATCACATTTGACCATACCTTTCAGAATATATAAAAATATATAGGTTTACTTACAGAAATAATGTTCAAGTAATAAAATAATGCCACATAGGCATTTCTAGCCACTTTATTTAATTAAAATAAAAGGGTAAAACCTTATTAAATTGTGACACCACTTTAAATCCCATTCCCATGGACTAAAATATGTGGTGATGACATGTGTCAACATGATCCCATGTTTGGTTGGAGAATATTAAATCTTAAGTAGTTTTTCAATGAGTAGAAATTACTCTTCTAAAAATAAAATCATTAAGCCAAATGCTTAGTCTTGTAATGTTAGTGATGATGCTAGATCATCTATAGAACCCCTTTGTGTGATGATTGCAAGTAGTTAAGTATTGTTTGGTGATTGTGTACCTCGTATCTATTCATAGATGCTAGTATCGACCAAGGATACGAGGAGGAAGGAGAATACTACGAGGACGAAGCCGAGGAGAACTTCAACCACTGGTCTACACAAGGCAAGCTTATATTGATACTGTGCAAACCAATACTTGCAAGCCTAATACTACTAATTGAATGTGCAAGCTAACACTTGCAAGCTACTCTGCTGATGCAAACAAATACTTACTTGTTAGCATACCAACTATATGCCTTAAGCACATGTGATCATACCCACTTGATACCCAAACCTAGTTTTACTTGCAAGCTTTCTACTTTATTTCTTTATCAAAGCTTTTACTTAGAGTTTACCGAAGTAACTTGTAAATTCTAGGAAGATACTTGAAGGTTGCATAAAGAGCATAAAATTTGGCCTAAGCTAGAAAACCTTGATATCATCCTAAGGCATGAGGTAGTACTTAGTTGAAACTCCACTTGTTTATCACCCCTCATTAGTGCTCATCCCCTTGTAGATGCTAGTGCTAAGCATAAAACTTGATCAACTTTAGAAGGGAATACTTGGTGAAAATGGTTATGAAAACCTTAGAATGATGGATCATTTTACTGAGATGTTTTTGAAGGATTTCGCATCATAGTAAATCAAAAAATTTCTACGGATGCGAACGGGAAAGACAAGATCTAATCTAGGAGATGCAATCAACGAGAGGGATAGATGAGATCTTCATACCCTTAAAGAAATCACACAGCGGAACGTTCAACAAAACGTGGTTGATGTAGTCGTACTAGCCTTCTCCTTCTCGCGATCCGATCCGATCCAACGCCGCAAGTGGCAACGCCTCCGAGAGATGCACATGTACGGCACCTCGACGTATCCTCCTTCCTCGGTCCAGCAAGTGGGGTGGAGAGATAGATTGGATCTACAGCACGACGACGTGGTGCAAAGGTGGAGAGTTTCTGCGGCAGGGCTTCGCCTACGCGCAGTCCGGAGAGAGAGAGAGAGAAGAGGGCAGCAGCATGGCGGCTAGGGTTTTGGGGTGTGGAAGGATGGTGCGCCCCTGCCCTCTTTATATAGAGGGCTGGCCGGCTGCCCTTGCCCCTCCTCCAAGCCCTAGGGCCGGCGGCCACAAGGGTGGAGTGGGGGGCAAGTTTCCCCCCCTTCTAGAAGATCCCCTAGGGTTTGGCCGGATGGGACTATGGGGCCTTGTGCCCCTGTCCCAATGCGGCCAGGGCAATACCTCGTAGGCCCACGCCCCCCTACGACAAGTGGGGCCATGTTGGTCCCACTCCGGAAGCTTCTAGAACCTTCCGGTACAATACCGAACATTCCCAAACAATTTCGAAATCCAAAAACTGCTTTCCTTTATATGAATATTATTCTCCGGACCATTCCAGAACCTCTCGTGATGTCCTGGATCTCATCTGAGACTCCGAACAAAACACATAAACCAATTATCCATTCTATCCTAGCGTCGAGACACGTTAAGTGTGTGACCCTACGGGTTCGAGAATATGCAGACATGATCTTCTATCAATAATCAACAGCTGGATCTGGAAACCCATATTGACTCCCACATATTCATCGATGATCATATCGGATGAACCACGATGCAAGGATTCAATTAATCCCATATATATATTCCCTTCGTCACGCGATATTTTACTTGCCCGAGATTCGATCTTTGGTATCGGCATACCTAGTTCAATCTCGTTCACAGCAAGTACGTTACTCGTTCCGTAATCCGATATCACTTTGTGATCAACTCCTTAACCACGTGCTTGCAAGCGGTGTTGATATCGATTACCGAGTGGGCCCGAAGTATATCTCTCCGACTTGGGAGGGACAAATCCCATCTCGATACATACAACCCAACAAGTACTTTCCGATCACCTGAGAGACACCTTTATGATCACCCTCTCATAGGATGACGTTTGATGACCTCACAGTTTTCTTCCGATAGTAGGGAGTTGCGTTATCTCATGGTCTAAGGAATACAATATTTGACATAAGAAAAATCTTCGCAAAGATGAACACGATGACACGATCTAATTGCTCTGCTTAATTTGGGTCTGTCCATCATATCATTCTCCCAATGACATGATCTCATTATTAATCGACAACTCATGTCTGTGGTTAGGAAACCTTAACCATCATTAATCAAAGTTTCCGCTTAATACAATTCTAGCATGGAATATAAACTTTATCATGAACAAGAATTATAATAATAACATATTTATTATTGCCTCTAGGGCATAATTCCAACAGTCTCCCACTTGCACTAGAGTAAATAATCTAGTTTACATCTGGCAACAATCTAACACCCGTGGCACTAAGGTGTTGATCATGTTTTGCTCGTGGAAGAGGTTTAGTCAACGGATCTGCGACATTCAGATCCGTATGTACTTTGCTAATCTTCAGATCTCCATCTGATATATAATCTCGAATTATATGAAACTTGCGGTTGATGTGCTTGGTCTTTGGATGATATCTTGGTTCCTTAGCCAATGCTATGGCCCAGTGTTGTCACACAATATCTCTAGTGGGTCCAAGGCACTTGGAACCACACCAAGCTCAGTGATGATGTTCCTAATCCAAACTCCTTCACTTGACGTTTCTGTAGCAGCCATGTATTCCGCTTCTATTATAGATCCCGCGATCACGCTTTGCTTGCAGCTTCTCCAGCTCACAGCTCCTCCATTCAAAATATAAACGTATCCTGTCTGAGATTTAGAATCATCCTTGTCGGTGTCGAAACTAGGATTGACGTAACCTTTTACGACGAGCTGCTCATCACCTCCATATACCAAGAACATTTCTTTAGTCCTATTTAAATACTTTAGGATGTTCTTCACGACTGTCCAGTGTTCCACTCCTGGATCACTTTGGTATCTGCTCGTCAAACTAAGAGCATTGGACACATTTGGTCTAGTACACAGCATGGCATACATGATAGAACATATGGCCGAGGCATAAGGCACTTTGCTCATAGCTTCTCTATCGTTTACCGTAGCTGGACACTAAGCCTTGCTCAATATCCTACCTGACAACATAGGCACTGAACCTTTGTTTGCCTTATCCATTCTGAACCTTTTCAGAACTTTGTCTAGGTATGTACTTTGGCTTAAAGCTATTAGGCGTCTTTGTCTATCTCTATAGGTTTTGATGCCTAATATATAATCAGATTCTCCTAGGTCTTTCATTGAAAAACATTTGTTCAAATAACTCTTCACATTGTTAAGCATATCAATGTCATTTCCAATAATCAATATGTCATCCACATATAGTACTAACAATGTCACTAAGCTCCCACTCACTTTCTTGTAGATACAAGCTTCATAGCAATTTGGAAAAAATCCAAAGCTCTTGATCACTTGATCAAAACGAAGGTTCCAACTCCGAGATGCTTGCTTCAGTCCATAAATGGAACGCTGAAGTTTGCACACCTTATCAGCATCCTTAGGATCGACAAAACCTTCGGGTTGCATCATATACAACTCTTCATCAATGTTGCCATTGAGGAACGCAGTCTTGACATCCATCTGCCATATTTCATAATCATGAAACGCAACAATTGCTAATAAAAACCGAATGGACTTAAACATCGCTACGGGAGAGAAAGTCCCATCATAGTCAACACCTTGAAACTTGTCGAAAACCTTTCGCAACAAGCCATGCTTTATAGATAGTAACATTACCATCCGCGTCCGTTTTCTTCTTGAAAATCCATTTGCACTCAACGGCCTTTCGGTCGCTAGGAGGGTCCACCAAAGTCCATAATTGGTTTTCGCTCATGGATCCCAATTCGGATTTCATGGCCTCTAGCTATTTCTTAGAGTCTGGGCTCATCATTGCTTCCTCATAGTTCGCAGGTTCACTATTGTCTACTAACAAGACAGTTAAGACAGGGTTGCCGTACCACTCAGGAGGGGCACATGACCTTGTCGACCTGCGACGTTCAGTAGTAGCATCGTCCGAAGCTTCATGATCCTCGTCATTAGCTTCCTCTATTGTTGGTGCGGACGGCACTGGAACAATTTCAGGTGCTGCGCTACTCTACAACTCAAAAGAAGGTTCAATAACCTCGTCCAGCTCTACTTTCCTCCCACTCACTTATTTCGAGAGAAACTCCTTCTCAAGAAAGGATCCGTTCTTTGCAACAAACACTTTGCCTTCAGATCTGTGATAGAAGGTATACCGAAGAGTTTCCTTAGGGTATCCTATGAAGACGCATTTCTCCTCTTTGGGTTCGAGCTTGTCGGGCATCAACTTCTTGACGTAAGCTTCACATCCCCAAAATTTAAGAAACAACAACTTAGGTTTAGCACCAAACCACAGTTCATACGGTGTCGTCTCAACGGATTTAGATGGTGCCCTATTTAAAGTGAATGCAGCGGTTTCTAATGCATAACGCCAAAATGATAACGGTAAATCTGTAAGAGACATCATTGATCGCACCATATCTAATAGAGTTCGATTCCGGCGTTCAGACACACCATTGCGTTGTGCTGTTCCAGGTGGCGTGAGTTGCAAAACGATTCCGCTTGCTTTAAGATGCGTGAGAAAATCATAACTCAAATATTCACCTCCACGGTCGGATCATAGAAATTTAATTTTGCTGTTACGATGGTTTTCCACTTCATTCTGAAATTCTTTGAACTTTTCAAACGTTTCAGATTTATGTTTCATTAAATAGATATACCCATATCTACTTAAGTCATCAGTAAAAGTGAGAAAATAGCGATATCCACCGCGCGTCGAAACACTCATTGGTCCGCATACATCGGTATGTATGATTTCCAACAAGTCCGTTGCTCGCTCCATTATTCCGGAGAACGGGGTTTTGATCATCTTGCCCATGAGGCACGACTCGCACTTGTCAAATGATTCAAAATCAAGAGACTCCAAAAGTCCATCAGAATGGAGTTTCTTGATGCATTTTACACCAATATGACCTAGACGACAGTGCCACAAATAAGTTGAATTATCACTATCTACTTTGTATCTCTTATCCTCAATGTTATGGATGTGTGTTTCATTGCTTTCGAGATTCAGAAGAAATAAACCATTCATAGAAGGTGCATGACCATAAAATATGTTACTCATATAAATAGAACAACCATTATTCTCCAATTTAAATGAATAACCGTCTTGCAATAAACACGATCCAGATATAATGTTCATGCTCAACGCACGCACATAATAACATTTATTAAGGTTTAAAACTAATCCCGAAGGTAAAACTAAGGAGAGCGTGCCGACGGCCATCACATCAACTCTTGATCCGTTGCCAACGCGCATCGTCACCTCATCCCTTGCTAGCCGCCATCTATTCCGTAGCTCCTGTTTCGAGTTAAAAATATTAGCAACTGAACCAGTATCAAATACCCAGGCACTATAACGAGCGCTAGTAAGGTAAACATCAATAACATGTATATCAAATATACCTTTAATGGTTCCAAACTTCTTTTCCGCTAAGTACTTCGGACAGTTGCGCTTCCAGTGACCCTTGTCCTTACAATAGAAGCACTCAGTGTCCGGCTTAGGTCCAGACTTGAGCTTCTTCTCAGCAGGCGCAACGCGCTTGCCGCTGCCTTTCTTGAAGGACTTCTTTGCACCCTTACCTTTCTTAAAGCTGGGGGGCTTGTTGACCATCAACACATGTTATCTTTCTGGATGTCACCTCTGCGGATTTCATCTTAGCGAAGAGCTCAGTGATCGTATCAGTGGAACCAATCTGATTATGAGTAACTACAAAACCTTTGTAGATAGGAGGGATTGATTGCAGAACTCTGTCAATCTGAGCTCTTCTGGAATATTGCAGTCCAGTTGCTCAAGACGTTGCGTGTAGCCCGACATCTTAATGGCGTGCTCACTAACGGAACTCCCTTCCTCCATCTTGTAGTTAAAGAATTTCTCAGAGATCTCATATCTCTCAGAACGAGCCTGAGTCTGAAACATGGTTTTCAGTTCCTCAAGAATATCAAAGGGGCCGGAGAACTCCTCAAAACAATTTTCAAGGTCCGATTCCATAGCAAACAACATGGTGCTCTTAATCACACCATAATCATCTTTGCGCGAATGATAAACAACTTTTTCATCAGCCGGCGCATCTATAGCAGGGGCGTCATCTAGCGCTTTCTCAAGGACATAGTCCTTTTGTCCGCCAGCGAGAATGATTCTCAGATTGCGGAACCAGTTGGTGAAGTTAGACCCATTGTTCTTAAGCTTTTCTTTCTCAGCAAAAATGTTGAAGTTGAAGTTGGACTTAGCCATTTGATCTACAAAATTTGCAAGTACAATTTAGACTATGTTCATGATAACTAGTTCAACTTAATCAAATTACTAGATGAACTCCCACTAAATTCAACGTCCCTCAAGTTGTTTAGTGAACATGATCCAAATTCACCACACCTAATCTGATCTTCACGAGAAGAGATGTGGTTTCAATGGTGGACAACAAAGTGTCGATCATATCATTCATATGACTCATGCTTAACCTTTCGGTTCGTGTGTTCCGAGGCCATGTCTGTACATGCTAGGCTCGTCAAGTCAAACCCAAGTATTTCCGCGTGTGCAAAACTGGCTTGCACCCGTTGTATGTGAACGTAGAGTTTATAGCACCCGATCATCATGTGGTGCTTGAACACGACGAACTTTAGCAACGGTGCATACATGGGGAGAACACAATTTTACCTTGATCTTTAAGTGAGGAATCATCTTATAATGCTACTGTCGCGATCTAAGCATAATAAGACACATAAAAGGATAAACATCACATGCATATAATTTTATGTGACATGGTATAGCCAATCTCCGCGCAATGATCTCCATCTTGTGCGTGCCAGCATTATCTCCATCACTCCACCATGATTGCCTCCACCACGAATAGCAGCTACAACTATTGCTAACTACTTAGCGATAAAGTAAAGCTATTACATGGCGTATAAGAAGTTGACACACAGGTCGTACACAATTATAAAGACAACCATATGGCTCTTGCTGGTTGTGTACTCATCGACATGCAAGTCGTGAAATATTACAAAACATGATCATTGCATACAACATACACATCATATCTTGGGTCTGTCCATCATATTTGACATAAGAAAAGCTTCGCAAATATGAACACGATGACACGATCTAATTGCTCTGCTTAATTTGGGTGTGTCCATCATATCATTCTCCCAATGACATGATCTCATTATTAATCGACAACTCATGTCTATGGTTAGGAAACCTTAACCATCATTAATCAATGAACTAGTCCATAGAGGCATACTAGGGACACGGTGTTGTTCATAAACCACACAAGTATCAAAGTTTCCGCTTAATACAATTCTAGCATGGAATATAAACTTTATCATGAACAAGAATTATAATAATAACATCTTTATTATTGCCGCTAGGGCATAATTCCAACAATTTTGACATGTGCTTCCGAACACCAGATGATTTTGGTGATGGAAATGTTGAGACAGGAGCCTTAGCCCCTTCATAAAATTGATGGTTTTCTGGATGCGATACCATTCCAATTTTACCGTACAACCACAATACCCGAAGATTGGGCAGGGCTTGACTGGAAACTTATATACCTTAGTATTGGTTCCCTCACGGCCAAGGTCTGAGCTGAGGATACCTTGTGAAGATTGTCCACCTGTGCAGTACCCAAGATGACAGTTGGTCATGGTTGGGAGGCCAAACTCACAAGAGAGGTGCTTATACTAGGGAGTGTAATTTAAAGGTTAGGATTGATTATCCACATACTGAGTATGGTGAATTCAGGATTTGTTCCTGACAGATGTATCAAATGTTGTGGTGAAAGTGTACAATCTCTGCAGAGTGTCAAACTATTCGAATAGCCGCGTCCGCGGTTATGGACAGTTGGAGTGGCCATACTGTTCCCCCGTCAGATGTTTTCAAAATGACTTGTGAAGTGAATCAGAGAAATTGACTTGACCACAACGGAGTTGTGGCATGAGATACAAGTTACCACTTAGGTGTTATAAACTGTGACTAGTTTTCTCTTGTTTCTGAACTTAGTAGAGGTAAATCTGGCTTTTTGCAAAACAACCCTAGAGCTTAGTGTCCTACTATGAAAACCCCCTTCACTTGTTAGTATTAGTTTGTGAGTACTTAAAGAGTACTCATGGCTTTGTCCCTGGCTATTCCCGTGGCCAGACTATGAAGAGGAGTACCAGGATGATGGACCCTAGGAAGGTTACGACAACTAGGATCATGTCCCATCGTCAGCATTGCCTGTGACCCCGAAGATGGAGCTTCGCTTACGCTACCTTTATTATTACGTAATTCCGCTACTTGAGTTGTATTAAGAACTGGATCATGAGATCCTTATTTGTGTAAGACCTTATGTATGGTTTGTAATGGATGATGTACTGTGGTATCCAATTCAGTTATGTCTCGCAAAAATGGTAATCCTGGGATTGCGATGTATGGCATAACAGGCATCTGGGATTAAAAATCCGGGTGTTGACAAGTTGGTATCAGAGCCATCCTGACCATAGGAGACCCTAGTTAGACTGGACATTTGATTCAAAAACTTAGTTTCAAAACCAAAAGAAGCAAATATTTACAAAAACTTATTCCCATTCTTATCACCTTGATTCTTTTATGAAAATTCATGTTCCTCAAAAACTCTTGCAAAATACATAAAATTTGACACACTTGATCATTCTACTAACTTACTCATCCTATATTCTTATAGATGGACGTGAAGTACATCAAGTTTTATCAGTTGGGGAATGGATGAGACCTTATCTTTGAGAGGATTTGGACCAGCTTACGGAACTTCTGGAGCGTCCGCACCCCGAGTTCTTCGGAGCTCAGCTCAATGATCAAGGAGGAGAAGATCTGCAGTGGCTAATTGTTGCATGTCTCCGAGGAAAGATTGAACCTCCCACTGCTGAGGGAATTCAGTTTACCTTAAAAGAGAACAACTGGCTCAATGGACTTGCCAGGGCCACGCAGGAAGTTCTTGCCCGTCTGTTTGGGCAGAGTATCAACCAGATCAAGGGTACCCGCTTTGAGTTTTGCCCAAGGCGTGATGCAAATGGACAGCCACTGGAAGCCCCCTACCACCCGAGCTGAAGACTCAATTGGACCACCTTAGCTTCATGATGTACGATCGTCAGCAGGAATTGGACAATTGCCGTGACTACTCCAACCACAAGTCCGCTATCATCAAGATGAAGGACCAAACCATCACCATGCTAGCAAAGTATCACAAGTCTCGCCGCCGCCATCTCGACAAGAAGGAGCACATCATTGCCCGTCTTCCCCACCGTATCTCTGCCTTGGAGGAGACCATCCACGAGAGAGACATGCAGTTGGAGGAAAGGGAGAATGCCAGAGAGGATCTTTGTGGCGACCCCTACTCCTATCTCAGCGATGATGATGATTTTCTGGAGGATCAGGCTATGGACTTCTTCACCGATGAGGATGATTTCGTCTTCATCGATGATGATGAGGATGACGACTGCACCGAATCCGAGGAGTAGTAGCACTTGAGCACTAGCGTAGTGAGTAGTATTCGGTCCCACTGTATCGTAGTTTCCAGAATGGTTCCTAAAACCATCTGTTTACCTTTGTTGTGGTGTGTGTTGTATCGTGTGAATGAATGAATGAAAAGCAAGTTGCTATAAAATCTGAGACAAACTTTAAAAACTTTTCAAAGTCCCAAAACCTTAGAAATTCCCCTCTTTTCTCATGATCTATCTCAATCTTCAGATGCCACGCGGAGGAAGTGGTTCATCCCCGGACCCGATGTTCCAGATCCTGCAAATGTTGGTTTCTGACCGCGAAGCTGAAAGAGTAGAACGTCAATCCAACCTAGTCACCCTTCAGCAGATAGCCTAGCCGGCCCACAACAATCAAGGCCAAGGAAATTAGGACAACCATGGATCTAAGATCAAGAATTTCCAGAATACCAACCCGCCTATTTTCACTAAGTCAGAAGAGCCCCTAGATGCAGACGATTGGCTACAAACCATGGAAAATAACCTGGAAGTCGCCGGAGTGGAAGCCAACGATAAAGTTCTGTTTGCCACCCATTATCTAGCCGGAGATGCCAGAGCATGGTGGAATAGCGTTCGAGCAATGACCGGAGGACAGATGATGACCCGGGAGGAATTCAAGGTCAAGTTCAGCAGAACCCATGTGCCACCAGGTTTGATCAACAGAATGAGAGATGAGTTCAGAGAACTGAAGCAAGGAAGGATGACCGTGGTAGAATACCGTGACAAATTTTTGTCATTAGCTAGGTATGCCCCGGATGAGATCGACACGGAAGCCAAGAAGAAAGAGAGATTCCTGAATGGTTTGCATGATGAGATGCAGACTTGTTAGTCAATATCCCCTTTGCTTATATTGAAGCCCTTGTCGACCTCCTATCCAGATGGAAGGAAAGATCAACCAAGCCAATGAGAACTGCAAGCGTCGCATGATGCACCAGCCAGGAACCCATCAGACCCCAAAGTATCGCCCTAACCCATATCCAGGATTTGCCCCAAGAACCAACAGACCCCCGATGAACCGTCCGACCTATCCCAACCGTGGAAACCCTAGGCCCGGAGGAAATCACAACAACCCCGGCAACTCTAGCAATTTCAACCGTGCCCCACCCAAGTTTAACAACAATGCTACCGCCAACACCAACACTGCCCCGAGTACTGGAAGCAATGCTGTGCCTGTGGCAGCAAAGGACAAGTCGCAGGTAACTTGTTATGACTGTGGAAATAAGGGTCACTACTCCAACGAGTGCCCCAACAAGAAGAATGCCGCAACCCCCAATGCAAATTCCCAGCTCAACAGCAGCATCGTATTTAGCCCGGAAGAAGATTTGCCCCAGGGAATTCGCTCAACCGCAACAGCCATCTTTTTCTCATGCATGATGAAGAAGCTCAGGAAGTGCCAGACGTCGTGCTAGGTATGTTTTCTATTAATTCAGTACTTTCTCGAGTGTTGTTTGATTCTGGTGCATCGCACTCATTTGTCACCAAAGAATTTGCATGCACTAGTAAAATCCAACCAACCAAACTGAAGCATATTATGATCGTGTAAATCCCCGGTTCAACCACCAAGGCTAGGCAAATTTGCAAAGCCGTCCCTATCCGAATCCATGGCATAGATTTTTATGCTAATCTGATAGTACTCGAAACTAAAGGTTTGGAAGTAGTACTAGGAATGGATTGGATGTCCAAACATAAAGGATTGATTGACTGTGCCAAGAAAGCCATAACCATGACCAGTACAGCCGGATTATCAGTCGATCATATATCTGAAACCTTACCTCGTCAATTCAAGTGCAACAAGAGTATAGCCCAACCTACCATTGGCCAAGTCCGGATAGTCTGTGAATACCCCGATGTATTTCCAAATGTTTTGCCCGGTATGCCCCCAGATCGGGATATCGAGTCTATCATCGAACTAATCCCCGGAACTGGACCCATAGCCCAGAGACCCTATAGTATGAACCTGTCTGAACTAGAAGAACTGAAGAAGCAACTGGATGCCATGGTGGAAATTGGATTAATTCAACCAAGTGCGTCACCATGGAGATCACATGTCTTATTTTTGGACAAGAAGGATGGAGGTAACCATTTGTGTACAGATTATCGGAAGTTGAATGATGTCACTATCAAGAACAAGTACCCACTGCCCAAGATAGAAGATTTGTTTGATCAGTTGACCGGCGCCAAAGTGTTTTCTAAGATTGATCTTAGAACTGGTTATCATCAACCCAAAATTCATGCAGAGGATATTCCAAAGACTGCCTTTACCTCCCGTTATGGATTATACGAGTATACTGTCATGTCTTTTGGATTAACCAACACCCCCGCTTATTTCGTGAACCTCATGAATAAGATTTTTATGGATTTCCTGGATAAGTTTGTCGTTGTTTTCATCGATGACATTCTGATTTATTCCAAATCCGAAGAAGAACATGAGCTACACCTAAGGACCATTCTTGGAACCCTTAGAGAGCGTCAGTTGTATGCCAAGTTTAGCAAATGTGAATTCTGGTTACAGGAAGTAGGATTCCTCGATCACATTGTAACAGCCGGAGGAATTGCAGTTGACCCTGCAAAGGTGAAAGATGTCGAAGATTGGCAAGCCCCAACCACTCAAACCCAAGTTCGTGCATTTCTCGGATTGGCGGGATACTACCGCAAGTTCGTAGAAGGATTCTCGAGTATCGCCAGACCCATGACCCAATTGATGAAGAAGGAAAAGAAGTTTGAATGGACCAACAAATGTGAAGCGAGTTTTCAAGAACTCAAGAGGAGATTGATTTTAGCCCCAATCTTAATCATGTCGGATATCACGAAGCCCTTCGACGTGTATT
Source organism: Avena atlantica (assembly GCA_910589765.1). Classification (NCBI taxonomy): domain Eukaryota; kingdom Viridiplantae; phylum Streptophyta; class Magnoliopsida; order Poales; family Poaceae; genus Avena; species Avena atlantica. Next base: position 432,659,241 of record OU342739.1, read on the forward strand.
GTGATGCATCCAAGATCGGTCTCGGATGTGTGCTAATGCAAGAAGGCAAGGTTATATCCTATCTATCCCGACCATAGAAACAACATGAGCAAAATTAACCAACCCATGACCTCGAACTCACAGCCGTAGTCCTAGCCCTGAAGACATGGAGGCATTACCTCATGGGAAACCGTTGTGAGATTTATTCGGATCACGAGAGCCTGAAGTATATATTCACTTAGAAGGAGCTGAATATGAGACAGAGAAGATGGATTGAGCTAATCAAGGATTACGACCTGGACATTCACTATCACCCTGGTAAAGCCAATGTGGTAGCAGATGCCCTTAGCAGATTGCCGTGCCGCTTGAACTCCATGATTTTGAAGGAGAAACCAAGCCTGCACAAGGAAATGGAAGATTTTCGAATAAAATTAGTGAGTGAAGGATTTTTGGCTAGCATAGAACTCTAGCCCACTTTGATCAGTCAGATCAAAGAGGCGCAAAAGGTAAATGCTAGTATCGATGGAATCAAGCGTCGTATTGGTACAGGCAAAGTACCCGGATTCACCAAAGACGAAGAAGGAGTTCTATGGTACAAAGGACGCCTTTGTGTACCAGCAGATTCTGAGTTGAAAGAAGTGATTCTGAAGGAAGCTCATGATACTCTTTATTCTATCCACCCCGAAGGAACTATGATGTATCAAGATTTGAAAGAGCAATTTTGGTGGCATAAGATGAAGAGAGAGATCGAAAGCTATATCGCCAAGTGTGATATATGTCAGCGAGTCAAGGCAGGACATCAAAGACCCGCTGGATTGTTGAAACCATTGCAGATTCCGGAATGGAAATGGGATTCCGTTGGAATGGACTTTATCACCGGATTGCCTACTTCTAGTAGGGGGAATGACTCTATCTGGGTCATAGTGGACCGATTGTCCAAAGTCGCCCATTTCTTACCCATCAAGACCACATATCAGAGTTCGAAGCTAGCGGAGTTATACATCGCTAGAATAGTTAGTTTGCATGGAGTCCCCAAGAACATCGTATCTGATCGAGGAACTCAGTTTACCTCAAGGTTCTGGAAGAAAGTCCAAGAAGGTTTAGGAACCCGCCTAAATTTTAGCACCGCTTATCACCCTCAGACCGACGGACAAACAGAGCGAGTAAATCAAATACTCGAAGATATGCTGAGAGCATGTGTGTTAGAATATGGATCTAAGTGGGAAGACTGACTGCCGTTTACAGAATTTTCATACAACAACAGTTATCAAGCTAGTTTGCAAATGGCCCCATTTGAATTCATGTAAGGAATGAAATGTCGCACCCCTTTGAACTGGCCGGAAGTAGGAGAGAGTCAGATTTTCGGACCTGACTGAAGGGTTTCGCGGCATAGTGAATCAAAATTTTCTACGGATGCGAACAGAGGGAAAGCCAAGATCTAATCTAGGAGATGCAAACAATGAGAGATATTGGATTAGATCTTCATACCCTTGAAGATTCGCACAGCGGAACATTCGTCGGAACTCGCTTCTCCTCCTCGCGATCCGATCCGATCGAGCACCACAAGTGGTGGTGCCTCCGTGAGATCCACACGTGCAGCACCTCGACGTCTCCTCCTTCCTTGGACCAGCAAGTATGGTGGAGAGACGGATTAGATCTACAACACGAGGGCGTGGTGTATATGGTGGAGAATTTCTGCAGCAGGGCTTCGCCTACAAACAGTCTAGAGGGAGAGAGGAGGGCAGCAGGACGGCTAGCTCTTGGAGGGGAAGGTGTGGGGGGTGGTGCGCCCCCAGCCCTCTTTATATAGAGGGGTGGGGCGCTGCCCTAGCCCCTCCCCCAAGCCCAAACCGGCGGCCCCAAGGAGAAGGAGTGGGGGGCAAGGAAACCCCCCCCCTTCTAGAAGCTCTATCTCGAGTTTAAAACCCTCTTGGCCGGCTGGGCCCTATGGGGCCTTGTGCCCCTGGCCCAATGCGGCCAGGGCACTCCCTCATAGGCCCATGCCCCCTCCCGGAAGGTGTGGCCATGTTGGTCCCCTTCCATAAGGTTCTAGAAGCTTCCGGTACAATACCGATTAACCCGGAACAATTCCGAACTCCAAAAACTACACTGCCTTATATGAATCTTATTCTCCGGACCACTCCGGAACCTCTCGTGATGTCCCGGATCCCATCCGAGACTCCGAACAAAAACTCATAAACCAATTATCCAATCTATCCTAGCGTCAAGACACGTTAAGTGTGTGACCCTGCGGGTTCGAGAATATGCAGACATGATCTTCTATCAATAGTCAACAGCGGGGTCTGGAAACCCATATTGACTCCCACACATTCATCAATGATCATATCGGATGAACCACGATGCCAGGATTCAATCAATCCCATATATATATTCCCTTCATCTCGCGATATTTTACTTGCCCGAGATTCGATAGTCGGTACCGTCATATCTAGTTCAATCTCGTTCACAGCAAGTACTTTACTCGTTCCGTAATCCAATATCACTTTGTGATTAACTCCTTAACCACATGCTTGCAAGTGGTGTTGATATCGATTACCGAGTGGGCCCGAAGTATATCTCTCCGACTTGGCAGGGACAAATCCCATCTCGATACATACAACCCAACAGATACTTTCCGATCACCTGAGAGACACCTTTATGATCACCCTCTCATAGGATGACGTTTGATGACCTCAAAGCTTTCTTCCGATACCAGGGAGTTTTATTATCTCATGGTCTAAGGAATACAATATTTGACATAAGAAAAGCTTCTCAAAGACGAACACGATGACACGATCTAATTTCTTCGCTTAGTTTGGGTCTGTCCATCGTATCATTCTCCCAATGATATGATCTCATTATTAATTGACAACTCATGTCCACGGCTAGGAAACCATAACCATCATTAATCAATGAGCTAGTCCATAGAGGCATACTAGGGACACAGTGTTATTCACAAACCACACAAGTATTAAAGTTTCCGCTTAATACAATTCTAGCATGGAATATAAACATTATCATGAACAAGAATTATAATAATAACATCTTTATTATTGCCTCTAGGGCATAATTCCAACACTGACATCCTACGAGAAGCAGAAGAGAAGGTTCACAAGATTCGTGAGCACCTCAAGACAGCCCAGTCTAGACAAAAGAGTTACGCTGACAAGAGACATCGAGACCTCGCCTTCAACATAGGAGATTTTGTATATCTGAAGGTGTCGCCATTGAAGGGAATGCAGCGTTTCCAACTCAAAGGAAAGTTAGCCCCCAGATATATCAGACCCTTCAAGATCCTGAACCGTCGAGGAGAAGTGTTGTATCAATTGGAACTACCCGAAGAGATGCCAGCCGTGCACAATGTGTTCCATATCTCATTACTTCACAAGTGCCTCAAAGTTCTAGAGAAGACCGAAGTGTTCAAGAAATCGATCACCGGACTATAGAGATCAAAGATGACCTAACCTATCCCGAAGTACCCATCCATATTTTGGAAGAAGCCTTTAGAACTACCCGAACCGGAAGCATCAAGTTTCTCAAGATTCAGTGGAGCAACCACACGGAAGAGGAAGCTACCTGGGAGCGCGAAGATCACATCAGGACGGAGTTTCCAGATCTCTTCAAATCCTAGGTAATCTTTGTCGTCCTTTTTCAAATCTCGGGACGAGATTTTGTTTAAGGGGGGAAGGTTTGTAACATCCCAAAAATATTAAACTTGGATCATCGAACTCTAATCATCAAAATCAGGGTTAACAAAAACTTTTCAAATTAAAAACATGAAAGCATGCATGTGTGTATGCATTCCAATTTGAATTCTTTTGAATTGCCTTGTTTATGTGTTTCTTTGCTTGTAAAGGGATTCATTGCACTTGGAACCACGCCAAGCTCAGTGATGAAGTTCCTGATCCAAACTCCTTCACTTGACGCTTCTGCAGCAGCCATGTATTCCGCTTCTACTGTAGATCCCGCGATCACGCTTTGCTTGCAGCTTCTCCAGCTCACAGCTCCTCCATTCAAAATATACACGTATCCTGTCTGAGATTTAGAATCATCCTTGTCGGTGTCAAAACTAGCATCGACGTAACCTTTTACGATGAGATGTTCAACACCCCCATAGACTAAGAACATTTCTTTAGTCCTATTTAGGTACTTTAGGATGTTCTTCACGGCTGTCCAGTGTTCCACTCCTGGATCACTTTGATATATGCTCGTCAAACTAAGAGCATTGGACACATCCGGTCTAGTACACAGCATGGCATACATGATGGAACCTATGGCCGAGGCATAAGGCACTTTGCTCATAGCTTCCCTATCATTAACCGTAGCTGGACACTGAGCCTTGCTCAATGTCTTACCTGACAACATAGGCACTGAACCTTTCTTTGCCTTATCCATTCTGAACCTTTTCAGAACTTTATCTAGGTATGTACTCTGGCTTAAAGCTATCAGGCGTCTTTGTCTATCTCTATAGATTTTGATGCCCAATATATAAGCAGCTTCACCTAGGTCTTTCATTGAAAAACCCTTGTTCAAATAACTCTTCATTTCGTTAAGCATGTTGATGTCATTTCCAATAATCAATATGTCATCCACATATAGTACCAGAAATGTCACCGAGCTCCCACTCACTTTCTTGTATATGCAAGCTTCGTAGCAATTTGGAACAAATCCAAAGCTCTTGATCACTTGATCAAAACGAAGGTTCCAACTCCGAGATGCTTGCTTCAGTCCATAAATGGAACGCTGAAGCTTGCATACTTTATCAGCATCCTTAGGATCGACAAAACCTTCGGGTTGCATCATATACAACTCTTCATCAATGTTGCCATTGAGGAAAGCAGTCTTGAATCCATCTGCCATATTTCATAATCATGAAACGCAAAAATTGCTAATAAAATCCGAATGGACTTAAACATCGCTACGGGAGAGAAAGTCTCATCGTAGTCAACACCTTGAACTTGCCGAAAACCTTTCGCGACAAGTCGTGCCTTATAGACGGTAACATTACCATTCGTGTCCGTTTTCTTCTTGAAGATCCACTTGCACTCAACGGCCTTTCGGTCGCTAGGAGGGTCCACCAAAGTCCATACTTGGTTTTCGCTCATGGATCCCAATTCGGATTTCATGTCTTCTAGCCATTTCTCAGAGTCTGGGCTCATCATCGCTTCCTCATAGTTCGTAGGTTCACTGTCTTCTACTAACAAGACAGTCAAGACAGGGTTGCCGTACCACTCAGGAGGGGCACGCGACCTTGTCGACCTGCGACGTTCAGTAGCAGCATCGTCCGAAGATTCATGATCCTTGTCATTAGCTTCCTCTATTGTTGGTGCAGGCGGCACTGGAACAATTTCAGGTGCTGCGCTACTCTCCAATTCAAGAGAAGGTTCAATAACCTCGTCTAGCTCTACTTTCCTCCCACTCACTTCTTTCGAGAGAAACTTCTTCTCAAGAAAGGAACCGTTCTTTGCGACAAACACTTTGCCTTCGTTTCTGTGATAGAAGGTATACCCAATAGTTTCCTTAGGGTATCCTATGAAGACACATTTCTCCGCTTTGGGTTCGAGCTTGTCCGGCATCAACTTCTTGACGTAAGCTTCGCATCCCCAAACTTTAAGAAACGACAACTTAGGTTTAGCACCAAACCACAGTTCATACGGTGTCGTCTCAACGGATTTAGATGGAGCCCAATTTAAAGTGAATGCAGCAGTTTCTAATGCATAACCCCAAAATGATAACGGCAAATCAGTAAGAGACATCATCGATCGGACCATATCTAATAAGGTTCGATTCCGGCATTCAGACACACCATTGCGCTGTGGTGTTCTGGGTGGCGTGAGTTGCGAAACGATTCCGCTTGCTTTAAGATGCGTGAGAAAATCATAACTCAAATATTCACCTCCACGATCAGATCGTAGAAATTTAATCTTTCTGTTATGATGGTTCTCCACTTCATTCTAAAATTCCTTGAACTTTTCAAATGTTTCAGATTTATGTTTCATTAAATAGATATACCCATATCTACTTAAGTCATCGGTAAAAGTGAGAAAATAGCGATATACACAGCGCGTCGAAACACTCATCGGTCCGCATACATCGGTATGTATGATTTCCAACAAGTCCGTTGCTCGCTCCATCATACCGGAGAACGGGGTTTTGATCATCTTGCCCATGAGGCATGGTTCGCATGTGTCAAATGATTCAAAATCAAGAGACTCCAAAAGTCCATCAGAATGGAGTTTCTTCATGCGCTTTACACCAATATGACCTAGACGACAGTGCCACAAATAAGTAGTATTATCACTATCTACTTTGCATCTCTTAGCCTCAATGTTATGGATGTGTGTTTCATCCCTTTCGAGATTTAGAAGAAATAAACCATTCACAATAGGTGCATGACCATAAAAGATGTTACTCATATAAATAGAACAACCATTATTCTCCGATTTAAATGAATTACCGTCTTGCAATAAACAAGATCCAGAAATAATGTTCATGCTCAACGCATGCACATAATAACACTTATTAAGGCTTAAAACTAATGCCGAAGGTAAAACTAAGGAGAGCGTGCCGACGGCCATCACATCAACTCTTGATCCGTTGCCAACACGCATCGTCACCTCATCCCTCGCAAGCCGTCGTTTATTCCGTATCTCCTGTTTCGAGTTACAAATATTAGCAATTGAACCGGTATCAAATACCCAGGCACTACAACGAGGGCTAGTAAGGAAAACATCAATAACATGTATATAAAATATACCTTTGATGGTGCCAGCCTTCTTGTCCGCTAAGTACTTCGGATAGTTGCGCTTCCAGTGACCCTTGTCCTTGCAATAGAAGCACTCAGTGTCCGGCTTAGGACCAGACCTGAGCTTCTTCTCAGCAGGGGCAACGCGCTTGCCGCCGCCTTTCTTGAAGGGCTTCCTTGCACCCTTACCTTTCTTGAAGGTGGGGGGCTTGTTGACCATCAACACATGATTATTCTTTTTGATGTTCACCTCCGCTACTTTCATCTTAGCGAAGAGCTTAGTGATCATATCAGTGGAACCAATCTGATTGTGATCAACTACAAAACTTTTGTAGCTAGGAGTGTCAATCTTGAGCTCCTATAGAATCTTGCAGTCTTGTTGCTCAAGGGGTTGAGTGTAGCCCGACATCTTAATGGCGTGCTCACTAACGGAACTCCCTTCCTACATCTTGTAGTTAAAGAATTTCTTAGAGATCTCATATCTCTCAGAACGGGCTTGAGTCTGAAACATGTTTTTCAGCTCCTCAAGAATCTCAAAGGGCCCGGCGAACTCCTCAAAACGATATTGAAGATCCGATTCCATAGCATACAACATGGCGATCTTAATCAAATCATAATCATCCTTGCGTGACTGATAAACATATTTTTCATCAGCCGGCGCATCTATAGCAGGGGCGTCACCTAGCGCTTTCTCAAGGACATAGTCCTTTTGTCCGCCAGCGAGAATGATTCTCAGAATGCAGAACCATTTGGTGAAGTTAGACCCATTGTTTCTAAGCTTTTCTATCTCAGCAAAAACATTGAAGTTGAAGTTAGACTTGGCCATGTGATCTACAGTATTTGCAAGTACAATTTAGACTATGTTCATGATAACTAGTTCAACTTAATCAAATTACTAGATGAACTCCCACTAAATTCAACATCCCTCAAGTTGTTTAGTGAACACGATCCAAATTCACTACACCTAATCCGATCATCACGAGAAGAGATGTGGTTTCAATGGTGGACAACGAAGTGTCGATCATATCATTCATATGACTCATGCTTAACCTTTCGGTTCATGTGTTCCGAGGCCATGTCTGTACATGCTAGGCTCGTCAAGTTAGACCCAAGTATTTCCGCGTGTGCAAAACTTGCTTGCACCCATTGTATGTGAGCGTAGAGTCTATAGCACCCGATCATCACGTGACGCTTGGACACGACGAACTTTCACAACGGTGCATACTTGGGGAGAACACGGTTTTTATCTTGATCTTTAAGTGAGGAATCATCTTATAATGCTACCGTCGCGATCTAATCATAATAAGATACATAAAAGTATAAACATCACATGCATATAACTTTATGTGACATGGTATAGCCAATCTTCGCGCAATGATCTCCATCTTGTGCGTTCCGGCATGATCTCCATCACTCCACCATGATTGCCTCCACCACGAATAGCAACTACAACTATTGCTAACTACTTAGCGATAAAGTGAAACTATTACATGGCGCATAAGAAGTTGACACACGGTTCATACACAATTATAAAGACAACCATATGGCTCCTGCCGGTTGTGTACTTATCGACATGCAAGTCGTGAAACATTACAAAACATGATCATCGCATACATTATACACATCACATCTTGGGCCATACCATATCACAGAAAACACTCCCTGCAAAAACAAGTTACACGCCTCTACTTTGTTGTTGCATGTTTTACGTGGCTTATGGGAGTAGATGCTAAGAAAGATTCTTACCTACGGAAAGCCACAACGGTGATATTATGGTTGCCAAACTCCGGTGTTAATCCCATGACAACTATAGTGAGAGAAACTGACATCCACCACCGCATGTGTGGAACAAGCCACACGTCAAGTGCGGAGCCGGTCTCGCGAATGACGTCGCGTAAGGTTGGCCTGGACCGCTTCAATCTCACTATCCCGCGTCATAAGAAGAACACAAACAAGAGGCTTGCAACAGAAAACATCAACGCCCGCAACAACCATGTTGCGTTCTACTCGTGAAACACATCTACGCATAGATCTAGCTCTGATACCACTGAAGGGTTTCGCGGCATAGTAAATCAAAATTTTCTACGGATGCGAACAGAGGGAAAGCCAAGATCTAATCTAGGAGATGCAAACAACGAGAGAGATTGGATTATATCTTCATACCCTTGAAGATTCGCACAGCGGAACGTTCGTCAGAACGTGGGTGATGTAGTCGTACTCGCTTCTCCTCCTCGCGATCCGACCCGATCTAGCACCGCAAGTGGCGGTGCCTCCGTGAGATGCACACGTGCAGCACCTCAACGTCTCCTCCTTCCTTGGACCAGCAAGTATGGTGGAGAGACGGATTAGATCTACAACACGACGGCGTGGTGTGTATGGTGGAGAATTTCTGCAGCAGGGCTTCGCCTACAAACAGTCGGGAGGGAGAGAGGAGGGCAGCAGGACGGCTAGCTCTTGGAGGGGAAGGTGTGGGGGTGGTGTGCCCCTAGCCCTCTTTATATAGAGGGGTGGGGCGCAGCCCTAGCCCCTCCCCCAAGCCCAAACCAGCAGCCCCAAGGAGAAGGAGTGGGGGGCAAGGAAACCCCCCCCTTCTAGAAGCTCTATCTTGAGTTTAAAACCCTCTTGGCCGGCTGGGCCCTATGGGGCCTTGTGACCCTGGCCCAATGCGGCCAGGGCACTCCCTCATAGGCCCATGCCCCCTCCCAGAAGGTGTGGCCACGTTGGTCCCCTTCCGGAAGGTTCTAGAAGCTTCCGGTACAATACCGATTAACCCGGAACAATTCCGAACTCCAAAAACTGCACTGACTTATATGAATCTTATTCTCCGGACCACTCCGGAACCTCTCGTGATGTCCTGGATCCCATCCGAGACTCCGAACAAAAACTCATAAACCAATTATCCAATCTATCCTAGTGTCGAGACACGTTAAGTGTGTGACCCTGCGGGTTCGAGAATATGCAGACATGATCTTCTATCAATAATCAACAGCGGGGTCTGGAAACCCGTATTGACTCCCACACATTCATCGATGATCATATCGGATGAACCACGATGCCAGGATTCAATAAATCCCATATATATATTCCCTTCGTCTCGCGATATTTTACTTGCCCGAGATTCGATCGTCGGTACCGTCATACCTAGTTCAATCTCGTTCATAGCAAGTACTTTACTCGTTCCTTAATCCGATATCATTTTGTGATTAACTCCTTAACCACATGCTTGCAAGCGGTGTTGATATCGATTACCGAGTGGGCCCGAAGTATATCTCTCCGACTTGGGAGGGACAAATCCCATCTCGATACATACAACCCAACAGATACTTTCCGATCACCTGAGAGACACCTTTATGATCACCCTCTTATAGGATGACGTTTGATGACCTCAAAGCTTTTTTCCGATACCAGGGAGTTGTATTATCTCATGGTCTAAGGAATACAATATTTGACATAAGAAAAGCTTCGCAAAGACGAACACGATGACACGATCTAATTGCTTCGCTTAGTTTGGGTCTGTCCATCGTATCATTCTCCCAATGATATGATGTCATTATTAATTGACAACTCATGTCCATGGCTAGGAAACCTTAACCATCATTAATCAATGAGCTAGTCCATAGAGGCATACTAGGGACACGGTGTTGTTCACAAACCACACAAGTATTAAAGTTTCCGCTTAATACAATTCTAGCATGGAATATAAAAATTATCATGAACAAGAATTATAATAATAACATCTTTATTATTGCCTCTAGGGCATAATTCCAACACTGACATCCTACGAGAAGCAGAAGAGAAGGTTCACAAGATTCGTGAGCACCTCAAGACAGCCTAGTCTAGACAAAAGAGTTACGCCGACAAGAGACATCGAGACCTCGCCTTCAACATAGGAGATTTTGTATATCTGAAGGTGTCGCCATTGAAGGGAATGCAGCGTTTCCAACTCAAAGGAAAGTTAGCCCCCAGATATATCGGACCCTTCAAGATCCTGAACCATCGAGGAGAAGTGTCGTATAAATTGGAACTACCCAAAGAGATGCCAGCCGTGCACAATGTGTTCCATATCTCATTACTTCGCAAGTTCCTCAAAGTTCTAGAGAAGACCGAAGTGTTCAAGAATATCGATCACCGGACTATAGAGATCAACGATGACCTAACCTATCTCGAAGTACCCATCCGTATTTTGGAAGAAGCCTTTAGAACTACCCGAACCCAAAGCATCAAGTTTCTCAAGATTCAGTGGAGCAACCACACGGAAGAGGAAGCTACCTGGGAGCGCGAAGATCACATCAGGACGGAGTTTCCAGATCTCTTCAAATCCTAGGTAATCTTTTTAGTCCTTTTTCAAATCTCGGGATGAGATTTTGTTTAAGGGGGGAAGGTTTGTAACATCCCAAAAATATTAAACTTGGATCATCAAACTCTAATCATCAAAATCAGGGTTAACAAAAACTTTTGGAATTAAAAACATGAAAGCATGCATGTGTGTATGCATTCCAATTTGAATTCTTTTGAATTGCCTTGTTTATGTGTTTCTTTGCTTGTAAAGAAATTCTTAGGTGAAATAAACATCATCTAAACAATCTACACAGTTTTCCCAAAAACAAATAAATCAAAACAAACAAAATAATGGAATGGTCATTTTGGCCAATTTAACTCCCATGCCTACTTTGGCTGTCTCTAACTTTCAAAACTTAACAGAAACTTGTTTGGATCTTTACACCCCTTGATAGTACTCATAACAGAGTACCAAGGCCCACCTTGTGATCATCCAAAAACATTTGAATGCATAGTTTAAATGACAGTTCAAACTTGAATCTATATCATATGGGAAGATCCCACTTTTGCAAAAACCACTCAAACAAGCTCAACTTTCAAAACCCAAGCATCCACAGACTCACCAGCACATGCCTAGCACACCCACCAAAAATCTTTTCAAAATTCAAAACTTGAGTTCTTGCGGCCATTTCATCAAACACTTAGAGGCAACAAATCAATCTGGCCAAACTTCACTGTTTTGAGCAGTAATTTGGCTAAGCAATGTTCACCATTGATCACCCTTGTCTCCCTCAGTGCCAACTAGTGCTTGGACCAACCCTAGCCCCTACCCTTTGCCCCATGCCATGCCCACCCGAGCACCCCCTTGCCAGCCGACCATGGCTAGCTAGCCAGAGCAAGAACCAAGCCGAAACAACATGTCTAGGACACAACCCACCGTCCACCGCCACCCCCTGTCCAGCGCTCGAACCCTGACAGCCACTGGACCACACGCACAAACCATTCCAAGTGTAACATCCCTAAAATCATTATTTCAAGGATTGCATATCATCCTTGCATGCATAATCATTTAGGGATCATTTCCAAAGTCATTTCAAGGAAATAAAAGCTTTGGGTGCTATTATTTCATGTGGACAAAACTTTGATCCAATGCCACTCTCAATTGAGAGAATATTTGTTTTAACCAAGCTTTGTTTGCTCATAGGTTGGTTGGTTGAGTTTCAAGCTTGGACAAAATTTTCCAAAACAAATTTTGGTATTAAAACCCTTTTCAAATCTTTATCAAATCATGTGCTAAGGCACTGTTTATTTTGAATTTTCAAAAGAACCAAGCAAGTCTAATGAGACAGCATGGTTTTATACTCAAAAGTATGAAGGTTACACTTTACAAAAATCCAGAAATATTTGGAATTCAAATGCTTTTGAATTTGTTTGAAAAGGATTCCTAAAAATCGTTTTAGAAAAAGAAAAGAGATTAGAAAATAGAACTGGGCCTAGCGCCAGCTTTTCGGCCCAACAGACAAAGCAGCCCACCCGGGCCACTCCTTTCTCTGCCTTTCCCCACCCTCGTAGAGCCTACCCCCCAGCCACTGACCGATGGGCCCCGTCCACGTCACCGTCGTCTTCCCCAAATCCCGCGCAAGAACACGTCGCCGCTGCCGTTGCTGCCGTTGATAGCGCGACGTAATTGCCATTAATTCAGAAGGTGTTTCCTGCCAAGCCTATGCCTACTTAAACCCCTCCGCACCGCGAGTCTTTCCCCTCACTCAGCACCCCCACTCCGCCACCAGGATGCCAGCAATTCGAGCTGCAACGCCGCTGCCCGACGCTCTCCGGCGACCTATTCCGGTGAACCCCGTGCTCCCCTTCACCTCTCATGCTTACAAGCTTGATTGTCATGCCCATGTGCATCTTCTCACACCTTTGGTTTGCTCTATAACGCCCCAGGTCGTCGTCTCCGTCATAGCACCGCGAACGACCGAAGCGCCGTCCAACTCCGGCGAATAATCACGGTAAATCCAGACCGCCCCTTGACCCCTAGTTCTTATGACTGTGCTCGCCGTGACCTTGTGCACCTCCTAATACATCTGGTTCGTGCTAGGGCGGTTCAAATCTTCGGCAACGTCCATGTCTGTAAGCACCCAATGCCACGCACAACTCCGACGAGCCCCAGCGACCTCCACGGTTCGCCCTGCCCCTCCCTCGACCACATCGAGCACTGCAGCAACCACGCGAACACAGTAAGCATTCCCACTCCTTCCTGCGCGAGCTAAATCACCGGCAACTTCACTGGCAGAGCCGCCGCCGCCACTCACCGCCGCTGGTGCCGCCAGACTTTGGTCGTTTGGTCCACAGCCGTTAGATCCAGATCCAACGCGTACGATGGATCACTTAACGAAACGTTTTGTTTAGATCTGAGCCGCACGGTGTCACTTAAATCCTACGGCCCGCATCGATCGATCCATGCGAATCGGTATCAGCCAATCAGAACACGCCGCGTGGCTAGGGTTTGGATTTAAAAACAGAATTTAGATCTATTAGTGTTTCAAACTTGTAAAATTCATAACTTTTGATCCACACGTTCAAATTTAACAAATTTTATATCATTGGAATCAGGAGAGAAAATCCTATCTGTTTATGCAATGTGTTTAATGTTTTGCCTCTGTAAAAATGGTTGTTTTTGCAGAAACTTTTGTAGGCTTATTTTGGATATAGAAATGATTTGAAAAATGTTTTAAAGATCAAATAAAGATTATTTTGGGTATCTTGGACTTGTTTATGTTTGAGTACTATTTAATTGTCTTGTTTGGTGTAGAAAAATCATCACATGGCATTTGCATGCATTCATATAGTTTTGTTTGTATATTTTGATATGTGATTTTGGTGCCATATTTTATGTATAGATTTTGGTGCAAATAGTGATTGTGGTTGTGAAGATTGTTGCTACTCCCCAAAATACCAAGTCAAGTGTTACTTCATGATTTTATTCCTATATTTTTTCACCTATGCACTAGAAATATTTTGTATAGGACTTGCATGAATATTTTGATAAGTATCTATATGCTATGCTTGGGAAATCTTAGTAGTTGTAGATTTGTTAGAAATTTCTCTAAGTTAATATGCTTACCATTTCCATGCTTAGCCTAGCTAGTAGCAACCAAGGGTGGTTATATATTCATGCTATGCGAAAATATTTCTAAGTCTTGGACTTGTGTTTTTGCTTAATAAAACAACTAAGTGAATAAAACACCTGGGTGGAATGGAAAGAATGGTTTGTGTTGAGTGGTTACACAAGGCCCATTTATATGTTTTACCTTGTGTATCTCACTTGTGGAAAGCCACCCAGGAACAAAGGGATTTGAGATGCCAAATGTTAAGAAGCTTCTAGTACAACCACATGGCATTATGGGTTCTGCCTGGATCATATAGGTGGCAATAACTTAGCCATTTGGATAGTTGGTGGTAGTGGGATGATAGGTTTGGAACGCGTCCATTTGGTCTAAGGGGAGGCTTCTGAAAGGTCCTGTCTTGGTGAAAATCAAGTCTTGTGGGGAAAGTGCACAACCTCTGCAGATGGAAGAATCTAAGTACTTAGCCATGTCCCTGGTATTCGACAACTTGAGCATCAAGACATGGAAGCTATCAAGAATCTCCTCATCCTAGTTTCTAAGTTAAAACTTGTGGTTGAACAAGGGTGAAGATTCACCAATGTCTATTGGTGATTCCTTGGGAAAGTTTTGTCAAAGAAAAACTTAGTGTTTTCAACTAATAGGCAAACCTATTTTGAGCAAAGCAAGCCTAAGCTACACTTAGCCAAATGCATGTAGTATCTAGATGCCAATATTCTACTAAGGTATCACTTGCCAATACTATTCCAATGTATTGACCCACTGTGGATGTAACTTGTGATGTTGCAGGTTATTCTGATGATGATTAGGGGTTATGAGTCTACACTCAACATGCTTGCCTATGGCACATGAAGATGAAGACTTATTTATGTTATTCTATATTTGAACTCTTATATTAGGCCTGTGGCCATGGAGTTGTAAAAGACTATGTTTGTCTCTGGAATGATATGTAATAATGACCTTTGTATCTGTGTACTTCATCATAAACTGTGGATGCTAGCATTGATCCAGGGACTAGCATTGCAATCACAGGGATCTTTACCTTTATAAAGGTGGGATCTTACAGATGGTATCAGAGCACTGTGTTGCCTGTAGGATTATGACCCTAGGATTGGATTAGAAACCACTAAGGAAATTTTTTTTCAACAATTTCCACACTTGTCTTTTTCTTCTCGTAATCTTTTCTAATTCTTCTTTCTCATCTCTATTTGTAGATGAACTCCATAAACGAAGCTGTAAGGAAGGGACCACTCATGACCATGACCCTAGAGTGTGAGACTGAATTTCCAAAGGCCCGCAAGAACCTTATGGTTACTATCGGAATACATGGTGCAGCTGTGTACAAAGGTTTTCCTGTGATGGATGAAGGAGAAGAATATTGGTGGGTGCAACTTCACTTGTACAAGAACAAGGAAGACAAACACAAAGAATCAGGATTCTGCATGGTCACCAACTCAGTGATGCACACCGCATTCTTTGATTCTGCAAGGGATGCAGCTTGGAAGTCCATCAAAGAGCTTGGTGAAAGACTCAAGTGTAGAATGCTCAACACCCAAAATGACCTTAGGGAAGAAAATAAGCATATCCAAGAGTTGGAAACTACCAACCAACAACTAAGGGAAGACATCATATACTTGATTTGGGAATCTTGTGAACAAGATAGGCAGATGGCTACTAAGGATGCTTTGATAGCCATTTTGTTTAGTGAGTGAGAGTTGTAACGTACTTCGTTAGTTGGACCACCACACTTATCATTTTATTTCCATTTTTTTTTGTCTAAGTTATGTTGAACCTTGGATGCTTGTAATGGATTTATGTATGCCATGACTTGTGTGTTTGGTTTGCAAATGATATGCTTGTGCTACCTTGACTTGTGCATATCTGTTGATGTTGATTCTATCTTTTATTTATCTTATAAATAGATGCCTAATGTTACTATCAGCATGGCTAAAGAGTTCAAGGGAACTCGTTTTGGCACTCGTCTTACTGAGCTCACTAGTGTTCTCAATCTTCCGCTTCCTAGCATCATGATGCTTCCCCTCACTAAGTTTGAGAGGAAGGACCTTTGGGGCTTCAAGGTTACTCAGCCAGGACTCGAGACTGAGCCAGCCACGGAGGCCATCACCTTAAATATTATGCATGATGACAAGGAGAGAGGCCTAGAGGTAGTCATGCAGGATTTGCTTGGACGCTTGTTAGGGGACACTCTCGGGAGGTTAGAGGTACTCACTTCCACTCCTTTGGTAGACGTGACGAGGATGGTGAGGCTATTGAGTTCGAGGATACTGCTTGAGAGATGGCAAAGCCGATTCGTCTATACCTTCAGGACTTAGAGGTTCTTCTTAGGCACCTAGATACTGATAGGACCAACATCATGCTTAGCAAAGACGAACTCCAGGTGCATCTTCGTGATAAGGACAAGCTCTTCGCGGAGCAAGACGAGATAGTCAAGGTAATGGAGGCCAAGTTTGAGAGTCGGGATAGAAAGTTCAAGAGTCAAGAGAAAAGAGTCCAAGATAGGAACAAGAGGATTCGAGACATGACTGCAGAACTAGAGGCCAAGGACTTCGAGCCCGAGCATCAGCAGGGTGTGATTTAGAGGCTTCGTCACAGAAGAGGGCTCTCAAAGCCAAAGTAGAGGCCTTAACAACGAATGTCGAGGAATACAAGACCGTTATGGAGAATGCAGGTCTTACACTTGTTGATGAGTAGGTTGATGCAGAGGAGTAGTGATGACTACTCATTTACCTTTTATTTACCATGCTTTTGATTTTTGAGTCGCAATGACCATCCAACATGTGGATGGCTTGCTAATGGTGTGTTTACTTTTCAAAACTTGTTGTCTATGTTGTTAAACTTTTGTTATTTTGATGCTTGTTTGTGATTGTCTGTGTGATGTATTGTGCATGTTAAGCATCTATGGGTATCTCATTCTTATCCTTATTGAAAACCACAGATGCCTCGTCGACGTCCCAACCCCAACCCGAACAACAACAATGTCAACCCAGAGATGCAGCAGCTGATGACATCTCAGACACAGCTGATGCAGATGATGACCACCTTTATGCAGAATCAGAACAACAACAATAACAACAACAACAATCAGAACAATCCACCGGGTTTTGACATGCTTACCAGATTCTTAAGACTGAGGCCTGCTAAGTTCTCAGGAACTATTGATCCCATGGTGGCCAATGATTGGCTATGCTCAGTGAACAAGGATTTGGTAATGGTTGGCTGTACTGATGAGGAGAAAGTCAGGTTTGCAGCACACTTGTTGGAAGGACCAACAGCTACATGGTGGGATAACTTCCAGATCACCACTCCTATTGAGGATGTGACATGGGCTATCTTTGAAGATGTTTTCTGTACAGCTCACATCTCATCCGGAGTGATGAGTTTGAAGAAGAAGGAATTTCATAACTTGAAGCAGCGCCACCACAGCGTGGCAGAGTATATTGAGGAGTTCAACAATCTGGCGCGTTATGCACGGGATGAAGTTGACACTGATGCTAAGAGGAAAGAGAAGTTCCTCGAAGGACTGAATGATGAACTGAACCTACAGCTATCTGTGGCCTATGTCCCCACCTATCAATCTCTTTGTGACAAGGCTACCATCTTGGAGAGCAAGATGAAACAGGTTGAGAGCAGGAAGAGGAAACACAACTCTGACAAGAACAACTCGGGATCGTCTCACAAACGTTCCCATTATGATGATAGTGGGAGTTCTGGATTCCACAAGCATGGAAAGTACAACAACCACCACAACCACAACCGTCATAATGACAACAAGCATCACCGTAGTCATGACAATGACAAGTACAAGAATCACAAGAGTGGATACAAAAGCCACCACAATGGAAGTGGAAGTGGTAATGGAAGCCAGCCTGTTAAGAAGGATCTTTGTCAGGTTGAATGTTTAAAGTGAAAGAAGATGGAACATTATGCAAATGAATGCCCAGAAAATAAAGTTGAAGGACCCACCAAGCCCAACCCTTTCCATAAGGGACAAGTGAACCACATCAATGTGGAAGAAATCTATGAGAAACCTGATGCTGTTGCTGGTAAGTTCAAACTCAATTCTGTTCCAGCATTTGTTCTCTTTGATACCGGTGCATCTCATTCATTCATTCATATCAAGAGCATTTGTTGAAAGAAATGAACTACCGGTAGAAACTATTGGGTGTCCTATAAAAGTAAGTTCTCCTGGCGGAGAATTGATAGTGAACTCGGGATGTCATGATCTAGTCATAGAGTTTGGGAAGTATAAGTTTCCCGTTGATCTGATAATCCTAAATTCCCAAGGATTGGATGTCATATTGGGAATGGACTGGTTGACCAAGCACAAAGGAGTGCTAGATTGTGCCAACCATACTATCACACTCACAACTCCAGAAAACAAAAGGATTAGATTCAAGACTAACTTTGAGTCAAAAGGAGGTAAGCTAAATTCTCTTAAGGGGGTTAGCATAGACAGTGTACCAATTGTGAGTGAATACCCGGATGTGTTTCCAGAAGAATTGCCAGGAATGCCACCAGATAGAGATGTGGAATTTCTGATCGATTTGCTACCAGGATCTGGACCAATAGCAAAGAGACCGTACAAGATGTCAGTTGATGAGTTGAAATAACTCAAGAAACAACTTGGAGAACAGTTGCAGGAAGGATTTATTCAACCAAGTTCTTCATCTTGGGGAGCACCAGTTTTGTTTGTGGAAAAGAAGGATAGAAGTCAAAGGTTATGCATAGATTACCGTTCACTCAATGAGGTGACTATCAAGAACAAATACCCTTTGCCTAGAATCAATGACTTGTTTGATCATTTAGAAGGAGCCTGTGTGTTCTCAAAAATTGATCTCCGATCAGGTTATTTCCAGCTCAATATAAGAGAACAAGACATACCTAAGACAGCTTTCACCACTAGGTATGGATTGTATGAGTATAGCGTGAGGCCATATGGTTTGACCAATGCACCAGCATACTTCATGAATATGATGAACAAGGTGTTCATGGAGTTCCTTGATAATTTTGTTGTCATTTTTATCGATGACATTTTGATCTACTCCAAGAGCAAAGAAGAGCATGAAGGACATTTGCGTTTGATACTTGAGAAGCTTAGAGAGCATAAACTGTATGCCAAATTCAGCAAGTGTGAATTTTGGTTAAATGAAGTTGGATTTCTTGGACACATTGTGTCAGGAGATGGTGTAGCGGTTGATCCTGCTAAAGTGTCAGCTGTAACTGAATGGGAATCTCCTAAGTCGGTAAAAGAGGTTCATAGTTTCCTTGTCTTGGCAGGATACTACAGAAGATTTATTGAGAATTTCTCCAAGGTAGCTAAGCCAATGACAGAGTTACTAAAGAAAGACAAGAAATTTGCTTGGTCTGAAGGATGTGAACTCAGTTTCCAAGAATTGAAGAAGAGACTAGTGACAGCACCAGTCTTATGTCTGTCAGATTTGGAGAAGGATTTCCAAGTGTATTGTGATGCATATCATCATGGATTAGGTGCAGTGCTAATGCAAGAAGGGAAAGTTGTGGATTATGCCTCGAGACAACTCAAAATTCATGAGGTAAAAATTACCCTACTCATGATTTAGAGTTAGCCTCTGTTGTCCATGCACTCAAAACATGGAGACATTATCTTTTGGGAAAGTGATGTGAAGTGTTCACAGATCACAAAAGCTTGAAGTATATATTCACCCAGAAATAAATTAACATGAGACAAAGAAGATGGCTAGAACTCATCAAGGACTATGGCTTGATTTTTCAATACCATCCCGGTAAAGTAAATGTTGTAGCAGATGCTCTAAGTCGTAAGGTTTTTGTGAATGGCCTTACAAAGGGAGAGTTGCCAGATGATCTATGTGCCCAATTTAGAGATCTCAGATTGGATATTGTGCCTGAAGGACATATCATGTCATTGGATGTTCAACCCACTTTGTTGGACAAAATCAAAGAATCCCAAAAGACAGACAAAGAAATTGAAGAGATCAAGGAAAAGATTGGCAAAGGAAAAGCCAAAGGATTCCATGAAGACGAACATGGTAATTTATGGTATGGAAAACGCATCTGTGTTCCACAAGATCTGGAGCTTCGGAAACTGATTTTACAGTAAGCACACAACTCACCATATTCCATTCATACGTGTAACACCAAAATGTACATGGATATGTGCGGTGACCCAGCATACCACTTCATGATGTAGTACACTATAGTCGTTGACATAACACCAATGAAACACCGTTCACTAGTATTACATCCCTCAGAGTAGTACAACATAAACATAGCAGGTCCAAGACATGACTATAGGTTACAACTCAACTCTTTACACAAGATCCAGAACACTCTAGGTTAAAGATAGAAAAAGAAACTTCTTATGAAGAAGAATCAAGAATAAATAACTCATAGCTACCATACTTATAAAACTAGTAGTTGAACTACTGGCTTGCATTGCTGCTATTGCAATACTCTATAGAAGTAGGTTCTATGGTTAGAAATTCTATTCTTATCTAATCAGCAGCTTCGTCTTCACTTGAGTTGATGTATATGTTGACTTTCTTGACTTCCTTGAAGGGCTTTAGCTGTTGATGAGGATTCTTGGAGCATATCTTGATGTGGACGTCGTCTGTACTGGCTTTAGAACCTAGCAAGGGTTAAGAAGATACTTTGAGTACGAGCGTACTCAGCAAGTCCACTGGAAAATGAGTGTTTGATGCACTATATCTACAGCCACAGACCATAGGTCGTAGGCAATGCAAGTTTTCATAAATATTTCTTCAAAAGTTGCTTTTATTCTGAAAATCTATGTCCGTCAGCCTTCACGGTTTTACTAGAACATTCATGGGGTTCCTTTCCCGCCGTGTTCGCAGCTCCTTCCCGGAACAGGGAGTAACAAGTTACAGTTCTTACACTCTGCAGAGGTGCGTTACTTTACCCATGAGAGACCTTAGGTTTTGTTGCACGACCGGGAGTATGTCGCCGTTCAAACTTCCTTGGTTTGAGGCCAAACCTAAGATCCAAGCCAATCACTGCCTTCTCCGCGACCCCGCATGTCTCCTTGGTGTACACCATGCCCACCTTTTGAATTACGGCAATGGTTTGTACAGACCGTTCAGATGCCGGAACTATCATGGGACATTGAGGGATCCCACCCATATGCTGCATATCCTCTACGAATTACCATGCATAATATGCATGCTACGAGTGATAACAGCCACGACCCGCACACCCAGCTCCATGCGAGAGGGAAAAGATACAGCTGACTTCTCCGTCCCATTCCAAATCTCATGGTCAACGCTTAATATACGGCGCAAGAATCACTGGCGACATTGGTTGTTAAGTCCTAGGTAATATGTTCCTTTACCACCGGAACTCTTATAGTAGGTTATTACCTCATGGTAAATAACCTATAATCACATTATTATGAAAATAGTGTTTTCTGACCTTTTTCATATGCAGGTGATGACAACACTTGATTTGCAAAATACTTTACAGAAAATAATCAAAAGGACATGAGAAAGTGTGAACTTGCCTTTTGTGATTGCAAGATTATGTACTCACGGTCTTCGAGACGACATAAGATCCAATATCTGAATCTGCATCATTGGTCCGGTAAGGACTAATGTTTAAAGAAGCAGTATGCAGTTATGCATAAGTAATGCTATGCATTTTTGTAAAACTCCCAAAGTGAATCCCTAATACTTTGAGTGAAGTGAATTCAAGTGATTCTTTTAAGAGTTGGTTTATCTTCCAATTTTACTTTATAAGTAATGACCTTTATAAGGAACTTAAGTGTTAACAATTCAAAATATACAAGTAAAGTATAAATTTATGTGATTATGGTTAATTGTCATCTAGTGACTATTGATAAACATCTTTGGGATTGAGTTGTTAAGAATTGAAGAACTTATTATGAGATTATTGTTTGAAGTGGCAAAAAGAATAACATTTGAAGAAAATATTTCCTTCTTAAGGTTTAAACAACTCTGATAGCTTTTAGAATATATGTTGGATAAAATGCGATTGATGTTGTTTATGCTTTCTTGAATAGTCTGGACTTGAGATGCATTATGTCTTGATTGAAATAGACCAAAGTTAACTATAAAAACATAAGTAGTTTATTAGACATAATGTTTATAAGCTTTTGAGACTAAAGTTAACTTTAAAAGTTTAAGTAAACTCAAAATGTAATATATTTTAATTCTTCCCAAGTTTTAGATTTATGATAGGTATAACTAAGGTGTGGAATTATTCACTTTCTATTTAAGTGAATGATTAGATTAAATTTGTTTTGCTATTATGAAAGGAATATGTATTTATTTAATGGAATCATAATTAGATGGTCTTAGTAATTTGTTAGAATTTAAAGGTATGTTAATAGTGGTTAAAATATAATGATTATTCACCATATTATATAAATGGGTGATACCCAATGTTTATTTAAAAGGATTCTTAATACGATTTTTAAAAGAATATTTTAAAGTTAAAAGTTATACTTAGGTTTGATTATGAATTCAAGTGACGGTTTTGGAATTAGTACTAAGACATTAATTGTTCAAGGTTTTATAAGAATTATGATTATTTCTTACTTAAGAATTGTTTTTAAAGAATTCACAAAATAGGTATAAGGTAAGGATTTATTATTTAAAATATTAAGGACTTTCCTAATAATATATTTAGTAATTTTCTAGTGTAATATATTTATTCAAGACCTTAAAAATGAATTTTATTTATTTTTATGTATTATCTTTATTTTTATAAAATTCATCAAATAATTAAGTGTCTTTAAATATTTACTTTATGTTTTATTTGTAAAACTCTAAATAAGTATTTTTATAAAATAATAGAGTTATTTTGATACACAAAAATTATTTTTATTTATTTTTAGGGTTTTTGTTTTATTTTATAAAATTTCATTTAAAATTTAATGGTGTTAATAATTATTTTTCTTTAAATTTATTTTAAACACTTAAAATTATATTTTTATTAGGTAGATATATTTTTGTGATCATTTTGATATATCATATATATTTTTAGGATTTTTCTATATTATTCTAGAGCTTAAAATTATAGGGGTATTTTAATAATTTCCATTTTTGTTATTATACAAATTGGGCCTAGTTCTTGGGCCCATCTAGCCCAAACCCTAGTCTAGTCCATCTGGTTGGGCTAAATCATAGGGCCCAACCGACCGAGTCGGTCAACCCTACCCATATGCTCTCTCTCTCTCTCTCTCTCTCTCTCTCTCTCTCTCTCTCTCTCGCCTCGACCCTTCTTCCTCGCGATGCTACGGCGCTTCCGCCGTCGCTGCTCAGCTCCAATGCGCTCCGGCCTCCTTGGCCTCCGCCGCCGTGCTAGCCGATTAATTATGATCCAGTGCATCGACTAGTCCTACTCGATTTGAAGGGCATGGCCTTCCTCGATCACGCGCGACCCCATCTGGTGCCTAGGGTTTCTGTGCCTACCACCCTGAGGTGCTTCCATGGCGATACGGTGGTGTTTCAATGTTGAGGTGCGGCCGCTTGGAGGCTTCGTCGATGGATGGTTGCTCGGGCGGCTTCGACATGGTTTAAGTGCCTCAAGTTTTCTTGTGCCACCATTTACTGCGCCCTTTCCCACCGGTCTGCTTCCTCTTCTCGAGCTTAAGCAAGGACCTCCGGTAAGTGGTTCTCTCACTGCTATGCTCCTCTTCATGCTCTATCTATCTTGCAACATTAAGTGTGCTTTCTAGGATTACCCCTGTCTAGGTTACATTCCTGAACCTAGGGTTCTTCTTCTAGGTGTTAATCTGTTTGTGGTATCTGTTGCCTCCCTAATGATCCTGGCCTGTTGCTCTTCTTTCTGTCAGTTAGTTTAGTTAGAGTTCATATTATACTTAGGCAACAGATGGCCCTGTTTTTCTAAATTGATTAAAAAAGAAATGTTTGGATTACACCATGTGTCTAATTTCCATTCAGTGAGTTCCTTGTGTATTTGAATGGATTGATATTTGAGTTTAAAGTGCTGAATCTTTGCTTTAGAGAGTAGTTCCTAGAACATATTGTATCTGTATGTTGGCTTAAATGACTATCCCCTAAATAGAATGAATGTCATGGGTGACTATGGATTTGTATCCAAAGATAATTCCTAGTATTATTCCTAGGAAAATGACTTGTTCTTTTATTTGAAATGATTCCTAGTGGCCAACACTAAAGAAATGATTTTACTTTCAGACATAATTGCATGTGAACCAGTGGTTGATTTGTGAATGGTGGATTCTAAATGTATACTGTAATCTTAATGTTCTGATTCTTAACTTGCTGAAGCTTTGCTTCAGGAAGTAGTTTTTCTGTAACATTATATCTGTTGGATAAGATAGTAAAAATGGGATATGTTTCAGTTTAAAATGATGATTAGAATGGATCTTATTACCTGTCCAGATTGACAGAGAGATCAGAATTTTAAGAATGATTCCTAGAATTCTTTTGTCTAGGCAAATGATTATCTGAATTAAATAGCTACATATGAGATTTTTGATACATAGGTGCTACCCTCTGGGAATGTGCCTTGTAGTCTAGCAGCTGGATTGTAAAAAGGATGGTCATTTTCTTTGTCTTGTATATGTGCTTTTGGCCTGGTGGTTAAATGATACAATAGCTTAATATGCTCCCTTCATCATATTAGTATGGTGTTCTGATTATAGAATGATTATTGTAGCCTTGCTACAATAGAATAAATGATTTCTAGTTTATGAACTAGGAAGATGATTGGAGATATGGTTTGGTTGCTTCTAGCTAGTGGACTGGGTGGTCTTACCACTGGATGAAGATGGTGGTATTTTACCACATAGGATTTGGCTACTGTGGTGCCTCCCTGGAGTGTGCACATTGGCCAAATCCCAAGCCACAATAGCTGCTATTTTTCTTTAAGAGCTTTCTTGGCCTATAATATATGGATCAAGTTCCTAATTAAATTTCTATGGTTGGTATCTGCTGCCTTTGCTGCTGTGGTGCCTCCATTCCTGGAATGTTCACAGAAGTGACTAGATAGCATGATTGGTTTCCTTAAGATTTTATCCTAGCCAATGATGCACAGGCTGAGGCCAAATCTTTCTAAGATAAGAACAAATAATTTGTTGGCTTTTAACAACTCTATTATGAACTAGTGTAGAACTTCTACACTATACTGAGAGCTTTCTCTCTGACTCCCATATAATACTTGTTTTAATTTTTCAAGAACAAGTATTGGTATGGTTCTAGTAATTAACCTGTTGCTTGAAGTGTAGACAGATGATTTGGTGAGGAATCTTGGTCCACTACACCTAGCTATCCAATTGGTCTGCTTTGTCTTGCCACTTTCTTGTCCTTATGGCGTTATCCACCTTGATCTAGCTATTGGGTTGTTTCTGAATTGGTCCTGATCTTCCTCCTCCTTGCTTGTGCTCAGGGAAAACTCCTTCCTCTTGTGGGGTTGGTTACCCAGATCCTACTGTAGTGATCCAGTGGTGTTTTAGATGTGAATTGCAAGAACAAGCAGAACTCTTTGTGGCTGTATAACTGGAGATTAAAACTAAAGTGTGGGGCTTGGTCTGGTGGATGTCCTGCGGCTGTGTACTTATCTCTCTCTCTCACAGCATCCTCCTGTGTTGACAATACATCAACATGCATGTGTGTGTAAGCTGTGTGTGAGCTTGCCTCACCCAGATGGATCAGATCAAGTAATTTGGCTATTACTCCTACTTCTTTATTATGTCCTTATCTGGTCTAACTTGCCTCTTGGCCAATAATATAATACTGAGGCTAAACATCTGATAAGAATATATGCTCTATTTGGTGAAACTTGCCCCTACCTATGATGCATAAGCCTGAGGCAAAAATTCTAGATAAGAACAGATTTTGCATTGGCCCCTTTTTATTTAATACTACTCAATGATGAGGCAAAGAAATGCATTACATTGCTAAAACCTGAGAGTACCATAACCCCCATAACCCCCTGTGTTTTCTATTTCTTTTACTTGTTGCTTTCTTGCAGGGATCAAGACTAAGGAGGATAAGTGGAGATGAAGAAAATAGGATACAAAAGTTGATAGGAAAATAATTTAGGTTTTCTTTCTTTTAACTATTATTGTAATTTCTTTTCTGTTTAAATAATGTAAAGACATTGTATGGTTGTATCTTATTTAATAAAGTTATTTGTTTTATATTTCGTTTGTAAAGACAATGTAATACTATATAATCTTAATAAAGCTTAATTTTTCTTTCTATTTGTAATCTAAATTATTGTAATGTTCATATCTTGTTTATAATTATGAACTCAGTTCTTATTGAAAATCCTTTTTTTCCTTTTGTGTTTGAATTTTAGTTGTCTTATATACTTAGATAATTGTTAATACTGTATCTTAAATATAATTAAGAGTTCACCTTTTATTTATTATTACAATTTACTTTCCAATTATTATTCCATTTCAAATTCTTTTAATATTCCGATCTTTCAATTTAAAATTAAATTTTGAATTATCTTCCCCTGAAAGACAAAAGCACAATAGAGGTCATGTCGAAATCCATCGCACCTGTCCTGATGTTTCCATCAGAACAAGAGAGATCTCGATCCCTCTATAGCTTCTTTAGTTTTGCGCGAAAATTCCCTGGATTTTCTTATGCATGAATGCAATGCACAAACATGTGTCCTGTCTATTTCGAGGTGCTAATCCTGGGATGTTACAATATGAAAGAAAGATTTTGGTGGAATAATCTCAAGAAGGACATCGCGGAACATATTGCTTTGTGTGATGTTTGCAGTAGAGTGAAAGGGGAACATCAGAAACCAGCAGGATTGCTACAACCACTACCAATTCCTGATTGGAAGTGGGACAAGATTGGCATGGATTTCATCACTGGATTGCCAAGGAACAGGTCAGGATATGATTCTATTTGGTTAGTAGTGGAACGCCTAACTAAAGTGGATCATTTCATACCCGTGAAGACAACCTATACAAGTGCTAAGTTAGCCAAGATCTACATGAGTAGGGTTGTATGTCTGCATGGAGTACCCAAGAGTATTGTGTCTGATAGAGGAACCCAATTCACTTCTCATTTTTGGAGGCAACTACATGATTCATTGGGAACGAGGTTGGAATTCGGCACTGCTTTTCATCCTCAGACTGATGGACAAACAGAAAGGACCAACCAGATACTTGAAGATATGTTGAGGGCATGTGCCCTAGACTATGGAGCCAGTTGGGATGAAAGTCTGCCTTACGCAGAATTCTCTTACAATAACAGCTATCAGGCCAGTATTGAGATGGCACCATTTGAATTTCTCAATGGGAGAATGTGTACCACTCCATTGTTATGGAACGGTGTGGGAGAAATAAATCTGTTCGGACCAGAACTAATCAAAGAGGCTGAAGAGAAAGTCAAGCTAGTTAAGGACAGATTGAAGATAGCACAGTCCCGACAGAAAATCTATGCAGATCCTAAGCGTAGGGAAGTCACCTATGAAGTGGGTGATAAAGCTTATCTGAGACTGTCACCACTTCGTGGAGTGAAGAGATTTGGAGTCAAAGGAAAATTGGCCCCAAGATATGTTGGACCATTCAAGATTCTGAGTCGTAAAGGAGAAGTAGCTTATGAGATTGAATTGCCAGAGTCATTGTCCGCCATTCAAAATGTGTTTCATGTGAGTCAGCTTAAGAAATGCCATCCAGATATGGAAGATACTTCTTTGAAGGATACTATACCTTTGGAGGAGGTTCAATTGGAGAGTGACCTCACTTATGAGGAAAAACCTATCAAGATTCTTGAGATTGAAGAAAGAGTTACTCGGACTAAGACTATCAAATTCTGCAAGGTTCAGTGGAACCATCATTCCGAAGAAGAAGCAACATGGGAAAGAGAAGATGATCTTCGGAAAGACCACCCTCACCTATTTGCTAGCCAATCCGAATCTCGAGGGAAAAATTAAACTTAAGGGGGTTAGATTTGTAACATCCGTAAAATCATGTTTTCAAGGATTGCATATCATCCATGCATGCATAATCATTTAGGGATCATTTTCAAAGTCATTTCAAGGAAACAGAAGCTTTGGGTGCTATTATTTCATGTGGACAAAACTTTGATCCAATTCCACTATCAATTGAGATAATATTTGTTTTAAACCAAGATTTGTTTGCTCATAGGTTGGTTAGTTGAGTTTCAAGCTTGGAAAAAATTTCCCAAAACAAATTTTGGTATTAAAACCCTTTTCAAATCTTTATCAAATCATGTGCTAAGGCACTTTTTATTTTGAATTTTCAAAAGAACCAAGCAAGTCTAATGAGACAGCATGGTTTTATACACAAAAGTATGAAGGTTACACTTTACAAAAATCCAGAAAGATTTGGAATTCAAATGCTTTTGAATTTGTTTGAAAAGGATTCCTGAAAATCGTTTTAGAAAAAGAAAAGAGATTAGAAAACAGAACGCCACTGCCAAATCCCGCACAAGAACACGTCGCTGCTGCCGTTGATAGCGCGGTGTAATTGCCATTGATTCAGTAGGCGTTTCCTGCCGAGCCTCTGCCTACTTAAACCCCTCCGCACCGCGAGTCTTTCCCCTCACTCAGCACCCCCACTCTGCCACCAGGCTGCCGGCAATTCGATCTATAACGCCGCTTCCCGACGCTCTCCGGCGACCTATTCCGGTGAAACTTGTGCTCCCCTTCAGCTCGCATTCTTACGAGCTTGCTTGTCATTCCCATGCGCATCTTCTCACACCTTTGGTTTGCTCTATAACTCCCCAGGTTGTCGTCTCCGTCGAAGCACCGCGAACGACCGAACCGCCATCCAACTCCGGCGAACAATCACGGTAAATCTAGACTGCCCCTTGACCGCTAGTTCTTACGACTATGCTCGCCGTGACCTTTCGCACCTCCTGATACATCTGGTTCGTGCTAGGGCGGTTCAAATCTTCGGCAACGTCCACGTATGTATGCACCCGACGCCGCGCACAACTCCGACAAGCCCCAGCGACCTCCACGGTGCGCCCCTGTCCCTCCCTCGACCACCTCGAGCACTGCAGCAACCACGCGAACCCAGTAAGCATTCCCACTCCTTCCCGCGCGACCTAAATCGCTGGCAACTTCACTGGCAGAGCCGCCGCCGCCACTCGCCGCCGCTGGCGCCGCCAGACTTTGGTCATTTGGTCCACAGCCATTAGATCTAGATCCAACGCGTACGATAGATCACTTAATGAAACATTTTATTTAGATCTGAGCCGCACAGTGTGTCACTTAAATCCTACGGCCCGCATCGATCGATCTGTGCGAATCGGTATCAGCCAATCAGAACACGCTGCGTGGCTAGGGTATGGATTTAAAAAGAGAATTTATATCTATTAGTGTTTCAAACTTGTAAAATTCATAACTTTTGATCCACACGTTCAAATTTGACAAATTTTATATCATTGGAATCAGGAGAGAAAATACTATCTGTTTATGCTATGTGTTTAATGTTTTGCCTCTGTAAAAATGGTTGTTTTTGCAGAAACTTTTGTAGGCTTATTTTGGATATAGAAATGATTTGAAAAATGTTTTAATGGTCAAATAAAGAATATTTTGGGTATCTTGGACTTGTTTATGTTTGAGTACTGTTTACTTGTCTTGTTTGGTGGAGAAAAATCATCACATGGCATTTGCATGCATTCATATATTTTTGTTTGTATATTTTGATACGTGCCATTATTTTATGTGTAGATTTTGCTGCAAATAGTGATTGTGGTTGTGAAGATTGTTGCTACTCCCCAAACTACCAAGGCAAGTGGTGCTTCATGATTTTATTCCTATATTTTTTCACCTATGCACTAGAAATATTTTGTATAGGACTTGCATGAATATTTTGATAAGTATCTATATGCTATACTTGGGAAATCCTAGCAGTTGTAGATTTGTTAGAAATTTCTCTAAGTTAAGATGCTTACCATTGCCATGCTTAGCCTAGCTAGTAGCAACCAAGGGTGGTTATATATTCATGCTATGTGAAAATATTTCTAAGTCTTGGACTTGTGTTTTTGCTTAATAAAACAACTAAGTGAATAAAACACCTGGGTGGAATGGAAAGAATGGTTTGTGTTGAGTGGTTACACAAGGCCCATTTATATGGTTTACCTTGTGTATCTCACTTGTGGAAAGCCACCCAGGAACAAAGGGATTTGAGATGCCAAATGTTAAGAAGCTTCTAGTGCAACCACATGGCATTATGGGCTCTGCCTGGATCATATAGGTGGCAATAACTTAGACATTTGGACAGTTGGTTGTAGTGGGATGATAGGTTTGGAACGCGTCCATTTGGTCTAAGGGAAGGCTTCTGAAAGGTCCTGTCTTAGTGAAAATCAAGTCTTGTGGGGAAAGTGCACAACCTCTACAGATGGAAGAATCTAAGTACTTAGCCATGTCCCTGGTATTCGACAACTTGAGCATCAAGACATGGAAGCTATCAAGAATATCCTCATCCCAATTTCTCAGTTAAAACTTGTGGTTGAACAAGGGTGAAGGTTCACCAATGTCTATTGGTGATTCCTTGGGAAAGTTTTATCAAAGAAAAACTTAGTGTTTTCAACTAATAGGCAAACCTATTTTGAGCAAAGCAAGCCTAAGCTACACTTAGCCAAATGCATGTAGTATCTAGATGCCAATATTCTACTAAGGTATCACTTGCCAATACTATTCGAATGTATTGACCCACTGTGGTTGTAACTTGTGATGTTGCAGGTTATTCTGATGATGATTAGGGGTTATGAGTCTACACTCAACATGCTTGCCTATGGCACATGAAGATGAAGACTTATTTATGTTATTCTATATTTGAACTCTTGTATTAGGCCTGTGGCCATGGAGTTGTAAAAGACTATGTTTGTCTCTGTAATGATATGTAATAATGACCATTGTATCTGTGTACTTCATCTTAAACTGTGGATGCTAGCATTGATCCAGGGACTAGCATTGCAATCATAGGGATCTTTACCTTTATAAAGGTGGGATCTTACACCAAGCTTCTCTGAGCGCATGCCGAGAGCGCGCCAGAGCGCCACCCTCGACACACGCCCACAGACCGGGCGCCGCCCTCTCCACGTGCATACACGATCACCACCGTCCCAGGAGACCGCCAGACATCCCCGTTCGCCGCCCCATGCCTCACAGCCACCGCTCGCCGTCGAAGACGCCGCCTCTGCCGTGCAGAGTATCGCACATTCCAGACCGTTTGCCACTGCCCCTACAAGCGCATTAAAGCCATTGAGCATCGCTAGGAGACCACCGATCGATCGCCACCATCGGCCATGCCTCTAGCAGCCCGTAGCCATGTCGCCACCGTCGCCTGCCCATCCCGTTCGGTCTCGTCGTCGAGACTATAAATAGAGGCCTCCCCCGCTCAAACTCTTCACACCATTCTACTCCCCTCTCCTCACTGATCGTTCCACCCCGTTCCCGGGGCAAGGCGAGCAGCACATCGCCGGAATTTCACCGGAGCCCGCCGCTGCTGGAGAAGAAGGGGGGCAGCAATTGGAGCCGCCCCAGGAGAAGCTGCTGGTACCAGGAGGTTCGCCGTCGTCGACTTCATCGTTCACCCGCCTAGCCGACCCTCGCCTGAGGCCCGGTGAGCCTCCCACAAACCCCACTGAGCCGCTAGGGTTCGAGCTCGCCGGTGACTAGTTCATCGTCGACGACGACCCTAAGCTGTCGATCTTACTTCTAATCCAACACACCACGTTGCCCCGTACCGCTTCGCACCCCCTGTCTCAATGGCGAATGGGGACAGGAACTTATCCAGCCCGCGTAAGCGCTGTGCATAGCAGGCCGACCCGTTAACCTTTCCCGCGTAGCCCATTCGTTTGAATTTGGATTTTTCCATTTTCATTCAAACATAGTTCTGTACCTAGATTCAAAAATCAACCCAGCTTGATTCAGTGAACCAAATTGAATGAAACCAATTTTGTTAGAAAGGTCTGGAAATGCTGAATCCAAGGACGTTGGATTCAAATCATTTGGATCTGTAGATCACCCTTTCTAAAAATAATAAGGCAGAAGCTTTTCTGCATTCAAACATTTTTCAAATTTAAACCATGATAGCTTTTGAGTTGTTTCCAACTCTCAAAAATTACATTTGACCATACCTTTCAGAATATATAAAAATATATAGGTTTACTTACAGAAATAATGTTCAAGTAATAAAAGAATGCCACATAGGCATTTCTAGCCACTTTATTTAATTAAAATAAAAGGGTAAAACCTTATTAAATTGTGACACCACTTTAAATCACATTCCCATGGACTAAAATATGTGGTGATGACATGTGTCAACATGATCCCATGTTTGGTTGGAGAATATTAAATCTTAAGTAGTTTTTCAATGAGTAGAAATTACTCTTCTAAAAATAAAATCATTAAGCCAAATGCTTAGTCTTGTAATGTTAGTGATGATGCTAGATCAACTATAGAACCCCTTTGTGTGATGATTGCAAGTAGTTAAGTATTGTTTGGTGATTGTGTACCTCGTATCTATTCATAGACGCTAGTACCGACCAAGGATACGAGGAGGAAGGAGGATACTACGAGGAAGAAGCCGAGGAGAACTTCAACCACTTCTCTGCACAAGGCAAGCTTATATTGATGCTGTGCAAACCAATACTTGCAAGCCTAGTACTACTAGTTGAATGTGCAAGCTAACACTTGCAAGATACTCTGCTGATGCAAACAAATACTTACTTGTTAGCATACCAACTATATGCCTTAAGCATATGTGATCATACCCACTTGATACCCAATCCTAGTTTTACTTGCAAGCTTTCTACTTTATTTCTTTATCAAAGCTTTTACTTAGAGTTTACCGAAGTAACTTGTAGATTCTAGGAAGATACTTGAAGGTTGCATAAAGAGCATAAAATTTGGCCTAAGATAGAAAACCTTGATATCATCCTAAGGCATGAGGTAGTACTTAGTTGAAACTCCACTTGTTTATCACCCCTCATTAGTGCTCACCCCGTTGTAGATGCTAGTGCTAAGCTTAAAACTTGACCAACTTTAGATGGGAATACTTGGTGAAAATGGTTATGAAAACCTTAGAATGATGGATCATTCTACTGAGATGTTTTGACATGTGTTGAGGCAGGAGCCTTAGACCCTTTATAAAATTGATGGTTGTCTGGATGCGATACCATTCCAATTTTAGCGTACAACCACAATACCCGAAGATTGGGTAGGGCTTGACTTGAAACTTATATACCTTAGTATTGGTTCCCTCACAGCCAATGTCTGAGTTGAGGCTACCTTGTGAAGATTGTCCACCTGTGCAGTACCCAAGATGACAGTTGGTCATGGTTGGGAGGCCAAACTCACAGGAGAGGTGCTTATACTAGGGAGTGTAATTGAAAGGTTAGGATTGATTATCCGCATACTGAGTATGGTGAATTCAGGATTTGTTCCTGACAGATGTATCAAATGTTGTGGTGAAAGTGTACAATCTCTGCAGAGTGTCAAACTATTCGAATAGCCGCGTCCGCGATTATGGACAGTTGGAGTGGCCATACTGTTCCCCCGTCAGATGTTTTCAAAATGACTTGTGAAGTGAATCGGAGAAATTGACTTGACCACAACGGAGTTGTGGCATGAGATACAAGTTCCCACTTAGGTGTTATAAACTGTGACTAGTTTTCTCTTGTTTCTGAACTTAGTAGAGGTAAATCTGGCTTTTTGCAAAACAACCCTAGAGCTTAGTGTCCTACTACAAAAACCCCCTTCACTTGTTAGTATTAGTTTGTGAGTACATAAAGAGTACTCATGTCTTTGTCCCTGGCTATTCCCGTGGCCAGACTATGAAGTGGAGTACTAGGATGATGGACCCCAGGAAGGTTACGACAACTAGGATCATCTCCCATCGTCAGCATTGCCTGTGACCCCGAAGATGGAGCTTCGCCTATGCTACCTTTATTATTACATAATTCCGCTGCTTCAGTTGTATTAAGAACTGGATCATGAGATCCTTATTTGTGTAAGACCTTATGTATGGTTTGTAATGGATGATGTACTGTGGTATCCAATTCTGTTATGTCTCGCAAAAATGGTAATCCCGGGATTGCGATGTATGGCATAACAGGCATCTGGGATTAAAAATCCGGGTGTTGAAAGCATAAATCACGAACCATATGGAGACACACTTAAGGATTCGATGTTGTTTAGTAGATATGGAATGTAAGTAGGGAGACCGAATGTTGTTCAGAGTCTCGGATGGGACCCATGATATCTGATACGTCGTAAACGTATCTATAAGTTTTGATGCTCCATGCTTGTTTAGTATCTACTTTGCTATGCTTTGTCTTTACTTTGAGGTGTTTCTATATGTTTTTCTGGACTAACCTATTAAAAAGTTGCCATAGTGCCAATTGCCTGTTTTCTTTTGTTTTTGGTTCCAGAAAAGGCAAAAAATCAATATTGTCGGAATTGGACTAGACAAAAGCCAAAGTTAATAATTTACTGTGGGGAACACGGAGCCAGAAGACGACACGGAGAAGAGCCACTAGGGGGCCACACCCCCTGGCCCGGCGGCTTGGCCCAGCCCGCGCCTAGGGGGAGGGGGTGCGGCCGCCCTAGGTGCCCCCTGCCTCGCCTGTTCGCCTATAAGAAGTGCTCGATACCAAAACCCTAAGGACCCGATCAATCTTCCACGAAACAATCCGTAGCCGCCGCCACCATCGACCCTAGATCGGGGGGATCTGAAGCTCTTCCCGGCAACCTGCGGGAGGGGAGATCATCCCGGAGGCCTTCTTCTTCATCATGCCAGCCTCCGGTATGAAGCATGAGTAGTTCCACCTTGGACTAAGGGTCCATGTAGTAGCTATATGGTTGTATCTCCTCCTATGTGATTCCATGTCTAGATCTTGTGAGCTCCGTTCATGATCAAGATTATCTCTATTTGTATTCATGCATGTTGTGTTTCTGGGGATCCGATGGATATTGAGAGTACTATGCCAGATTGATTAATGGTTTTGTCTTATTGATTATATCATGTCTGTGTTGTTTGAGATCTTGCATGCTCTCCATTTCTAGTAGCTATCCTGGCCGAGTAGATGCTAGTGACTCCAAGAGGGAGTATTTATGCTCGATAGTGGGTTCATGCCTCTATTTAATCTAAGGGAAGTGACTGAAATCT
The DNA here is from genome assembly GCA_910589765.1 of Avena atlantica. Taxonomy (NCBI): domain Eukaryota; kingdom Viridiplantae; phylum Streptophyta; class Magnoliopsida; order Poales; family Poaceae; genus Avena; species Avena atlantica. Next base: position 432,694,528 of record OU342739.1, read on the forward strand.
CTAAGGTTGTAGATGTGCTATTGCTACTAGGGAGAAAACAAAGGTCTCTTATTCATGGGACAAGTGGATTGTTTACCTTACACACTTTTCTTAAAGCAGTTATCCGTTGCTTGCAACTTAATACTAGAGGGGGTTCAGATGATAACCTGAAGGTGGCTAGTCATACATGCAGTTGGATGGCGGTCTATGTATCTTGTTGTATTGCCCAATAGAATCTCATAGGATCATTGCTCAGTCCTGTCAATTTCCCTGCTGTAATTTGTTTACCTAGCATGCCATGTTTGTTTATCTTAAGGAGAACACCTCTAGTGAACTATGGACCCCGGTCCAATCTTTACCATTGATACATCATCCGATGTTACTATTTACTTTCTGCAAACCACTATTACCTTCCGCACCATACAATTAATCCTTTGTTTTCGGAAAACCGGTGAGATTGACAACCTCACTGTTCGTTGGGTCAAAGTCTTGAGTTTGTGTTGTGTAGGTGTCCAAGTTTCTAGCAACACCTTTGGGTCGTTTCCTTCCTCCTACTGGTTCGATAACCTTGGTTTCATCACTGAGGGAAAACTTGCTGTTGTGCTCATCAGACTTTCCTCTTGGGGTCTCCCAACACGTTATCAATATCACGAGGAGATCTGGAATGGTCCAGAGAATAAGATTCATATAAGGAAATTCAAATTCCGGAGTTCGGGAATAATTCCGGTGTTTTCACAGGAATGATCTAGAAGGTTCTAGAAGGTTCACCGGACCGGAAGGGGGAGGGTACATGAATGTGTCTTTACTAAGTGGAATGATTGCATCATGACCTAGGTCACTTGGCTGGGTGTTTGAAAGAAAGAAATTAAACTCCGAAATTGAAAGTCAAAAGGCAAGTTTGAAAAGTCAAACTGGGACAATGTTTCCTAGTGGATGAAGGAGAGAATCCTTCTCTCCCTCCACCACGCGCCTAGTAGGAGAGAGAGTTAGGGAAGGATTCAAGCTCCCCTCTCCCAAGCTGCCCCTCCCTCTCATAAATAGAGGGGAGGGGTGCCCCCAAGAACACAACTAGCACCACCCCTCCAAGCCGCCAGTCGCGCCGCCACGTCGTGCCCCCTGGCTCGCCGTCGTCGCCCTAGTCGCTGCCGGCTCCACCTCCTCCTCTCCGTCTTCTAAATCCTAGATCGTTGGGGAAACCCTATTTCTCCACCATAACCCGTTCCGACTTAGGCGAAGCCCTGCGGGATCTTCATTCTACTTCCAACAGCATGTCGTTGTGCTGCCGGAATCACAATGTAGAGGTCCCAACCTGATAAGGTAGAGATCCCTATGTTGACAATGCTAGTCCCTGGATCAATAGCTAGCATCCACAGTTTAAGATGTAATATCAAGAAACAAAGGTCATAATACAACTTCATAACCAGGAATAAAATAATTCATTACATCTTACATAGCTCATTTGGCTATCTCATTACAATGCAGCAGAAATAACTATATAGCATGGAGTCCTTCATCTTCAAAGTGCCACAGGCAATCATGTTGGTTGTAGACTTGTAATCCTATGTAACACACTTCACTAACATCAAACAAACCTGCAACATAATAAGTTACAGCCACAAGGGTCAATACATTTGAATTGTATTGGCAAGTTTCACTACTATGTGGAAATAAGTTGGATCCTATCAATATATACATATTTGGCTAAGTAGAGTTTAAGCTCATTTGCAGAAAGCAATATGGTTTTATCCTATCTTTTGAAAATAGTTTTGATATTTCAATCAATCTTTCTGAACTCCTTGGAAAACTCCAAGTGCTTCTAATCCCTTGTTGACACCATCAAGTTTTACTTTGAGAAATTGGAATGTCGAAATCTTCCATAGCTTCAGGCCTTAGTTGCTGAGAGTTGTCCGTAACCGGGGACATGGCTAAGTACTTAGAATTTTTGATCTTCTGCATAAGTTGTACACTTTACCCACATGACACAATCTCGTCTTGACGCCACCAGTGGCCGCTGGAGAAGTACTCACCAAATGGATTACCGGCAGATCGAGAATGTGACAAAGTCTTTCCATAGAAGTCCTCCCAATACAAAATGCTAGCTTGTCTTCCAGGCACCAATGTAAGGATATAGTTTCCTATACACCATTCTAGTTAACCTGAAGATGCCAATGCAAGGGTCTCCTACTATGTAGTTGACTAAGCCAAAGCCGATTTAGCATGTGGCTATACACGGAAGCCACTATACGAGAAACATGTTCAATCTCTAAGTCCCTGGGTGGTTTCTTCTAGTACACATACACAATATAGCCATATAAACATGGTTCCCTTTGTTGCCACCTTGTTCAAAATTGAGTATCCTCTTTCCACCCAGGTGGTTCATTGAGTACTTGTTTTATTATATAAAACATATATTTTTCCAACACTTCATATAATCATATTATGGTATTCCACCCCAAGTCTATAGCAGGGCTAAGAATACTACAACTACAATTTTTTCACTAAGGAAGATATAAGGATATCCTAATAGGATTTAGCATATCATAAAAATATAGTAGTCCTATCATGCATACTACAAAAATCCACTAAGTGTAATGAAAATAGTAGGACATGGATGATAGTTCCACTTGCCTTAGTAGTTGGTGGTGTTGGTACACTCTTCGCAATAACACACTTGACAATCAACACAATCTATCAAGCAAACCAACCAAGACAAAACAATCACAAGATCAATACTAATGACAACACAAAAATCATGCAAAATATGCAAACATGCAAGACGGAAATTTTTATTGTACAAATTGTTATAACAAGGTTATGAACATTACTAAGTGATTTATGAACATTTTATATTTTCCAGATTACAAATGCAACCATTTGTGCAATTATAGCAATTAGCAATATTTTCTAACACTTGGAAATGCCGTTCTCACTAAATAATTTCCACGATCTTATTTATACTAGAATTAAATTATATTTTGGTCTTACTGTATAGAGGGCTTAATATGCAACTATTTGCAAAAGGATTCACTTAAAAATAATTTACACAACAATTTTTATACTCAAAATACTCCACAAATGGTTCTGTATGAAACGTGATTTTAACAGATTCAAAAATATCGAATTATGGCTCCACTGTGTTCTACTCGTTTTTGTGAATCCATAGACATATTATTTGCTAAATTTGGATATACAAAACTAAAGATATGATTTTTACAAGTTTCTATGTTCTTATGTCTAAAAATCCGAAAATAGGAATAGATATGCAGCTACAGGCAACGTAATTACATGTTTCTGAGCAGTTGAATACATGTATGTGTATCAAAATAATTTCGTATCAAAACTAAATGCCGGTTTTGGATTTCTAGTGCTCTTTGGATGGTTTTTCGTGTTGGGCTTGAGATCATAAGGCGTGTTCATGGTGGTCTAATATGCCCATGTCATTGGATTCGGTTCATCGGCACCGATCTAGAAAGCTATAGCTATAATTCATGTCTAGGAGGTAAGCATATGTATGTATATTATGCGGGTGGAAGGATTTGGCATGTATCTCACCGAGCGCGATACAATCGTCGGAGGAAGTTGTTGAACCGAGTTGCAATGACTGCGGAGTGTGTTGTCAGCTATCCTCGCCTTGTCCTTATGGTACACGAAACAGCTCTTCACCTCCCCGTGTTGTTGATGTCGCAGCAGCTCGTTCTTCGTCGCCGGAGCTGCCGGGAACGCTTGTGGCGTCCAACGGCGATTCAACGAAGCTCCTAAAAATTGGATTGATGTGTGATCCTATGGCTTGTGTGGCAGTGTGGGATGGCAAAGGAGATGCAGGGTGTCCATTTGGGACTATATAGAAGGAGGACAGTGCTCTTCTAATGGACGTGATTAAGATGAAGAATCAATGCTAGGTAATAACTGTTGCAGTTTCTGTGTGCGACGTTTCTCAGCTGGCTCATTCATGCGAAGAAGAACTGAAGACCTGTGATGCATGGGATTTCTGGGAGATGAAGTAGCAACGATTCGGCGTGCTTGCATGTGGAAAGTGAAGCAACGGTCTCAGTCAGTCCAGACCATGTGTGGTTGTGTCTGGCGTGTTGGTCTCCGCCACTTGAGCATGTACATAAAAGCTGATCGATCCTAGTGCTGCTAGAAAATAAATAAATAGGAGGACAGAGAACATGCGACTCAAGATACATGCATCACCGTACATGCATGATAGAAGAATTAGGAAGAAAAAGAAAAACGTTAGCAGTCGTAAACGTGCATGCATTGCTACATGATCAGATACATCGGAATTTTATTTTAGAAAGAAGCAAAATAAAAGATAACCAATCGATCGAAACAAATTCAAAGCTGCATATTTTAATATGCTAAATCCAAAAATAATAAAATTCAATCTAACTTGACGGATAATCACACTGGTTTAATTCATCTTAAAGATATTTTTGTATGAAAATTCTAGTTAAGCTTTAGTTATTTAAACGAAATTTTCCAACCCTAATTTTTAGATAAATGTTTTTTTTGAAAAATTCAAAAATTGGTCCGTGAAAAATCTAACCCCCTAAATTTTATCCTTTATTTCTTTTGTTTGTTTATTTTTCACATTTCAAAATTTGGAAAATTTTGGGATGTGACAGGCTACTACCCTTAAAAGGAATCTCGTCCCGAGATTCGAAAAGGCTAGAAAGAATAGGTTGGGTTTTAGAATAACTTGGGTGCTACCACCCTTAAAAGGAAATTTTGTAGGGTTAGATTGATGGTTCACTTGACTATGGGTTCAATAATTGATATCCAAACATGGGATCCTTATATGACTCAACCGAGTTAGCTAAACATCACTATCCACATCATCTAACTCTTCAAGGGTTCCATACATGTCGATGTGGTTCACATGTCCTTTCTGGCTCACATTGGAATTGCTCCCATTGGTGTCTCCAACACTCTTCTTCTTCTTCTTCTTCTTCTTCTTCTCTAGACAGTCTGATGCATAGTGTCCAAGTTCCTTACAATTATAGCACTGCAACTAGCTAATGTCCTTCTTCTTGAATTTGCCATGTTGGTTCTGACCAAGATCATCTCCATTGTCAGTATCATTCCCATTATTATCACTTCCATTGTTGTTGTGGTGATTCTTGTGATGATGATGTGTGTGTCCATTTCCTTCATGCTGATGTGGTCCAAAATCTCCATTGCTCTTTTTGAATGAACACTTCTTTTGTGATGATCCTGAGTGATACTTGAGGCTATGCTTCCTCTTTCTGTTCTCAACTTGATTCATCTTGTTTTCCAAGATGGTGGCTTTGTCACAGAGTGATTGATAAGTTGGGACATAGGCAACAAACAACTGCAGGTTCAACTCATCATTAAGTCCTTCGAGGAATTTCTCTTTCCTCTTGGCATCTGTATCAACTTCATCCGGTGCATAGCGTGCCAGATTGTTGAACTCCTCAATGTACTCAGCCACACTGAGGTGATGCTGTTTCAGATTGTGGAACTCATTTTTCTTCAAGTTCATCACTCCAGATGAGATGTGAGCTATACGGAAACCATCCTCAAAAATATTCCAATTCACTTCCTCAAGGGGAGTGGTGATCTGAAAGTTGTCCCACCATGTTGCTGCTGGCCCTTCAAGCAAATATGTTGCAAACCTAACTTTTTCCTCGTCGGTGCAGCCAACGGTCACTAAGTCCTTATTCACCGAACGTAACCAGTCATTGGCTACCATTGGGTCAGTTGTTCCAGAGAACCTTGCAGGCCTTAATTTCAGAAACCTGGTGAGCATGTCAAATGATGGAGGATTATTCTGATTGTTGTTGTTGTTATTGTTGTTATTCTGGTTTTGCATAAACTGCGTCATCATCTGCATCATTTGAGCTTGAGATGTCATCATTTGCTGCATCTCGGGAGTGATGTTGTTGTTGTTGTTTTGGTTGGGGTTGGCACGACGGGGAGGCATCTGTTGGTTTGATAGGAATAAGTAATGATAGATAGACCTAAAGAAGTTTTAACACACAACCCAAAATAATCAAGTACAAACAAACAAGCAACAAGCAACTATTCACTTAACAACTTATGAGCTTAACTCATGAGTTGAAAGAAACAACAAGTTTTCTTGAAACAATCAACTTTGTATAGTCATACCTCATAGGTCAATATGATCCATACACTAACATGTTATCAATGTATTAGATAGTTGGTAGGCAACTAATGTCTCTTGGTTTTTCACTTGTAATCCTTAGTGATGTCTAAGTTGAAGTCCTTAGTGAAACTAAAGTTGAAGTCATTGGTCATGGTTAAGGCTTTATCCATCAAGTTGAAAAGGAAGAGATGTAGAATCAAAACCAAAAAGGTTGAGGAAAGAGTTTACAAGATTGTTTGTAAATAAGTTTTTGGAACAAATACAACTCCTATTTTCTAAGGGGTTTTGTCCAATCCTAGGGTTACAATCCTACAGGCAACACAGTGCTCTGATACCATCTGTAGAGGTCCCAACCTGATAAGGTAGAGATCCCTGTGTTTACAATGCTAGTCCCTGTATCAATAGCTAGCATCCACAGTTTAAGATGTAATATCAAGAAACAAAGGTAATAATACAACTTTATAACCAGGAATAAAATAATTCATTACATCTTACCTAGCTCATTTGGCTATCTCATTACAATGCAGCAGAAATAACTATATAGCATGGAGTCCTTCATCTTCAAAGTGCCACAGGCAATCATGTTGGTTGTAGACTTGTAATCCTATTTAACACACTTCACTAACATCAAACAAACCTGCAACATAATAAGTTACAACCACAAGGGTCAATACATTTGAATTGTATTGGCAAGTTTCACTACTATGTGGAAATAAGTTGGATCCTATCAATATATGCATATTTCGCTAAGTAGAGTTTAGGCTCATTTGCAGAAAGCAATATGGTTGTATCCTATGTTTTCAAAATAGTTTTGATATTTCAATCAATCTTTCTGAACTCCTTGGAAAACTCCAAGTGCTTCTAATCCCTTGTTGACACCATCAAGTTTTACTTTGAGAAATTGGAATGTCGAGATCTTCCATAGCTTCAGGCCTTAGTTGCTCAGAGTTTTCCGTAACCGTAGACACGGCTAAGTACTTAGAATTTTTGATCTTCTGCAGAAGTTGTACACTTTACCCACATGACACAATCTCGTCTTGACGCCACCAGTGGCCGCTGGATAAGTACTCACCAAATGGAGTTCCGGCAGATGGAGAATATGACAAAGTCTTTCCATAGAAGTCCTCCCAATACACAATGCTAGATTGTCTTCCAGGCACCAATGTAAGGATATATTTTCCTATACACCATTCTAGTTAACCTGAAGATGCCAATGCAAGGGTCTCCTACTATGTAGTTGACTAAGCCATAGCCCATTTAGCATGTGGCTATACACGGAGGCCACTATACGAGAAACATGTTCAATCTCTAAGTCCCTGGGTGGTTTCTTCTAGTACACATACAAAAGATAGCCATATAAACATGGTTCCCTTTGTTGCCACCTTGTCCAAAATTGAGTATCCTCTTTCCACCCAGGTGGTTCAATGAGTACTTGTTTTATTATATAAAACATATATTTTTCCAACACTTCATATAATCATATTATGGTATTCCACCCCAAGTCTATAGTAGGGCTAAGCATACTACAACTACAATGTTTTCACTAAGGAAGATATAAGGATATCCTAATAGGATTTAGCATAGCATAAAAATTTAGTAGTCCTGTCATGCATACTACAAAAATCCACTAAGTGTAATGAAAATAGTAGGACATGGATGATAGTTCCACTTGCTTTAGTAGTTGGTGGTGTCGGTACACTCTTCGCAATAACACACTTGACAATCAACACAATCTATCAAGCAAAACAACCAAGACAAAACAATCACAAGATCAATACTAATGACAACACAAAAATCATGCAAAGTATGCAAACATGCAAGACGGAAATTTTTATTGTACAAATTGTTATAACAATGTTCTGAACATTACTAAGTGATTTATGAACATTTTATATTTTCCAGATTACAAATGCAACCATTTGTGCAATTATAGCAATTAGCAATATTTTCTAACACTTGGAAATGCCGTTCTCACTAAATAATTTCCACGATCTTATTTATACTAGAATAAAATTATATTTTGGTCTTACTGTATAGAGGGTTCAATATGCAACTATTTGCAAATGGATTCACTTAAAAATAATTTACACAACAATTTTTATACTCAAAATACTCCACAAATGGTTCTGTATGAAACGTGATTTTAAAAGATTCAAAAATATCGAATTATGACTCCACTGTGTTCTACTCGTTTTTGTGAATCCATAGACATATTATTTGCTAAATTTGGATATACAAAACTAAAGATATGATTTTTACAAGTTTCTATGTTCTTATGTCTAAAAATCCGAAAATAGGAATAGATATGCAGCTACAGGCAACGTAATAACATGTTTCTGATCAGTTGAATACATATATGTGTATCAAAATAATTTTGTATCAAAACTAAATGCCGGTTTTGGATTTCTAGTGCTCTTTGGATGGTTTTTCGTGTTGGGCTCGAGATCATAAGGCGTGTTCATGGTGGTCTAATATGCCCATGTCATTGGATTCGGTTCATCGGCACCGATCTAGAAAGCTATAGCTACAAATCATGTCTAGTATCCTCGCCTTGTTGAACCGAGTTGCAATGACTCCGGAGTGTGTTGTCAGCTATCCTCGCCTTGTCCTTATGATACACGAAACAACTCTTCACCTCCCCGTGTTGTTGATGTCACAGAAGCTCGTTCTTCGTCGCTGGAGCTGCCGGGAAAGCTTGTGGCATCCAGCGGCGATTCAACGAAGCTCCTGAAAATTGGAATGATGTGTGATCCTATGGCTTGTGTGGCAGTGTGGGATGGCAAAGGAGATGCAGGGTGTCCATTTGGGACTATATAGAAGGAGGACAGTGCTCTTCTAATGGACGTGATTAAGATGAAGAATCAATGCTAGGTAATAACTGTTGCAGTTTCTGTGTGCGACGTTTCTCAGCTGGCTCATTCATGCGAAGAAGAACTGAAGACCTGTGATGCATGGGATTTCTGGGAGATGAAGTAGAAACGATTCGGCGTGCTTGCATGTGGAAAGTGAAGCAACGGTCTCAGTCAGTCCAGACCATGTGTGGTCGTGTGTGGCGTGTTGGTCTAGGACACTTGAGCATGTACATAAAAGCTGATCGATCCTAGTGCTGCTAGAAAAGAAATAAATGGGAGGACAGAGAACATGTGACTCAAGATACATGCATCACCGTACATGCATGATAAAAGAATTAGGAAGAAAAAGAAAAACGTTAGCAGTCGTAGACGTGCATGCATTGTTACATGATCAGATACATCAGAATTTTATTTTAGAAAGAAGCAAAATAAAAGAGAACTAATCGATCGAAACAAATTCAAAGCTGCATATTTTAATATGCTAAATCCAAAAATAATAAAATTCAATCTAACTTGACGGACAATCACACTGGTTTAATTCATCTTAAAGCTATTTTTGTATGAAAACTGTAGTTAAGATTTAGTTATTTAAACGAAATTTTCCAATCCTAATTTTTAGATAAAAGTTTTTTTTGAAAACTTCAAAATCGGTCCGTGAGAAATCTAACCCCCTAAATTTTATCCTTTATTTCTTTTGTTTGTTTATTTTTCACATTTCAAAATTTGGAAAATTTTGGGATGTGACACACAAGGAGAGAACTACAACCTTTGCTTCCTGCTAGAACAAGGGAGAGGAAGGTCTTCATCGAGTACCGAACATATGACCGACTGCAGAAGCGCTGCCGAAATGCAACGCCGGAAGTATCGTCTACACGATCTTGAGATCGACAAGTGTACAACTACATCACCCACCAGAATCTTCTCTCGTTAACTGCTTGGGATTTTCAAGGGTTAGTACTCTATCGACTCGTTTCTACAATCTAGTAGATAGATCTTGGCTTGTGTGTGTTCATGCGATAGAATTTTTTTATTTTCCATGCTACGAACCCCTACGGTGGTATCAGATCCGTGTCTATATATAGATCTGTTGCACGAGTAGAACATAATGGTCATTGTGGGCGTTGATGCTTTTGTTGTCGATTGCTTTTTGTGTACTTTGCATCTTGCGGGATGGTAGGATGATGCGGTCCGGGCTAACCTTACATGACATCGTTCATGAGACTTGCTCCACGCTCGACATGAAACTTGTATTGCATAAGTGGCTTTGCGGGTGTTTTCCACTCCCAACAAAGTGAAGATCCAATTTACAACGGGTGATTAACAATACTAGTATCAACATTGTGGTTCTTGTTCGTAAGTGAGTATGACACTTATTGAAAGCCCCAAACCACGTAAAACATGCAAATAAAATTAGAGGCGTCTAACTTTGTTTTGCAGGGGTGTGCTATGATGTGATATGGCCATGATTGTGATTATATGTGATGTATGCAATGTTACTTATTGTAAGCCGGCAACCGGCATGAACCTTATGGCTTTTTTTAATTTTGTTAAGACCCGCGTGTCTATTATTCAAAGTAGTTGTAATAGTTGATGCTGGTGGATGACAATCATGGAGCGGTGCCATTGACCTTGACACCATGCCGATGATGATGGAGATCATGTTCGTGCTAGAAGATGGAGATCGGAAGCATAAGTAGAAAGTCCATATCATATCACAAATTATGAATTGCATGTGATGTTAATCCTTTTATGCATCTTGTATTGCTTAGATCGCGACGGTAGCATTATAATATGATCCCTCTCACAAAATTATCAAGTAAACTGTTCATCCTTAGTTAGCACCATTACCAAGACTCGCCGTTTTGAAGCACCACGTGATGATCGGGTGTGATAGAATCAACATGTGCATCTAATGGGAGCAAGCCAGATTTGCTCATGCAGAAACTTAGGTTAATCTTGACGAGCCTAGCATGTACAAACATGGTCTCGGAACATGGAATACCGAAAGGTAAAGCATGAGTCATATAGATGATATGATGAACATGTTGATTATTCGCCTTTGAAGATACATCATCTCTCATGATGATTGGACTTGGTGTAGTGGATTTGGTTCGTGTGATCACTAAAACAATGTGAGGTATATTGTTTTGAGTGGGAGTTCAACAGTAATATGATTAAAAGTTGAAAACTATTTATCATAATTTAAATCAAAGTGAATTTGCATAGTTGTTGTCGTCATTTGCATCCATTTACCACCTTGCGCTTAGTTATAATTGACATAGTAGAACTATAGAATTCTGGTTAGTTACTGTACGAACTGGTATTGTATTATTTTGAAGTGTTAATCTAAAGTTTAAAAGTCCTATTGCAAACTTTCAGTAAGTTCTGGTAACTTAGTGCAGTTTAATAATTAGTATCAAATCAAGAGTAACAATTCCAATATTAGTATATAAGTATCATGTTTGTCTCCATGATTCTTGATATTCAAAATATTGTTTTAATATCAAGGTTATCGGAGAACTGAAAGAATTGTGTCAAAAAACATCATGTGTGAAAGATGTTATGATATCTGAAACAAAGTTTTGGTTGCAACATGATAGAGTATAATATGGCAAAAGTCATGTTCTCATATTTGATGAGAATTTGAAAAAGGTTGGAGACGCTGGTCGTCCTAATCCTCCAAAAGGTTTTGGAGAGCAACATTATACTCGTGATTCACCGTTATAAGCTAAAGTAGCTTGATCATGAATAGTTCCATGATAAGGATGAATATTTGATGTCGGTAAAATGTTTACCACACTAAAATATTACTAAAGAATGAAATTTGAAAGAACACCAAGCATTTGATGACGGTGATCTACTTCAAAGTGCAAGTCCAAAGACATTGGTATTTAACTATACACACTTTAGACTATGTGGCATGAGTATGGCGCCATTTTTGATGTTGATAGATTCTTTTGAAAGCATAAAGAAATACTGAAAGAGAAATCTAAGAAATATTTGGCAGAAAAGAAAAGACTAGAATTGTTCAGCTTAGGTATATAGAAGATATACATGTTATGGACATATTCTTTGCTTCTTAAATAATGTGGTTCTTAAGTATTGGATACTAAATTTGTTGGTGTGAATCGTCAGACGAAACAACACAATTCATGAACTATAATGGCATATGTAACTAGCAAGAGAATATGTGATGATGTTCACTGAGAACAAATAAAGTGTTGATGTGTTTCTCATTGACATCAAAGCTTGCCTTCAAGATTTATTTTATAAGGTATTATGAGAACAAAAGGGTTGTTCAAAATAATTGCCGTAATCCATAAAATATGGATGATTTGCAAATCTCGTTGGATAAATCACATCCATAAAACAAGTGCTAAAAATGTCGAAAGACAATTGATTGAAAGATCACTTAAGAAGTGGCATCGCCGTTTAAATTATAGTGGAAATCAAACATGAAGAAACCCATGTTTGATGGGATTTTGGAATCTTTTGATTCTTATCAAATGATGCTTGTGAAACTTTCCTAGAGATAATTAAAACTCCGTTCATAGGCAAAAAGTTAACGAATAACTAGCTTATTGTAACTTGTACATATAGATGTATGAAGTCCATTATGTGTAGTCAAGGGCGATGGATTTCAACTTCATATGCTTCCTTCAAAAATTTGAGTGAATATATGAATATTTACTTAATAAGGATGAAGTGTGAAACATTTGAAAAGTTCGAAGACTTTCAAGATTAATTGCAAAATCAATGTAACAAGAAAATAAAGAATTTATGATAGGATCGTAAAGGAATATTTTTGAGTTACAAGTTTAGCATAACACCTAAGATTTCAGGAATCGTTCCATAGATTTATGTTTCCCGAAAACACCATAGTAGTATGGAGTGGTCGAGATATGTAAGAAAACCTTGTTTGACATGGTAAGATCAAAGGTGTCATTTATAAAACTGCCATTATATTTTGAAGACTAAAGCTTTAGAGACTACCGCTTTTCCACTAAAAAGAGCTCCATCATGATCCATTGAAATGACACCATATAATGTTATGGTTTGGGATAAAACCCAAGTTATCCTTTCTTAAACATTGGTATGGTATGCATAAGTAAGATGTTACAACCAAAGTCGGATGAGTGTGTATTTGTAGGTTATTTCGAATAACCGTTGAGTATTCCTCCATAACACCGAAGAAAAAAATGTTTGTCACTTGGAATGTCAAGTTTCTTTGAGAAGGAATTTTCCGTGAAAAGCTAAGTGGGAGGACAATAGAACTTTGATAAGGTTAAAAGAAACTTAGCTATATGTGCAAAGTTGCGCAGCATCGAAAAGTGTTCCGGAGGCAGCAACAATGCTCATGGCTCACGTGCCTCAAAGGTTGTGATCACGGAGGTCTAAGTTCCTATTGAACCAAGGAGATCGGATAAACAATCAAATGAAAGGATTTAAAAGTAGATCATTGTTGTTTGACAATGATGAACCGAGTGTATGCAAAGAAGCGATGATGGGCCCTGACTTCGTTAGATCGCTTTAAGCCATAGAATCGATGATAGTTCCATCCAGGAGAAATCAAGCTTTGAACTTGAAAGACCCTCCGGAAAGGTGTAAGACCTTACAGTTGTGTTTGGATCTATAAAGAAATAGACATGGATGTTTCACATCTATGAAATAGTCGAAATGTTCAGAAAGAGTTCGCAACAATGTTCAAAGGTTGACTATGACAAGATTTGATCTTTCATAGCGATATTTAGTCTAGATGAATTAATATAGCAACCACTACATATAATTCTGTTATATGGTAGTTGAACAAAAAACAAAGTTCTTTTAATTGAATTTTTACCTAGGATGTGTACATAACACGATCCAAAGGGTTTTGTTAGTTTAAAGGATGTTAAAAGCGTATGCAAACTTCAATGGTTGAAATAAGCATCGTGGACTTGGAATATTCACCATGATGAAACTGTTAAAAGAATTTAATCTCATCGGAGATAATGAAGATGCTTGCATTTGCAAGAAATTAAGTGGGAGCGCTAAGACATATTTCTAATACATTATGTGCAAGACATATTGTTGATTGGAAATAATGTATCTTTTATTAACACATGTTAAGAATTTCATCTCAATGAAAGACTTAGGCAAAACCCGAATATTTGGCATCAATATCTATATAGATAGATTGAGACGCTAATATGGTTGTGCCAAATGTACACAGATGAGATATTGAATGAGTTCAATATGGAAATGACGAGAAAGGTTCTTGCAACACAGAAAGGATTAAATCGAAATTCAAGTGTATCGACACTTGGTAAGTGAAACAAATATTAAAGTATTGATTGATATTTGATGAATAAAATCACAAAGATTATTTTTCAATCATACTGTGATATGTACAAATCCATATCTGTCCTATGCTCTAAATGTTATGATCATATACTAGAATGATTCATAATATGATCATTGGACGATAGTAAGGATATTCTTATGATCTTTTGGAAGAACTATGAATATATTATTTTGTAGAAGTGACAAATAGATGGTTAGTTCATTATAAAAGTACTACATTGATACTAGTTTTGTCTCAAAGTACAAATTAAGTTTATCCCAATCTAAACTAAGCATGGCACAATATGATGGAAAGTCAGTTCCATAATGGATTTGGATGAGTTCCAAAGTTAAGACATTGTGACAGATACTACAACAAATGGCTAAGTATATGAATGCAATTATAGCAGCAAAAGAGGGCATATGTGTCAAGTAGTTTTTTATCAAACTAAGTGTGGTTCACAGTGGGATAGTACTATGAAGATATATTGTATGGCAATATTATCAACATGTTTTAACCCTAAGGAACTAAAGGTCTCACCATAGAACCAAATTTATACAAATCCATCTCATTAGAGAATGAGTGATGCGTGGAGACGCAAAGAAATGCAATTACACACGGACCTGTAAGTGTCGGATCCGAAGACCAGTTGACCACTAGAAATCGTTTACATACAACACCAGAAAGCTATTGGTGTTGAATACACAAATATTTGAAACTAGATTATTATCTCTAGTGCAAGTGGGACACTATTGGAGATATTCCCAAGAGGCAATAATAAAGTGGTTATTATAAAATCTTCATGCTTATGATAAATGTTTACATACCATGCTATAATTGTATTAACCGGAAACATTAATACTTGTGTGATTTGTATACATAAAAGAGTCCCTAGTAAAGCCTCTTATTAAACTAGCTTGTTGCTTAATATATGATCATGGTTTCCTAATCATGAACATTGAGATGTTATCAACAAGAAGGTCATATCATTAGAAGAATGGTGTGATGGACATACTCCTATAGTTAAGCGTAGCATAAAGATCAAGTCATTTCAATAGTTTGTTTGCTATAAGCTTTCAGATATATAGTAACCCAAATCCTTCGACCATGATATCATGCTAATCACCATCACCGGATGGATGCTATGATGACATCAAACACCACTTCGTAATTGGGTGGTTATAAAGGTGGCATTGAGTGTTCGAAAAGTATGTGTTGAGGAACATGGATCAAGAGTGGGATTTGTCCATCCATATGATGGATAGATATACTCTTGGCCCTCTCGGTGGAATGTCATCCAATTATCTTGCAAGAATGTGACTGGCTCACAAGGAATCACATATCATAGGAACGAGTAAATAGTACTTATCGGTAATGATGTTGAACTAGGTATTCAGAGATACCGACGATCAGACCTCAGATAAGTAAAATATTGCGAGATAAAGGGAAATTGGCATCGTATGTAAATGGTTCATTCGATCGCAAAGTAATCGTAGAAATATGTGGGAGGCATATGAATTTCCAGATTCCTCTATTGGTTATTGATCGGAGAAGAGTCTTTGCATAATTCACGAACCGTAGGGAGACATACTTAAGGATTCGATGTTGTTTAGTAGATATGGAATGTAAGTAGGGATACTGAATCTTTTTCGGAGTCTAGGATGGGATCCGGGATATCACGAGGAGATCCGAAATGGTCCGGAGAATAAGATTCATATAAATAAAGTCAAATTCCGGAGTTTGGGAATAATTCCTGTGTTTTCACCAGAATGATATAGAAGTGTCTAGAAGGTGCACCGGACCAGAAGGGGAAGGGTAATTGAATGTGTCATGACTAAGTGGAATGATTGCATCATGACCTAGGTCACCTGGCTGGGCGTTTGAAAGAAAGAAATTAAACTCCGAAATTGAAAGTCCAAATGCAATTTTGAAAATTCAAACTGGGACAATGTTTCCTGGTGGAGGAAGGAGAGAATCTTTCTCTCCCTGCACCACGTGCCTAGTAGGAGAGGGAGTTGGGGAAGGATTCAAACTCCCCTCTCCCAAGCTTCCCCCCTCTCATAAATAGAGGGGAAGGGGTGCCCCCAAGAACACAAGTAGAACCACCCCTCCAAGCCGCCAGCCGCGCCACCGCCAGCCACCGCCGCTGCCAGCCGCGCCACTGCCCTAGTCGCCGCCGGCTCCACCTCCTTCTCTCCGGCTTCTAAATACTAGATCACCGGGGAAACCCTACTTCTCCACCATAACCCACTCCGGCTTAGGCGAAGCCCTGCGGGATCTTCCCTCTACTTCCGACACCACGTCGTCATGCTACCGGAATCGCGAGGAGAGAACTACAACCTCCACTGCCTGCTGGAACAAGGGAGAGGAAGGTCTTCATCGAGTACCGAACGTGTGAACGACTGCAGAAGCGCTTCCAGAACGCAGTGCCAAAAGTATCCTCTACACGATCTTGAGATCGGCAAGTGTACGACTACATCACCCACGAGAATCTGCTCTTGTTAACCGCTTTGGATGTTCGAGGGTTAGTACTCTATCGACTCGTTGCTACAATCTAGTAGATAGATCTTGGCTTGTGTGTTTTCATGCGATAGAAATTTTTTGTTTTCCATGCTATGAACCCTACAACAGTGTGGGGTTACCTATATGGGGAATGCTAACTTTAAGGAGAGCTTTTGTAGCCCTACAGTGGATTGGAGTTATCCAACCGGAGAGTAGATCAGGGTAGCATAGTGAAGACAATATATATTTATGTGTTCAATTATGTGATCATTGTTGAGAGTGTCCACTTGTGAAAGTATGATCCCTAGGCCTTGTTTCTAAGTATTAAAACACCGTTTACAACTAGTCATGTTACATGTTTTCTTGCTGCCATCTTTATTTCATATTGCAATTACCACTTATAATCATCCATATTACTTGTATTTCAATATATCTTCGCCGAACTAGTGCACCTATACACCTGACAACTATATTGCGTGTGTTGGGGACACAAGAGACTTCTTGTATCTTGACTGCAGGGTTGCTTGAGAGGGATACCTTTGACCACTTCCTCCCTAAGTTCGATAAACCTTGGGTAATCCACTTAAGGGAAACTTGCTACTGTTCTACAAACCTCTGCACTTGGAGGCCCAACACTGTCTACAAGAATAGAAGCATGCATAGACATCAGCCGTCGTGCTGCCGGAATCGTGAGGAGAGATCTACAACCTCCGCTGCCTGCTGGAACAAGGGAGAGGAAGGTCTTCATCAAGTATCGAACGTGTGAACGACTGTGGGAGTGCTGCCGAATGCGGCGTTGGAAGGATCGTCTACGTGATCTTGAGATCGGCAAGTGAACGACTACATCACCCACGAGAATCCGAAATCGTTAATCGATTTAGAATCTTAGAGAGTGAGTACTCTATCGACTCGTTCCTATAATATAGTAGATAGTTCTTGGCTTGTGTGTGTTCATGCGGTAGAATTTTTTGTTTTCCATGCTACGAACCTGTCGTGGTGGTGGAAACGGAAGATGCCATGGGTAGGCTAAAGTATGGGGCCAATGGATGCTAGAGGGATCTGGGGAGGGAAGATGTAGTGCTTTCTACACTCAAATGCTCAACAAATGAATCTCTATTCCCCTTCTCAATGAATACAAGTGCTCCAAGAGCTGCCTCGTAGAGAGGAAGAACACTACTACACGAGCCTTACAACGTAGAATGAATCGATCCCCCCTCAGGATCCCGCGTCTCCCCTTATAAAGGGGTGCCTTGGTTTCTTCTAGGGCTGACGTGGCAAGCATATTCTTGGAATATCCTTGTCCCGATATGGTAACTCGGCGGCCTCCTTTCCGTGTCCCCCTTCTATCGGCGGCAATGTTCCAGAGACCTTCACATGCGCGCCTCGGGCTCCCTGACTGTCACCTCCGTGACCCTCTTCTTCCCTTCTTCTACTCTGCTCCTTGTCCTTTGTGCTTGGCTCTGTTTAGATTCCTCCTAGCCAGCAACTAGGGTTTGACTATAGGCACCTCCTTCTCCTGCAAGCTTCGTGTTATTCGGCCTTGTCTCGCATAACTCGGCTCGGCCTTCACCTGAATTCGGGTTAGTCAGACTCATTCGGCCGACTTACTTCATATGTCGGCCAGATAAGGTGTTACTCATTCTTCATTCGTCATGGCCCTGGTTATCTCGGCCGACTCTTATATGATTCGGCCGACACAATCAGTAATTCGGCCCACGACAAGGGGGATTCCTTTTGTCTTTCCTCTGTCTTGACCCTACCCGGGGTCACCTCCCCAACATTAGTCCCCGAAGCTGGTGTGGTCCTGCCCGTAACCTCAGTCGGGCCACATCAGTTTCCCAATTTACTTCTCTCTTTCTTTCCGAGTTAGTTCTTTCTGTTCGAGGTATCCGCGCAGATTCATGAGCACGCCTCGTCCTACGTGTACCACTCATCATTGTTCTTCTAGTTTTTTGTTCCTCTACAGTGCTCACTGACAAGCTAAAGTGATTACTGCGCACGTCGCGTCGGCGCAATTAGTTGGCCCGATCCTCTCATGTGCCATGTGGCATGTGGTGTGGCTCCACTAGTCGCGAAAGCTTGCGCCGCACGTGTGATTTACACGGTTATCGTGGTGCACCCACGATCCCACTACCGCTAAGACTGCGCGGTTATAAGGAGGGGAACGGGGCAAGACGATTTTACTTTCCCCCTTTGTTTGCCCTTCTTCTTCCTCCTCGCGCCCACGCCTCCGTTCGTGTGCTAGTGGCTGCGCCATTGTCGGTCTCCTCGACGCTGATGCTGCAGTTATCCTGCTCCGACGGCCTCACCGCCGTGCCCTCGCTCCCTCTCCTCCGCCGGTTAGTTTTCCTACGGCACCACCACTAGGTTTCCGCCCTAGGCATTCCCTCTGCCTTCCTAGATTCCTCGCGGTGGTTCTTCTTCATTTCGCCGTCGCGCTCGTTAGAACCACGACGGGGCCCTGCATCTCTAGGCCTTTCCCCGCCGCTAGTTTCTCCTCCGTTGATTCCTCCGACGAGCCCATGTCTAGTTCTGCCAGCGGAGCTCTTGTTGAGGAGGATGACTTTGCGTCTGGTCCGGAACGGGGTTCTTGCCAGGGTTCCACTGTCACTCGCCGTGAGGTAGAGTGGTTAATTAAGACACGCCGGATTCCCGCCGAGGTAAGCTGTCGCTTGCCCGACAAAGAGTCCTCTCCCGTACTTAACGAGGGATAGTATGTAGTTTTCATGTCCCACTTTGATCGTGGGTTCGGCCTCCCCCTTAGCGATTTTGCTAGGGGGTTCCTCAATTACTTCGGCCTCCAGCCGCATCATCTGTCGGCCAATGCTATCGCCTCTTTGTCAGCTTTTATCTCGGCCTCGGAGGGGTACTTCGGCCTTTGGCCCTCCGTACCTGTCTGGTCTAAATTCTTCCAAATCCGATCTAATGTCGTACCGGACAAATCTCTTCACCCTTCCGAGAAATCCCTTACCCAATGCGGGGCTGCGTCCATTAGACCTCGGAGAAACTCCGAGTTCCCTCGTGTCACCGGCCTCAAGTCTTGCAAGAAATGGCAAGATCATTTTTCTATGTCAAAAACACTGGGAAAGAAGATAAGATTCGGCTCCCTGCTTTTTCTATTGGCCCCCCTTCCAAGAAGAATTGGAACTTCAACCCTAGGAAAAGCCATGATCTGGCCGAGGCATTTGAGATTCGGATCAAGGAGTTGATCCGCGCCGGGCTCCGTGGTGAGAATCTGATGACCGCATTCATCAGCAGCCGAATCTGCCCTTTTCAGCTTCGCTCTCACAAGCTTTGTTACATGAGTGGTCCTGTCGATCACAACCGAGTTTTGACGGTTGAGCTCGACGACTATCACATTTATAAGCATGTCCGAGGTATCTTCAAGACCGATAAGCCGGAGGAGTGGGCAGGGGGACTGAAGCCATTCACTCGCGGGAATCCCCCTCCTCAGGTAAATTTATGCATTGGTGTTTGCTTCCGAGTCGCCTTTGTGACTGTTCTTTTGAAAATCCTACTTTGTTTCTTCTCTCGCAGAGGTTTGCGGAGCAAAAGACCGAGGATACCGAGGTTCTGGCTCTTCCGTGGACTGCAGATCGGAATACCCCAGACAGCGGGGAACTTGACTCGGAAGAATTTGTCCCTAAGTCGGATGTTGCTCTGGCTCGCGCCCGTGGCAAGACCTCGGCCCACACGGATGAAGGTGACTCGGACGACGTCCAAATTCTTGATGTAGTTGCCGCGGTACCTATCTCTTACGCATTTCCGACTCCTACTTTCCCAGCTAATCCAGCCGGTCAGGTGCACAACGCCGAGCCTCTTGCTTCTCAAGCTCCTGCTACCACGAAGAAGCGCACCGCTCTGGCAGATCCCTCCGATGCTGCCCCCAAGAACCGAGTGAAGAAGTCTGCCCAGCATATTCCGAGGCGTAAGACCATGCCTGCGGTTACTGGGTGAGTTTACTTTCATTCGTACTTCATATTTCTTTCTTTCTGTCTTTTGATTCGACTCTTTGTCTCTTGCAGAGCTCCTCTCTCTGCGAAGCCAAGCGGTCCGAGTATGACAAGCATGCTACTCGGCAGCCTTGTTCTCCGCCTCCAGAAGATACTCGGGCTCCCAGTCCCTCTCGTGCTGACTCTCCTCTTGCGCCGACCCATACATCGCCTCAGCGAGATGTACCCACTGCTCCCACCGTTAATGCCGACATAATTCCGCCACCAGATCATCCAGTTGAACTTGTTTCCCCTCTTCAGACCGCCGAGGTTTCCCCCAACGACCCTTTGATCACCACGATCCCATATGCTTCTCCTGCTCCAGCCAAAGATATCACCATCTCGGCCCCCTTGGAAACCATAGTTCCTCCTGCTCCTCAGGACGTGATTCCTAATGCCGAGGTTGTTGCCCCTGCCGAAGCCTCTCCTAAATGTAGGAAGTTTGTTGTTACCAAACCTTTGGTATCTCAGAAGGGGCCGGCTATCTCTTCTCAGCCCAACATAGCTGATGCACTTCGCACGGGGGCTTCCTCTGCTAAGCCTGGTGTCACCCCGGCCGCCGACACTCAACTTACTCTTCACAAGAGTACTGTGACGGTGGTAGTTACACAACGGGCCCGAGGTAAAGTGTTGACCCCCACTGAGAGCGGAAATAGCCTCGGCTCTTTGGTGGAGTATGCCAATAACTGGAATGCCGCCGATCAACTTGAAGGCAATCCGAGTAGCCAACCATTTCAGCTTTCCGACATCAGCAGTCGCTTGCATATGGCTGCTAAGATTGTTCTTTATAGCGACAAGATGAACGAGGTAAGTGCTTTCGTTGATACTTTGTATGTTATTCAAGTGATACTATATATGCACTAGTCCCCGAAGCTTGCAACCGGATAACTTTTTGTTCGTTTGGAAGCTTTATTTGGCTTCAATTGCATTTCTTGCTAACTTAACACTTTTGCGATTCAGATTAGCCGTGGTCCATGCATATCCGAGTCAAGTTTTATTTGATTCGGATCTGCCTGAACTTTGAGTATCCAACCACCTAGATCCGAGTCAAGTTTTACTTGATTCGGATATGTTTTATCTTTAAATATCCAGCCACCTAGATCCGGGTCAAGTTTTACTTGATTCGGATCTGTTTTATCTTTAAATATCCAGCCACCTAGATCCGGGTCAAGTTTTACTTGATTCGGATCTGCTTTAACTTTGAATATCCAGCCACCTAGATCCGGGTCAAGTTTTGCTTGATTCGGATCTACTTTAACTTTGAATATCCAGCCACCTCGGGTCATGTTTTTCTTGATTCGGATCTATTTTAGTTTTGAATATCCAGCCACCTAGATCCGAGTCAAGCTTTATTTGACTCGGATCTGCTTTAACTTTGAATATCCAGTCTTTTAACCTTCCATGATCGGCGGACGGCCGAATTTCAAAGGTTGCTCTTCGCCCACAAGAAACTGCAAGAAAAGTATGAGAAGGTTGTTTCTGTAGTGAAAAAGACTAGTAATTCATCTAACCCGTGTACTGTTCCTTAAGTTCATAATACTTTTGGCTTGTCATGCTAATTTACTCCTCGTTGGCGTGCATCTAGTATCAACAATCTGAATACCCGCCTTACCAAGAAGGTTACCGCTCTTGAAGGTTGGTTCCTCTTTGGTTTTTAACCTATTAATCCGAGATAAATATTGGGTCTCTTACAACCTTCCGGCTTTGGTATAGCCGAGCTACAAACACTTGCAGCATCGCATGAAGAATGCATACCTATGCCTGATATGATGCTGCATTTTTTAGAACAAGCTACTGCTCATTCGACACAACTCGAAGAGAAGGACGATGAGATAACTCGGTTATGCGCCGAGGTTGATTCTCTCAAGCCTTCCCAGAAGTCTGAACTGGAAAAGGTTGATCAGGAATTTTCTGAAGAAAAGAATCGACTGAGCCTGCATTTGCAGAAAGATAAGGAACTTCTTGAGGGTGCTGAGCTAAAAAACCGGGCAATGATTGAGGAAATCCCTCGTTTCGAGAAAAGCAGGGCCAATTGGTCCCTGGATCTCCAGAAAATGTTGAGTTACATTCATCGTAAGTTTCCGCCCGTGGCCGAGTTATTTTCTTCTCTTTCTTATTTTTAACTGATATGTTTTCCTTTCATGTAGATCATTTTCCGGAAGCGAAACCAGTGAGATCTAAGGCAGTGATTTCTGCTCGTCAGCGCCGAGGTGTCCCCGCTGACTCGAGTCCAGAATACTCGATGGAAGACTTCCTGATTGTCTTCGGTGCTGCTATTGGACCAATGAAGATTACTGGAAGAGATCTGGTGCAAGCAGCCATTCGGGCCTACCATGTTCTTTGGCCTAATACCTCTGGAACGCCTGATATTGATGAAGTTAAAGTGCTTGTGGCGAGGTTAATGGCATCTCAGACCCAATTAAATCTCTGGAGGGAATCTGCTGGGAGGGCTGGTGCTGATATGGCAATTACAGCCGTTTTGTCTTGGTACGAGGATATCTCACTCGATACTCTGATGAATTTGTGCACTGGCTCTCGTTGGGTTGAGGATCCAGAGTTCGTCGCTCGCCGCCAAGATCGTGCCTTACAGCTTATTGAGTATCCCGACGTGCATAATTGGATCTAAGGGCCGAGTTTTCTTCCCAATCCGGCGGATGATGTCGAAGCTGAAGATGCATCAGGTGATGACTCGGCCGATCAGGATGAATCGGAGAGTGATTCGGATAACTCCTGTTATTCAAACGATAACTCGGGTGAGGATGGCGATGCACGATCGTCCTCTAAAGGGACTGAAAACTCTCGAGCTCAAACTGATATCCCTCAGCAGCGGGGCTTATCTCCGAGGTTACTATGGATTCTGTCGAAGCCGAGGTAACTTCGGCTGAGGCAGCAACTACCTCGGAGCACCTAGTTCCCGAGGATACCCTTCTGAGGGAGACCGAGGTCCCTCCGCCAGCGTCCGAGATACCCATGCCCGATGCTCCTGACAATGCTACTGCCCCCTAAGGGTTGTTTGGCCTCTTCTGGTGTTTAGGCTTGAAAAACTTCAATTTGCTTTAAGTCCCCGGCATTTCGGGCGTATGATGTTTGTGAAACAATTGTCCGTCTTTTGTGTGTGGTGTGAACCTTTTTGCTTTGCGCCGCCGAGGCATTGGTGATGGTAAATATTGCCATTTCGTCTAAGTTAAGCTATCTGTTTCATATCTTTGCATTTCCCAACTTCAATTTCGTAAGGCCAGATCGTATTCTCCCATGTAGTTGATGTTCGTCCGACATTTAACTTGCTTGCCCTTTGTAAGCTTTGTTGTATAGTTGTTGTTTTCGCGATTTCTACTTGAAGTATAATTCTTCAACCTCATATGTCGGCTTGTATTCCTTATCATACTTTTACTTGCTGAGGTTGTTACCTCTAGGAATCGTTAATTATTTTCTCCTTGTAGTTCTTTTGTCGATCGAGGCACGCTTATGTTGCATCTTATGAATTATGGGCAGCAAATTGGTGTAGTCCCCGAGTTTCTGCTGAAGCTATCGAGCTCTTATATGAATGGAAGAAATTAATGAGTGGTGTAAGTCATCCTCGAGTTATCCCTTGGGTCGCTGAAGGTTTATATCTGTTCAGATAATATCGAATAACACGAAACAGTCCCCGAGTTACAAACTGGGTTGCCGAAATATAATTCATAGCTCAATGCAGAGAATACCACGGGGCAGTCCCCGAGTCATTGCTCGAGGTGCCGAGGTTTAATACATATTTCATAACAAGAAAAAATCATGGGGCAGTCCCCGAGTCGATGCTCGAGGCACCGAGGTTTAATGTATAATCCGAAATAAGGGATAACACGGTGTAGTCCCCGAGTCATTGCTCGAGGTGCCAATTTAATACGTAATTCAAAATAGGAAATAACACGGTGAATTCCTCGAGTCACTGCTCAAGGTGCCGAGGTTTACTACATAGTCTTAAAAAATAGAAACAACATTGTGCAGTCCCCGAGTCGCTGCTCGAGGTGCCGAGGTTTAATACATGCTTGATACTCCAACTTGATGCGTCGCATCATGACGTACAACATATGGCTTCTAAGTGTAGAACGGGCGAAGTAAGGCTATGTTCCATGGTCTTTTTGATTCGTCTCCTGCCTTATTTGCCTTATTCTTCTCTGGTGGCTGAGCGTCAATCAGGTAATATGCATCATTGTGCAATGCTTTACTCACAATGAATGGTCCTTCCCATGGAGGTGAGAGTTTGTGCATGCCGGCTGTGCGTTGCACTAGTGGAAGAACCAAGTCTCCTTCTTTAAAAACTCTTGGATTTACTTTTTTGCTATGGTATCTTCTGAGGTTTTGCTGATAAACAGCTGATCTTGATAACGCCAATTCCCTTGCTTCCTCTAGAAGATCCACATCGTCTTGTCGTGATACTTCGTTTACTTCAGCCGTTGTGTATTGGATTACTCTTGGCGAGTAATGATTATGTCGGCTGGAAGCACAGCTTCTGCCCCTATACCAGAAAGAAAGGGGTATACCCTGTCGACCTATTTGGGGTGGTCCTAAGGCTCCACAGTACTGCTGGAAGTTCCTCAATCCAGCATCCTGCCGACCTTTGTAGTGGATCGATAAGCCGGGGTTTTATTCCTGACAATACCAGTCCATTTGATCTTTCTACTTGCCCGTTTGAAGCTGGGTGAGCCACTGAGGCAACATCTAGTCTTATGTGCTTTTCTTGGCAAAATCTAGCAAAGGCTCCTTCAGCAAAATGTGTGCCATTATCTGTGATAACACTGTGTGGATATCCATATCTCAAGATAATATCTTTTAGGAATTTTACCGCTGTTAGTCCATCACATTTTCTTATTGGTTTTACCTTGATCCACTTTGTGAACTAGTCCACCATGACTAAAATGTGAGTCATTCCGCCTCGGGCTGGTTTGAACGGTCCTACCATATCCAAACACCATACAGAAAAATGCCAAGTGATTGGTATTGTCTTTAACTCGGACAAGGGCAAATGTATCTTGCTGGCGTATCTCTGGCAACCATTATATTTTTCCACTAACTCTTTTGCCTCCTTTAATGTCGTCGGCCAATAAAAGCCATGCCTGAATGCTTTGGCCACTAAAGCTCTGGATGAGGCGTGATGCCCGCATTCTCCCTGATGTATATCCAGGAGTATTTCATGTCCTTCTGCCGAGTCAACACATATTTGTAGTACGTTCGTGACGCTTCTCTTATACAGTTCATTGTTTATGATTGTGTAAGCTTTTGCTCTTCTTACTATTTGTCTAGCCAGTACTTCATTACTCGGCAAGATTGCCTCCTTAAGGAATGAGAATATGGGTTGCGCCCATATCGGCGTGATTTTCTCTAGGATAGTTTCACTATCGATTTCCATATTTTCCGCCGACATAACGGCTTCGGATTTTTTTGTGTTCGCTCGTGCGATGGCCGGGTTCACCTTCAGAAAGTCCGGGTCGCATTATTTGTCGATTTCCATTGGCACACTTCCTTCTTTCAATTCTGCCGAGATACGAATTGACTCGGACTCTGGTGATTGTAGGGGTTCGTATCATGGAAAACAAAAAATTTCTACTGCATGCAAACAAACAAGCCAAGATCTATCTACTAGATTGTAGCAACGAGTCGATAGATGTAAGATCCCTCCTTTGTAAAGGAAAAGGATCCCTGTGATTGCAATGCTAGTCCCTGGATCATTGCTAGCATCCACAGTTTAAGATGAAGTACACAGATACAAAGGTCATTTATTACATTCATTCCAGAGATAAAACGTAGTCTTTTACAACTCAGGGACATAGGCCTTATACAAGAGTTCTTGGAATAAGTAATTAAACATAAGTCTTCATATTCATGTGCCACAGGCAAGCATGTTGAGTGTAGACTCATGACTCCTAATCATCATCGGAGTAACCTGCAACATTACAAGTTACAGCCACAGAGGTTCAATACTTTGGAATAGTATTGGCAAGTGATACCTTAGTAAATTTTTAAGTGGACTATATTACTATATGCATTTTCGCTGAGTGTAGCTTGGCTTGCTTTGCTCAAAATAGGTTTTTCCTATTAGTTGAAAACTCTAAGTTTTTCTTTATCAATAACTTCCCAAGAAACCACCAATAGACATTGGGGTCCTTCACCCTTGTTCACCCACAAGTTTTACTTAGAAGTTGGAGTGATGAGATTCTTGTAGCTTCCATGTCTTGATGCTCAAGTTGTCCATTGCCATGGACTTGGCTAAGTACTTAGATTTTCCATCTGCAGAGGTTGTGCACTTTCCCCACCAGACTTGGTTTCCCAAGACAGGACCTTTCAGAAGCCTTTCCTTAGTCAAATGGACGCGTTCCAACCTATCACTCCCACTACCACCAACAGTCCAAGTGACTAAGTTCTAGCAACCTATATGATCAAGGCAGAGCCCAAATTCCCAAGTGGTTGCACTGTAAGATTTCTCAACACTTGGCCTCCAAATCCCTTTGTGCCTGGGTGGCATACCACAAGTGAGATACACAAGCCAAATCCATGGCCTTGTGTAACCACTCAACCAAAAACCACCATTCAAGTCCCATTCCAGCCAGGAAGTTCATTGACTTAGTTGTTTTATTAAGAAAAGCATGAGTCCCAAAGGACTTAGAATTATTTCACCATAGCATGTACATACTTTACCAACCCTTGTTTTCTACTAGCTAGGCTAAGCATGGCATAGTAACTTAACTTAGGAAAAATTCCCCTAGCAATTCTACAATTCTACACTACATAGGATTTCCCAACAAAGCATTTGGCAAAAGTAGCATGCAAGACTTAGCAAAAATAATTCTAATGCTTATTCAATATAAAGGGTGGAAATATCATGAAGTATCACTTGCCTTGGTAATGGGGAGAGTAGCACTCTTCACAATAAAAGTCACTAGCAAAATCTACACAAAAATTTGTAGCACACAATTACACACAATTTATATACAAACAAAAATATGAATGCATGCATGCAAGAAATTTATAAGTGATGATTTTTGAAAACTCCACCAAGCAAGTGTAAGATACAGAAACATAACCAAGTCAAAAAGTTTGCTAACTAAACTTATTTGGCTCTAAAACAATTTGCTAAACAAAATCTATACTCAAAATGGACCTAAATATGTTTCTGCATAAAAAGTCATTTATACAGAAACTTTTTGTTAAACACATTGCAGATTCAGAAAGGGCTTGTCTCACTGATTCCAATGGTATAAAATTTGCAAAAATCTAACGTGGGAATCTCAAGTTATAGCCATTTGAAATCTGGATCTAAATCTGTTTTTGAATTCTGTTTTTGAATCAACCCTAGACACGTGTCGTAGTATTACTGGCGCGTATCGATTCTTTTGGATCGATAAACGCGGACCGTAGGATCTAAGTGAGATCTGGCGGCTCAGATGCGCGCTTACGTCTTCGCCCATGTTCTAATCTACGCCGTAGGATCTACATCTGACGCTCCTAATCGTCCTGACCACACACGGGCGGCGCTAGCGGCGTTGACTGGCGGCGGCGCGTCTGACCGCAGCGGTGCTGGCGCTCTAGGTCGCCTGGGAAGGAAGGGAGGCGCTTACCGGATCCGCAGTGGCGTGCTGAAGCTCGACGTGGTCTTGGTTTGCGAAGGGGCGCGCTGGCATGGTCTCAGGAACTCGTCGGAGTAACGGGCGTTGTCGGTAGCTTGCAGTCGTGGTCCTTGCCGAGGTTTGGTGTTGCCCTAGCACGAACCAGTGGCATCAGGATTTGCGCAAGACATAGGCGAACAAGCTCGCGTGAAGGAGGGGCAAGGGGCGCTCGGGTTTTACCTTAATTGGTCGCCGGAGTTTATCGGCGGCGCAGGTGGTTTCGGTCGCGAACGGAGACGACAACCTGGGTCACGAGCAGGCAAAAGGAAGGTATCAGCGTAAGCGCGATATCATTCCGAACATCCTCGTTTGAACCAGAGAGAGAGAGGGGCGGTCGAGGCTCACCGTAATTGGCCGCCGGAGTTGTCGGTACTGCGGGGTTTCGAGGGCAATTGCGCGCAACCTGGTGGCGGAGTGAGCGAGGAGAGGGGGGCAAATGCTTGCGGTGCAGAGGGGTTTAAGTAAGCCTAGGTGCGACAGGAAACGCTTGCGAAATAATGGGCAATTACACCGCGCCATTACCGGCCTTGACAGCAGCAGCGACGTGGTCCGAGCGTGGTTTGAGGAAGACGAGGGTGACGTGGACAGGGCCCGCTGGTCAGCGAAATAAACCGAAGGGGCGTGGGGTCTGGCCGTCAGTAGCTGAATGGGTGTGCTCGCGCGTGAGAGAAGAAAAGAGATTCCCCAGGTGGGCTTGCTGGGCCTGCTCCGTTGCTGGGCTAAAATGGTAACGCTCGGCCTTTTCTATTTGTTTGCTTCTTTTCTTTTTCTGAAACGATTTTCTGATTTGATTTTGATATGAATTCAAACTATTTTTGAATTCCAACATTTCCTGGGTTTTTGCAGGGTGCAGTAGTCTCCAATATAGGCATAAAAACAAGTGGTTTCTTTGCAAAGGCTTGGTTAAGCTTGGAGATCAAAATAACAGAGACCAGGCACTTGGTTTGCAAAATTTGGAAAATGGTTTTTGAAACCATTTCCAATTTTAAAAACTTGGTTTAAATTCTACACTCAAACCTATCCTCATAAAAGGCAACAAACTTGGTTCATAAACTATCAAACTTCCAAATGGGGATAGCCATTTGATTTAAATCTGCTCACATAAAATCATAGCACTAAGTGCTCCTGTTTTTCTGAAATGAGTTTGAACTTGATCCCAAATCTATATGCATGCATGAATGATATGCAAACTTTGAAATCATGATTTTTGGGATGTTACAATAGAAGAACTCACCCTCGAAGATTCCAAAGCGGTTAACGAGAGCAGATTCTCGTGGGTGATGTAGTCGTACTATTGCCGATCTCAAGATCGCGTAGACGATCCTTCCGGCGTTGCGTTGCGGCAGCGCTTCCGCAGTCGGTCACACATTCGGTACTCGATGAAGACCTTCCTCTCCCTTGTTCCATCAGGAAGTGGAGGTTGTAGCACTCTCCTCGCGATTCCGGCAGCACGACGGCGTGGTGTCGGAAGTAGAGGGGAGATCTCGCAGGGCTTCGCCTTAAGCCGGAGCGAGTATGGTGGAGTATGAGAGAGGCCTTGGTGATCTAGGGTTTAGAGGGAACCAAGGGGAGGGCTTGGCCGGCGTCTAGGGTTTAGGGAAACCCTAACTCACTACTAGAAAAACGCCTATTCGTGGCGCACCTGAAAAGGCCTTCCGTGGCGCAAGCGCTACGGCTATCTCATCGAGCTAGAGGAGGCCCTAGGCGGCGGCGACTTGGAGGAGGCCGGCGGCTTGGGGCTAGGGTTTTCGGTGTGAGGGGTAGGGGCGCCCTACCCCTCCTTATATAGGTGGAGGGTGGTCGGTTGGGAGGAAGGATTCCTCACCCAACTCGGCCTCCTTGGCCGACGGGTGGAGGGAGGGGACTTCCTCCCCAAGTAGGTTTCCTACTCTCCCTCCACCAAGCAAACTTGCCGTTTGACTTTTCAAATTGGCGTTTGACTTTCAAACTTGGATTTGATTTCCTTCTTTATTTTGCCCAGCCAAGTGACCTAGTACATGATGCAACCATTCCATATTGTCATGACACATTCATGTACCCTTCCCCTCCGGAGTGCCGGACCTTCCGGACCCTTCTAGAACATTCCTGGTGAAAACACCAGAATCATTCCCCAACTCCGAAACAGGACTTTCCTTATATGAATGTAACAGCCCTAAAATCATGATTCAAACTTATGCATATCATCCATGCATCCATGATCATATGAATTTCATTGCAAACAAATCATTTCAAAACAGAAGCTTTCATGCTTATTATTTCATGTAAGTTTGCTCTAGCCTTAGTGCTATCTTCCAATGAGAAGAATACTTGTTTTGATTCAGTTAAGTTTGATAATTCAAACTTAGGGACCACCAAAAGTTTGAACAAAATTTCAAAACAAAATGAGTGAATAAATCAATAATATGCCTATTTGATATATATAATAAAGGCTTGGTTTTATTTTATTTTCATTTGATCAAAGTGTTTTGATTAAGCAGTAGTGTTTGACACACATTTGAGTGCAAGGTTTGCAGTATAAAAACCTAGAGAAGATTTGAATTCAAACTCTTTTGATTTGGATTTGAAAATCATTTCAGAAAATCAAAACAGAAAAAGAAAAGGAGAAAAGAAATAGAAAAAGGCCAGCGCTACCTATCTGGCCCAACTGCTAATCCAGCCCACTAAGCCACCCGGGGTCTCCCTCTCTCTCGCTCACCCGCAGACACACCCCCCAGGTCACTGACTGCACGACCCCACCCCCTCGATGTTTAACTCGCTGACGAGTGGACCCTGCGACCACGTCGCCTTCGTCGTCAATCACGCGCGGCTGCGACGCTCGCTCCGCCGTTACCTCGCCGCTGTTACTGCGCGCTTAATTGCCATTGATACGCCGCGCGATCCTCGCCCCCGCTCTGGCTATAAGACCCCACCTGCACCGCGGCCATTTCCCCTCACCTAGCGCCACCACTACGCCCCCAGGCTGCCCTCAATTGCCTTTGCGCCGCCACAGACAGACGCACTCCGGCGACGAATCTCGGTAAGCACAGACCGCCCCTTTGCCTCTAGTTCAAACCACTGTGACCAGCATGCTCTTGCGCATCCGCTAATGCCCTCCGTTTGCTTTCTCATGACCCAGAGCGACATCCTCGTTCTCACCCGCGAGAACCTGAGCCGCCGCTCGACTCCGACGTGCGATTAAGGTAAGATGAGACCGTCCCTTGCCTCCCCTTTGGTACTGTCTTGTTCACCAGGCCCTTATGCATCTCCTAAACCCTCCGGCTTGTGCTAGGACGACGCAGAGCCTCGGCAACGTCTTCGACAGCAAGCAACAGACGCCGCCCGCAACTCCGACGAGCAACAGCGACCGTGTCCGTGCGCCCCTTGCCAAGCCGTCGCCAGGTTGAGCATCATGCTTCGTCGTGATCCTGGTAAGCATCTCCGACGACCCCCTAGCCACCTGTAGCGCCGCGTCACCGTAGGCAGAGCTCTCCGCCGCCAGTAGCCACCGCCAGCGCCGCCCAGCTTTGGTCGTTTGATCCAGAGCCATTGGATCTGGATCCAGCGTGCGAGATTAGATCACTTAACGAACCATTACGAGTAGATCTGGGCCGTGCAGATTATGTTGATCTAACGGCTCACAGGCGCAATCCTGAGCGAAGCAGTACGGGCCAATTAGGTTAAGACGCATGGCAGCTGTTTGGATTTAAAAACAGGATTTGAATCTATTAGAAGTTTGATTTTGTTTTGGCTATAACTTTTGATCCCCATGTTAGAATTTGACAAATTTTATATCATTGGAATCAGGAGAACAAGCCCTTTCTAAATATGCAATGTGTTTGATGTTTTGCTTATGTTAAAATGGTTTTATTTGCATAAACTTGTGTAGGGCTAATTTGAGTATATGAATTGTTTAAGAAATGTTTTAGGCTTTAAATAGATGTTTTTTTGGCAAGTTTTTAACTTGTTTATGAACCAGTACTTTACACTTGCTTGGTTGAGTTTTAAAAATCATCACATATCATATTGCATGCATGCATATATTTTTGTTTGTATATATTTTGTATGTGATTTGTGGCTATGATTCTTTGTGTAGATTTTGGTGCTAGTGATTGTGATTGTGAGGAGTGTAGCTACTCTCCAAACTAACAAGGCAAGTGGTAATTCATGAATATTTTTATCCCTATGTTTTCTACTAAGCATTAGAAATATTTTGCTAGTCTTGCATGCTATATTTTGCTTATATGCCATGTTGGGAAATCCTAGTACTTGTAGAATTGCTAGGAAATTTCTAAGTTAAGATGCGTATCTATGCCATGCTTAGCCTATCTAGTAGCAACCAAGGGTTGGTGAAATATACATGCTATGATGAAAATATTTCTAAGTCTTTGGACTTGTGTTTTTCCTAATAAAACAACTAAGTAAATGAAACACCTGGGTGGAATGGAAGGAACGGTTTGTGTTGAGTGGTTACACAAGTCCAGGGGACTGGTGAACCTTGTGTATCTCACTTGTGGAAAGCCACCCAGGAACAAAGAGATTTTAGAGGCCAAGTGTTGAGAAGCTTCTAGTGCAGCCACTTGGCAATATGGGCTCTGCCTGGATCATATAGGTTGCTAGAACTTAGCCATTTGGACAGTTGGTGGTAGTGGGAATGATAGGTTGGAGTGCGTCCATTTGGTCTAAGGAAAGGCTTCTGAAAGGTCCTGTCTTGGTGAAAATCAAGTCTGGTGGGGAAAGTGCACAACCTCTGCAGATGGAAGAATCTAAGTACTTAGCCATGTCCCTGTAAAGGACAACTTGAGCATCAAGACATGGAAGCTATCAAGAATCTCCTCATCCCAATTTCTAAGTAAAAACTTGTGGGTGAACAAGGGTGAAGGACCTCAATGTCTATTGGTGGTTCCTTGGGAAAAGTTTTGACAAAGAAAAACTTAGTGATTTCAACTAATAGGCAAAACCTATTTTGAGCAAAGCAAGCCAAGCTACACTTAGCCAAATTGCATATAGTATCTAGTCCACCTAAATTATACTAAGGTATCACTTGCCAATACTATTACAATGTATTGACCCACTGTGGCTGTAACTTGTGATGTTGCAGGTTACTCTGATGAGGATTAGGAGTCATGAGTCTACACTCAACATGTTTGCCTGTGGCACATGAAGATGAAGAATTTTATTTATTTACTTATTCATACTCTTGTACTAGGCCTATGGCCTTGGAGTTGTAAAGACTATGTTTGTCTCTGGAATGCCTGTAATAATGACCTTTTGTTTCTGTGTACTTCATCTTAAACTGTGGATGCTAGCTATGATCCAGGGACTAGCATTGCAATCACAGGGATCCTTTTTCCTTTATAAAGGAGGGATCTTACAGATGGTATCAGAGCATTGTGTTGCCTGTAGGATTATGACCCTAGGATTGTAAACCACTAAGGAAATTTTTTCAACAACTTCCACACTTGTCTATTCTTCTCGTAAACTTTTCTAATCTTCTTTCTCATCTCTAATTGTAGATGAACTCCATCAACGAAGCCGTGAGGAAAGGACCATTCATGACAATGAATTTGGAGTGTGAGACAGAATTCCCCAAGGCTCTCAAGGACCTCATGGTTACAATGGAAATACATGGTGCAGCTGTGTACAAAGGTTTTCCTGTGATGGATGAAGGAGTTGAGTACTGGTGGGTGCAACTTCACTTGTATAAAAACAAGGAAGACAACCACAAGGACTCAGGATTCTGCATGTTCACCAATTCAGTGATGCACCCTACATTCTTTGACTCAGCAAGGGATGCAGCTTGGAAGACCATCAAAGAACTTGGTGAAAGAGTCAAGTGTAGAATGTTCAACATCCAAAATAGCCTGAAAGAAGAGAAGAAACATACCCAAGAGTTGGAGGCTACCAACCAAACGTTAAGAGGAGACATTATAGACTTAGTGATGGAGTCATGTGAGCAAGATAGACTGATTGCTTCTAGAAACATTATGTTAGCCAACAGATCCAGTGAGATAGGATTGTAAACGTACTTCGTTAGTTGGACCACCACTTATCACCTTATTTTCCAAATGTTGCTTTAAAATAAGTTGAACCTTGGTTGTTGTAATGGATCCATGTATGCCATGACTTGTGTGTTTTGATTTCCAAGGATATGTATGTAATGTTTTGCCTTGTGATTTATCTTGAATTGTGTTTTTCTAACTTTTTCTATCTTATAAATAGATGCCTACTGTTACCATCAGCACTATTGAGGAGTTCCAGGGAACTCGCTTTGGTCCTCGTATTGTTGAGCTTACTACTTTGCTCAATATCCCTCTTCCTACCATCATGGTTCTTCCCCTCACCAAGTTTGAAAGGAAAGACCTTTGGGGTTTCAAGGTCAACCAGCCCGGACGCCAGACTGAGCCTACCACGGAGGCCATCGTCTTCAATCTCATGCACAATGACAAGGAGAGAGGCCTTGAGGTAGTCATGCAGATCTGATAGGACGTCTGCTAGGGAGACACTCTCGACAGGTTAGAGGTACTCACTTTCACGTCTTCGGTAGACGTGATGAGGATGGAGAGTCCATCGACTTCGAGGACACTTCGAGGGAGACAACGGAGCCCATTCGTCTATACCTCCAGGACTTAGAGGCTCTCATTAGGCACGTGGATTCTGATAGGACCAACGTCATGCTCAACAATGACGAACTCCAGGTGCAGCTTCGCGAGAAGGACAAGCTCTTCACGGAGCAAGATGAGATAGTTAAGGAGATGGAGGCAAAGTTCGAGAGCTAGGACAGAAAGTTCAACAGTTAGGAGAAGCGAGTCCAGGATAGGAACAAGAAGATCCGGGACATGACTGAAGAACGGCAGGCCAAGGACTTCGAGCTCGAGCATCAGCAGATGGTGATTGAGAGGCTTCGTTCTCAGAAGAGGGCTCTCAAAGCCAAGATGGAGACCTTGACCACCAGTGTCGAGGAATACAAGACCGCGATGGAGAACGCATGTCTTACCTTTATCGAGGAGGAGGTTGATGCCGAGGAGTAGATTTGACTACTCATTTATCATTTATTATCATACTTGTTGTTGGGAACTTGTTATTTGACCATCCAACATGTGGATGGCTTGTTATTCGTGTGTGTTTTACTTTACGAACTTGTTATCTGGTTGTTGAACCTTTATCATTATGATGCATGATTTGTGATTGTTTATGTGATGTATTGTGCATGAAAGCATCTATGGGTATCTCATTCTTATCTCTATTGAACAAACCACAGATGCCTCCCCGTCGTGCAAATCCCAACCCCAACAACAACAAAATCACTCCAGAAATGCAGCAAATGATGACAGCACAGACTCAGCTGATGCAAATGATGACGACGTTCATCCAGAACCAAAACAACAACAATAACAACAACAACCCACCGGGTTTTGACATGCTTACCAGGTTCTTAAGATTGTGGCCAGCAAAGTTCTCAGGAACAACTGATCCCATGGTGGCCAATGATTGGCTACGCTCTTTGAACAAGGACTTGGTAACTGTGGGCTGTATTGATGCAGAAAAGGTCAGATTTGCAGCACATTTGTTGGAAGGACCAGCCACCACTTGGTGGGATAACTTCCAGATCACCACTCCCATAGAAGATGTGACATGGGCTATCTTTGAGGATGGCTTTCGTACTGCTCATATCTCATCTGGAGTGATGAGTCTGAAAAAGAAAGAGTTTCATAACCTGAAGCAGCGCCACCGCAACGTGGCGGAATACATTGAGGACTTCAACAATCTGGCGCGTTACGCACCGGATGAAGTTGACACCGATGCTAAGAGGAAGGAAAAGTTCCTCGAAGGATTGAATGATGAGCTGAACCTGCAGTTGGTTGTGGCATATGTTCCCACATACCAGTCTGTTTGTGATAAGGCTGCTATCTTGGAGAACAAAATGAAGCAAGTTGAGAGCAGGAAGAGAAAGCACTCAGACAAGCACAGCTCGTGATCGTCTCACAAACGTTCCCATTATGATGATAGTGGAAGCTCAGGATCCCACAAGCATGGGAAATTCAACAAGAACCACAACCACAACCGTCATGACAACAAGCATCACCGTAGTCATGACAATGACAAGTAGAAGAACCACAAGGGTGGATATAAGAGCCACCACAGTGGAAATGGAAGTGGCAGTGCAAGTCAGCCTGTCAAGAAGGACATCAGTCAGGTTGAATGCTTCAAGTGCAAGAAGATGGTGCATTATGCAAATGAATGCCCAGAAAAGAAAGTTGAAGGACCCAACAAGCCCAACCCTTTTAAGAAGGGACAAGTGAACCACATCAATGTGGAGAAAATATATGAGGAGCCTGATGCTGTTGCTGGTAAGTTCAGACTCAATTCTATTCCAGCATTTGTTCTTTTTGATACTGGAGCATCTCATTCATTCATATAAAAAGAATTTGTTGATAGAAATGGGTTTCCAACTGAAAACATTGGGTGTCCCATAAAAGTTAGTTCTCCAGGTGGAGATATGATAGTAAGTCTTGGATGTCGGGATCTAGTAATAGAGTTTGGAAAGCATAAATTTCCAGTGAGTCTGGTAATCCTAGATTCCCAAGGACTGGACGTAATATTGGGAATGGATTGGATGGCTAAGTATGAAGGAGTACTAGATTGTGCTAATCGTACTGTCGCACTCACAACCCCAGAAAGGAAACGGATTAAATTCAAGTCTAACTTTGAATCAAAAGGGAGTAAGCTAAATTCTCTTAAGGGGGTTAGCTTAGAAAGTGTGCCAATTATGCGTGAATATCCGGATGTGTTTCCGGAAGAATTGCTGGGAATGCTACCAGATAGAGATGTGGAGTTCCATATTGATTTGCTACCAGGATCTAGACCAATAGCAAAGAGACCGTACAAGATGTCAGTAGATGAACTGAAAGAACTCAAGAAACAACTCGGAGAGCAATTGCAGAAAGGTTTTATTCAACCAAGTTCTTCATCTTGGGGAGCCCCAGTGTTGTTTGTGGAAAAGAAAGATAGAAGTCAAAGGTTATGCATAGATTACCGTTCACTCAATGAGGTGACTATCAAAAACAAATACCCTTTTCCTAGAATCAATGACTTGTTTGATCAGCTAGAAGGAGCTTGTGTGTTCTCGAAGATTGATCTCCGGTCAGGTTATTTCCATCTCAAGATAAGGGAGCAAGACATACCTAAGACAGCTTTCACCACAAGGTATGGATTGTATGAGTATACCATGATGCCATTTGGATTGTCCAATGCTCCAGCACACTTTATGAATATGATGAACAAGGTGTTCATGGAATTTCTTGATAAGTTTGTTGTCGTTTTCATCGACGACATTTTGATCTACTCCAAGAGCAAAGAAGAACATGAAGGACATTTGCGTTTGACACTTGAGAAGCTTAGAGAGCATAAATTGTATGCCAAATTCAGCAAGTGTGAATTCTGGTTGAATGGAGTTGGATTTCTTGGACATGTTATGACAAAAGATGGTGTAGCAGTTGATCCTGCTAAAGTTTCAGCTGTAACTGAATGGGAATCACCCAAGTCAGTGAAAGAAGTTCGTAGTTTCCTTGGCTTAGCAGGTTACTACAGAAGGTTCATTGAAAATTTCTCTAAAGTTGCCAAGCCTATGAAAGAATTGCTAAAGAAAGACAAGAAATTTGCTTGGTCTGAAGGTTGTGAACTCAGTTTCCAGGAATTGAAGAAGAGACTTGTGACAGCACCAGTCTTGTGTTTGCCAGACTTGGAAAAAGATTTCCATGTATATTGTGATGCATCTCATCATGGTTTGGGTGCAGTACTTATGCAAGAAGGAAAAGTTGTGGCTTATTCCTTGAGACAACTCAAAACTCATGAAGTGAACTACCCTACTCATGATTTAGAGTTAGCCTCTGTTGTCCAGGCACTCAAAACATGGAGACACTATCTTTTGGGAAAGCGATGTTAAGTGTTCACAGATCACAAGAGTTTGAAGTATATATTCACCTAGAAAGAAATTAATATGAGACAAAGAAGATGGCTAGAACTCATCAAGGACTATAACTTAAGTTTGCAATACCATCATGGTAAAGCAAATGTTGTAGCGGATGGTTTAAGCCGTAAGGTTTTTGTGAATGGCCTTACCAAGGGAGAATTGCCCGATGATTTGTGTGCCCAATTTAGGGATCTCAGATTGGAGATTGTGCACGAAGGACATCTCATGTCTTTGGATGTTCAACCCACTCTGTTGGATAAGATCAAAGAAGCCCAGAAGACTGATAAGGAAATTGAAGAGATTAAGGAAAAGATTGGCAAAGGAAAAGCCAAAGGATTCCATGAAGACGAACAGGGTACTTTATGGCATGGGAAACATATATGTGTTCCACAAGATCCGGAGCTTCGGAAACTCCGTATTCCATTCATCCGGGTAAAACGAAAATGTACATGGACATGAAGGAAAGATTTTGGTGGAATAATCTCAAGAAGGACATCGCCGAACATATTGCTTTGTGTGATGTGTGTAGTAGAGTGAAAGCGGAACATCAGAAACCAGCAGGTTTGCTTCAACCATTACCTATTCCTGATTGGAAGTGGGATAAGATTGGTATGGATTTCATTACCGGATTACCAAGGACCAGGTCAGGATACGATTCTATTTGGGTAGTAGTGGATCGCCTAACTAAAGTGGCTCATTTCATACCCGTGAAGACAACCTATACAAGTGCTAAGTTGGCCAAGATCTACATGAGTAGAATTGTATGTCTACATGGAGTGCCCAAGAGTATTGTTTCTGATAGGGGAACTCAATTCACTTCCCATTTTTGGAGACAGCTACATGAGTCATTGGGAACGAGGTTGGAATTCAGCACTGCCTTTCATCCTCAAACTGATGGACAGACAGAAAGAACTAATCAGATTATTGAAGACATGTTGAGGGCATGTGCCCTAGACTATGGAGCCAGTTGGGATGAAAGTCTGCCTTACGTAGAATTTTCTTATAACAACAGCTATCAAGCAAGCATTGAGATGGCACCATTTGAGTTTCTCTATGGGAGAAAGTGTACCACCCCATTGTTATGGAATGGTGTGGGGGAAAGAAGTTTGTTTGGACCTGAACTTATCAAAGAAGCCGAAGAGAAGGTCAAGTTGGTTAAGGACAGATTGAAGATAGCACAGTCCCGACAGAAAAGCTACGCAGATCCTAAGCGTAGAGAAGTCACCTACGAAGTTGGTGATAGAGCTTATCTTAGAGTGTCATCACTTCGTGGAGTGAAGAGGTTTGGAGTCAAAGGAAAGTTGGCCCCAAGATATGTTGGACCATTCAAGATTCTAAATCGCAAAGGAGAAGTTGCTTATGAAATTGAATTGCCGGAATCTTTGTCAGCTATCCATAATGTGTTTCATGTGAGTCAGCTTAAGAAATGTCATCCAGAAATGGAAGAAACATGTTTGAAGGATACTATACCTTTGGAGGAGGTACAATTGGAAAGTGATCTCACTTATGAGGAGAAGCCTATCAAGATTCTTGAGACTGCAGAAAGAGTCACACGGACTAAGACTATCAAGTTTTGCAAAGTTCAGTGGAACCATCATTCCGAAGAGGAAGCAACATGGGAAAGAGAAGATGATCTTCGGAAAGACCACCCTCACCTATTTGCTAGCCAATCCGAATCTCGAGGGCGAGATTCACCTTAAGGGGGTTAGATTTTTAACATCCCTAAAATCATGATTCAAACTGATGCATATCATCCATGCATCCATGATCATATGAATTTCATTGCAAACAAATCATTTCAAAACAGAAGCTTTCATGCTTATTATTTCATGTAAGTTTGCTCTAGCCTTAGTGCTATCTTCCAATGAGAAGAATACTTGTTTTGATTCAGTTAAGTTTGATAATTCAAACTTAGGGACCACCAAAAGTTTGAACAAAATTTCAAAACAAAATGAGTGAATAAATCAATAATATGCCTATTTGATATATATCATAAAGGCTTGGTTTTATTTTATTTTCATTTGATCAAAGTGTTTTGATTAAGCAGTAGTGTTTGACACACATTTGAGTGCAAGGTTTGCAGTATAAAAACCTAGAGAAGATTTGAATTCAAACTCTTTTGATTTGGATTTGAAAATCATTTCAGAAAATCAAAACAGAAAAAGAAAAGGAGAAAAGAAATAGAAAAAGGCCAGCGCTACCTATCTGGCCCAACTGCTAATCCAGCCCACTAAGCCACCCGGGGTCTCCCTCTCTCTCGCTCACCCGCAGACACACCCCCCAGGTCACTGACTGCACGACCCCACCCCCTCGATGTTTAACTCGCTGACGAGTGGACCCTGCGACCACGTCGCCTTCGTCGTCAATCACGCGCGGCTGCGACGCTCGCTCCGCCGTTACCTCGCCGTTGTTACTGCGCGCTTAATTGCCATTGATACGCCGCGCGATCCTCGTCCCCGCTCTGGCTATAAGACCCCACCTGCACCGCGGCCATTTCCCCTCACCTAGCACCACCACTACGCCCCCAGGCTGCCCTCAATTGCCTTTGCGCTGCCGCAGACAGACGCACTCCGGCGACGAATCTCGGTAAGCACAGACCGCCCCTTTGCCTCTAGTTCAAACCACTGTGACCAGCATGATCTTGCGCATCCGCTAATGCCCTCCGTTTGCTTTCTCATGACCCAGAGCGACGTCCTCGTTCTCACCCGCGAGAACCTGAGCCGCCGCTCGACTCCGACGTGCGATTAAGGTAAGATGAGACCGCCCCTTGCCTCCCCTTTGGTACTGTCTTGTTCACCAGGCCCTTATGCATCTCCTAAACCCTCCGGCTTGTGCTAGGACGACGCAGAGCCTCGGCAACGTCTTCGACAGCAAGCAACAGACGCCGCCCGCAACTCCGACGAGCTCCAGCGACCGTGTCCGTGCGCCCCTTGCCAAGCCGTCGCCAGGTTGAGCATCATGCTTCGTCGTGATCCTAGTAAGCATCGCCGACTACCCCCTAGCCACCTGTAGCGCCGCGTCACTGTAGGCAGAGCTCTCCGCCGCCAGTAGCCACCGCCAGCGCCGCCCAGCTTTGGTCGTTTGATCCAGAGCCATTGGATCTGGATCCAGCGTGCGAGATTAGATCACTTAACGAACCATTACGAGTAGATCTGGGCCGTGCAAATTATGTTGATCTAACGGCTCACATGCGCAATCCTGAGTGAAGCAGTACGGGCTAATTAGATTAAGACGCATGGCAGCTGTTTGGATTTAAAAACAGGATTTGAATCTATTAGAAGTTTGATTTTGTTTTGGCTATAACTTTTGATCCCCATGTTAGAATTTGACAAATTTTATATCATTGGAATCAGGAGAACAAGCCCTTTCTAAATATGCAATGTGTTTGATGTTTTGCTTATGTTAAAATGGTTTTATTTGCATAAACTTGTGTAGGGCTAATTTGAGTATATGAATTGTTTAAGAAATGTTTTAGGCTTTAAATAGATGTTTTTTTGGCAAGTTTTTAACTTGTTTATGAACCAGTACTTTACACTTGCTTGGTTGAGTTTTAAAAATCATCACATATCATATTGCATGCATGCATATATTTTTGTTTGTATATGTTTTGTATGTGATTTGTGGCTATGATTCTTTGTGTAGATTTTGGTGCTAGTGATTGTGATTGTGAGGAGTGCAGCTACTCTCCAAACTACCAAGGCAAGTGGTACTTCATGAATATTTTTATCCCTATGTTTTCTACTAAGCATTAGAAATATTTTGCTAGTCTTGCATGCTATATTTTGCTTATATGCCATGTTGGGAAATCCTAGTACTTGTAGAATTGCTAGGAAATTTCTAAGTTAAGATGCTTATCTATGCCATGCTTAGCCTAGCTAGTAGAAACCAAGGGTTGGTGAAATATATATGCTATGATGAAAATATTTCTAAGTCTTTGGACTTGTCTTTTGCCTAATAAAACAACTAAGTAAATGAAACACCTGGGTGGAATGGAAGGAATGGTTTGTGTTGAGTGGTTACACAAGTCCAGGGGACTGGTGAACCTTGTGTATCTCACTTGTGGAAAGCCACCAGGAACAAAGAGATTTTAGAGGCCAAGTGTTGAGAAGCTTCTAGTGCAGCCACTTGGCAATATGGGCTCTGCCTGGATCTTATAGGTTGATAGAACTTAGCCATTTGGACAGTTGGTGGTAGTGGGAATGATAGGTTGGAGTGCGTCCATTTGGTCTAAGGAAAGGCTTCTGAAAGGTCCTGTCATGGTGAAAATCAAGTCTGGTGGGGAAAGTGCACAACCTCTGCAGATGGAAGAATCTAAGTACTTAGCCATGTCCCTGTAAAGGACAACTTGAGCATCAAGACATGGAAGCTATCAAGAATCTCCTCATCCCAATTTCTAAGTAAAACTTGTGGGTGAACAAGGGTGAAGGACCTCAACGTCTATTGGTGGTTCCTTGGGAGAAGTTTTGACAAAGAAAAACTTAGTGATTTCAACTAATAGGCAAAACCTATTTTGAGCAAAGCAAGCCAAGCTACACTTAGCCAAATTGCATATAGTATCTAGTCCAGCTAAATTATACTAAGGTATCACTTGCCAATACTATTCCAATGTATTGACCCACGGTGGCTGTAACTTGTGATGTTGCAGGTTACTCTGATGAGGATTAGGAGTCATGAGTCTACACTCAACATGTTTGCCTGTGGCACATGAAGATGAAGAATTTTATTTATTTACTTATTCAAACTCTTGTACTAGGCCTATGGCCTTGGAGTTGTAAAGACTATGTTTGTCTCTGGAATGCCTGTAATAATGACCTTTGTTTCTGTGTACTTCATCTTAAACTGTGGATGCTAGCAATGATCCAGGGACTAG
Organism: Avena atlantica; assembly: GCA_910589765.1. NCBI lineage: Eukaryota > Viridiplantae > Streptophyta > Magnoliopsida > Poales > Poaceae > Avena > Avena atlantica. The sequence goes on from OU342739.1 coordinate 432,737,765, forward strand.
CATTGCAATCACAGGGATCCTTTTTCCTTTATAAAGGAGGGATCTTACAATGAATCTTATTCTCCGGACCATTCCGGATCTCCTCGTGGTATCCCGGATCCCATCCGAGACTCCGAACAACATTCGGTCTCTTACTCATCATTCCATAACTACTCAACAACATCGAATCCTTAAGTGTGTCTCCCTACGGTTCGTGAATTATGCGGACATGATCGAGACACGTCTCCGATCAATAGCCAATAGAGGAATCTAGAAATTCATATGGCTCCCACATATGTCTATGATTACTTTGCGATCGAATGAACCACTTACATACGACACCAATTTCCCTTTGTCTCACGATAGTTTACTCATCCGAGGTTTTGATCGTCGGTATCTCTGCATACCTAGTTCAACCTCGTTACCGATAAGTACTCTTTTCTCGTTCCTGTGGTATGTGATCCCTTGTGAGCCAGTCACATGCTTGCAAGCTAATTGGATGACATTCCACCGAGAGGGCCCAGAGTATATCTATCCATCATATGGATGGACAAATCCCACTCTTGATCCATGTGTCTCAACCCATACTTTCTGAACACTCAATGCCATCTTTATAGCCACCCAGTTATGGTGTGGTGTTTGATATCATCAAAGCATCCTTCCGGTGATGGTGATAAGCATGATCTCATGGTCGAAGGAATTAGGTTACCATGTATCAGAAAGCTTATAGCAATTGAACTATTAAAATGACTTTATCTTTATGCTACGCTTCTCTATAGGAGTATGTCCATCATACCATTCTCCTAATAATATGATCTTGTTGTTAATAACATCTCAATGTTCATGATAGGGAAACCACAATCATCTATTAACCAACAAGCTAGTATTATGAAGAGGCTTTACTAGGGACTCTAATTTAGTTTAGAAATCACACAAGTATTAATTATTCCGGTTAATACTGTTATAGCATGAATGTAAACATTTATCATAAACACGAAGATATAATAATAACTACATTTATTATTGCCTCTAGGGCATATCTCCAAAAGTCTCCCACTTGCACGAGAGTCAACTAATCTAGATTACATGGTAATATACCGAACACCCATGGCAGTTTGGTGTTGGTCATGTTTTGCCCTCGGGAGAGGTTTAGTCAACGGATCTGCCACATTCAGATCCGTGTGTACTTTGCAAATCTTTATGTCACCATCTTGGACATGTTCTCGAATAGCGTGAAAATGTAGCTTGATGTGCTTCAGCTTCTTGTGTGACCTTGGTTCTTGCGCATTGGCTATGGCGCCCATGTTATCACAGTAGATAGACATTGGGTCCAGCGCACTTGGAACCACACCGAGCTCTGTAATGAACTCCTTCATCCATTTTCTTCCTGTGAAGCCTCCGAAGCAGCTATGTATTCCGATTCAGTTGAAGATCTCGCCACAATGCTTTGCTTTGCACTCCTCTAGCTAACTGCTGCACCATTCAAAGTAAATACGTATCCAGATTGAGATTTAGAATCATCCAGATTGGTGTTCCAACTAGCATCGGTGTAACCATTAACAACGAGCTGTTCATTACCTCCATAAAAAAGAACCATATCCTTAGTTCTTCTCAAGTACTTAAGGATGTTTTTGACCGCTGTCCAATGATCCACGCCTGGATCACTTTGATATCTGCTAGTCAAACTAACAGCATATGCAATGTTGGGTCTAGTACATAGCATGGCATACATCAGAGATCCTATGGCTGAGGCATAAAGAGTCTTACTCATTCTTTCTCTATCTTCTGCCATTGCAGGACTTTGAGTTTTACTCAAGGTCGTATTGGGCAACATGGGCAAGAACCCTTTCTTGCTATCTTCCATTCCAAACCTCTTTAGAACTTTGTCCAAATATGTACTTTGTGACAATGATATTAGGCGTCTTGATCTATCTCTATAAATCTTTATGCCTAATATGTAAGCTACTTCGCCAAGATCTTTCATTGAAAAACTATTATTCAAATAATGCTTGACACTATTAAGAAGGTCTACATCATTCTCAATCAACAATATGTCATCTACATATAGTATTAAGAATGCTACAGAGCTCCCACTCACTTTCTTGTAAATACAAGCTTCTCCATAAGTTTGTATAAAACCAAAGCTTTTGATTACTTTATCAAAACGTTGATTCCAACTTCGGGATGCTTGCTTCAATTCATATATGGATCGTTTAAGTTTGCATACCTTGTTAGCATCCTTAGGATCGACAAAACCATTGGGTTGCATCATATAAAACTCTTCATCAATGTCTCCATTGAGGAACGTTGTTTTGACATCCATTTGCCATATCTCATAATCATAATATGCAGCGATTGCTAACATAATCCTCACAGACTTTAGCTTCGCTACTGGTGAGAAAGTCTCATTGTAGTTAACTCCTTGAATTTGTCGAAACCCTTTTGCGACAAGTCGAGCTTTATAGACAGTAACATTACCATCAGCATCTGTTTTCTTCTTGAAAATCCATTTGTTTTCGACAGCCTTTCGGCCATCCGGTAAGTCCACCAAAGTCCATACTTTGTTTTCGTACATGGATCCAATCTCGGATTTAATGGCTTCTTGCCATTTATTGGAATCTGGGCTCATCATCGCTTCCTCATATGTCGCAGGGTCATCGGTGTTGTCCACCAACATGACACTCATAACGGGATCATACCAATCAGGAGTGGTACAAGTTCTCGTTGACCTGCGAGGCTCTGTAGCAACTTCAACCGAAGTTTCATGATCATCATCATTAGCTTCCTCTCTTATTAGTGTAGGCGCCACAGGAACTACTTCCGGTGCTGCGCTACTCGCAAGTTCGAGAGAAGGTTCAACAACCTCGTCGAGTTCTACTTTCCTTCCAGTCACTTCTTTCGAGAGAAATTCCTTTTTTGTAGAAAGGATCCATTCTTGGCAACAAAAATTTTGCCCTCGGATCTATGATAGAAGGTATACCCAATAGTTTTCTTCGGGTATCCTATGAAGATGCATTTTTTCGCTTTGGGTTCAAGCTTGTCCGGCTGTAACTTCTTGACATAAGCTTCACAACCCCAAACTTTAAGGAACGACAATTTAGGTTTCTTGCCAAACCATAATTCATACGGTGTCGTTTCAACGCATTTAGATGGTGACCTATTTAAAGTGAATGCGGCTGTTTCTAATGCATAACCCCAAAACGATAGCGGTAAAATTGTAAGTGACATCATAGAACGAACCATATCTAAGAGAGTTCGATTATGACATTCGGACACACCATTATGCTGTGGTGTTCCCGGCTGTGTCAATTGTGAAAGTATCCCGCATTTCTTCAAATTCTCACTAAACTCGTAACTTAGATATTCACCTCCACGATCAGATCGTAGAAATTTAATCTTCTTGTTACGTTGATTCTCTACCTCAGTTTGAAATTCCTTAAACTTCTCGAAAGTTTTGGACTAATTTTTCATGAAATAGATATACCCATATCTACTCAAGTCATCCGTGAAGGTAAGAACATAACGATAACCACCGCGCGATGCTACACTCATTGGTCCACATACATCGGTATGTATGATTTCCAATAGGTCCGTAGCTCGCTCCATCATACCAGAAAAATAGAGTCTTAGTCATTTTACCCATCAGACATGCTTCGCATCTTTCAAGTGATTCGAAATCAAGTGATTCGAGAAGTCGGAATGGAGTTTCTTCATACGCTTCACTCTAATGTGACCAACACAACAGTGCCACATATAGGTCGAGTTATTTCTCAACTTCAAACGTTTAGCCTCAATGTTATTTATGTGTGTATTACTACAATCGAGATTCAATAAGAATAGACCATCTATCAAAGGTGCATGTTCATAAAACATATTACTCATATAAATCGAACAACCATTATTCTCGGACTTAAACAAGTAACCGTCTCACAATAAACATGGTCCTGATATAATGTTCATGCTCAACGCAGGCACCAAATAACAATTATTTAAGTATAAAACTAATCCCGATGGTAGATGAAGAGGTAGCGTGCCGACCGCGATCACATCAACCTTTGATCCATTTCCAACGCGCATCCTCACCTCGTTCTTCGCTAGCTTACGTTTATTCTGCAGCACCTGTTTCGAGTTACAAATATGAGCAACCGAACCAGTATCAAATACCCAGGCACTACTACGAGTACTAGTGAGATACACATCAATAACATGTATATCGGATATACCTTTCTTCTTGATGTTGTTGTTCTTCAAATCCTCCAAGTACTTTGGGCAATTCCGCTTCCAGTGACCTTCTCCCTTCCAGTAAAAGCACTCAGTATCAGGCTTAGGTCCAGCCTTGGTCTTCTTCGCTGGTGCAGCAACTTTCTTGCCGCCCTTCTTGAAGTTCCCCTTTGCTTAGACTTGCCTTTCTTGAATTTGGTGGTCTTATTGACCAAAAACACTTGGTTCTCTTTCTTGATCTCCACTTCTGCAGATTTCAACATGGAGAAGAGTTCTGACAACGTCTTGTCCATGTTTTGCATATTGTAGTTCATCACAAAGTTTTTGTAACTTGGTGGTAGTGATTGGAGGACACGGTGAATCCCCAAAGAATTAGGAATCACTATAACCAAACTTTGGAGTTTGTTTGTGTGCCTAGACATCTTAAGCACATGCTCACTGACGGAGCTGCCCTCTCCCATCTTGCAGTTAAAGAACTTTTCAGAAGCCTCATAACTCTCAACTGCCGCGTGAGCCTCAAATATCATTTTGAGTTCACGGACAATATCATGTGGGTCATGGTTGTCAAACCTTTTCTGAAGCTCTGATTCCAAACCATACAAGATAGCTCACTGAACTGTGGAGTACTGATTCTTCCGAGTGAGGTAAACATTCTTTACTTCATCGGTAGCAGTAGATGCAGGCGGGTCACCCAGTGGTGCATCCAGCACATAGGTCAAATTAACAGCATTGAGGACAATCCTCAAATTTCGGAACCAATCCGCGAAGTTGCTTCCATTGTTTTTCAACTTTTCTTTCTCTAGGAACACATTAAAATTGATGGTAGGGGCCGCCATTGATCTACAACATATTTGCAATAGTTTAGACTAAGTTTATGACAAATTGAGTTCTAATTAATAGTTAAATTAATATAGGTGAACTACCACTCAAAACAATATCCCTCACATTGTTTTAGTGATCACACGAACCAAATCCACCACATCAAAACCGATCATCACGAGAGTTGATGTAGCTTCAATGGCGAACAATCAACATGTTCATCATATCTACTATATGACTCATGCTTTACCTTTCGGTGATACGTGTTCCAAGACCATGTCTATACATGCTAGGCTCGTCAAGATCAAACCTTAGCTTCAGCATGAGCAAATCTGTCTTGCTCATGTTGTATACACTCACAGAATCTAGCACACCCGATCATCACGTGATTCTTCGAAACAATGAGCTTTAGCAACGGTGCTTACTAAGGATGAACACTTTAAAACTTGAAATTTGTGTGCTTGAGAGATCATCTTATAATGCTACCGTCGTTTACTAAGCAATACAAGATGCATAAAGGATTAACATCACATGCAATTCATAATATGTGATATGATATGGCCTTTCTTCTTGTACTTCCGATCTCCATCTTCCATCACGAACATGATCTGCATCATCACCGGTATAGCGCCAAGGTCAATGGCGCCTTCTCATGGTTGTCGTCCACCAGCTTCAACTATTACAACTACTTTGAATAGACACGCGGGTCTTAACAGAATTTAAAAACAACCATATGGCTCTTGCCGGTTGCCAACTTACAATAAGGAACATTGCATACATAAAATATAATCACAATCATGGCCATATCACATCACAGCACACCCCTGCAAAACAAAGTTAGACGCCTCTAATTTTCTTTGCATATTTTACGTGGTTTGGGGCTTTCAATAAGTGTCGCTCTAACTTACGAACAATAACCACAACGTTGATGCTTGAACTATCAAGTGCCCGTTGTAAATTGGATCTATACTATGATGGGAGAGACAGGCACCCGCAAAGCCACTTATGCAATACAAGTTGCATGTTGAGAGTGGAGCAAGTCTCATGAACGATGTCATGTAAGGTTAGCCCGGGCCGCTTCATCCCATCATACCGCAAGATGCAAAGTACACAAAAAGCAATTGATAATAAAAGCACCACCGCACACAATGACCATGGTGTTCTACTCGTGCAACAGATCTACATATAGACACGACTCTGATACCACTGTAGGGGTTCGTAGCATGGAAAACAAAAAAATTCTACCGCATGCAAACAAACAAGCCAAGATTTATCTACTAGATTGTAGCAACGAGTCGATAGAGGAACTCACCCTCGAAGATTCCAAAGCGGTTAACGAGAGCAGATTCTCGTGGGTGATGTAGTCGTACTCTTGCCGATCTCAAGATCGCGTAGACGATCCTTCCGGCGCTGCGTTTCGGCAGCGCTTCCGCAGTCGGTCACACGTTCAGTACTCGATGAAGACCTTCCTCTCCCTTGTTCCAGCAGGCAGCGGAGGTTGTAGCACTCTCCTCACGATTTCGGCAGCACGACGGCGTGGTGTCGGAAGTAGAGGGGAGATCTTGCAGGGCTTCGCCTTAAGCCGGAGCGAGTATGGTGGAGTATGAGAGAGGCCTTGGTGATCTAGGGTTTAGAGGGCACCAATGGGAGGGCTTGGCCGGCGTCTAGGGTTTGGGGAAACCCTAACTCGCCGAGATAGAGGAGGCCCTAGGCGGCGGCGACTTGGAGGAGGCCAGCGGCTTGGGGCTAGGGTTTTGGGTGTGAGGGGTAGGGGCGCCCTGCCCCTCCTTATATAGGTGTAGGGTGGTCGGTTGGGAGGAAGGAGTCCTTCACCAACTCGGCCTCCTTGGCCGTCGGGTGGAGGGAGGGGACTTCCTCCCCAAGTAGGTTTCCTACTCTCCCTCCACCAAGCAAACTTGACGTTTGACTTTTCAAATTGGCGTTTGACTTTCAAACTTCGATTTGATTTATTTCTTTATCTTGCCCAGCCAAGTGACCTATTACATGATGCAACCATTCCATATTGTCATGACACATTCTAGAACATTCCTGGTGAAAACACCCGAATCATTCCCCAACTCCGAAACATGACTTTCCTTATATGAATCTTATTCTCCGGATATTTCGGATCTCCTCGTGATATCCTGGATCCCATCCGAGACTCCGAACAACATTCGGTCTCTTACTCATCATTCCATAACTACTCAACAACATCGAATCCTTAAGTGTGTCTCCCTACGGTTCGTGAATTATGCGGACATGATCGAGACACTTCTCCGATCAATAACCAATAGAGGAATCTGGAAATTAATATGGCTCCCACATATTTCTATGATTACATTGCGATCAAATGAACCACTTACATACGATACCAATTTCCCTTTGTCTCACGATATTTACTTATCCGAGGTTTTGATCGCCGGTATCTCTGCATACCTAGTTCAACCTCGTTACCAATAAGTACTCTTTTCTCGTTCCTGTGGTATGTGATCCCTTGCGAGCCAGTCACATGCTTGCAAGCTAATTGGATGACATTCCACCGAGAGGGCCCAGAGTATATCTATCCTTCATATGGATGGACAAATCCCACTCTTGATCCATGTGTCTCAACCCATACTTTCCGAACACTCAATGCCATCTTTATAGCCACCCAGTTACGGTGTGGTGTTTGATGTCATCAAAGCATCCTTCTGGTGATGGTGATAATCATGATCTCATGGTCGAAGGAATTAGGTTACTATGTATTAGAAAGCCTATAGCAATTGAACTATTAAAATGAGTTGATCTTTATGCTACACTTATCTATAGGAGTATCTCCATCATACCATTCTCCTAATGATATGATCTTGTTGTTAATAACATCTCAATGTTCATGATAGGGAAACCACAATCATCTATTAACCAACAAGCTAGTATTATGAAGAGGCATTACTAGGGCCTCTAATTTAGTTTACAAATCACACAAGTATTAATGTTTCCGGTTAATAATGTTATATCATGAATGTAAACATTTATCATAAACACAAATATATAATAATAACTACATTTATTATTGCCTCTAGGGCATATCTCCAACAGTGATGGTGTAATCGATGGTTTTCTCAGGTGCTCTAGGGCGATACCTGTGGGAATTGACTGCCTAGTTGATCCGAGTTTTGACAGTGTGTCTGAAGCGTCATTTTCCGCCCGAGGTATATGATGAAACTCGCATCCATCGAAGTAACCACTGATTTTTTGCACATGAAATCTATACAGGGCCATATTCGCATCTAATGCGTCCCAATTACCTGATACTCGCTGTACTACTAGATCTAAATCCCCGTAGCATAGGATCCGACGTATACCAATCTCCTTTGCCATTTTCAACCCATGGACGAGTGCTTCATACTCGGCTACGTTGTTTGATGCGGCGAAATGTATCTGCAGCACATACTTCAGCTGATCTTCTTTCGGCGAAGTTAATACTATCCCTGCCCCAAACCATTTCTCAGCTTGGATCAGTCAAAATGCATTGTCCAATAATTCGGGTCTGGTAATGGTGGTTCATATTGTACCTCGGCCCAATCCACAAAGAAGTCGGCCACTTCCTGAGATTTGATTGCATCTCGCCTATCGAATTGCGAAGCATAAGGTGATAACTCGATTGCCCATTTTGCTATTCGGCCACTTGCATCTCTGTTGCTCAATATCTCGGCTATGGGCGCTTCACAAATCACTTTTATCGGATGCTCTTCGAAGTAATGTTTGAGTTTTTTCGCCGACATGTATACTCCATAAGCCATCTTCTGGTAGTGCGGGTAGTTCTGTTTTGAGGCCGATAATACCTCGCTCAGGTAATATACCGGCTTTTGTATCGACCTATCTCCTTCATTCCGTTCCATGACAACCACCGCACTTACCACTCTGTTAGTGGCGGCTACATAAAGTAACATAGGTTCTTTTGGTAATGGACAAGCCAAGATCGGTGATGTGACCAACATCTTTTTTAACTCATGAAATGCATTATCTGCTTGCGGTGTCCAGATGAATTTATCAGATTTTTCATCAGTTGATATAGAGGTAATGCCTTTTCCCCTAGCCGACATACGAATCGAATCAGCGAAGCCAGGCATCCTGTGAACTTTTGTACATTGTTCAGACACCTAAGCAGTTCCATTCTTTCAACTGCGCGGATTTTGGTTGGATTTGCCTCTATACCTCGGTTGGACACGAGGAAACCGAGTAATTTTCCAGCCGGCATGCCGAAGGTACATTTTTCCGGATTAAGCTTCATCCGAAATCTTCTCAAGTTTGCGAAGGTCAGCCGAATATCATCAAGGAGCGTTTTGCTCTCTTTTGTTTCTATAACCACATCGTCTACATACACTTGTACATTTTTTCCTATCTGGTCATGTAGACACTTTTGCATGCATCTTTGGTATGTTGCTCCTGGATTACGCAGGCCGAATGGCATGGTGCGATAACAATAAGCCCCATACGGGGTAATAAAGGCAGTCTTTATTTGATCGGCCGGATTCAACGGTATCTGGTGGAAGCCAGAATACACGTCTATAAATGACAACAGCTCACAACTAGCGGTCGAATCAATGAATTGATCTATCCTAGGTAAAGGAAAAGGATCTTTAGGACACGCCTTGTTTAGGTTCGTGTAATCGATACACATTCGCCATACTGCAGCCACATTCGGGTCATCCTTTTTCTTTTCTACCAACACTGGATTTGATAGCCAATCCGGATGAAGCACTTCCATGATGAACCCGGCTGCAAGGAGCCGAGCTATCTCATCCCTAATTATTTTTCTCCTGTCTTCGCCGAAGCGGCGGAGAGGTTGCTTCACCGGCCTTGCTCCTGGCCTTACATGCAGAGAATGCTCAGCCAACTCCCCCGGGACACCTTGCAGGTCTTGAGTCGACCATGCAAAGTTATCTCGATTCTCACGGAGGAAGTTGGTGAGCTCGCCTTCCTATTTGGCATCTAGGCCGGCACCAATCGTGATGGTGCGCTCTAGGAATTGCTCATCTATCTAGATCTTTTTCGTTTCTTTAGTCGGCTGGAAAGAGACACTTCCATGGGGGTTGGCTAATGCCGGCATATTCAGCTGTGCCGACTGAGCCAGAGCCGCTACTTCCTGAATCCTTCTTTTTTCTCTTGCGATCACCAACGACTCGGCCAGGTTTGATCCCGCCGAGGCACACTCCATTGATTTTCTATAATATCCGGCTACTGTTATCACCCCCTATGGGCCGCGTAATTTCATTTTCAGATAAGTAATTTGGAAACTGCTCATGAATTTAGCCAACACCGGACGTCCGAGTAAAGCATGATAGCAACTCTCTAGGTCCGCCACCTTGAACTCCAAATTCTCTGCTCTACAATTCTCCCTCGTGCCGAATAACACATCTACCCAGACTTTCCCAATGGGTTCGCACGAGAGACCCGGCACTATCCCATGGAACGTGGTTCTTGTGGATTGTAACATATTCTGCGCTATTCCAAGTTTGTGCATTGTGTCCTTGTACATAATGATGGGGATATGCCTACTGGGGTATACCCGGCAGGACGTTTCCGACTGGCCCGTGAGCTGGCGAGTGGGCCTGCAGAACGGCGAGTGGATTGAAGCCCAGCAAGGTACCGAGCGACTGGAAGCTGAAGGCCCAGGCGAGTAGATAGGCCCGGTCGGACTAGGTTAAACGACTACTGAAGCTTTAACCGAATCGGTTGAGATATGTAAACCCTAGGGGGGGTGAGCCTATATAAACCTCCCTACAGGGTGAGTAGAGACACGTTCCCTCATACACCCAAGCGACTCGCCGCCTAGCCGCCGAGCTCACCCATTGTAACACCTCCATAATACAATCTAGCAGGAGTAGGTCTTTACCCTCCGGGGGGCCGAACCTGGGTAAACCCTGTGTCTTTCCCTCATCTCGCACCGCAGATGGCTGGCCGCCCTTGCCCCTCGTTCTACTACTCGCTGCCGATTGCAGCATCTGCTGTGACCATTCCCACGACAGTGGCGCCCACCGTGGGGCCTGGACGGTCTGGCCGGTGTTCTGCGGCGAGATCCAATCTGCCCATCAACGAGACGGTCGCCACCGGCCGCATGATAGCGATCGGTGAGATGCTCCAGATCTTGCCGAGCAGCTACGTCCCGGCGGCGCGACCCGTCACGAACAGCGTGATCCTGCCCATCGGCACGATCAGCCTCTTCGTCGGCCTCACCGACGTCATCTCCTCGGAGGACTCGGCTCGCATCCGCGAGTCGCCGCCACGCGATCGGCTCTCCGAGAGCCAGATCCGCACGATCCTCCGCCTCGCCTCCGAGTACAACTCGGCCCACAGCAACGTGGCTGGGAATTCAGCGGCCGCAGAGGATGCGGCCCTCACCGACGACGCCGACTCGGCGACCCCGGCATCACTCGCCGGGTCCATCACTGTGGCCTCGTCCGTGGGCTCCAACGCTCAGGTCTCCAACGCGGAAGACTTCGAGGACCCCTCCATCCTCGGGATCTTCGAATTCGACTCCGGGTCGGAGAACTCCGCCGACCTCCGCAACGGAACCGGTCGCCACGCCGCGACCTACATGGCCACCAGCGCCGATCCGCCGGAGGATCCTTTCTCCACCCCAATCCCTCCTAACACCACGGCAACGGAGGTCGAGGAACTCCGCCTGAAACTGGCAGAGGCGGTGCGCAAGGAGCAAGCCGAGCGCGAAAAATTTCGCCTCGAGCAGGTGACGGCGCAGGAGCTATCACGCTACCACCAGCAGCGGTTCAGGTCACGCCTGAACCCCACCGTTCAAGGGCGTGCCCTGAACTTTGACGACGAAAACGACCCGGCCCGCGTGGCCGAACGCGCGATCTGCGAGAACGCGCCACCAGGAGGAAGCGCCCGGCCCCCGCCAGGATCAACGGCGAGGGGCGCCCCACCACCGCCCAACCGCACCCCTCCCAGGGACCAGCCGCGGATAGTAGTCTCCTTACGGGAGCGAGACGCAAACGGCCTCCCACTGTTCTCCACCCCAATGGACAACCTCGTGGCAGGACGAGCTGCGGCTGACAGCATCACAGCCACAGGCGACGGCGCCCTACAGATCCAATACGTCAGGGCCCTGCTCGCGAAGGCCGTCGAGCAGCAAAAAGCGGCGCCGACTCGGCAGGTCGAGTATACTCGCGTTCCTCGGGAAGCAGAGCGGCCTCCAGCGGCCGCCCAGCGGCGGCAAACACCCTCAACTGCCCGCCACCAGAGACGCTGCAGCTCCAACACCGACCTGCGAACGCGGCACTCTCCACCAACGACCCTAGGCCGGAAACCAACCTTGTCGCCGCCAACGGGCAACCCATCAACGCCCGCACCCACATCATCAACAACCAAAGTTGGCGCGCACGCCAGCCCGACGACCTGCGACATACCGTAACCAATCGCCGCGAAGGCGAGCCCATGGGGTCGCTCAGCCGACTCGGGCCAAAGTGCTTCAGACCTATGATCCGAGGCGATAAGTATCTGCCAAACTTCAAGGCGCCAAAAGAAATAGAAAAGTACGACTCCTCGTACGACCCCGCCGTATGGCTCGACACATACCTCATGGCGATGGGGATCGCGGGTCACACTGACCTGCTCGCCGCCCGTTACCTCCCCCTGATGATGGAGGGGACGTGCAGGCAGTGGATCAACACTCTCCCCCAGGACAGTATCGACTCCTGGGAGGAAATGCGCGACGCCTTCGTCAGGCACTTCGAGTGCTCCTACACCCGCGCCACCACTATCGAGGACTTGGAACGGTGCGTCCAGGGACCCCGCGAGTCGACCCGCAACTGGGTCCAACGGTGGCAAGAACTTTGGTACAACACGGTCGGCATCCACCTGGACACCGCGATCCATTGCTTCAAGACCTCGTGCCGCTACGAGCCCCTAGTCGCCAAGCTCAAGCGACACTCCCGCACACTCGACAACATCCCCGACCTCCTCGAGATCGCCAAACGGTAAGCCGAGGAAGACCCAAACCAGGAAACTGACGACGAGTCAGGAGGTCAACGCCGCGCGGGCGGCAACGACGGCGGACGCCGAACCGACCTACGCTACAGCGGCACTCGCCTCACTGGCAAGCGCCGCAGTGATGGGCGAGTCGACTCCGTCGCCAACGCCGGGCACGCGCAGCGCGAGCCCAAGAGCTTTCGCCGCGACGGCGGAAACTACAAGAACAAGCCAAGGTTCGATCCTGCGGCCCTCCTTAACCAACCATGTGCGTTCCATAGCAGGGAAGGGAATCCCGCAACGCACTCCACCGCCGACTGCCACACCCTCAGGGAAATCGAGAAGGCACGGCGAGCGCAGGAGCAACCCGACAACGACCCGCCAAACGGCGGAAAATTTGGCAAAGTAGCCGGCTCGCTCCACACCTTCACAGGCTTCAACACGAAGCGCGAGAAGAAGGTCATCGCCCGCGCCGTCGCCGTCAACGCGGTGGCCCAAACAGACGTCCCCCAGTTCCTGAACTGGTCGGAGCAGCCCATCACCTGGAGCCGCCAAGACCACTCGCCGCGCATCGAGTACCCAGGACGAGTCGCCTTGGTGGTCAAGCCCAAGGTTGGCGACTACTGGATCCCCAAGACACTGATGGACGGCGGTAGCTCCATCAACATCCTCTACCTCGACACCTTCAGGCGGCTGTGGCTCCCGCAGTCGATGATCGAGACGACCCACACCACGTTCCACGGCATCGTCCCCGGTCGGAAGGCGTACCCGATCGGCAAGGTCACGCTGCTAGTCACCTTCGGCACACCGGCAAACTTCCGCACCGAGCGGATCGTCTTCGAGCTGGTGCCCTTCGACAGCCCCTACCACTGCGTCCTGGGGCGCCAGGCGTTCGCTCAATTCATGGCAGCGCCCCACTACGCGTACAACGCGATGAAGCTCCCTGGGCCGTGCGGCGTCATCACCATCAACGGCTGTCGTGGGAATGGTCACGGCAGATGCTGCAATCGGCAGCGAGTAGTAGAACGAGGGGCAAGGGCGGCCAGCCATCTGCGGTGCGAGATGAGGGCAAAGACACAGGGTTTTACCCAGGTTCGGCCCCCCGGAGGGTAAAGACCTACTCCTGCTAGATTGTATTATGGAGGTGTTACAATGGGCGAGCTCGGCGGCTAGGCGGCGAATCGCTTGGGTGTATGAGGGAACGTGTCTCTACTCACCCCATAGGGAGGTTTATATAGGCTCACCTCCCCTAGGGTTTACATATCTCAACCGATTCGGTTACAGCTTCGGTAATCGTTTAACCTAGTCCGACTGGGCCTATCTACTCGCCTGGGCCTTCAGCTTCCAGTCGCTTGGTACCTTGCTGGGCCTTGATCCACACGCCGTTCTGCAGGCCCACTCGCCAGCCCTCGGGCCAGTCGGAAACGTCCTGCTGAGTATACCCTAGTAGGCGTATCCCCATCAGTAGTCCCCGAGGCCGTCGTCGATTAGGCGTAAGTGGCTGCTGGCAGTCGGAGTATACAGCCCCAAAGTAGGCATCCAGTCGAATCGTCGGCGGGCTCCTGTATGAAGAAGAAAATCCGGTGAACCGAGTCGCGTCTTGGGCGAGCCGAGCTGACGGAACGCGGTCGCGGCGAGTGACCTAGCGAGCCGAGTGGCTGGAGTTGGACCGTCAGGCATGGTCAAACTAGCCGTTAGGGCAACTCAACGGTAACTTTCGGCGTAATCATCGCGCGGTAACGGCCCCCTGATTTGGCGGGTAACTCCCGCTATATAAGAGGAATGGCAGGCAATCGTAGAGCCAACTGCCCACCACTTCTTCCGAGTGCGCGCATTCTCTTTCCTTTGCTCCTTGGTCCAATCGACCCGAAATCCTCCGATCTCCAACCAACCTCTCGGCTATGGCCCTTCTCACCGAACCATGGGGCAGGTCCAAGTGCACGAGGGTGCAGCTGGCCTCTTTCGAGGAGGCCGGAATCCTGCGAGCCGGCTGTTGGCGTATCCCCGCAGCCGGAGAAACGACCCCAAACCCGCGAGAGAGGGAATTCGTCTGTTTCACCAGTCATCTCGAGCGGGGGCTAGGGTTTCCCACGTCTTTGTTCTTCCGGCGTTTTTGCGCCTACTACGGGATCCGGCCTTCAGATCTGGGTCCCCACAGCATCGAGCAGCTCGCCATCTTCGTGGCGTTCTGCGAGTGCTACTTGGGCTGCCGGCCCTACTTTCCCTTGTGGCAAGATCTGTTCCACGGACGGATCAGCCGCGAGGAGGCAGGCGGCCCAATGCTAGCCGCGGGCGGCCTGACGTTCCAGCTCAAGTCCAAAGCTTCTTTATTTGACCTGATGCTACCCGCCAAAGCAGCGAGCGACTGGAAGAAGTCATGGTTCTACGTGACCGAGGCGACCCCGGAGGACGAGGCGGCGATCCCGCGGTACTCGGCCAATCGTTCCGAGCCGCGCCATCTCCAGGTCGGCAAGCTCCCCGACGACCAGCGGATGGTGGTCGACGAGATACTCCAGGCCATCCGTGGTCTGAAGAAGAAGGGCCTTCAGACGATAAACTTGTACAATTGCTGGCTTGGGCGACGGCTCGTTCCGCTCGCCCAACGCGACCACTACATGTATCAGTACACGGGCCGGGGAGACTCGACGAAAGCCTGCCTCGACGAGTGGAGGCTGGAGGACTATCTCCCAGCGTTGAAGAAGATCACCCAGGCGGTGTACGTGGATGCACAAGCCGGGGTCGCCCCTACACCGCGAAGCGTCCGGCTCCAACGGTAATTTCTTTACCTTGTTCGCAGTCGCAGCGTATGCAGTCGCGGTAATTCTGACTCTGTTTCGTATTCATCGCAGCTGTTCCAAGTGGTGGAAGGGTGGCTCCCACCTTCTGATGATGAGAGCCCAGGGCCATCCGCCCAGGATACAGGCGAATCGCCAGCCGCGAAGGGCAACGAGGACGACGAGGACGAGTCCGAAGAGGAAATCGCCCCGCTGGTCCGAAAGACCCGCGGGCAACGTCAGCGCGAAATCGAAGCGAGCAGGAGCCTCGAGCGTCATGATGACGATGACGAGCTCCCAGAAACCACCTCGCGCCGCCAGGCCACTCCTTCGAAGAAGAAGAAGAAGGAAAAGGAAACGAGCCCCCCCCCGAAGAGGAAAACGAAGCCGCCGAGGATGGCCTCGCCGCCGCACTCGACGAGCAGCTCCGATGCTCACAGCTCGGCCGGTGACGGCGCGACCCCAGCGACAACCGCGCTAGACGCGCCAACTGTGGAAGTGCCGCTGGCCTCGATGCCCCCGCCGTTCGCGCCAGTCTCTGGGCTAGGGAAGGCTCCGGCTGCGGCGACTTCGCCTCGCAAGGAGGTTCCGATTGGGGCGGCTTCGCCCCGCAAGGAGGCTCCGGCTGTAGCGGCTCCAATTCGCGAGGAAGCCCCTGCCGAGGGTATCCCAGAGGCGCCAGCCGCGGCCTCAACGACGAAGAAGCCGTCCGTGTCTTGGGCACGCGACGTCCTGGAACTAGGGCTCAGTCGCCAACTGGGCCCCGAACTGGAAAAACCGGCCGGCCTTCGCACAGGGCTACGTTTCATCCCAGTTGCCAAGTGAGTGCATTCGGCCTTCCCTATTTTCCGTAGCTATTTCGATTGTCTTTATTGATTCAACTGATGTGCAAGACCGGAGTGAAAAGGAATGGCCACCCGACCGTGGCCCAGGTACCCTCCATCGCTAGCGAGGAGGATCCTTCCCGTAAGAGGAAAGCGGACGAGGTCGTTGCCTCAGCGGATGGCAGTAAGAAGGCCAAGGGCGACGACATCGTCACTGTCTCTGACGACACGGCGGTCGCGCCGGCCGGCCCCGTGGTGGAGGCAGCCGCGTCTACGAAGGAGGGTGTTTCCTTGCCTGGAACGGCGGAGGCGACTTCCTTTGGAGTGGGTGCCTCTATCGCTCCTTTCCCTCGCTTCGTGACCAAGGCGGCCGCGGCGAGCGGGGCTGCGCCCCCGAGCCTCGCTCCAGGGACCGCCGATGCTGAAGTCGACCAGCGTCGTGGGCACACGCCAGCGTTACTCGCGTCTGTGGACGCGATGCAACTTCATGGCATGCTTGGCGCAGCCATCCAGGTATATCCAGTCCCCGAGGATCAGGTCGGTGCTTTGCAGCGGCTTGATTCTTATTATTTTCTCATCTTTTATTTTCGTATCCAGTCCCCGAGTGCGCACGCGCTAAATTTTAGCGGGGTGGGCACTTGGGAATTTCTTGATCGCCAGTCCCCGAGTGCGCACTCGCTAAATTTCAGCGGGTGGGCACTTAGGAGGTTCGTTTTTACTGACTTTTTTGATGATATGCAGGGTCTGCAGCTCGAGTCGGCGGACCGATTGGCCGCGCAACAGCGTGCTGAGAAGGAGCTGACCACCATCCAGGAGGCGAACAAAGAGCTCCAGGCTGTTGCTGCAAAGGCAGAGGAAGCTCGCCAGGAGCTTGTCCCTGCTGGTGAGTTGGAGGTGGCGAGATCTGCTCTGGGCACTGTTGAACGGCGGGTCGCCGACCTCGAGCGCGAGCTGCGGGAGGCGAGGGAAGAAGCGATCTCGGCGGACGGGCGAGCTAAGGCCGCCATTGCAGCCGCGGAGGAGGATCGCAAGGTGTCGGAAGTCCTTATTGCTGGGCTTCAGGACGACCACACGTCGCTTCAGTGCTTCATCACGGGACTCGCCCGCCCGTTGCTTGGTGAGTGCATCTTCCCTTTCCGTTAGTTGGGGTTTTTGTGGTGTCCGTCGCACTCATCATTGTCTCCTTCTCGCAGGTCACGTTATTGGTAGCCAAGAAGAAGCGAGCTCGCTCGACGCGAGGCAGTGCGTAAGCATGCTCGTCGACTCGGCTACGCTATCGGCGACGTGCATCCGCGCCTACCTTCAAGAAATGTCCCCCACGGAGGTTATTCCCAGCGACCTCGTTGAGGTGTGGGAATATTTGGAGAAGGCGCCCGCGGTCGTTGAATTCATGACGCGGTCGGCGTTTCAGCGTGGAGCGTCGACGGCACTGAGCCTTGGACTCGCCCACTTTTCCGAGGATTTCGACCTCGACGATGTGACGAGTGGGTATCCCTCGTCGACTGGCGCGGTGGACCTGTCCGAGGTTCTCAAGTTGCAGGAGCGTGCCGCCACGTACTCGGAGCGTGTCTGGGCGATGGGCGACCTCCTTCCCTACCAGGAAACGGTCGTCGCGCCGAACGACCCCGAGCCGCCGCATCGTGACTTCAAGGTCGAGCAGCCTTTTCGCGCGGCGATGGCGGGTGAACTGACGACGTATCCATCAAACCCGTACACCGCGTTCATCCGTAGTCGCCGGGATTCTGGCGAGTCGTCATCGAAGCCTGCAGAGTAGGGTAGTTTGCCTTGAAGTGTTAGCAGCAGTTCTGCCACGCGGGCATATTTTGTAATATAAGACAATGCAATATGCGATTGAATTGGACGTCGTGTTTATTTTGCTATTTGTTTGTGTGCTTTGGATTGATTTTGGACGAGTCCCCGAGCGCGTCCGCCCTTTTGTGGGGTTCACCTCGTATATGATGTTTGTTGTTATCATGTGTTTTGTTGATTTAGTCGACTCGCCCGAGCTCGGAGAGCCAGTCGCAAGGCGACTCCCTTGAGTGCTCTGTACTTTACCGTTTTCCCGTACGCGAACGGGGTCGGGTGGCCGAGTCCCCGAGCGTGGTACTTGGTAGTTGTAGGCGCGACTCGAGGGTGGTTGAGGACTTGGCGCGTTGGTGTGAGCGCGTCACTCCTGCCTGGCCCGTGGGGTCAGTCGCGTGGCGAGTCCTGGGCATGCTCTCTTACTTGGCGTTTTCCCTGACCGATCGCGACGAACTGGTATTCAGTCCCCGATCGTGGTATTTAGCCGTTCGAGTCGCTATGCCGAGGATGCGGAGGACCAAGGTCGCTGTGAGAAGCGAGGGCAGTTGTCTTGGTTCGTAAAACCAGTCGAGCTAGGCGACTCCAATGGGGCTCCGGATTGGCGTTTTTCGTGGACGACGCAAGACCTGAAATGATTCAGTGCTCTTACACCGCACTACTTAGCCGTGCCGATCGCTGTACCAAAGGTTGACTTCTGCATTTTAGCGTACCGCTGTTATTACGAGTGCGAGTGGCACAAGTCATGGAGAGTAGACGCAATTTGTGGTAACCGTTTCTTTTATTTCATAGCGACTAGAGAGTACATGTGTGGGGTTCTAGGAGTAGAACTTCCGGAGGAGGTTTACGTTCCATGGTCGCTTGACGTCAAGCTCGCCGTCCCCGCGAACGTCGATGAGGTAGTAGGCGTCGTTGCCGAGTACGCGCCCGATAGCGAACGGGCCTTCCCACGGAGGGGAGAGCTTGTGCATGCCCTTCTTGTCCTGGATGAGGCGTAACACCAGGTCGCCTTCCTGGAAGGTGCGGGTTTTCACCCGTCGGCTGTGGTAGCGGCGGAGTCCTTGCTGGTAAATGGCGGTGCGCGATCGAGCGAGGTCGCGTGCTTCGTCGAGCTGGTCGAGCCCATCTTGGCGGGCCAGCTCGTTTGCGGCCTCCGTATAGTGGACGACCCGCGGTGAGTCGTGTTCGAGGTCGGTGGGCATGACTGCTTCGGCGCCGTAGACCATGAAGAAGGGAGTGAATCCCGTCGATCTGTTAACCGAGGTGCGGATTCCCCAGATGACGGAGGGCAGCTCTTCGACCCAGCATCCAGCGGTGCGCTCGAGTGGTACTTGGAGTCGCGGCTTCAGGCCATGGAGGATGCTTTGGTTGGCTCGTTCCGCCTGGCCGTTGGATTCCGGGTGGGCGACTGACGCGAGATCGAGCCGGATGTGGTGCTCTTCGCAAAATTCGGCCATTGCTCCCTTGGCGAAGTTTGTGCCGTTGTCCGTTATGATACTGTTTGGGAACCCGTAGCGATATATGAGCTCGCGTAGGAATTTAGTGGCGGTCTTCCCGTCGCATTTCCGGATTGGCTTGGCCTCCACCCACTTGGTGAATTTGTCGACGGCGACTAGCAGGTGGGTGTAGCCGGAGGGGGCTTTCTTGAAGGGGCCTACCATGTCCATGCCCCATACGGCGAATGGCCAAGTGATGGGGATCGTTTTGAGCGCTGCGCTCGGTACGCGCGTCTGGTTGGCGTACTTCTGGCACCCGGCGCATCGCTGGACGATGTCGATAGCGTCGGCGTGTGCGGTGGGCCAGTAGAAGCCGTGTCGCATAACCTTGGCGACCAGGGAGCGAGCGGCGGCGTGGTGGCCGCAGTCACCTGAGTGAATGTCGTGGAGGATTTTGCGTCCTTCAGCCGGTTGGACGCAACGTTGGAACACGCCGGTGACGCTGCGCTTGTGTAGCTCGCCGTCGATGATGGTGTAAGACTTGCATCGGCGAGCGATCATTCGAGCGTTTGTCTCGTCTGCTGGCAGGGTGCCGGTTTCCAGGTAGGCGATGTAGGGCTTGGTCCAGTCGTCTGGCTCGGTGATGAGTGCGACCAAGGCTGCCTCTGGTTGGAGTGGGACTCCGATGTAGATCTCCCTCGGGGGAGAGACTGATGGTTTGGAGATTGTGTCGAGGAACACGCCGGCGGGTGGTGCGAGTCGAGCCGACCCGATGCGGGAGAGGGCGTCGGCCTCCTCGTTTTTTCGCCTGTCGATCCACTCGACAGAGTAGCCGGTGAAGTGGCCGCCCAACTTGTCCACCTCTTGGCGGTATGCCACCATGGTAGGGGAGATGGCGTTGCAGGTGCCGGCGACCTGCCCCGCGACGAGGTCGGAATCTCCGTAGCATCGAAGGCGATTGACGTTCATCTCCTTGGCGGCTCGCATGCCGTGGAGTAGGGCCTCGTATTCAGCCATGTTGTTGGTGCAGGGCGTGAATTCGAGGCGGAGGATGTAGCGGAGCTTGTCGCCCTTTGGTGAAGTCAACACTATCCCTGCTCCTGCACCGTCCGCGTTCTTGGAGCCGTCGAAGTGCAGGCTCCAGTAATGGAGGTATGGCAGCTTCTCTGGCTGCTGGGCCTCCTCCCAGTCGGCGATGAAGTCTGCCAGTGCCTGTGACTTAATCGCTCTTCGTGGCTCGTATTTGATGTTGTGGGTGCCGATCTCGACGGCCCACTTGGCGACCCGTCCGGTCGCCTCGCGGTTGCGGATGATGTCTTGCAGTGGCGCTGAGGAGACGATCGTGACCGGGTGCTCCTGGAAGTAGTGCGGCAGGGGCCGCTGAGCCCTGAAGACCGCGTATACTAGCTTTTGGTACTGTGGGTACCGCTGGCGCGACTCGGTGAGGACCTCGCTGATGTAGTACACCGGCCGCTGAACCGGGCGCTCCTTTCCTACCTCTGGTCGTTCGACGACCATCACAGCACTGACGACGCGCTCGGACGCCGCGACGTAAACCAGCATAGGCTCTTTGTCGGCGGGGGCGGCGAGTAGTGGTGCGGCGAGTAGCACCTTTTTGAGGTCGCGGAGCGCGTCGTCCGCCTCCTTGTCCCACTGGAAGGTGGGGTTCTTGCGCATCAGGCGGTATAGGGGCATCGCCTTTTCGCCTAGGCGGGGGATGAAGCGACTGAGAGCCGCTACCCGCCCGGCCAGCTTCTGGACGTCACGCAGGCACTCGGGTTTGCCGAGCCGGGCGATCGTGTCGATCTTTGTTGGGTTCGCCTCGATCCCTCGTTTGGAGACGACGTACCCCAGTAATTGTCCGGTAGGTACACCGAAGGTGCACTTGCCTGGGTTGAGCTTTATCTTATACCTTCGCAGATTGGCGAAGGTTTCCGCCAGGTCGGCGAGTAGGTCGCCTTGGCGAGCGGATTTCACGACCACGTCGTCGATGTAGACGTGGATATTGCGGCCAATTTGGCTCGCGAGGCATTCTTGCATGCACCGCTGGTAGGTTGCCCCGGCGTTCTTGAGGCCGAAGGTCATGGCGGTGTAGCAGAAGGCTCCGAATGGCGTGATGAACGCCGTCTTCTCCTCGTCTTCGACAGCCATTTTGATCTGGTTGTACCCAGAGTAGGCGTTGAGGAAACATAGCGACTCCGAACCCGCGGTTGAATCGATTATCTGATCGATCCGCGGGAGGACGAACTGCTCCTTTGGGCAGGCGCTGTTCAGGTTTGTGTAGTCGATACACATTCTCCAGGTCCCGTTTTTCTTCTCGACCAGGACTGGCTTTGCCAGCCACTTGGAGTATTTGATTGGCCGGATGAAGCCGACAGCGAGTAGGCGATGCACTTCCTCGGCGATTGCTCGACGGCGTTCTTCATTGAAGGGCCGTAGCGACTGCTTGACAGGTCGCACTTTGGGGTCGGCGTTTAGTTTGTGCTCAGCGAGCTCCCTAGGGACACCGGGCATGTCGGAGGGTTTCCATGCGAAGATGTCCCTATTCTCACGAAGGAACTCGATGAGCGCGCCTTCCTATGCTGGGCTCATGCCTGTCCCGATCATCACCGTCTGGCTGGAGTCGCCTGGAACCAGCTCGACGGTGCGGGTGTGCGTCGTGGCCTCAAAGGTTGAGGTGTTTGTGCCCTCTGAGTTGGGCTTCTTGAGTATTGTGGGATCGTCACTGTTGACCCCGCTCGCGTATTTGGCGAGCTCGTCGGCGTGATTAGTCTCTGCCGCGATGACGGCGTCGGCGAGTTCGGCTCCTTTGGCCTCGCATTCGGCGGCCATGTCGGGGTCGCCGTTGATGGTGATGACGCCGCACGGCCCGGGGAGCTTCATTGCGTTGTACGCGTAGTGGGGCGCTGCCATGAATTTAGCGAACGCCTGGCGCCCCAGGACGAAGTGGTAAGGGCTGTCGAAGGGCACCAGCTCGAAGACGATCCGCTCGGTGCGGAAGTTTGCCGGACTACCGAAAGTGACTGGCAGCGTGACTTTGCCGATCGGATACGCCTTCTGACCGGAGACGATGCCGTGGAACATGGTGTGGGTTGTCTTGATCATCGACTGCGGGAGCCGCAGCCGCCTGAAGGTGTCGAGGTAGAGGATGTTGATGGAGCTGCCGCCGTCCATCAGTGTCTTGGGGAGCCAGTAGTCGCCAACCTTGGGCTTGACCACCAGGGCGACTCGTCCTGGGTACTCGATGCGTGGCGAGTGGTCTTGTCGGCTCCAGGTGATGGGTTGTTCCGACCAGTTCAGGAACTGGGGAACGTCTGTTTGGGCCACCGCATTGACGGCGACGGCGCGGGCGATGACCTTCTTCTCGCGCTTTGTGTTGAAGCCTGTGAAGGTGTGGAGCGAGCCGGCTACTTTGCCGAATTTTCCGCCATTTGGCGGGTCGTTGTCGGTGTCCTCCCGCGCGTGCCGTGCCTTCTCGATTTCCCTGAGGGTGTGGCAGTCGGCGGTGGTGTGTGTTGCGGGCTTCCCTTCCCTGCTGTGGAACGCACATGGTTGGTTAAGGAGGGCCGCAGGATCGAACCTTGGCTTGTTCTTGTAATTGCCGCCATCGCGCCGTTGCCCTCCGTCGCGGCGGTAGCTCTTGGGCTCGCGCTGTGCGTGCCCAGCGTTGGCGACGAAGTCGACTCGCCCGTCGCTGCGGCGCTTGCCAGTGAGGCGGGTGCTGCTGTAGCGTAGGTCGGTTCGGCGTCCGCTGTCGTTGCCGCCCGTGCGGCGTTGCCCTCCTGACTCGTCGTCGGTTTCCTGGTTTGGATCCTCCTCGGCGTACCGTTTGGCGATCTCGAGTAGGTCGGGGATGTTGTCGAGTGTGCGGGAGTGTCGCTTAAGCTTGGCGACTAGAGGCTCGTAGCGGCACGAGGTCTTGAAGCAATGGATCGCGGTGTCCGGGTGGATGCCGACCGCGTTGTACCAGAGCTCTTGCCACCGTTGGACCCAGTTGCGGGTCGACTCACGGGGTCCCTGGACGCATCGTTCCAGGTCCTCAATGGTGGTGGCGCGGGAGTAGGAGCACTCGAAGTGCCTGATGAAGGCGTCGCGCATTTCCTCCCAGGAGTCGATACTGTCCTGGGGGAGAGTGTTGATCCACTGCCTGCACGTCCCCTCCATCATCAGTGGGAGGTAACGGGCGGCGAGTAGGTCAGTGTGACCCGCGATCCCCATTGCCATGAGGTATGTGTCGAGCCAGACTGCGGGGTCGTACGAGGAGTCGTATTTTTCTATCTCCTTTGGCGCCTTGAAGTTTGGCGGGTACTTCTCGCCTCGGATCATTGGTCCGAAGCACTTAGGCCCAAGTCGACTGAGCGACCCCATAGGCTCGCCATCGCGGCGATTAGTTAGGGTGTGCCGCAAGTCGTCGGGCTGGCGTGCGCGCCAGTTTTGGTTGTTGATGATGTGAGTGCGGGCGTCGATGGGTTGTCCGTTAGCGGCGACGAAGTTGGTCGCCGGCCTGGGATCGTTGGTGGAGAGTGCCGCGTTCGCGGGTCGGTGTTGGAGCTGCAGTGGCTCTGGTGGCGGGCAATTGAGGGTGTTTGCCGCCGCTGGGCGGCCGCTTGAGGCCGCTCTGCTTCCCGAGGAACGCGAGTATGCTCGACCTTGCGAGTCGGCGCCCGCTTTTTGCTGCTCCACGGCCTTCGCAAGCAGGGCCTTGACGTACTGGATCTGTAAGGCGCCGTCGCCAGTGGCCGTGATGCTATCGGCTGCTGCTCGGCCTGCCACGAGGTTGTCCATTGGGGTGGAGAACAGTGGGAGGCCGTTTGCGTCTCGCTCCCGTGAGGAGACAACTATCCGCGGTTGGTCCCTGGGAGGGGTGCGGTTGGGTGGTGGTGGGGCACCCATCGCCGTTGATCCTGGCGGGGGTCGGGCGCTTCCTCCTGGTGGCGCGTTCTCGCAGATCGCGCGCTCGGCTATGCGGGCCAGGTCGTTTTCGTCGTCGAAGTTCAGGGCACGCCCTTGAACGGTGGGGTTCAAGCGTGACCTGATCCGCTGCTGGTGGTAGCGTGACAGCTCCTGCGCCGTCACCTGCTCGAGGCGAAATTTTTCGCGCTCGTCCTGCTCTTTGCGTACCGCCTCCGCCAGTTTCAAGCGGAGTTCCTCGACCTCCGTTGCCGTGGCGTTAGGAGGGATTGGGGTGGAGAAAGGATCCTCCGGTGGATCGGTGTCGGTGGCCATGTAAGCCGCGGCGTGGCGATTGGCACCATCGCGGAGGTCGGCGGAGTTCTCCGACCCGGAGTCGAATTCGGAGATCCCGAGGATGGAGGGGTCCTCGAAGTCTCCCGCGTTGGAGACCTGGGCGATGGAGCCCGCGGATGAGGCCGCGGTGATGGATCCGGCGAGTGACGCCGGGGTCGCCGAGTCGGCGTCATCGGTGAGGGCCGCATCTTCTGCGGCCGCTGAGTTCCCGGCCACGTGGTTGTGGGCCGAGTTGTACTCGGAGGCGAGGCGGTGGATCGTGCGAACCTGGCTCTCGGAGAGTCGATCGCGTGGCGGCGACTCGCGGATGCGAGCCGAGTCCTCCGAGACGATGACGTCGGTGAGGCCGACGAAGAGGCTGATCGTGCCGATTGGCAGGATTACGCTGTGCGTGACGGGTCGCGCCGCCGGGACGTAGCTACTCGGCAAGATCTGGAGCATCTCGCCGATCGCTATCATGCGGCCGGTGGCGACCGTCTCGTTGATGGGCAGATTGGATCTCGCCGCAGAACACCGGCCAGACCGGCCAGGCCCCACGGTGGGCGCCACTGTCGTGGGAATGGTCACGGCAGATGCTGCAATCGGCAGCGAGTAGTAGAACGAGGGGCAAGGGCGGCCAGCCATCTGCGGTGCGAGATGAGGGCAAAGACACAGGGTTTTACCCAGGTTCGGCCCCCGGAGGGTAAAGACCTACTCCTGCTAGATTGTATTATGGAGGTGTTACAATGGGCGAGCTCGGCGGCTAGGCGGCGACTCGCTTGGGTGTATGAGGGAACATGTCTCTACTCACCCCATAGGGAGGTTTATATAGGCTCACCTCCCCTAGGGTTTACATATCTCAACCGATTCGGTTACAGCTTCGGTAATCGTTTAACCTAGTCCGACTGGGCCTATCTACTCGCCTGGGCCTTCAGCTTCCAGTCGCTTGGTACCTTGCTGGGCCTTGATCCACTCGCCGTTCTGCAGGCCCACTCGCCAGCCCTCGGGCCAGTCGGAAACGTCCTGCTGAGTATACCCTAGTAGGCGTATCCCCATCAACGGCGACCCCGACATGGCCGCCGAGTGCGAGGCCAAAGGAGCCAAGCTCGCCGACGCCGTCATCGCGGCGGAGACCAACCACGCCGATGAGCTCGCCAAGTACGCGAGCGGGGTCAACAACGACGACCCCACCATACTCAAGAAGCCCAACTCAGAGGGCGCAAACACCTCAACCTTTGAGGCCACTACGCATACCCGCACCGTCGAGCTGGTACCAGGCGACTCCAGCCAGACGGTGACGATCGAGACGGGCATGAGCCCAGCATAGGTAGGCGCGCTCATCGAGTTCCTCCGTGAGAACAGGGACATCTTCGTATGGAAACCCTCTGACATGCCCGGTGTCCCTATGGAGCTCGCTGAGCACAAGTTAAATGCCGACCCCAAAGTGCGACCTGTCAAGCAGTCGCTGCGGCCCTTCAATGAAGAACGTCGTCGAGCAATCGCCGAGGAAGTGCAGCGTCTACTCTCTGCCGGCTTCATCCGGCCAATCAAGTACTCCAAGTGGCTGGCAAACCCAGTCCTGGTCGAGAAGAAAAACGGGACCTGGAGAATGTGTATCGACTACACAAACCTGAGCAGCGCCTGCCCAAAGGAGCAGTTCGTCCTCCCGCGGATCGACCAGATAATCGATTCAACTGCAGGCTCGGAGTCGCTATGTTTCCTCGACGCCTACTCTGGGTACAACCAGATCAAAATGGCTGTCGAAGACGAGGAGAAGACGGCATTCATCACGCCATTCGGAGCCTTCTGCTACACCGCCATGACCTTCGGCCTCAAGAACGCCGGCGCTACCTACCAGCGGTGCATGCAAGAATGCCTCGCGAGCCAAATTGGCCGCAACATCCACGTCTACATCGATGACGTAGTCGTGAAATCCGCTCGCCAAGGCGACCTACTCGCCGACCTGGCGGAAACTTTCGCCAACCTGCGAAGATACAAGATAAAGCTCAACCCAGGCAAGTGCACCTTCGGTGTACTCGCCGGACAACTACTGGGGTACGTCGTCTCCAAACGAGGGATCGAGGCGAACCCCACAAAGATCGACACGATCGCCCGGCTCGGCAAACCCGAGTGCCTGCACGATGTCCAGAAGCTGGCCGGGCGAGTAGCGGCTCTCAGCCGCTTCATCCCACGCCTGGGCGAAAAGGCGATGCCCCTATACCGCCTGATGCGCAAGAACCCCACCTTCTAGTGGGACAAGGAGGCGGACGACGCGCTCCGCGACCTCAAAAAGGTGCTACTCGCCGCACCACTACTCGCCGCCCCCGCCGACAAAGAACCAGTGCTGGTTTACGTCGCGGCGTCCGAGCGCGTCGTCAGCGCCGTGATGGTCGTCGAGCGACCAGAGGAAGGAAAGGAGCGCCCGGTTCAGCGGCCGGTGTACTACATCAGCGAGGTCCTCACCGAGTCGCGCCAGCGGTACCCACAGTACCAAAAGTTAGTATACGCGGTCTTCAGAGCTCAGCGGCGACTGCCGCATTACTACCAGGAGCACCCGATCACGGTCGTCTCCTCAGCACCATTGCAAGACATCATCCGCAATCGCGAGGCGACCGGGCGGGTCACCAAGTGGGCCGTCGAGATCGGTGTCCACAACATCAAATACGAGCCACGAAAGGCGATCAAGTCACAGGCACTGGCAGACTTCATCGCTGACTGGGAGGAGGCCCAGCAGCCAGAGAAGCTGCCGTACCTCCACTACTGGAGCCTGCACTTCGACGGCTCCAAGAACGCGGACGGTGCAGGCGCCGGGATAGTGTTGACTTCACCAAAGGGCGACAAGCTCCGCTACATCCTCCGCCTCGACTTCACGCCCTGCACCAACAACATGGCTGAATACGAGGCCCTACTCCACGGCATGCGAGCCGCCAAGGAGATGAACGTCAATCGCCTCCGCTGCTACGGAGATTCCGACCTTGTCGCGGGGCAAGTCGCCGGCACCTGCGACGCCGTCTCCCCTACCATGGCGGCGTACCACCAAGCGGTGGACAAGTTGGGCGGCCACTTCACCGGCTACTCCGTCGAGTGGATCGACAGGCGAAAGAATGAGTAGGCCGACGCACTCTCTCGCATCGGGTCGGCTCGACTCGCGCCTCCCGCTGGCGTTTTCCTCGACACGATTACCAAGCCATCAGTCTCTCCCCCGAGGGAGATCGACATTGGGGTCCCACTACAACCAGAGGCAACCTTGGTCGCACTCGTCAACGAGCCAGACGACTGGACCAAGCCCTACATCGCCTACCTGGAAGCCGGCACCCTGCCAGCAGACGAGACAGACGCTCGAATGATCGCTCGTCGATGCAAGTCCTACACCATCATTGATGGCGAGCTCCACAAGCGCAGCGTCACCGGCGTGTTCCAACGCTGCGTCCAACCAGCTGAAGGACGCAAAATCCTCCACGACATTCACTCAGGTGACTGCGGCCACCACGCCGCCGCTCGCTCCCTGGTCGCCAAGGCTATGCGACACGGCTTCTACTGGCCCACCGCACACGCCGACGCTGTCGACATCGTCCAGCGATGCGCCGGGTGCCAGAAGTACGCCAATCAGACGCACGTACCGAGCTCGGCGCTCAAAACAATCCCCATCACCTGGCCATTCGCTGTGTGGGACATGGACATGGTAGGCCCCTTCAAGAAGGCCCCTTCCAGCTACACCCACCAGCTAGTCGCCGTCGACAAATTCACGAAGTGGGTAGAGGCCAAGCCAGTCCGGAAATGCGACGGGAAGACCGCCACTAAGTTCCTACGCGAGCTCATATATCGCTACGGGTTCCCAAACAGCATCATCACGGACAACTGAACCAACTTCGCCAAGGGAGCCATGGCCGAATTCTGCGAAGAGCACCACATCCGGCTCGACCTCGCGTCAGTCGCCCACCCGGAATCCAACGGCCAGGCGGAACGGGCCAACCAAAGCATCCTCCACGGCCTGTAGCCGCGACTCCAAGTACCACTCGAGCGCACCGCCGGGTGCTGGGTCGAGGAGTTGCCCTCTGTCATCTGGGGGATCCGCACCTCAGTCAACAGATCGACGGGATTCACTCCCTTCTTCATGATCTACGGTGCCGAAGCAGTCATGCCCACCGACCTCGAACACGACTCGCCGCGAGTCGTCCACTATACGGAGGCCGCAAACGAGCTGGCCCGCCAAGACGGGGTCGACCAACTCGACGAAGCACGCGACCTCGCTCGATCAGGCACCGCCATCTACCAGCAAGGACTCCGCCGCTACCACAGCCAGCGGGTGAAAGCTCGCACCTTCCAGGAAGGCGACCTGGTCTTAGGCCTCATCCAGGACAAGAAGGGCATGCACAAGCTCTCCCCTCCATGGGAAGGCCCATTCTCTATCGGGCGCGTACTCGGCAACGACGCCTACTACCTCATCGACGTCCGCGGGGACGGCGAACTCGACGTCAAGCGACCATGGAATGTAAACCTCCTCCGGAAGTTCTACTCCTAGAACCCCACACATGTACTCTCCATTCGCTATGAAATAACAAGAAACGGTTACCGCAAATTGCGCCTACTCTCCATGACTTGTGCCACTCGCACTCGTAAAAACAGCGTTATGCTAAATGCAGAAATCAACCTTTGGTATAGCGATTGGCACGGCTAAGTAGTGCGGTGCACGAGCACTGAATCATTTCAGGTCTTGCACCGTCCACGAAAAACGCCAACCCGGAGCCCCACTGGAGTCGCCTAGCTCGACTGGCTCTACGAGCCAAGACAACTGTCCTCGCTTCTCACAGCGACCTTGGTCCTCCGCATCCTCGGCATAGCGACTCGAACGGCTAAGTACCATGCTCGGGGACTGAAGACCAGTTCGTCGCGAGCGGCCAGGGAAAACGCCAAGTAAGAGAGCATGCCCAGGACTCGCCACGCGACTGACCCAACGGGACAGGCAGGAGCGACGCGCTCACACCAACGCGCTAAGTCCTCAACCACCCTCGAGTCGCGCCTCGAACTACCAAGTACCACGCTCGGGGACTCGGCACCCGACCCCGTTCGCGCACGGGAAAACGGTAAAGTAAAGAGCACTCAAGGGAGTCGCCTTGCGACTGGCTCTCCGAGCTCGGGCGAGTCGACTAAAACAACAAAACACATGATAACAACACACACATCATATACGAGGTAAACCCCACAAAAGGGCGGACGCGCTCGGGGACTCGTCCAAAATCAATCAAAAGCACACAAACAAATATCAAAATAGACACGACGTCTCATTCAATTGCATGTTGCATTGTTTCATGATACAAAATATGCTTGTGTGGCAGAACTGCTGCTAACGCCACAAGGCAAACTACCCTACTCTGCAGGCTTCGATGACGACTCGCCAACATCCCGGCGATTGCGGATGAACGCCGTGTACGGGTTTGACGGATACGTCGTCAGTTCACCCGCCATCGCCGCGCGAAAAGGTTGCTCGACTTTGAAGTCACGATGCGGCGGCTCGGGGTCGTTCGGCGCGACGACCGTCTCCTGGTACGGAAGGAGGTCGCCCATTGCCCAGACACGTTCTGAGTACGTGGCGGCACGCTCCTGCAACTTGAGGACCTCGGACAGCTCCACCGCGCCAGTCGACGATGGATATCCACTCGTCACATCGTCGATGTCGAAATCTTCGGGGAAGTGGGCGAGTCCAAGGCTCAGGGCCGTCGATGCTCCACGCCAAAACGCCGATCGCGTCATGAACTCAACGACCGCGGGTGCCTTCTCCAAATACTTCCACACCTCAACGAGGTTGCTGGGAATCACCTCCGTGGGCGATATTTCTTGGAGGTAAGCTCGGATGCACGTCGCCGACAACGTCGCCGAATCGACGAGCATGCTTACGCACTGCCTCGCGTCGAGCGAGCTCGCCTCTCCTTCGCTATCAATGATGCGACCTGGGAGTATAAGATAATGGTAAGTACGATGGACACCACAAAAATCACAACTATTAGAAAGGGAAGATGCACTCACCAAGAAACGGGCGGGCGAGTCCCGTGACGAAGCACTGAAGCGACGTGTGGTCGTCCTGAAGCCCAGCAATAAGGACTTCCGACACCTTGCAATCCTCCTCAGCGGCCACAATGGCGGCCTTAGCTCGTCCGTCCGCCGAGCTCGCTTCTTCTCTCGCCTCCCGCAGTTCACGCTCGAGGTTGGCGATCCGCTGTTCGGCGGTACCCAGAGCATATCGTGCCGCCACCAACTCACCAGCGGAGACAAGCCCTTGGCAAGCTTCCTCTGCCTTCGCAGCAACAGCCAGAAGCCCTTTGTTCGCCTCCTGGACGATGGCCAGCTCCTTTTCCGCGCGCTGTTTCGCGGCCAATCGGTCCGCCGACTCAAGCTGCAGACCCTGCACATCACCAAAAAAGTTAGTCAAAACAAAATTCCTAAGTGCCCACCCGCTGAAATTCAGCGAGTGCGCACTCGGGGACTGGCGATCAAGAAATTCCTAAGTGCCCACCCGCTGAAATTCAGCGAGTGCGCACTCGGGGACTGGCGATCAAGAAATTCCTAAGTGCCCACCCGCTAAAATTTAGCGCGTGCGCACTCGGGGACTAGATGCGAAAATAAAAAAAACGAGAAATTATAAGAATCAAGCCGCTGCAAAGCACCGACCTGATCCTCGAGGACTGGATGTACCTGGATGGCTGCGCCAAGCATGCCATGGAGTTGTATCGCGTCCACGGACGTGAGTAACGCTGGCGTGTGCCCACGACGTTGGTCGACTTCAGCATCGGCGGCCCCAGGAGCGTGGCTCGAGGGCGCAGCCCCACTCGCCGTGGCCGCCTTGGTCACGAAGCGGGGGAAGGTAGCGATAGAGGCACCCGCTCCAAGGGAGGTCGCCTCTGCTGTTCCAGGCAAGGAAGTGCCCTCCTTCGTAGACGCGGCTGCCTCCACCGCGGGCCCGGCCGGCGCGACCGCCGTGTCGTCAGAAATTGTGACGACGTCATCACCCTTGGCCTTCTTGCTGCCATCCGCCGAGGCGACGACCTCGTCCGCCTTCCTCTTGCGGGAAGGGTCCTCCTCGCTAATGACGGGTGGCACCTTAGCCACGGTCGGATGGCCCATCCTTTTCACTCCGGTCCTGCGCATCAATCAAGTCAATAAAGACAGTCGAAATAGTTATGGAAAATAAGGAGGGGTGAGCGCACTCACTTGGCGACTGGGATGAAACGCAGTCCCGTACGGAGGCCGGCCGGTTTTTCCAGCTCAGGGCCCAGACGGCGACTGAGCCCCAACTCCAGGACGTCACGTGCCCAAGACACGGACGGCTTCTTCGTCGTTGAGGCCGCAGCTGGCGCCTCTGGGACATCCTCGGCGGGAGCCTCCGTGCGGGGCGAAGCTGCCGCAGCCGGAGCCTCCTTGCGAGGCGAAGCCGCCGCAGCCGGAGCCTCCCCCAGCCCAGAGACTGGGGCGAATGGCGGAGGCATTGAAGACAACGGAACTTCTACGGTCGCCGCGTCCAGCGCGACTGTCGCTGGTGGCGCGCCGTCGCCGGCTGGGCTGGAAGCGTCTGAGCTGCTCGCCGAGTGCGACGACGAGGCCGTCTTCGACGGCCTCGTCTTCTTTTTCGGGGGGCCCCTCCCCTCCCTTTCCTTCTTATTTTTCTTTGACGGAGTGGCTTGACGACGCGAGGTGGTCTCTGGGAGCTCGTCGTCGTCATGACATTCGAGGCTTCTGCTTGCCTCGATCTCGCGCTGTCGTTGCCCGCGGGTCTTTCGGACCAGCGGGGCGATCTCCTCTTCGGACTCGTCGTCGTCGTCCTCGTTGCCCTTGGTAGGCGGTGATTCGCCTATGTCCTGGGCGGATGGGCCCGAGCTCTCATCATCCGAAGGTGGGAGCCACCCTTCCACCACTTGGAATAGCTGCGATGAATACAAAATGGAATCAGAATTACCGCGACTGCATATACTGCGACTGCGAGCAAGGTAAAGAAATTACCGTTGGAGCCGGACGCTTCGCGGTGTAGGGGGCGACCCCAGCCTGCGCATCCAGGTACACCGCCTGGGTAATCTTCTTCAACGCTGGGAGATAATCCTCCAGCTTCCACTCGTCGAGGCAGGCCTTTGTAGAGTCTCCCCGGCCCGTATACTGGTACATGTAGTGGTCGCGCTGGGCGAGTGGAATGAGCCGCCGCCCAAGCCAGCAATTGTACAAGTTTATCGGTTGAAGGCCCTTCTTTTTCAGACCACGGATGGTCTGGAGCATCTCGTCAACGACCATCCGCTGGTCGTTGGGGAGCTTGCCGACTTGGAGATTGCGCGGCTCGGAACGACTAGCGGAGTACCGCGGGATCGCCACCTCGCCCTCCGGGGTCGCCTCGGTCACGTAGAACCACGACTTCTTCCAGTCGCTTGCTGCCTTGGCGGGTAGCATCAGGTCAAAGAAAGAGGCTTTGGACTTGAGCTGGAACGTCAAGCCGCCCGCGGCTAGCATTGGGCCGCCTGCCTCCTCGCGGATGATCCGTCCGTGGAACAGATCTTGCCACAAGGGAAAGTAGGGCCGGCAGCCCAAGTAGCATTCGCAGAACGCCACGAAGATGGCGAGCTGCTCGATGCTATGGGGACCCAGATCTGAAGGCTGGATCCCGTAGTAGGCGCAAAAGTGCCGGAAGAACAAGGACGTGGGAAACCCTAACCCCCGCTCGAGATGACTGGTGAAACAGACGAATTCCCTCTCTCTCGGGTTTGGGGTCATTTCTCCGGCTGCGGGGATACGCCAACAGCCGGCTCGCAGGATCCCGGCCTCCTCGAAAGAGGCCAGCTGCGCCCTCGTGCACTTGGACCTACCCCATGGTTCGGTGGAAAGGGCCATGGCCGAGAGGTTGGTTGGAGATCGGAGGATTTCGGGTCGACTGGATCGTGGAGCGAAGGAAGGAAAATGCGCGCACTCGGAAGAAGTGGTGAGCAGTTGGCTCTACGATTGCCTGCCATTCCTCTTATATAGCGGGAGTTACCCGCCAAATCAGGAGGCCGTTACCGCGCGATGATTACGCCGAAAGTTACCGTTGGATTACCCCAACGGCTAGTTTGACCGCGCCTGACGGTCCAACTCCAGCCACTCGGCTCGCCTAGTCAATCACTGTGACCGCGTCTCGCCGACTCGACTCGCCAAAGCCGCGACTTGGTTCACCGGATTTCCTCCTTTATACAGGAGCCCGCCGACGATTCGACTGGATGCCTACTCTGAAGCCGTGTACTCCGACTGCCAGCAGCCACTTACGCCTAATCGACGACGGCCTCGGGGACTACTGATGGGGATATGCCTACTGGGGTATACCCAGCAGGACGTTTCCGACTGGCCCGTGAGCTGGCGAGTGGGCCTGCAGAACGACGAGTGGATTGAAGCCCAGCAAGGTACCGAGCGACTGGAAGCTGAAGGCCCAGGCGAGTATATAAGCCCGGTCGGACTAGGTTAAATGACTACTGAAGCTTTAACCGAATCGGTTGAGATATGTAAACCCTAGGGGGGTGAGCCTATATAAACCTCCCTACAGGGTGAGTAGAGACACGTTCCCTCATACACCCAAGCGACTCGCCGCCTAGCCGCCGAGCTCGCCCATTGTAACACCTCCATAATACAATCTAGCAGGAGTAGGTCTTTACCCTCCGAGGGGCCGAACCTGGGTAAACCCTGTGTCTTTTCCCTCATCTCACACCGCAGATGGCTGGCCGCCCTTGCCCCTCGTTCTACTACTCGCTGCCGATTGCAGCATCTGCCGTGACCATTCCCACGACACATAATGTTGATACTACTCCCATTATCAATGAGTACTTTTGAGAATTTCACATTAATGTTGGGTCCGACAAATGTCGGATCTAGTACCAGTGCATACGACCCTAGATTCGGCATTATCTTCAGGTGGTCTTTTATGCTCCAGGTTATTTCCTAATCAGACCAAGGCACGTATCTTGATACTACTGGCATAACAACGTTTACTTCCATATGTCGGCATTCTACACTCTGCCTATCTTGCTGTTCTGTTGTGAACACACAATATGATTGATGATGCTCCATGTAATCATTGCGTCCGTTGTTTCCGGGGTTTGCCCTTCCATCTTGACCTTGATTTATCACTTGATGCACTGCATCCCTGCGGCCGAGTTATCATACCTCGGAGGAGGTGGTGGTAACATCAACCGCTGTGCATTTGCTCCTGTTAGCTATGGTTGATGCTGTTGATGTACCTGATGAGGGGGCGCTTGCATGCCCGTCGTGTTCCCCATAGCATTTTTCATCCAGGCACATTGACGAGTTGTATGATTAGCCGGCTTGGCCGGGTTTGGAGTGTGGAATTTACATGGTTGATCCAGCATGGATTCAAACGTGTACTTCGGCCTCTCCTGCCATTGCTTCTTCTGTTCTGGTGTCCACTGCCTTTTCCCTTCATTCCTCGGCGTCCATTGCTGAAGGATGTTCTTCTGTCGCTGACTGTTTCCATGACTCGGCTGGTCTTTTACTACCGCTGCCACCTGATTGGAAGCATATCTGTAATCCGGTCTTTCCTCCCTTCTTCTACCTCAGAATTCGTTGTGCCTCGATGATCCGGCTGCATCTCTTGCATATTGATCTTGATGCCCCTGATGCTCTGCCGACATTAATTCTGGTTGTGTCGGATCCCCTAATGCATATGAATCTGCTATCCTGATGGTCTCTGCCAAGGTAGTCAGCATATCTCTTTTCAGCCTCTGCCATAATACACTCCCATATCGGCAGCCTTGAGAGAACCAAGCTATAGCTTGAGACTCTATGACCCCTTCGCATGAGTTTCTGAGGTTACACCACCGAGTCAAGAATTCCCTATCTTTTTCATTTGGATTTTGTTTGCACATAGCGAGCTGTTGAGGCCTATTCGGCCTCTTATAAGTACTGGTGAAATTGTTGACAAACATTTCTTTAAAATCTAGCCAGCAGTTGATACTGCCCGTCGGCAGATTGTTCAGCCATACTCTGGCTGGTCCTTCCAACATTTTTGGGACGTATCTCACCGCCCATCGTAAGTTTCCACCAGCTATTTTTACTGTAGTGGCATAGTCAATCAACCAATCCTGTGGTTTTGTGCTCCCATTGTATGTTTTCGTGCCCCTTGCCAGTTGAAAGTTCGGCACCGGTGGTTCGCCCATGATCCGAGGACCAAAGCACGCCAGACCAGGCGGACCCTATTCCTCCAATAACTCGGACCAATATAACATGTCGAGCTTTAGCCTTGCATCATTTGACGGAAAGTTTCTGTAAATGATTCTCTCATATATTCCATAATGGTTATTCCCACCATGTCCTGCATGCTCCATATCCGAGTAACCATCACTGTACCTCTCATTTGCCTGATTATGGTGAGCTGGTCTCACTTCTCTCTCTTGCCGAGGCTCATACCTCGGCTGAGGATCGGGCGATGGGTTTCTCCTTCCCTCTGCCAGGTTATTGTTCTCATGATTTCCCCTTCCGAGGTCTCCGTGCCCTTTGTTCGCACGGCCGGGGTTTCTGTCTCCACTGTTATCTCAGCTGTCGTTGCCTCTGTTATCATTGACTTTTCTGGCTACCGCCGGATCATATGGAACAATTTGCTTATTTCTCTTTCCTGAAGTCACCGCCTTGTCTTTTCGTGCGTTGTTTCCGGGTGAGGATGCCGCTGCCGCAGATAGTGCGGGAGCTTCTCCAGCCGAATGAACCA
Source organism: Avena atlantica (assembly GCA_910589765.1). NCBI lineage: Eukaryota > Viridiplantae > Streptophyta > Magnoliopsida > Poales > Poaceae > Avena > Avena atlantica. Next base: position 432,774,537 of record OU342739.1, read on the forward strand.
CACATGAGGCTCCCGGTCTTGCCGGGTCAACCCTAAGCATTTCCTCATTCTGCTGGTTCGCAATGCGCACCAGCTCATTCACTCTTTATTGCTGTTTTTGCCGGGCTTTCCCGCTTAATCCTTCCAGCTCCAAAGCAGCGGCATTTGCCGCTCTTAGGTTCTTTGTCGGGGTACTATACCTCGGCAAGCCTAGATTGACTGAGTCACCTTCACGAGCTTCATGCTCTTTGTTGATATCATTCATGAGGTTCTTTCCTCTCAATCTCAATTCATCTACCCGCTCGGGGGCCACATCCAGTTTGTTTGCCTTAGCATATTCTCGCAGGGTCCTGTTCAAGGACTCCCGCAAGGTCGACACCTTTTTTGCCTCTACCAGTACTTTTTGTCTAGTCTCTTCTAACTCCGCCTGGGCGTTAGCCGGATCAAGTATCGGCGCCACAGGCGTGGTTAGATTATCTATAGTTGCCTGGAGAATATTCTCTGGTCTTTCCAGAGGCGGCCATCTTACCCTTGTTGCCTTTGGGGTTGTCTCCTGCACCTCGGCTGACTTGGCTGCTGGCGGATCTACCTCGGTAGGCTGTGGAGCTGCTTGCTTCATGGTCACCTGTCCTGCCGTCGGAACCTTGCTTGGTCTGGTGCCTGATCCTGCCGCCTGCGCTGCGGCTGTCACCATCACCTCAACGCTGCCGACGGGGCATGCTCCATGCGGACCGTTAGCGGCACTCAGGGGAGGCTCTCCTGCATCAATAACTCGTTGAGGATAGACGCAGGAGGTATCGACGCCGGCGTAGACCTTGTGCGTGCCCAAGTTTATGAAGACGCCGTTGCGCGGAGGCGCTTTCCTCCTGAAGCTACCTGCATTATTGCTGACATAGTCCCAGAGATCAAATCTCTGGACTAAGCTAGAGACAACCCGCTCGCCAGTGTTGATGAAGTTTCCCGTCCGGATCTTGACTCCAGCTAGCACCGCTGCTGGCCCCACGACCACAGAACCCCTACAGTAGTATCCGAGCCGTGTCTATGAGTAGATTTGTTGCACGAGTAGAACACAATGGTCATTGTGGGCGTTGATGCTTTTGTTATCGATTGCTTCTTGTGTACTTTGCATCTTACTAGATGGTGGTATGAAGCGGCCCGGGCTAATCTTACATGACATCATTCATGAGACTTGCTCCACGCTCAACATGCAACTTGTATTGCATAAGTGTCTTTGTGGGTGTCTATCTCTCCCAACATAGTGAAGATTCAATTTACAATGGGCACTTGACAATAATAGTATCAATCTTGTGGTTCTTGTTCCTAAGTTAGAACGGTTCTTATTCGAAAGCCCCAAACCACATAAAACATGCAAAGAAAATTAGAGGCGTCTAACTTTGTTTTGCAGTGGTGTGTTGTGATGTGATATGGCCATGATTGTGATTATATATGATGTATGCAATGATCCTTATTGTAAGGTGGCAATCGGCAGGAGCCTTATGGTTGTCTTTTAATTTCGTTAAGACCTGCGTGTCTATTATTCAAAGTAGTTTTAATGGTTGATGCTGGTGGAAGACAACCATGGAGCGGTGCCATTGACCTTGACACCACGCCAGTGATGATGGAGATCATGTTCGTGCTTGAAGATAGGAGATCAGAAGCACAAGAAGAAATGCCATATCATATAACATATTTTGAATTGCATGTGATGTTAATCCTTTTATGCATCTTGTATTGCTTAGATCGTGATGGTAGCATTATAAGATGGTACATCTCACAAAATATCAAGTAATAAAGTGTTCGTCCTTAGTAAGCACTATTGCCAAGACTTGTCGTTTTGAAGCACCCCGTGATGATCGGGTGTGATAGATTATGTGTGTGCATACAACGGGAGCAAGCCAGATTTGCTCATGCGGACACTAAGGTTAATCTTGACGAGCCTATCATGTACAAACATGGTCTCGGAACACGGAATACCGAAAGGTAAAGCATGACTCATATATTAGATATGATGAACATGTTGATTGTTCTCCTTTGAAACTACATCATTTCTTCTGATGATCGAACTTGATGTAGTGGATTTGGTTCGTGTGATCACTAAAACAATGTGAGGGATATTGTTTTGAGTGGGAATTCACCTAGATTAATTTAAGTATTAATTATAACTCAATTTGTCATAAACTTAGTCTAAACTATTGCAAATATGTTGTAGATCATGGCGGCCCCTACCATCAATTTTATGAAGGGAATATGCCCGAGAGGCAATAATAAAGTGGTTATTATCGTATTCCTTGTTTATGATAAATGTTTCTTTTGCATGCTATAATTGTATTAATACGGAAACGTTAATACATGTGTGTTTAATAAACAAAAAGGAAGTTCCTAGTTATGCCTCTCTTATAAACTAGCTCGTTGATTACCAAGATGATCAAAGGTTTCCTGATCATGGACATTGGATGTTGTTAATAACGAGGTCACAACATTAGGGTAATGGTGTGATGAACATTCATCCCAAGTATAGCATTACGATCAAAGTCATTATGTTTATATTGCTATAACATCATACGAAGTAATCTTAGTCCTTAGACCATGAGATCATGTCAATCACTAACACCGAAGAGTATCTTGATAACATCAAACGTCACACCGTAACAAGGTGATTATAAATATTGGTTTAGTGCTACGAAGGTGTTATGTTGCGGCTCATGGATCAAGAGTGGAATTTGTCCATCCCGATGACGGAGATATATACTCTGGGCCCTCTCTGTGATATCACATTGGTTAGCTTGCAAGCAAGTGATTTGATCACTAGAATGTTATATCATGGGAACGAGAAAAGAGTACATGTCGGTAACGAGATCAAACTAGGTATGGGGATACTGATGATAGAATCTCGTGCATGTAATATATCGCGAGACAAAGGGATTGAGTTACATGCATATAAGGTTCACACGATCACAGAAGTCATCGTTGAATATGTGGGAGTCAGTACGAATCTCCAGGTCCCGCTGCTGATTATTGATCGGAGAGGGGTCTCGATCATGTCTACATTATTCACGAACCGTAGGGTGACACAATTAAGGGATACCGACACCATTTGGAGCGAATAATATGCTAGAGAAAGAAAAAGGAAAGCGCAGGAATTTATTTCACTAGACACCGAAACTGTTTTGGTTGAAATTGCTGAAACTGGTCCTGCATGTGAAATTGAAATGTTGTAAGGGGTTTTATGTGAATGTTTGTTAATTAAAGTAATGAACAAAATTCTGAATAAATAAATAAAATAGTTTTATTTAAATGAGAGCTTGCATTAAATTTGGTGGAAATTTAATGCATGTGAGTGGATTTTTGAGTGGAGGCTTTTTAATGGGAGTGGAGGCTTTTCATTTTGAGTGGGAGCTCCACCCACATGAATGTGGAAGAGGTGAGGGCAGCCAATATGGCTGGCGCCATGCCCCTTGGGGTTCCCTCCTATCCCTATAAAAGACCCCCCTCTCCTCCTCTCAAAGCACACCTCCTCGCGAAGGATCCCTCTCCCCCCCTTTAGAATTCCCCCATGGTCTCGGATCAGCGAGATACATGTTCCCGGTGGCTTTTTCTAGAAGGATTTGTTGCTTCCGCTGCTTCGCTGGAGCGAGGGTGCGGAGGTTGTCGGGGTACCCGGACTTGTGTGCGATCACGGATGCACCACTGCTTTGCGGTGCTGAACTTGATGGTGCTGGACCGGCTGGACCAGATGGAATTCATCATGATCTTGAGATCAGCAAGCGTTCGTCTACATCATCCATGAGTAAAACCTCGTTAACACTATTCAGTCTTCGAGAGTATGTATTATATGGATGTATATCCGTCCGTTGCTTGTATCTAGTAGATAGATCTTGGTACATAGTTGTTCCCATCATAGGAAATTTTTTGTTTTCTATGCTGCGAACTCTACAGTGGTATCAGAGTCGGATCTATGAGTAGATGCTTTGCACGGGTAGTACACGTATGAGTATGTGGGCGATGATGATCATTTTATTGATTCTTAGTTGTACTTTGTATATTGGTGGCATAGTGGGATGAAGCGGCCTAGATAAACTTTACATGTCCTCGCACATGAGACATGTTCCACGCTTGACATGCAACTAGTTTTGCATAAGTGGCTAGCTGGTGTCTGTCTCTCCTACTATAGTCAATATATAATTTGCAATGATTTGTCAACAATTTGGTTATCCTCGTTGTGGTTCATGTTCGTAGGTAAGAACGGTTCTATCTTCGAAAGCCCTAAGCCACGTAAAACTTGCAATGGATAAATTAGAGGCGTCTAATTTAGATTGTTGCTGGGATAGTGTTATGATATGGTGATGTTGTAAGTAGAAGTATGAGATGATACTCTTACAACACACATAGCGTGTAAGTTCCATAGACCTTGGCCTTACACATAAAGGTATGATAGAGATCATACCACGGTGCACATGATGGAGATCATATGCGGGAACCATATCATTGCACTTACAAACATGTGATGTTTGATTGCATCTTATATTGCTTGTTTGGCATTTTATTAGCATAATAATATGATCCCTCATTTAGATATCAAGATAAATATTTGTTATTCCTTAAGTATGCACCGACAATGTTTCATCGCTTCAAGACATCACGTGATGATCGGGTGTACTTGAATCCACGAGCATATTTCGGGTGTAAACAGTTACACACGCGAATACTAAGGTTCTTACTTGGCGAACCTATCATGTACAGACATGGACTCGGAACACGGACCAAAAGTTTAAGCATGAGTCATATGTTTTGATATGATGACCATATGGATGCTCACCTTTGAAGATACACCGACTCACGTGATGATCGGACTTGGTGTAGTGGATTTGGTTCATGTAATCACCAAAAAGTCATGAGGGATGTCGTTTTTGAGTGGGAGTTCATTTCTAATGTGGATTAGAGTAACTCAATTTATCATAAATTAAATCAAAGTGAATTTGCATAATTTGTTGTAGTCATTGGCATTCGTTCACCACCTTATGCTTAGTTGTAATTGAGATAATAGAACTATAGATTTCTGGATATTTACTTTATGAACTGGTATTGTATTGTGTTGAGTGTCAATCTAAAGCTTAAAGTACTATTGCAAACTTTCAGCAAACTCTGTTTACTCCGTGAAATTTAATAATTGGTATTAAATCGAGAGTAACAATTCCAGTGTTAGTATCTTAAGTATCATGTTTGCCTCCATGATTCTTGATTGTTTTAATATCAAGTTTATCTAGGAGCTGAAAGAATTGTTTCAGAAACCATCATGTGTGACAGATATAACGATATCTGAAACAATGTTTTGGTTGCAATATGATAGAGTATAATATATGTTCTCATATTGGATGAGAATTTGCAAAGGTTGGAGATGCTAGACATCCTAATCATCCAAATGGGTTTTGGAAAGTAATGTTATACTCATGATTCTCCTTTATAAGCTACATTAGCTTGATCATGAAAGTTGTCATGATAATGGTGAATAGAATATGTATGTAAAGTGTTTACTACACTAAAAAGATTACTAAAGAATGGAATTTGAAAGAATACCGATCATTTGATGATGGTGATCTACTTCAAAGTGCAAGTCCAAAGGTATTATTATTTGAATATACACGCTTTGGACTATGTGTCATGTATATGGCGCCACTTTTGATGTTGATAGATTCTTTTTAAAAGAAAGAGGAAATGCTGAAAGAGAATCTATAAAATATATTTGGCATAAAATAAAATATTAGAAATATCCAATTTAGGTATATAGATGATATACATGTTATGGTTGTATTCTTTGCTTGTTAAACAATGTGGTTCTTGGGTATTGGATACCGAATTGGTTGGTATGAAATTTCATACAGAACGACGTAATTCATGAACTACAATGCCCTAAGTAACTAGAAAGAGAATATGTGATGATGTTCATCGAAAACAAACAAACCTTTGTTTGTATTTCTCGTCGACATCGAAGCTTTCCTTCAAGATTTGTTTTAATAATAATTATTTAAATCAGGTATTATGAGAACAAAGGTTGTTCAAATAATTACCGTATTCCATATAAGATGGATGATTTACAAATCTAGTTGGTGAAATCACATCCATAAAAACTAATGCTAAAATGTCGCAAGACAAATCATTCGAAGTTCACTTACGAAGTGACATTGCCGTTTAAAATATATTGGAAAGAAAACATGAAGAAACTCCATTTTCATGGATTTTTGGAGTCTTTTGATTTGATCAAATGACACTTGTGAGACTTTCCTCGGGATAATTAAAACTTCGTTCAAAGGCCAAAGAAGAACGATCGACTAAATTATTGGAATTTATACATATTGATGTATGTAGTCCATTATGTATAGTCGTAAGCGATGGATTTCAACTTCATATGCTTTCTCTGGAAACTTGAGTGAATATTCACTTAATGAGAAAGAAGTATGAAATATTTGAAAACGTTTCAAAGACTTTCAAGATGGAGTGGAAAATCATTGTGACAAGAAAATAAATGGTTTATGATTTTATCAAAAGGGATTTATTTGATTTGCAAGTGTAACAAGAAAATAAATGATTTATGATTTTATCGTAAAGGGATTTATTTGAGTTACAAGTTTAGCAAAAACACCTAGATTTACATCTCCCGAAACACCATAGGAGTATGGAGTGTTTGAGATTTGTAATAAAACCTTGTTTGACATGGTTGGATCAAAGGTGTTATTTATAAAACTGCCATTATGTTTTAAAAGATTAAAGCTTTAGAGACTACCGCTTTTACACTGAAAAGAGCTCCCTCTTGATCCGTTGAAATGACACCATGGAAGTTATGGTTTGGGGTAAAACCCAAATTGTCATTTCTTAAATTTTGGTATGCTAAGAATAAGTAAGATGTTTACAACCAAAGTCGAATGAGCATGTCTTTGTAAGTTTTTTCAAATAACAATTGGTTATTCCTCCATAACACCAAGTACAAAAGGTTTTGTCGCTTGAAACGTGAAGTTTCTTGAAGAAGGAAGTTTTCACAAAAGTTAAGTGGGAGGAAAATAGAACTTTGATAAGGTTAACGAACCTTAGCTAAATGTGCTGAGTTACACAGCATCGGAAATGGTTCCGGAGGCTGCCATAATGCTCATAGCTTATGTTCCTCAAAGGTTGTGGTCACGGAGATCAAGTTCTTATTGAACCAAGTAGGTCGGATAAATAATCAAATGCTGAGATTTGAGAGTAAATCATTATTGTTTGACAATGATGAACTGACTACATGCAAAGAAGCGATGATGGGCCCTGACTCCGTCAAATGGCTTGAAGCCATAAAATCCGTGATAGTTCCATACACTAGAAATCAACTTTTGAACTTGGAAGACCCTCCGGAAAGGTGTAAAAACCTATCGGTCGTATTTGGATCTATAAAGAAATAGACATGGATGTTTCACATCTATGAAATAGTCGACATGTCATAAAGTATTTTTTGAGAATGTTCAAAGAGTTGACTATGACAAGATTTGATCTTTCATAGCGATATTTAGTCTGGACGGATTAAAGTAACAACTACTACATATAATTTGGTATATGGTAGGTGAATAAAAAACAAAGTTCTTCTAATAGAATGATTACCTAGGACGTTACATGACACGGTCCAAAGGGTTTTGTTAATTCAAAGGATGCTTAAAGGGCATGCAAACTTCAATGGTTGAAGTAAGCATCGTGGAGTTGTAATCTTCACCGTAATGAAAAGGAGTTTTCATCAGGAGACGATGAAGATGCTTCCATTTGCGAGAAATGAAGTGGGAGCATTGAGACATATTTCTAATACATTATGTGAAGGACATATTGTTAATTAGAAATGATGTATCTTTTATTGACAAAGGTTAAGAATTTCATTTTGATGAAAGACTTAGACAAAACCTGAATATTTAGCATGAATGTCTATAACGGATAGACTGTGACGCTAATATGGTTGTGCCAAACGTACATATATGAGATGTTGAAGGAGTTCAATATAGAAACGACAAGAAGTGGTTCTTATCGCATGGAAAGGAATTGAATCAAGATTCAAGTGTATCGACACTTGTGAAATAAGATTCAAGTGCTTTGACACTTGATGAGTGAAATCACAAGAATGATTTGATCAATCATACCATGATATGTACGCATCCAGATATTTCCTATGCTCTAAGTATTATGAGCATATACCAGAATGAATCATAAAATGATCATTGGACGATATTGGGGATATTCTTACGATCTTTTAGAAGAACTAAGAATATAGTTGTGTAGAGGTGACAAACAAACACAAATAGTTCATTGTAAAGCGTTACATTGATACTAGTTTTGTCACAAGATACAAAATTAAGTTTATCTCAATTTAAACTATGGGTGGCACAATGAAATGGTAAGGAGTTTCCATAACGGATTTGGATGAAGTCCAAATTAAGACATTGTGACGGATACTACAACAAAAGGCTAAGTATATGACTGCTATAGTAGCAGCAAAGGAGGGAATTTGTGTCAAGTAGTTTGTTATCAAACTAAGGTGTGGTTTGCAACAGGCTAACACTAAAGTTATATTGTATGACAATATTATCGACATGATTTAACCCCAAGGAACTAAAGGTCTCACCGAAATACCAAATTTATACAATGCCATCTCATTGGAGAATGAGTGATGCGTGAAGACGCAAAGACATGCAAATACACACGGACCTGAAAGCGTCAGATCCGTAGATTATGTTAACCACTTGCAGTTGCGTATATGGAACACCAGAAAGCCATACGTGTTCAATACGCAAAGTTTCTAAACTAGATTATTGTCTCTAGTGCAATTGGGAGACAGAAGGGAATATGCCCGAGAGGCAATAATAAAGTGGTTATTATCGTATTCCTTGTTTATGATAAATTTTTATTTTGCATGCTATAATTGTATTAATACAGAAACGTTAATACATGTGTGTTCAATAAACAAAAAGGAAGTTCCTAGTTATGCCTCTCTTATAAACTAGCTCGTTGATTAACAAGATGATCAAAGGTTTCCTGATCATGGACATTGGATGTTGTTAATAACGAGGTCACAACATTAGGGTAATGGTGTGATGAACATTAATCCGAAGTATAGCATTACGATCAAAGTCATTGTGTTTATATTGCTATAACATCATATGAAGTAATCTTAGTCCTTAGACCATGAGATCATGTCAATCAATAATACCGGAAGAGTATCTTGATAACATCAAACATCACACCGTAACAGGGTGATTATAAAGATGGGTTCAGTGCTACAAAGGTGTTATGTTGAGGATCATGGATCAAGAGTGGAATTTGTCCATCCAGATGACGGAGAGATATACTCTGGGCCCTCTCGGTGATATCACATTGGTTAGCTTGCAAGCAAGTGATTTGATCACTAGAATGTTATATCATGGGAACGAGAAAAGAATACATGTCGGTAACGAGATCAAACTAGGTATGGGGATACCGATGATCGAATCTCGGGCATGTAATATATCGCGATACAAAGGGATTGAGTTACATGCGTATAAGGTTCACACGATCACAGAAGTCATCGTTGAATATGTGGTAGTCAGTACGGATCTCCAGGTCCCGCTGCTGATTATTGATCGGAGAGGGGTCTCGATCATGTCTACATTATTCACGAACCGTAGGGTGACACACTTAAGGGATACCGACACCATTTGGAGCAAATAATATTTCAGACAAAGAAAAAGGAAAGCGCGGGAATTTATTTCACATGACACCGAAACTGTTTCGGTTGAAATTGCTAAAACTGGTTCTCCATGTGAAATTGAAAGGTTGTAAGGGGTTTTATGTGAATGTTTGTTAATTAAAGTAATTAACAAAATTCTTAATAAATAAAAGAGTTTTATTTAAATGAGAGCTTGCATTAAATTTGGTGGAAATTTAATGCATGTGAGTGGATTTTTGAGTGGAGGCTTTTTAATGGGAGTGGAGGCTTTTCATTTTGAGTGGGAGCTCCACCCACATGAATGTGGAAGAGGTGGGGGCAGCCACCATGGCTGGAGCCATGCCCCTTGGGGTGCCCCTCCTCTCCCTATAAAAGGCCCCCCTCTCCTCCTCTCAAAGCACACGTCCTCGCGAAGGATCTCTCTCCCCCCTTTAGAATTCCCCCATGGTCTCGGATCAGCGAGATACATGTTCCTGGTGGCTTTTTATGGAAGGATTTGTTTCTTCCGCTGCTTCGCTGGAGCGAGGGCGCGAAGGTTCTCGGGGTACCCGGATGTGTGTGTGATCACGGATGCACCACTGCTTTGCGGTGCTGGACTTGATGGTGCTGGACCGGCTGGACCAGATGGACTTCATCACGATCTTGAGATCGGAAAGTGTTCGTCTACATCATCCACGAGTACAGCCTCTTTAACACTAATCGGTCTTCGAGGGATTTATTCTATGGATGTATATCCACCCGTTGCTTGTATCTAGTAGATAGTTGTTCCCATCGTAGGAAATTTCTGTTTTCTATGCTGCGAAACCTACATTTTAATGCGTTCCTAGAGAAAGAAAAGTTGAAAAAATGGAAGAAACTTCGCGGATTGGTTCTGAAATTTGAGGATTGTCCTCAATGCTGGTCAGTTGACTGACCCACCTGCAGTTGATGCTACCGATGAGGTGAAAAATGCTTACCTTACTCGGAAGAATCAGTACTCCACAGATCAGTGTGCTATATTGTATGGTTTGTAATCAGAGCTTCAGAAAAGGTTTTAGAACTTTGACCCACATGATATTGTCCATGAACTCAAAATGATATTTGAGGCTCATGCGGAAGTTGAGAGTTATGAGGCTTCTGAAAAGTTCTTTAATTGTAAGATGGAAGAGGGAAACTCCGTCAGTGAGCATGTGCTTAAGATGTCTGGGCATGCCAATAAGCTCCAGATCTTGGGTATAGTGATTCCTAATGCTTTGGGGATTCACCATGTCCTCCAATCACTACCACCAAGTTACAAGAACTTTGTGATGAACTACAACATGCAACATACGGATAAGTCGTTACTAGAACTCTTCTCCATGTTGAAGTATGAGGAAGTGGAGATCAAGAAAGAGCACCAAGTGTTGATTGTCAATAATACCACCAATTTCAAGAAGCAAGGCAAGCCTAAGAAAAAGGGTAGCTTCAAGAAGGGCGGTAAAAAATCTACCGCACTTGCAAAGAAGACCAAGGCTGGGCCTAAGCCTGATACTGAGTACTTTTACTGCAAGGGAGAAGGTCACTAGAAGCAAAATTGCCCCAAGTACTTGGAGGATCTGAAGAACGGCAACAACAACAAGAAAGGTATATCCGATATACATGTTATTCATATGTATCTTACTAGTAATCGTAGTAGTGCCTGGATATTTGATACTGGTTCGGTTTCTCATATTTGTAACTCGAAATAGGTGCTACAGAATAAACGGAGACTAGCAAAAGACAAGGTGACAATGCGCGTTGGAAATGGATCAAAGGTTGATGTGATCGCGGTCGGTATGGTACCTCTTCATCTACCATCAGTATTAGTTTTATACTTAAATAATTGCTATTTAGTGCCTGCGTTGAGCATGAACATTATATCAGGATCTTGTTTATGGGGAGACAATTACTTTATTAAGTCCGAGAATAATGGTTATTCGATTTATATGAGTAATATCTTTTATGGTCATGCACCTTTGATAGATGGTCTATTCTTGTTGAACCTCGATAGTAGTGATACACATGTTCATAATATAGGTGCTAAATGTTTGGAATTGAATGATAATTCTACATACATGTGGCACTATCGTCTTGTTCACATTGGAGTGAAGCGTATGAAGAAACTCCATTCCGATGGACTTCTTGAATCACTTGAAAGATGTGAAGCATGTCTGATGGGAAAAATGACTAAGACTCCATTTTCTGGTATGATGGAGCGAGCTACGGACTTATTGGAAATCATATATACCGATGTGTGTGGCCCGATGAGTGTGTCTTCGCGCGGTGGTTATTGTTATGTTATTACTTTGACGAATGACTTGAGTAGATATTGGTATATCTATTTCATGAAACATAAGTCCAAAACTTTCGAGAAGTTTAAGGAATTTCAAAGTGAAGTAGAGAATCAACATAACAAGAAGATTGAATTTCTATGATCTAATCGTGGAGGTGAATATCTAAGTTACGAGTTTTGCAAGCATTTGAAGAAATGTGGGATACTTTCACAATTGACACCACCAGGAACACCACAACGTAATGGTGGGTCCGAACATCGTAATCAAACTCTCTTAGATATGGTTCGTTCTATGATGTCACTTACAGATTTACCGTTATCATTATGGGGCTATGCATTAGAAACATCCGCATTCACTTTAAATAGGGCACCATCTAAATCCGTTGAAACGACACCATATGAATTATGGTTTGGGAAGAAACCTACATTGTCATTCCTTAAAGTTTGGGTTTGTGAATATTATGTAAAGAAGTTACAGCATGACAAGCTAGAACCCAAATAGGAAAAATGTGTCTTTATAGGATACCCTAAGGAAACTATTGGGTATACCTTCTATCATAGATCCGAAGGCAAAATCTTTATTGCCAAGAATGGATCCTTTCTCGAGAAGGAGTTTCTCTCGAAAGAAGTGACTGGAAGGAAAGTAGAACTCAACGAGGTTGTCGAACCTTCTCTCGGATTTGAGGGTAGCGCAGCACCGGAAGAATTTCCTGTGGCGCCTACACCAATAAGAGAGGAATCTAATGATGGTGATCATGAAACTTCGATCGAAGTTACTACGGAACCTCGCAGGTCGATGAGGACTCGTACCACTCCTGATTGGTATAACCCCGTTATGAATTTCATGTTGGTGGACAACACCGATGACCCTGCAACATATGAGGAAGCGGTGATGAGCCTAGATTCCAATAAATGGAAATAAGCCATGAAATCCGAGATTGGATCCATGTACGAAAACCAAGTATGGACATTGGTGGACTTACCGGATGGCCAGAAGGCTATCGAGAACAAATGGATTTTCAAGAAGAAAACAGATGTTGATGGTAATGTAACCATCTATAAAGCTTGACTTATCGCAAAAGGGTTCCGACAAATTCAAGGATTTGACTACAATGAGACTTTCTCACCGGTAGCGAAGCTAAAGTCTATGAGGATTTTGTTAGCAATCGCTGCATATTTTAATTATGAGATATGGCTGATGGATGTCAAAACGACGTTCCTCAATGGAGACATTGATGAAGAGTTGTATATGGTACAAACCAAAGTTTTGTCGATCCTAAAGATGATATGTAACACCCTCGCCTGATAAGGCTGAGTTCATGTGTATAGTGCCAATCCCTGGATCGGTTCACTGGCACGCACAGTACAAAATGATACCAAATATAATTGTGCGTCATAAATACAACGAATATGATCCATAATTTACATTATTTATTCAAGTACACAGCGGAAAACGAAAACAAGGTAGATCTCCATCCTCCAAATGTGCCACAGGTGAACAATTGTTAAGTGGAGTCTCGCGACCTATGAACGATCACTCAGATATGATATAACCTGCAACATGAAATGTTGCAGCCACGAATGGTAAATACATTGAATGTATGGCAAGTAGGCTAAAGTGGTTAACAACAGATCTATCAACTACATGCTTATTTGGCCAAGTGGAGTTCAGGCTCATTTGCATAAAGCAATAGTTTTATCCTAACATTTGTAACAAAGTAGTTTTCCAATATGATAAATAGGACACTCTGGTTCACTCCCAGGTGCACCTACCCAATTATGTCCACCCAACAAGTTTTAAGTAATTAAGAAATAAGGATGAGTGAGAAATATCATAGCATCAGTATCGGGTCGCTCAAATTGTCCATAACGGGGGACACGGCTAAGCACTTAGTTTATACACCCTGCAGGGGTTAGTACACTTTACCCATGTGACTTGGCCAGCCCAGCTCATAACACCACTCTCATATTGGGTGATGATAGGGAGAAGTCCAAGAAGGAACCGTTCGGGAAGTAGCTCCCCAAACTCGACACGCACCGGTCCAACCTACACTATTATACATCTCTAGATACGTGGGTTCGAGTTACCACAACCTACTGAGTCCAACCAACTGCCCATTCCATTATTGGCACATGGTTGTACACGTAAGTTACCAAATAAAGAAACCAATCCTTTCTCAGTGTCTTGGGCGGCATTCCCCACCATAAATCCACACTCAATGACCCAATCAATGCCATTCCGCCCAGGTGGTTCATTAAAACATATTGGCTTGTCATTTAGCAAAACATAAGCCTTTCAAAACATATAACCTTTCATGATGTGATTCCCTTTCTTGTCTAAATAGCATAGCTAAGCAATCTACCAATACGATGGCTCATAAACAAGGAATACTAGGGAATAATATGGGATATAACATAGCATATACACATCAATTCCTACAGATGCAATTCTACAAAAGCATATACAATGCATAGGAAAACAATAGGACATTTATGACCAAGATAGCACCACTTACCTTTGTTGTATATATAGTCGATTAGATAATCCTCACAATCCTCATAGATATAATGGTTGCACTCGTCATAACCACAATACTTGCAATCATAGTAGTTGCAATCACACACGTTGCACTCCTCGCTATCTATCGAGCAAACAATTGCATACAATCATAAACAATAGCACATAGAGATCAAACAAATGCAGCAAATGCATGCATGACAATTTAATAAGTCACAATGGTTGTTACTTTAGTTCTCTAAACAATATTGAAGTATATGATGCATACAAGAGGACAATTAATGCAATGTAGTACTTTTTATTAATAATTACTTGCCAATATAGGGTCTTTAATAGTTCTATTGTAACACCTGTTCTAAATGTCGAATTAAATTTGTTTCTTAAGTTTACTGGATAGAGGACGTTAATATGAACCAGTAGGCGTTGGATTCACCCTAATCGGAGTTATAGATCTTTTTGTATGATTTAAGTAGTGTTTAATGGGTTTTAAATGATTCATATAGTTTCTGTTGCCTAAAAATCAAACTAAAATTATATCTGAAATCTCCATGGA
Source organism: Avena atlantica (assembly GCA_910589765.1). Taxonomy (NCBI): domain Eukaryota; kingdom Viridiplantae; phylum Streptophyta; class Magnoliopsida; order Poales; family Poaceae; genus Avena; species Avena atlantica. The sequence continues at coordinate 432,789,586 of OU342739.1, forward strand.
ATTGTGATTCCAGGGACATATTATTTGTAATTTTCTGAGCAGTATTTATTTTCTTATGAATTTATTACTCTAAATAGGCCATTAAACCATTTAAATATTCACGGCAAAACCTTACAGTCAAAGGCTGAACTAATTGCATATTGATGATCTACATGGAACCAGCTTTCCATCGGTATATCATTTATATTTTTGTAATATTCAAATAATTTACTATGAATTTAATGATTTCTAAAGCCATTAAAACTAATTAAATCACTACGGGGTAAATAATCCGCAAAAGCTGGATCCGACATGGCACGCACCGGTTTGATTGGATCTCGACCATCTGGATAGGATCCGGTGGCTAGAAGACGAGATCGACCCGATTTTTGGCTCAGAAAAGACAAGAAAGAGATCTGTGTTAGAGAGACAAATCCGTAGGTCAAATTGAAAAACTTAGAACATGAAAGTTGTGGGGAATCATTAGTCCTACCTTCTCACCAAAGGAATTTGGATTTGAAGGAACGAGCACGAGTACATCTTGGATTTACACCGTCAGATCTGAAATATTGCAATGCGAAATTCTCCGGCTGTGTTGGATGAAAAGAGATGAGATTTGTCGGGATAAAAAGATTTCGATGAGATCTACAACTTTCGTTTTTTGACCGAAGATAAACGACGAAGTCTAGATGGGTTAAAAAGCGAAATACGATTCGGGCATGTGTACATTCGGGATTTCAAGAAGAGAAACTCGTACAGCTGTGGCTCCACGAGTTTATATGGAGATTCAGGATGGTGTAGAGAAAGTTCTTGTAGTAGGGAACAAGTAGAAACAAACTGAAGTCGATTCAGAGTTGTAGATAAAAAGTTATGAGAGTTTGAATAGAGATAGGTTTGAGAAAAACTGATTCGCACGATTTTTAAAGCAAGGCTGGGATCGATCGTTCCTGTGTATGTGCGTGCTGGTTCGGTCGTCCCTTGTTCGGCCGGCCCGCTTAGGTTTTTTTTTTCTATTTACTTGTTTCCCTCATATCTTTTGCATACGAACTCCAAATGATATGATTCTTGTTTCTAAATTTTTTCTAAAATCGAATAGATCATTGTAGGATCATATTTATAATCTTTTTACTGGTTTGCAAATAGTGGATTCATAAATCCTTGTATATTTCATTTTATTTATATCTTTATTTGTTTGTATTTATTCAATAACTTTTTCATAATAGCTCCAAATGAGCTCAATTTTGTTTCTAAAATTTTGTAATATTCATTGGATCTTTTTAGGCTATAATTTAGCAATAAACACTGCCTTAGCAATAGTGGGTTTTATAAAGTCAATTTAATTACCTTTAGGAACATTTGGGTGAATTAACTATAGAATTTAGATGCCGGATTTGGATTCAGTTTGTGAGAACTTTGCATGGATGTAATGAAATGCTTATGAATGCTTCATGATTTTCATTTTGAAATCTTGCACACCAATTCTACAATCCATAATCAATCCATGCCCTTTTTCCTATATGGCTACTTAGGTCATAACAAACGAATATAAGATTTTGAATTCAAGGTTGAGAGGATTTTCTATTCAAAAAGTTTCTTCTCTTTGAGAATTTTCAACATAGTCAAACAATCAATCAAACTTATTTATTTATTTCACATTCCAAAATTAGGAGAATTTTGGGATGTGACAGACTACCACCCTTAAAATAAATCTCGTCCTGAGATTTGGGAAGGCTAGAAAGAAGGAAAGGTTCGGGATCCATTAGGATGCTACCGCCCTTAAAATAAAATTGACTAGGTCATTTCTCGAGGATTCACTTAGCTCAGATTGGTTCTCCTTTAGACTTTTATTGGCACAATGTCTGTAGCACATTTTAAACATCATGATTGATAGTTTCCGAGAAAGCACTTTTTAAACTAGAAAAAATATCATGGTGGTCAAATAGGGAACGTTTACTTCACGGTGCCCATAATTCACGGTTGGGATTCATCCTTACTGTACATTCCTATGCTTAGCAATTGATGCTTTTAGAAGGGTGTAACAATATACCATTCTAGGGTTTAGGCTCAACGTCGACTCTATTCTAAGGTTGAAAAGGGCACTCAAGATTCGCAAAGCCAACAGTACAAGAGCGAATAATAAGAGTAGTAGGAATGGTGATCAATCCATCCTGCACCCAAATCATTACCCTGTATGAGAATAGGTGAATCACGTTTTTCTATCACTCGGGCATTCTCACTTTCCTTGAAGAATGTTTCCATGGGCACGAACTAATGCTCTATGTATACTCCCATGTATTCAATCAACAAAGCTAAAACTAAACTATCGATACTTCAACTTTCAGGTTGCGTAATCTACTACATTACATCATTTCAACACTTCATACTCCCACATCTCTTTTTTTATTAGATAAAGCATACTCCTTTATAAATGCATTGTGTTGTCAAACCTTCCACTTAACACATCATTATATCTCCAAGGGTTCAATATAGGGAAGAATAGATTCTATAGGAAAGAAACGACTAAGAAAAAAATCCTACCCATAACTATATGAAGCAATCAATGTCACAAACAAGGAAATAATCATAAGGAATCAACACACAAGCAAACACTTATATAATAACATTACAGGGGTCTAAATATAACAGTATATAACCACAAAATAGTTTGAAAGCATTGGGAACAATACTAGAGTAAAACATAGCAACATATGAGCAATAAACAAAATCTGTCAAAACGGTACAGCAGACTTCACGAATTTTTCTGACCTACCTAAGCTCGTCAGGAATTTTAGCAAATTTTTGGGCATGTACTACAGGTAATTACGCTTCAGATCCTATTTTTGCAGATTTTTCTGACTTACTAATAAAATATGCAAAATTGCGCGGTACAACAGGTTAGGCAGAAAACTGCAGCAGTAGTCCCACGAATTTCAATGAAATTATACCATTAAAATAATTTTAAAACCACACGAAAACTCCAGCAACTTTAGAGTTTCGAAACAACAGATCCTAAACAAAGCATCACACGATATGGTTCAGTACAAACAAGCAAGCAACCTATATTGTCATACCACATAAGTTGGTAAGAACAATATCCTAACACGCTAGCGATGATCTCCTAAAGAGATAGAACATGGTGGTCTAGACCTAACCAAACTTGATGAGATGTTTATTTAAGTCATACTATTTGTTCTTTTACTTAGCTAACTCTCATATAGGTATCATAAGAATGGACAACTATAAATGTTTGAATAGGAAGAGGTTCTAGAAAAGATAGATAAGGAATATAAGAACTCTAATAAGTAGAAAATATGATTGTTCTCCTAATAGAGGTCTTATATTACTAATCCATTTCTAAGTTCACGGTCCTACAGTCAACACATAGTTCTAATACCATCTTATAACACCCTCGCCTGATAAGGATGAGTTCATGTGTATAGTGCGAATCCCTGGATCGGTTCACTGGCACACACAGTACAAAATGATACCAAATATAACTCTGCATCATAAATACAACGAATATGATCCAGAATTTACATTATTTATTCAAGTACACAGCAGAAAACGAATACAAGGTAGATCTCCATCCTCTAAATGTGCCACAGGAGAACCATTGTTGAGTGGAGTCTCGCGACCTATGAACGATCACTCAGATACGATATAACCTGCAACATGAAACGTTGCAGCCACGAATGGTCAATACATTGAATGTATGGCAAGTAGGCTAAAGTGGTTAACAATAGATCTATCAACTACATGCTTATTTAGCCAAGTGGAGTTTAGGCTTATTTGCATAAAGCAATAGTTTTATCCTAACATTTTTAACAAATTAGTTTTCCAATACGATAAATAGGACACGCTGGTTCACTCCCAGGTGCTCCTACCCAATTATGTTCACCCAACAAGTTTTAAGTAATTAAGAAATAAGGACGATTGAGAAATATCATAGCATCAGTATCAGGTCGCTCAAATTGTCCATAACCGGGGACATGGCTAAGCACTTAGTTTATACACCCTGCAGGGGTTAGTACACTTTACCCATGTGACTTGGTCAGCCCAGCTCGTACCACTACTATCATATTGGGTGATGATAGGGAGAAGTCTAAGAAGGAACCGTTTGGGAAGTAGCTCCCCAAACCCGACACGCACCGGTCCAACCTACAATATTCTACATCTCTGGATACGTGGGTTCGAGTTACCACAACCTACTAAGTCCAACCAACCGCCCATTCCATTATTGGCACATGGTTGTACACGTAAGTTACCAAATAAATAAACCAATACTTTCTCAGTGTACGGGGCGGCATTCCCCACCATAAATCCACACTCGATGACCCAATCAATGCCATTCCGCCCAGGTGGTTCATTAAAACATATTGGTTTGTCATTTAGCAAAACATAAGCCTTTCAAAACATATAACCTTTCATGATGTGATTCCCTTTCTCGTCTAAATAGCATAGCTAAGCAATCTACCAATACGATGGCTCATAAACAAGGAATACCAGGGAATAATATGGGATATAGCATAGCATATACACATCAATTCCTACAGATGCAATTCTACAAAAGCATCTACAATGCATAGGAAAACAATAGGACATTTATGACCAAGATAGCACCACTTGCCTTTGTTGTAGATATAGTCGATTAGATAATCCTCACAATCCTCATAGTTATAATGGTTGCACTCGTCATAACCATAATACTTGCAATCATAGTAGTTGCAATCACACACGTTGCACTCCTCGCTATCTATCGAGCAAACAATTGCATACAATCATAAACAATTGCACATAGAGATCAGACAAATGCAGCAAATGCACGCATGACAATTTAATAAGTCACAATGGTTGTTACTTTAGTTCTCTAAACAATATTGAAGTATATGATGCATGCAAGAGGACAATTAATGCAATGGAGTACTTGTTATTAATAATTACTTGCCAATATAGGGTATTTAATAGTTCTGTTGTAACGCCTGTTCTAACTATCGAATTAAACTTGTTTCTTGAGTTTAATGGATAGAGGACGTTAATACGAAACAGTAGGCCTTGGATTCACCCTAATCGGAGTTATAAATCTTTTTGTATGATTTAAATAGTGTTTAATGGGTTTTAAATGATTCATATAGTTTCTGTTGCCTAAAAATCAAACTAAAATCATATCTTGAATCTTCATGGAATTTTGATTCCAGGGACATATTATTTGTAATTTTCTGAGCCGTATTTATTTTCTTATGAATTTACTACTCTAAATAGGCCATTAAACCATTTAAATCTTCATGGCAAAACCTTACTGTCAAAGGCTGAACTAATTGCATATTGATGATCTACATGGAACCAGCTTTCCATCTGTATATCATTTATATTTTTGTAATATGCAAATAATTTAGTATGAATTTAATGATTTCTAAAGCCATTAAAACTAATTAAATCACTACGGGGTAAATAATCCGCAAAAGCTGGATCCAACTAGATATTATTAATCTAAATTATAGTAGCTTCAATTTTATATATTGTTCATATTTTTCGGAGTTACAGATAATTTTCTATGAATTTATTAACCTAAAATACCATTAAAACTAATTAAATCATTACATTAAGTACGTACTGTAAAGGTTGGATATATTCTGATAAGATGATTCTACGTAAAATTATCTTCAATTTGATATATTATATGCAATTTTTGGACGTTGTATGAATTTATAATGAATTTTATAATTTAGATCTATAATGTGCAATTTTAAATTCGAACGGAATATTCCAGAGAATATTCCGCTGACTGGACAGGTTGACTTTACATGATGACTGGGACTAGATGCTTACCTGACGACGACGTGGCGTTGATGAGGAAGCTGACCGGAATAACGACATGGTACGCACCGGTTTGATTGGATCTCGACCGTCTGGATAGGATCCGGTGGCTAGAAGAAGAGATCGACCCGATTTTTGGCTCAGAAAAGAAAAGAAAGCGATCTGTGTTAGAGAGACAAATCCGTAGGTCAAATTGAAAAACTTAGAACATGAAAGTTGTGGGGAATCATTATTCCTACCTTATCACCAAAGGAATTTGGATTTGAAGGAACGAGCGCGAGTATATCTTGGATTTACACCATCAGATCTGAAATATTGCGATACAAAATTCTCCGGCTGTGGTGGATGAAAATAGGTGAGGTTTGTCGAGATTGAAATATTTTGACGAGATCTACAACTTTCATTTTTTGACCGAAGGCAAACGACGAAGTCTAGATGGGTTAAAAAGCGAAATAAGATTCGAGCATGTGTAGATTCGGGATTTCAAGAAGAGAAACTCGTACAGCTGTGGCTCCACGAGTTTATATGGAGATTTAAGATGGTGTAGAGATAGGTCATGGAGTAGGAAACAAGTAGAAACAAATGGAAGTCGATTCGAAATTGTAGATAAAAAGTTATGAGAGTTTGAATAGAGATAGGTTTGAGAAAAACCAATTCGCACGGTTTTGAAAGCAAGGATGCGATCGATCGTTCCTGTGTAGGTGCGTGCTGGTTCGGTCGTCCCTTGCTAGGCCGGCACCGCTTAGTTTTTTTCTATTTACTTGTTTCTCTCATATCTTTTGCATACGAACTCCAAATGATATGATTCTTGTTTCTAAATTTTTCTAAAATCAAATAGATCATTGTAGGATCATATCTATAATCTTTTTACTAGTTTGCAAATAGTGGATTCATAAATCCTTGTATATTTCATTTTATTTATATCTTTATTTGTTTGTATTTATTCCATAACTTTTTCATAATAGCTCCAAATGAGCTCAATTTTGTTTCTAAAATTTTGTAATATTCATTGGATCTTTTTAGGCTATAATTTAGCAATAAACACTGCCTTAGCAATAGTGGGTTTTATAAAGTCAATTTAATTACCTTTAGGAACATTTGGGCGAATCAACTATAGAATTTAGATACCGGATTTTGATTCAGTTTGTGAGAACTTTGCATAGATGTAATGAAATGCTTCATGATTTTTATTTTGAAATCTTGCACACCAATTCTACAATCCATAATCAATCCATGCCCTTTTTCCTATATGGCTACTTAGGTCATAACAAACGAAAATAAGATTTTGAATTAAAGGTTGAGAGGATTTTCTATTCAAAAAGTTTCTTCTCTTTGAGAATTTTCAACATAGTCAAACAATCAATCAAACTTATTTATTTATTTCACATTCCAAAATTAGGAGAATTTTGGGATGTGACATGATAACAAGGTATGGAAACTTCAACGATCCATTTATGGATTGAAGCAAGCATCCCGAAGTTGGAATCAACGTTTTGATAAGGTGATCAAAAGTTTTGTTTTATACAAACATATGGAGAAGCTTGTATTTACAAGAAAGTGAGTGGCGGCTCTATAGCATTCCTAGTACTATATGTGGATGACATATTGTTGATTTGGAATGATATGGACCTTCTTAAAAGTGTCAAATAGTATTTGAATAACATTTTTTCAATAAAGGATCTTGGGGAAGCTGCTTACGCGTCGGGTCAGGTGAGCTTCAGGTGAGGGTTTGTGCGTGCATGCGTTGCGTCCTAGGTGAGTCGTGCTGACGTGTTGCATGCACAGGGGAGGGTGGGGTGCTCGCGCGGGTGAGTGTATAGGCTAGGTGGTTGGTGGCGGCGGGGTATGGCCAGGTAGATTAGGGTTTGGGAATTTAGGGTTAGGGTTTTCGGGGTAGTAGATCTAAGGTTTAGTTTAGGTGGGCCGGGTGGTAGGTAGTCTGGCCGATTGGGCCTCTGGACTGAGCGGCTAGACTGCCTCCTCGGTCAAAACATTGTTATTTATGTAGGGGTTCGTAGCATGGAAAACAAACAGTTTCTACCGCATGCACACAAGCGAGCCAAGATCTATCTACTAGATTGTAGCAACGAGTCGATAGAGGAACTCACCCTCGAAGATTCCAAAGCGGTTAACGAGAGCAGATTATCGTGGGTGATGTAGTCGTACACTTGCCGATCTCAAGATCGCGTAGACGATCCTTCTGGCGCTGCGTTCCGGCAGCGCTCCCGTAGTCGGTCACACGTTCGGTACTCGATGAAGACCTTCCTCTCCCTTGTTCCAGCAGGCAGCGGAGGTTGTAGCACTCTCCTCGCGATTCCGGCAGCACGACGGCGTGGTACCGGAAGTAGATGGGAGATCTCGCAGGGCTTCGCCTTAAGCCGGGGCGAGTATGGTGGACTATGAGAGAGGCCTTGGTGGTATAGGGTTTAGAGGCACCAAGGGGTTTAGAGCAACCAGCAGCTAGGGATTAGCTAGATGGAGGTTTAGAGGAGCTCTAGGGCAGCCGCATCTAGAGGGGGCGGCGGCTGGCCTAGGGTTTAGAGGGGCGCCGGCTAAGGGACAAGGTGTAGGGAGAGGGGGCGCCCCTCCCTTTCTTTTATAGGTCGGAGGGGCGGCTAGGGCTAGCCGAGTCCTCCCCCAACTCCCTTGCTGGCCAGCGGTTTGGAGGAGAGAAGGGAAACCTTCTCTTCCCAGGTTTCCTTCTCTTCCCCCACTTGGAAATTATTGTCCCAGTTTGACTTTTTCAAACTGGCCTTTTACTTTCAAACTAGAGTTTGATTTCTCTCTTCCAAGTGTCCAGCCAAGTGACCCAGTACATGATGCAACCATTCCACATTGTCATGACACATTCATGTACCATTCCCCTCCGGATTATGCGGACATGACCGAGACACTTCTCCGATCAATAACCAATAGAGGAATCTGGAAATTCATATGGCTCCCACATATTTCTACGATTACTTTGCGATCGAATGAACCACTTACATACGATACCAATTTCCCTTTGTCTTATGATAGTTTACTTATCCGAGATTTTGATCGTCGGTATCTCTGCATACCTAGTTCAACCTCGTTACTGATAAGTACTCTTTTCTCGTTCCCGTGGTATGTGATCCCTTGTGAACTAGTCACATGCTTGCAAGCTAATTGGATGACATTCCACTGAGAGGGCCCAGAGTATATCTATCCGTCATATGGATGGAAAAATCCCACCCTTGATCCATGTGTCTCAACCCATACTTTCCGAACACTCAATGCCACCTTTATAGCCACCCAGTTACGGTGTGGTGTTTGATGTCATCAAAGCAACCTTCCGGTGATGGTGATAAGCATGATCTCATGGTCGAAGGAATTAGGTCACTATGTATCAGAAAGCTTATAGCAAATGAACTATATTAAATGACTTGATCTTTATGTTACGCTTAACTATAGGAGTATGTCCATCATATCATTCTCCCAATGATATGACCCTGTTGTTAATAACATCCCCATGTTCATGATCAGGAAACCATGATCATATTAACCAACAAGCTAGTTTAACAAGAGGCTTTACTAGGGACTCTTTTCTGTTTACAAATCACACAAGTATTAATGTTTCCGGTTAATACAATTATAGCATGGAATGTAAACATTTATCATAAGTATGAAGATATGATAATAACCACTTTATTATTGCCTCTTGGGCATATCTCCAACAATTTACTTATTTTATTTCTTTTAGAACAAACTATTTTGTAAACAGGTTTTAGACGAATAGAAGATCCGGGCGGACCTAGGTTTTGATTTCAAATAGAGAGATGAATACCTAGAAAACAAAATAGGTTTTAGGAAAATAGTTTTGGGAAAAATATATGAATATGATCATGAGGATGCTCAATGCAATGTGGCATGATGACATGAGCATGCCGTCATGATGATGAACAAAACAACGAGCGATTTTATGGTAGTGGTTTTCCTGGGTGCTACACTCCTTGACCTACTGCCCTTTGTCGCGTCACCTCCTCATCTGGGTTCACCATGTTTGTGCTCCATCTAGTTCATCGGCGATGGATCTTGGTCGCCGTGTCACCACCTTGTTCTAGGGAAGCGGATCAGTGTTGCTGTCTAGGCCGCTTTATGATCTTGTAATACTCACCAAATTAATGCTCCAAATTATTATTTTTCATAGCTATGTTAGTGCTAATGGACAATCTTATGCCCCAAATTAGTGCCAATGTTGAAGATGTGTCACTTAGAATGTTGACAAGATGATCTGCATCTACCTAGTGTATTTGTAAAACCACTATGCTTTATTGCAGATTCATCTCATTGACTTGTGTGTGCTATCTTACTATGAAGCCCACAATATATATTGGTTGTCATTGTTTTCTTCACATGCATTTGGCCAATGATTAGAGTGTGGCACTATATGTGTCCATGGGATAATGTGCATATAGCATGTGTTCTGTATAAACACATTGGTTGTGCATGATTCTTGCTATATGTTAGATTATCTCATTGACTTATGTGTGCTTTGTTAGTATGAGGCCCGAATTGATGTTTTTCATAGCTATGTTAGTTCTAAGGGATAATCTAATGATTTTCACTATTTCAACTGGTCAATGATGAAAATGTGGCACTTTTAATGTTGATGGAATGATAGGCATCTACTTACTTTCTTTGTATGGCCACTATGGTTCCACATGCTCCTTGGTAGATATAGATTGTCACATCCCAAGATTTTCCAAATCTTGTAATGTGAAAAATAAATAAACAAAATAAATAATTGTTGAAATTAGGGTAAAAAGAAACTTTAGTTTCTAAGTGGAAACTTAAAATCCCATCTTGAACAAATTTTGGTTAATGTTTGGATCCAACTAAAATTCAAATCAAGTGGATTTCATTATTCATAAATGCATCTTGAAATTTAAACACTTGGAGAATAAACCAAAACTCTGAAACCCTAAAGGAAGAAAAACATTTCCAAACTATCTCTAAGCCTATGGATTTGATCCATATAAAATTGGTCAAACAAACATTTCAAAATGATCAAGAATGACAATTAGAAATATTATAAAACCATATGAGTTGGTTTCACTTAATTGGAGCCATAAATAAAATCTTATGAATTTAATAAGATAAGGAAATTGAATTTCAAAGCTAATAAAGCACCTATCTAAAAATCCATACCAAATGGTGAGCAAATAATCCTAAAGAGATTTAAAAGGATAAACAAATATTGAATAAGATTTTACAAATTGGAATCAGCAAGTTTGGATCTATAAATAAAAAGATATGGATTTTATAAGATAAAGATAGAAATATTAAATGAGGAATATTTAAAGGCCAAATTAAATCTTGACTAATCCATAAGCAAATGGAATAAACATAATCCAAATCTAAATAAAATAATGGATAAAGAATTTTCCAAATAAAATAAAATGGCATTAACCAAATTCTATTTGGATTAAGACAAATTTCCCTAATAAGAACAATTAATTGAATCATGGGAAAATAGAATTTGGAATTTACCCAAGTGGATTAAAAGTTGTTTAATTAACTTAAATAAGATCAAAGAAATCTTCCAAATAAAATTTATGGAATTAAAACTATATTTAATTGGAATAAAGACAAATACCCAATTTTAAATGATTTATAAATCATATTAAATATTTTCCAAATAATTCAAGGTGCAATATTTGACACCCTAATAAATAAATAAGACCTAATGAAAAGATTTGGAAAGATTCAGAATTAAAATGGAGTTTGAAAACATCATTAAATCTTATTTGAATAAATGCAAAGGCCTATTTTAATAATTAAAAGACCCTAAAAAGAATAAAATATTTATTCCAAAATTGACTTCAGAATAAATTATTAATCAATATTTGAATATACACAAAGTTTGAGAGAAGTTTGAATTCAAATGAATGTTTGAATTGGTTAAACAAAATAAAAACAGAAAATCAAATGGGAAAAAGAAACAGGAACAGGAAAAAAATAAAAGGGCTCAGCCCAGCCCAACTAACCTATATGGCCCAACATTAGCCCACTCCCTCTCTCCCGCAGGAAAATGATTCGAACCAGAAACTTAACCCGCACAGTCGCCGACAGATGGACCCCACCTCCCCTCTCTCTCACACACTGACAACAACGCCCCACTGCCACCTCATCGTCACCCTCACCCGCCGCTGACCTCGCTCCCCCTCGCCGGTCGTTTCTGCTAGTTTTAACTCGCATCAATACGCATCAATGCCTCGCTTAAACCTCGTCGTGACCGCGCTTGACTAAACGCCTGTCTCTCCTCCCCATTTCCCCTCACTCGCCCCTTCCTCTCTGCCTCCAGGCCGTTCCAATTGGAGCTGAGACCACCTCTGTCTCCGACGACATTTTCGGCCGATTCCGGCGAACCTAGCCACCGCCTTGCCTCCCAGACTTCGCGAGCCTTCTTCCCATCCTCTAGAGCATCTCCCAGTACTCCTAACTCGCTCGTGTGTGCCCCCTATCGTCGGCAACTACCTCGACTGAACGCGCCACCGTATGCCATTTACTCCGACGACCCTTCCTGGTATCTCCTGACTTCCCCTCTCCCTCTCTTTCACATGCACATACTCCCCACTCTCCAGTGCATCTAACGAAATGGTTTATTTGCTCTCATATGCTCCGTAGCGTCGCCCTCGACGATGACTGACCGCAACCGACACCGTCTTGAACTCTGGCGAACGATTGACAGCAACCCCATGCGCCCCTCTACAAACAGCAAGCACGTCGAGCATCGGCGAAGCACGGCGATCTCGGTGAGCCCCTCCCCTTCCTCTTTTGCTTCCTGCATCGCCAGCGCCACCCTTGTCTGAGCGCGCTGCCTCCTGTCGCCTTCGCTAGCGACGCCCAACTCTGGTTGCTTTCTTATAAGCCGTTAGATTTAGATCGCAAGGCTACGAATAGATGACTGAAGCGAACCATTATGTTCAATCTGTGCCGCACTATTCAGTTAGATCCAATGCCCCACACAGCACGATCTACACGAACCGTTTTCGACGAATCAGAACAGTCCACGTGGCCAGCCTGTTGTTTTAAAAACAGAAACTATTCTATTAGATACTCAAACTTGCAAAATTCATAACTTTCAAACTACACGTCCAAATTTTGAAAATTTTATATCAATGGAATAAGCAAGGCAAGTACTATCGAACCATGCCCTTTGTTTAGTAAATTGCTTCTGTTAAAATGGTTGTTTTTGCAGAAACTTGTGTAGGCATATTTTGAGTATAAAATTCTTTCTAAAATTATTTTTGTGAAAAAACCTTTGGGAAAATGGATTGTTTGAACCTACTGACCATAGAAACCAACTTGTGGATTCAAAAACATATTTTGATAAGCAAGAGAATAAATCTTTGAATTAAAGCATTTCTAGTCAAATAAGAATGTTGTTTATATGTTGAAAATACTTTTTGGAGAAAAAACTTTGGGAAATGTTTTGATTTAAACTCTCTAACCCCAAACACCAAGTTTTAGTATTTAAAATGTATTTGTTGAACACTATAAAGATTATTGCTTTTCTAAAGGCATTTTCAACCACATAAAATATTGATTTGGTTTAAAAATGATTTATAGTTAAAATATTTTGCAAATGGTTTTTGCCACTTTTATAAAATGACCAATAAGTATTTTAAAATGTTTATAACATATTAGAAACCACTTTTCCAAATAAAACAATCTTTAACATGCTTGCATGCATTGTTTTGTTTCTATTATTTTATGTGATGTTTTTCTTGAATGGTAGATTGAATTCTTGCTGGCTTGATTGATTGTAGTTGAATTTGAAGAGTGTGAACATTGCAAGATCAAGGAGTGAAATTATATTCTCTACCAACAAGGCAAGTGATGCTTCATACTTTTGTCCCATTATTTTCACTATGCATTAGTGATATTTCTAAGTAGGACTTGCATGGAATTTTTGCTAAGTATAAACTATGCCATGGGAAATCCTAGTAGATGAAACCTTAGTAGAAATTTCCTAAGTTAAGATTCCTACTACTATCATGCTTAGCTTAGCTATTAGAAAACAAGGGTGGATATATTCATGCTATGGAATATTTCTAAGTCTAGGACTTGTGTTTTGTTTAATAAAACAACAAAGTGAATGAAACACCTGGGTGGAATGGAAGGAATGGTTTGTGTTGAGTGGTTATACAAGGACCATTTCTATGGTTTACCTTGTGTATCTCACTTGTGGTTTGCCACCCAGGAACAAAGAGATTTGAGATGTCAAATGTTGAGAAGCTTCAAGTGTAGCCACTTGGCATTATGGGCTCTGCCTGGATCATATAGGTTCCAATAACTTAGCAAAATGGACAGTTGGTGGTAGGGGTTTGATAGGTTGGAGGGCGTCCATTCTGGTCTGAGGGAAGGCTTCTGAAAGATCTTGTCTTGGTGAAACCAAGTCTTATGGGGAAAGTGCACCACCTCTACATAGTGTAAAATCTAAGAACTTAGCCATGTCCCTGGCAAAGGACAATTTGAGCATCAAGACATGGAAGCTATCAAGAATCTCCTCATCCCAATTTCTAAGTTAAAAACTTGTGGTTGAACAAGGGTTGAAGGATCACCAATTTCTATTGGGAGTTTCCTTGGGTGATTTTGTCAAGCAAAAACTTAGTGTTTTCAAAAGATAAGGAAAATCTATTTTTAGAAAAGCAAGCCTAAGCTCCACTTAGCCAAATGCATATAGATGATAGTCTCCACTATACTACCATAGTATCACCTGCCAATACAATTCAAATGTATTGACCTTTGTGGCTGTAACTTATTATGTTGCAGGTTTGTTTGATGTTAGTGAGATGTGTTGATTAGGATTACAAGTCTACAACCAACATGATTGCCTGTGGAACTTTGAAGGTGAAGGACCCCATGCTATAGTTATTTTTCACTACAAGAAATGTGTCAACTTATGACGTTTTGGTAGTGACCATCTACAAAATCGTCTTAGATTTATGAAGATTCCGCACTGGGTGGTCTTGGGAGGGCCAAAGCCTTAGTAAACTATGACGATCTTGCTCAAAACGTCGTAATTTTTTAAATGAAATCGTCATAATAAGCAGGCAGATCTAATAGACCGTTGGATGCGAACAAGATGGACGGGCAGGATGCTGATATGCGGGAACTTACATGGATCGATGACATGGCATACCCATCCCGCGCGCAGACCCCGCCCTCCCAGCGAAAATCGCCACGTCCCCGCCCTCCCAGCGAAACCTACTCCCCAACCCTAATCCTATCGTCGCTGCCCCTCCTTCTCTAGCGAGATCCGCATGCTGTCGCCGCCCTCCCCGCTCGCTCCAACCCTCCTCTCGCTCCGCTCTGGTACCCCTAGCACCCGCCTCGTCGGGGCAGTCGCGGCCAAGGAGACCGAGCTCGGCGGTGGTGGATTGGACGGCGACAACATGGGATCTGGGAGCCGTGGTTCCGGTGGGAGCGGTGGTTCCGGCAGGAGCGGTGGTTCCGGCGGGAGGTGGAGAGGAAGAAGGGGAGGAGAATATGGGGGAGGGGCTCTACATGTCGCAGAAGCTCACCCTGCCGCCGGTTCTCCCCTCTTATCGATCCACCCCCTCCCTCCCTCATCTCTCCACCGCCACCCCCACCACCCCTATCACTCCCCCAGCACCGCAACCTATCTCCCTCTCCGATTTCCTCACCCATGGCGACCAAGATCCGGTGGTCCGTACGGATCGATCGCGGCGGCTTGGTCAGGAGGGAGATGGAGGGCGGGATCGATCTGCGGCGCCACCGCCGTTCCTGCTGAAGACGTACGAGATGGTGGACGACCCGGGGACGGACGGCATAGTCTCTTGGGCGTTGTCCGGCCGATGGTGCATCGTCAAAGGACCTGTCCTATTTTTTGTTTCCAGTCATAGTATCTTCTGAAATTAAGGTAAAAAAATGTCATGATACAATCCAGCCTCTCCCTGATCCTCTCCCTCTCCAATACTACAACCTTTGATTTGATTCCCCTCACTTTCCCTGATCCAGTCAATCTCACGAGTTTATTGCACCAGAGTATGAGGTCTATCAACAATATTTTCTAATAGATCGGGCAATGAGGCCTTAAGTAGAGGAACAATAGAGGGCATTGGTGTAGCAGCGGTTCATGCCCTGACAATTTTTATGATTGTAGGATGTTACTCCTGCTAAAACTTCAGTAAATAATCAATTATTACTAAATTTCCTGCTAAATTCTCGAGATCGTTGATTATTCAGCAAAAAACCCAATAAATTTGTCTTATCTGGATTGTTAAAAAAATTTGAATCAGTTTTGTGCATCTATTTCCCTGAGCACTGTTCTTTATAGATTCTTTCCTTGTAGGCATCGGAGAAGACCAAGCTGGGTGCTACCGAAGCACCGCATACGATTTTTCTTGCCGACCCATGTTAGCCAAAGGATAATTGATGCTTAGAATCTACTGAATTTAGGTGTTTTATGTTCTTCTTTATAAATTGCCAAAACTCATGTTAGTTATGGTATATGTCATGGCTATGCAATTTTTCATTGGTAGGTATATCATGCCTAGACATTCTGTAGTGTAACATTATGTATTTTTTCATGTTGGGAAGCAGACTAATTTCACAATGGGAGAAATTCTGATCAGATCTCTTTGTGGTTTCTTATAATTTTCAGATTTGGGAGAAATTCTGATCAGATCTCTTGGTGGTTTCTTAGAATTTTCAGATTTGGTGCTTCTCTTAGCTGACTACACTACTTAGCAATGCCATTCTGTCAGGACTAACTTCTTTTTCAAGCATTTCTGTTTGGTGCAACTAAGCTGTGAGGGCATGATAAGCTGGACTTTGGAGACCCAATGGCATTGCTAATTCACTAATTGGATGAAACTGAATGCAAAGTATTCGATTCACCGTACGATAGTAATTTGTGTTTGGGAAAGTGATAAAGCAAAGATAAGTGTGCGTGCATCTCCTTTCAGTCAAAGATTTATAAAACATGATGTCTGCTATAATATTTTCTGTTAGCCTTTGTTCAGTTGCTCTTGTGGAGTGGATGCCTTGGTTTATACTTACCTTTGCATTGATCTAAGATTCCATGATATAAATTTAACGTTAAGTTTCAGTTTATTGATTTGGTTAACTAACAGTCTCATACTCTTGTTCTGGCTGCTCCTTTCAGGAAACGGTGGACTACTTCAATGGTTGGCTGGTGTTTAAGGAAGATCAATATTTGTGTTCACCTATCTTGTTTATCAACTTCTGCAAAAACTTTGGGCACTGTCGTGTGGCATCCCTACTTTACCCGCTGTTCTTTATGAACCTATGTTATTGGTTTCATGATACAACAGTGTTGCCATATGGTTGCCGTATATGTTCTCTGAAGTGAAAAGCTGCAAGATCCTGTGATGAATCTATGAGTCTTGATACAATTGCCTGATACAATTGCATATCCATGCCTGATACAATTGCATATCCATGCTTGATATTATTTTATCATTGAAGCATGATCTTGCAGCTATTGTGGGCAGTATGGTAGTCTTGTTTCATTGTCCTTATCATGATATATGTTGTGTTCCACTCGTTCTCAATGCATAGTACTTGTAGTTAATGTCTCATTGTTCAGCTATTGGTTTCACAAACAATATAGTTGAAGTTATGTCACAGTACTGATTACTGTTGTACTCATGTAGAATTATTGTTGCCTGCATTTTCCATATCCTATTCTGTTATTTACTTGTCTTGTTCTAGGTTGTGTGCTTCCCTCTGTTTTGTAATGTGCCATGTGGTCTGACTACAACTATTGCATTTGTTTGCTTGCGCAGCTGTTGATCTGGTATTGATTATGTCTGTCACGGGAAGCATATGGCACAGGAAGCAGCGCCACCCATCTCCCTCTCTCCCCATCACCATCTGCTCATCCTCCTCTAATCCTTTGTATTTGTTGAAGCAGGATCCCACGATGTCGATCTCCCTGCAGAGTTGCGTGCTGCCTCAGAGGCTCCTCCACCAGATCACCTCCGGCTTGGTCTTCCTCGCCGACGCCAGCACGTGCGTGCTTCGCGAGAAGGGCACTAAATCTGGCGTCTCTAGCGTCGTCTGGGTGACATGGTTACTGATGGCGCCAAGACCAACACACCTGCGCTCCGGCTCAATGGTATGTGCACCTTCATCACCCTCGCCCCCATCATGTATGTATTGTTCCCCCATATCTGTCCGCTTCTCTGAATTTTGTTTTGTTTGATTCCCCTCTCGATCATGGTGGATTTCTCGATCATGGTGGATTCCCTTATGATTTTTTTGTCTGATTCCCTTCGACAAGCTGCTCCTCCAGCTGCTGCTCAAGGCATCACGGGACAAGCAGTCCGTGGCCGAGGAGGCTGAGAAGGCGATGTGAGCCATGTCCACGTCCATGCCTCACCTGCTGCTGCTAAAGAAGCTCGGGGCATATGTCCACCACTCCAACCTCATGGTCAGGGCCAAGGCCGCAGTCGCCAAGTCGCATGGATCGGCAACGCCACGACCTGCTACTGCTGGTCACCTCCAAAACGAGCGGCTGCTAGTCAGGTCCCTCTCCTCCTTGTTAGATTTTGTTTATTTCTTGTAATTATCTGCATGTGCTCCCTCCGTGTAAAATACTTGGTCATGTGTATGTTAGCTTGCCAATCCCTAACAATTTATTCTCTTAATGGACGAACAAGGAACTAATTAGTGCACGAACAATTTATTTCCATATATGTTTTTTTGGGTTTGGTTTTGCACGAACAAAGAACTAATTAGTGCATGTGTTCATGTATAAAACAATTTATTTTCAAGGTCTCTATGATGCATTTAAGTCTATGGTTCCTCCCTTTTCTCCTACACTTGCTATGTGAGACCACAAGCTGAGCGTTATAAAAGTAATGTGCAAGGCAAATTATCCATAGGTTGTATTATGTTCTGATTCTGCCAAGGCTAAACCTGCTGGAATTCGAAATCTCTTCACCACCTATCTGGAATATCCTGCAATTTGTCAAACCACGGCCTTCGACCTGTTGTGCATTTCCAACAAATGGAAGACATTGGCTCTGTGTTTGATCATGAGAATTCCATGTATGAAATAAACATACTTATGTTGAACATGTGTTGTTTTGCTTAATTACTTTTTGGTAGGCCGCCTTTGAAGGGAATCCGTTCAAGACATTTCCAGGCCCATTCAAGATCTTCTGGCAATGCATGCGCTCAAAACCTGGGTATGAGCTTCTTCTCATGATCACTCATGATAGTCTGAAAATATGTTTTTGGGTTGTCCACAACAATTTAACAAAATGAATAAGCAGTATCTCAAAATCTGTTGAGGGAAATACTAACTAGCTAGTCACTGGTGATTGATGAGTATGCTCATCTAGTCATGTTAGTCTTTAATTTCATCGGTCCTTGCTTGCTCTTTCAGCAACTTAATCCTTATTCACTACTCATTACGTACTACAAAACCATGCTCGTTATAAAGTAATCTCTGCAACATAAATGGTTTACTGGCTTTGAAATTGTGTATCTGCGTGTATTAGTCATGTGGTAGTATTGATTTTGCTAAGCTTAACGTGCGTATTCTTTCTGAATTAGCTTATGTAGTTGTTTTATATACCTTTTTTGTGGAACTGTAAATGGGAGTTGGTATGGCGAGGTTCAACTGCACCTCTCATCTTCTTTTCTATCTTTCTAAAAAAATGACAAATTGATTAACTAAAACACAATGAATTCCCCTACAAACTGACTTAACATGGAGCTGGAATATGATCTGGGCAGAACTCTGATAAATGTGGTGGTATAGTTGAACTGTCGAGTGTGTTGAGCCAATAACCATTGCTTAATATTTTCTACTACAATTTATTAGTGCAGGTGTTCATGTATAAAACAATCAGTATAAAACAATTTATTTTCTGCTACCCCTATTCTGGATTCCTAGAACTATATGTAAAATTTGCTGCTACCCATATTCTGAAACTACAAGCTTTGTTCATGTTTCAGCTGATCGTGCTGGAGTGGAGCTGCGCCACTTCGGGAGAGCGGAGGAGCTTGTTCGTGCAGCGATCCGAGGAGCTTGTCCGAGGTGTTGCAATTGGTGCTATTTGCTAATAAGTGAATGTAAATACTGAATTGTAATCTTGGATGTGCATTTGTGAGCCTGCTATTTGCTGATAAATTATCTGAATGCTGTGTATTTGCTGAAAATGGTGTATTTTATTGATGTATTTGGAAACTCTGGTGTATTTTCTCGATTTATTGCATGGCTGAAGCAATTCCAGAAATGAAAATGCAAATTCTAGTTAAAAAATAGCAGAAATCTGGACTGGATGAAATATATTTGGGCTCTAAAAAGGCTGTGGCCCAAAATATATTGTAACAAATCTGAAAATAAATAAGTGTACCGTAAGAAGGCAAGGCCCAAAAGTGACAAACCTAAAAAGGCCTAGGCCTAGCAAATAAAAGGCTAGAATTATTGGGCCAGCCCATTTAGATCACTAAAATGGACTGGGCTGATTTTGATTTAAGACGATTTCATTTCGTCACAATTTTGCCACGTAGGATCAGCCACGTAGCATCTGAGCTGGCCTGGCTAGATGGTCCATGACGATATTGGATCGTCATAGACGTTATGACGATTCAATATCGTCATAGACGGTTATGACGATTTGACCAAAAACGTCGTTATAGTTCATTTGCGACGCCCAGCTTTCGACGATCTCAAAATCGTCATAGAATCGTCATAAACGGACTACTATGACGATTCTGTGACGAAAATTGAGGGTCATATATAGACAGATTCCTTGTAGTGTTTGTTGCATTGTAATGAGATAGCCATATGAGCTATGTAAGATGTAATGAATTATTTTATTCCTGGTTATAAAGTTGTATTATGACCTTTGTTTCTTGATATTACATCTTAACTGTGGATGCTAGCTATTGATCTAGGGACTAGCATTGTAAACACAGGGATCTCTACCTTATTAAAGGTTGGGACCTCTACAGATGGTATCAGAGCACTGTGTTGCCTGTAGGATTTGTAACCGTAGGATTGGACAAAACCCCTTAGAAAAAATAGGAGTTGTATTTGTTCCAAAACTTATTTACAAACAATCTTGTAAACTCTTTCCTCAACCTTTTGGTTTTGACTCTACATCTCTTCTGTTTCAAACTTGATGGATAAAGCCTCCACTATGAGCAAAGACTTCAACATAAGCAAAGGACTTCACCAACTCAAGTGATCTCAACAAGGACTTCAACTTTGGATATCACTAAGGACTACAAGTGAGACAAGAAATATTGCTCAAAGACTAAGGAAACACAACTTAGAAGGAATCATCATCACCTTTAAAGTTCTGTGACCAAGATTCAAGAAATTCTCCAAGGATACAAAGATCTTGTTCAAGAAGAATCAACCAAGAAGGATGGAAAGATCTCAAGTGAACCATATAGATGGACCACCATATTAAGTTTAGATAAAACCCACCAACTTATGTGGTGTAACAAAAATATTTTGTTGCCTATAAATGTGCTTGAAAATTGTTGTTTGAGTGGAATGATTGTTTGTGATTTCTTGCACATTGCTTGTGTGAATTGTGTTGTGTGTGATTAGAATTATTTCCTTAGAAATCTTTTGCCTATACTAATCCCAATCCAACCCAAACAGATGACTACTCCAAGAAACTCCAACATCAAGAATGGTGACAACAACCAAGAGATGCACATGAGAGAACAACTACTAGCAAATCAAACCCAGTTGAATCAGATGACAACTCAGTTTTTAGCTAACAACAATGAGTTAGACCCAACCATGCAAAAGTTTTTGAAAATCCAATCCCAATTGTTGCAAGGGATGACCTCTCAAATGATCAACATGAAAGACAACCCTTCCCAAGAAGTTTATGACAACAAGGATGTCAAGGATGATATTTTAGAAGGAACTCAAGCTTGCAATGTTTGTGGAGACAAGGATCACACTTCCAAGGAGCATGAAGATCAATGCCCCAATTGTGAAGAGAAACATCCAACTGACCAATGCCCCACATCTCAAGCTACTTGTTTCCTATGTGAAGGAAATAATCATGTACCTATCTAATGCCCCATCTATACCATAGTTCAACAATGGAAACAAGATGGAGTGCAACAGCAGTTTGTAAACCCTCATGAAGGAACAACTTCTACCAAGGAGGATGAAGGCAAAGTCAAAACTATGCATCATAAGGCCAAATCTAAAGTGACCACAAAGTGATACTACTCTTGTGGAGAAGAAGGTCATATATCTAGTAACTGCCCCAAGAAGAGAGAAAGATTTCCCACCTTTGTGGTGAAGTATGAAGAGAATGAACTAGAAGAACTCCTAGATTTGGAGAGACCCAAAAAGAAGAAGGACATAAGCCAGTTGCAATGTTACAATTGCAAAGAGATGGGACCCTATGCCAGTGATTGCCTAGAAAAGAAGAAGAACCAAGGAAACAAACAAGAGGCAATGATACCAAAGGAAAAGAAAGATATCAGCCAAGTGATGTGTTTCAAATGCAAAGAGCTAGGCCATTATGCAGACAACTGTCTAGAGAAGCTTCATCAAAACCCCAAGCAAGCCAAGAAGTAATCTAGTTGGAAAAATTTTAAGGGTGGTAGTACCCTAGTTGCTTTGACCCAACTTGTAACCTCTATCCTTCCCAAATCTCGGGACGAGATTTATTTTAAGGGTGGTAGCCTGTCACATCTCAAGATTTTCCAAATCTTGTAATGTGAAAAATAAATAAACAAAATAAATAATTGTTGAAATTAGGGTGAAAAGAAACTTTAGTTTCTAAGTGGAAACTTAAAATCCCATCTTGAACAAATTTTGGTTAATGTTTGGATCCAACTAAAATTCAAATCAAGTGGATTTCATTCTTCATAAATTGTAGAGGGAGTGTCCCAACCTTTATACAATATAAGGTGGAGTCCCCTGTGTTTACAATTCTAGTCCCTGGATCAATAGCTAGCATCCACAGTTAAGATGTAATATCAAGAAACAAAGGTCATAATATAACTTTATAACCAGGAATGACATAATTTTATTACATCATACATAGCTCATTTGGCTATTACATTACATTGCAGCGGAATAACTATAGTATGGGGTCCTTCATCTTCAAAGTGCCACAGGCAGATGTTGGTTGTAGACTTTGTAATCCTAATCAATCAATCTTCACTAAAATCAATCAAACCTGCAACATTACAAGTTACATCCACAAGGGTCAATACATTTGAATTGTATTGGCAAGTTTCACTATTATGTGGAATATAAGTGGATCCTATCAATACATGCATATTTGGCTAAGTAGAGTTTTAGGCTCTTTTGCATAAAGCAAAATTTATCCTATCTTTTCAAAATGGTTTTGGTCCTTTGTCAAACCTCCTTTTCAAGAATCCCTTGAACTCCTTGGTAGAAACTCAAGTGTTCAAGTCCTTGTCAAAATCCCTTGAGCTCCTTGGTAACCCCAAGTGCATCAAGTTTTATCAAAATCTCATGAGTTCCTTGGTAACCCCAAGTGTTCATGATTTCATCAAAATCTCTTGAGTTCCTTGGTATCCCCAAGTATATCAAGTTTTATCAAAGTTTTCTTTTAGAAATTAGAATGTCGAGATCTCCCATAGCTTCAAACTTTAGTTGCTCAGTATTGTCCATAACCGGGGACAGGGCTAAGTACTTAGATTTTATTATCTTCTGCAGAAGGAGTACACTTTACCCACATGTCACAATCCCATCCTTTTTCCACCAGTGGCCACTGGATTAGTGCTCACCAAGATGGAGTATCGGCAGATTGAGAATGTGACGAAGTCTTTCCAAAGAGTCCTCCCATGCACCATTGCTAGCTTGTCTTCAGGTACCCATGTAGGATTCCAGGTCCTCATGTCCAGTAGCCTGAAGACAATGCATGGGTCTTCCCAGTGTAGTTGACTAAGCCAGAGCCATAATAGCATGTGGTTGCACACGAAAGCCACAATTGGAGAAACATGTTCAATCTCTAAGTTTCCTAGGTGGTTTCCTTTGGAGCACAACACAAAGAGATTGCCATAGACATGGTTCCTTTTGTTGCCACCTTCTCCAATACTCAAAGTATCCTTGGCTACCCAGGAGGTTCATTGAGTCCTTGTTTTATTATATAAAAACACAAGTCCTTTTCTCAACTTCATAAAATCTCAACATGTATCTCTTTTCAAAATATAGCATGGCTAAGCATGTATCAACTACAATGTTTTCACTATGGAATGTATAGGGAATCCTATTAGGATTTAGCATAGCATAAGTATAGAAAATTCTTTTCGTGCATGTTTCAAAATCCACTAAGTATAATGAAAATAGTAGGAATTTAGATGATAGTGTAACTTGCCTTTTTGGTAGGGAATGTTGGTTCACTCCTTGATCTTGCTAGTCTCACACTTTTCTAACTTCACTACAATCAATCAAGTAAACACAATATCAACTAGCATTCCAAACCAATAGTCAATCAAACAATTCACACACATAAAACAATGGGATCTAAGTTATGCATGCAAGCATGCAAGAGATGGTTCCATTTGCAAAAGTGGTCTCCACTAGGTTTCTAAACTTTGTAAGGTCCAAAGTGGTAAAGTCATTTGCAAAAGGGTTTTGTTCATAAACCATTTTAAAATCAACCATCATTTTATGTGGTGGAAAATATTTTTATCAAAGCAACAACTCTAGGTTGTTCACCAAATAAGTTGTTGTTTCTCAAAACTTGATGTTTTAGGGTCAGTAGGTTTGTTTCAAAACATTTTCCCAAAGTTTTTATTTTAAAACAATTTTCATAACCAAAACCAATATTTTTATTTGACTAGAAATGGGATAAACCAATTAGTCCATTCTAAACTTTACCAATTTCATTTTCAAGACCAGGGGTTGGTTCCTAGGGTCAGTAGGTTCACAACAAACCAATTTGCCAAGGTTTCAAACTCAAAACATTTTTGACTCATTTTTTCTATTCTAAACAAGCACTCAATTGTTTCTGCAAAAACAAGCAATCTAACAGATACTATTTGCTAAATAAACTCCATGGTTGTCTAGGGCTTGTTCCACTGATTCCAACGATATAAAGTTTGCAATTTTTGGACGTGTGGATCAAAAGTTATGGGGTTTTCAAATTGCAATTCAAATCTGTTTTCAATCTGTTTTTAAATCGAAAACCTGGCCACACGTCGCTTTCTTATTCGCTGGTACCGGTTCGAGTGGATCGACAGATACAGGCCATTGGATCAAGTTGCATCGCACGGCACTGGCTGCGTACCCTTTCGAAGTTAAGTGATCTAATCTCGTCTCTTCAATCTAAATCGAACGGCTGCTAATGCCTGGCCAAGAACTGGCGGCGCAAGGTCACCGGTGAGCGGCGGTGCGGTCAGATGGTGGCGGCGCTGGCGAAACAGGAAGCGAGAGAGGGAGGGAGTAGGCTCACCGCGTTAGCGAGGTCGAGGTGGTGCTCAACGTACGGTCGGCTTGGCAAGGGGCGCCCGAGGACAGGCGGGATTCCTCACCGGAGTTGGGTCTGGCGACGGATGCACGCGGTCGAGGTCGAGGACGATGCTACGGGTCACGAGAAGGCAAACCAGAAGCATGGTTAGACGCGTACGATCAAGGAGATGCTGTGTGCATGAAGGAGAAGAAGAAGGGCGGTCGGATTTCACCTGGGGAACTCGCCGGAGTAGAAGACAGACGCGGCGGCGCTCAGAGCTTGTCGAAGGCGATGCTCAGGGGCGCCCGCGGTTGAACGGAAATAAGTTTTGGTGTTTTGGAAATAGTAAAACCTTTATTAATAAAACTTGGATATTAAATCCTTATTAATTTATTTTAAATACACCTTTACCATTTTTATCAAATAGAAATATTTTATTTCCAAGGCTTGGCCAAGTTTTAATTTGGCTTACAAAATAATCCTTATTTGTAAAACTTTTATTTCCTTTGAAAATCAAATCTTTTATTTTAAAGATCCAAAATAATAATTTTAAATATGTTTTTATTTTTCTTTATTAAATGTTTATCTTTTTAAATACCTTTAGGATTTATTTGATCCTCATTGGTTTGAAAGTTTCCAATGGAATTCAAAAAGTTTCTTTTCACTCTGAAAATCAAACAAAGTTTTATTTTATTCATTTATTTTTCACATTACAAGATTTGGAAAATCTTGGGATGTGACAGGCTACCACCCTTAAAATAAATCTCGTCCCGAGATTTGGGAAGGCTAGGGTTACAAGTAGGCTCAAAACAACTAGGGTACTACCACCCTTAAAAATTGTCAAACAAAAATTACATATTGGCCTCCTTGGGATCCTGGGGAATCTTCTTTGGGCAAATATTTGCATTGTGTCCTTGGTTTCCATACTTGACTCATGGGCCAAGGTTGAGTTTCTCCATAGGCTTGTTCAACTTGTTCTTCATCTTTTCTGGACAGTTGCTTGCATAATGTCCTGGTTTCTTGCAATTGAAACAGTTGATATCCTTGAGTTCTTTATGTGGCTCTTGTGGACAAGTTGCTACATAGTGGCCTAGTTCTTTGCAGTTGTTGCACACCACTTGGCCAATTTCCTTATTCTTCTGGTTCTCTGGGCATTCACCAGAATAGTGTCCCATTTCTTTACATTTATGACATTGCACATGGCTTTTGTCCTTCTTTTGCTTCTTGGGTTTCTTTGGTCCTTTGAATTGGGTTTTTTTGTTTGGAGGTATAAGTGGTCCTTTTCATTTGCCATCAACCTTCTTGGTAGACTTGGATCCACCTTGTTTCCTTTGTTCCACCATGGAATAGATGGGGCATTGGATAGGAACATGGTTGTTTCCTTCACATAGATAGCAAGTAGCTTGAGAAGTGGGACATTGTCCAACAGGATGTTTCTCTTCACAGTTGGGGCATTGATCTCCATGCTCCTTGGAAGTATGATCCTTGTCTCCACAAATAATGCAAGCTGGGGCTCCATCTAGAATAACATTTCTGTCATCCTTGTTGTCAAAGACTCTTTTGGGATAGCTTTCTTCCATTTTGATCATTTGATCAGTCACCTTAAGCATCAATTGGCCTTGAGTTTCCAAAAATCCTTGTAGGGTTGGATCTTCTCCACTGGAGTTGGCTATGAACTGAGCTGTCACTTGGTTCAACTGGTTCTGGGTTGCTATGAGATCTTTCATGCTGTCCTCTTGGTTGGTGTTGGTGTCATCAACCTTGATGTTGGAGTCTCTTGGAGTAGTCATCTGTTTGGGTTGGATGAGGGTTAGAATAGGCAAGATATTTCTAAGGAAATATTTCTAATCACACACATCACAACTCACTTCAAACAATGTGCATGCAATCACAAACCAAACATTTCACTCAAACACAAAGTTCAAGCACATACTTAGGCAATAAAATATTTTTGTTACACCACATAAGTTGGTGTGTTTAACTAAAATATGGTGGTCCATCTATATGGTTCACTTGTGATCTTTCCAACCTTCTTGGTTGATTCTTCTAGCATGAGATCATGGTTTCCTTGAGAAAAACTCATGGTTACACTACCTCAAGTTATGTGGGCTCCTTCTAACTTTTGCATTCCCTCAGTCTCTAAATCTTGAGCAAGATTTCCTTGTCTCACTTGTAGTCCTTAGTGGTATCCAAGTTGGAAGTCCTTGGTGAACATGCTGAAGATGTTGAAGTCATTAGAGTTGAAGATGTTGAAGTCATTATAGTTGAAGGTGTTGAAGAAGTCCTTTGCACATGGTGTAGTCTTTTGTAACATCCCTAAAATCATGATTTCAAAGTTTGCATATCATTCATGCATGCATATAGATTTGAGAACAATTTTAAACTCATTTTAGAAAAACAGAAGCACAAAGTGCTATGATTTTATGTGAACAGATTTAAATCAAATGGCCATCACCATTTGAAAGTTTGAGTGATTTTAAACCTAACTTGTTTGTCTTCCTCATAGAAGGGATTGATTGTGGTTTGAACCAAAAATTTTCAAATTGGAAATGGTTTCGAAAACCATTTTTCAAATCTTGCAAACCAAGTGCCAAGTCTCTGTTATTTTGATCTCCAAGCTTGACCAAGCCTTTGCAAAGCAACCACTTGTTTTTATGCCTATATTGGAGACTACTGTAGCCTGCAAAAACCCCCAGAAAGATTTGAATTCAAAGAGAGTTTGAATTCATTTCAAAACCATTCCTAAAAATCGAAATAGAAAAAGAAAAGGAGTAAACAAAAGAAAAGGGCCGAGCGCCAGGAATCTAGCCCAGCATCGGAACAGGCCCAGCTAGCCCACCCGGGCCATCTTTTTCTCTCTCGCACGCGCCCGCGCACCCACACAGCCGCTGACAGCCAGACCCCACCTCCCCTTCGCACGCTTCGCTGACAAGCGGGCCCCTCTCCACGTCAGCTTCGTCTTCCCCTGATGCCGCGCACGACCTCCGCCGCTGCCCTGATGTTGCTACACTGATTTCGCGAGCTTAATTGGCATTGATGCAGCAAGCGTTTCTTGTCGAGCCTCTGGCTATAAAATCCCCACATCCTAGCGACCATTTCCCCCCAAACAATTTCGCCTTCACGCCACCAGGCTGCCCACAACTCGCACGACGTCGCCGCTGTTCCGACGACTGCACCGGCGAATTCCGGTGAGCTCCATGTTCCCCTCTGTCTCTAGTTCATGCTATCAAGTTTAGCGAGTCTTTGCGGACCTACTGACACTCCCCATTTGCCCTCGCATGATCCGTAGCTCCAGCAACGTCGACGACCGGCCGCCACCGTTCTCTGCAAGAACTCCGGCGACCTCCCTCCGTAAGTAGCCACCGCCCCTTGCCCTCTGACTGGTACACCTAGAATCTACATTGTTGTGCGCATCTAACAGTACAACTATTTTGGCTTAGCACGACGAGAAACCTCGATAACGTCGACGACTGACCGTGCCCGACGTCTGTCTCAAATCCGATGAGAAATCCTCGCTGTGTCCGCGCGCCCCTCGACGAACCATCGCCACCTTGAGCATCCGCAGCATCCTGCGATTCTGTTAAGCGCCTTCTTTCTTCCCCGGGTGACCTAGAGCGCCAGCGCCGACACTAACTGACGCGCCTCCGCCAGCCGCCGCCGCTAGCGCCGCTCGTTTCTGGTTAGAAGATTCTTAGCCGTCAGATCCAGATCCAGCGCGTAGAAATAGTTCACTTAACAAAGGGGTATGGATAGATCTGAGCCGTGCAGCGATAGTTAGATCCAACGGCGCGGAAGGGTGATCCGGTGCGAACCGGTACGCACCAGTAAAATCGTGACGCGTGTCTAGGGTTGGATTTAAAATTAGAATTCAAATCAGATTTAGATCCAATTTTCAAATGGCTATAACTCGAGATTCCCACGTTAGATTTTTGCAGATTTTATACCGTTGGAATCAGTGAGTCAAGACCTTTCTAAATCTGCAATGTGTTTAACAAAAAGTTTCTGTTAAAATGACTTTGTATGCAGAAACATATTTAGGACCATTTTGAGTATAGATTTTGTTTAGCAAATGGTTTTAGTGCTAAATAAGTTTAGTTAGCAAGTATTTGACTTGGTTATGTTTCTGTATCATGCACTTGATTGGTGGAGTTTTCAAAAATCATCACTTAGCATTTTCTTGCATGCATGCATTCATATTTTTGTTTGTATATGAATTGTGTGTAATTTTGTGCTACAAACTTTGTGTAGATTTTGCTAGTTACTGTGATTGTGAAGAGTGCTGCTCTCCCCATTACCAAGGCAAGTGATACTTCATGATATTTCCACCCCTTTATTTTGATTAAGCATTAGAATTATTTTTGCTAAGTCTTGCATGCTACTTTTGCCAAATGCTATGTTGGGAAATCCTAAGTAGTTGTAGTATTGTAGAATTGCTAGGGAATTTCCTAAGTTAAGTTATTATGCCATGCTTAGCCTAGCTAGTAGCAAACCAAGGGTTGGTAAAGTATGTACATGCTATGATGAAAATAATTCTAAGTCTTTTGGACTTATGCTTTTCTTAATAAAACAACTAAGTCAATGAACCCCCTGGGTGGAATGGGACTTGAATTGGTGGTTTTTGGTTGAGTGGTTACACAAGGCCATGGATATGGCTTGTGTATCTCACTTGTGGTATGCCACCCAGGCACAAAGGGATTTGGAGGCCAAGTGTTGAGAAATCTTACAGTGCAACCACTTGGCAATATGGGCTCTGCCATGATCATATAGGTTGCTAGAACTTAGTCACTTGGACAGTTGGTGGTAGTGGGAATGATAGGTTGGAGCGCGTCCATTTGGCTAAGTAAAGGCTTCTGAAAGGTCCTGTCTTGGGAAACCAAGTCTGGTGGGGAAAGTGCACAACCTCTGCAGATGGAAAATCTAAGTACTTAGCCAAGTCCATGGCAATGGACAAATTGAGCATCAAGACATGGAAGCTACAAGAATATCATCACTCCAACTTCTAAAGTAAAACTTGTGGGTGAACAAGGGTGAGGGACCCCAATGTCTATTGGTGGTTTCTTGGGAAAGTTTTGACAAAGAAAAACTTAGTGATTTCAACTAATAGGGAAAACCTATTTTCAAGCAAAGCAAGCCAAGCTACACTTAGCCAAAATGCATTAGTAATATAGTCCACTTAAAATTTACTAAGGTATCACTTGCCAATACTATTCCAAAGTATTGACCCACTGTGGCTGTAACTTGTGATGTTGCAGGTTACTCCGATGATGATTAGGAGTCATGAGTTTACACTCAACATGCTTGCCTGTGGCACATGAAGATGAAGACTTGTGTTTATTTACTTATTCCAAAACTCTTGTATTAGGCATATGGCCATGAGTTGTAAAAGACTATGTTTTATCTCTAGAATGGATGTAATAAATGACCTTTGTATCTGTGTACTTCATCTTAAACTGTGGATGCTAGCAATGATCCAGGGACTAGCATTGCAATCACAGGGATCCTTTTCCTTTACAAAGGAGGGATCTTACAGATGGTATCAGAGCACTGTGTTGCCTGTAGGATTATGACCCTAGGATTGGAAAAACACTAAGGAAAAAAAAATTCAACTACTTCTACACTTGTCTATTCTTCTCGTAAACTTTTCTAATCTTCTCATTCTCATCTCTACTTGTATATGAACTCCATCAACGAAGCCGTGAAGAAAGGACCACTCATGACCATGACCTTGGAGTGTGAAACTGAGTTTCCCAAAATTCTCAAGGACCTCATGGTGGCAATGGAAGCATATGGTGCAGCTGTGTACAAAGGCTTTCCTGTGATGGATGAAGGAGTGGAGTACTGGTGGGTGCAACTTCACTTGTACAAAAACAAGGAAGACAACCACAAAGAAAGAGGATTCTGCATGTACACCAACACTGTGATGCACACTACATTCTTTGAGTCAGCAAGAAAAGCAGCTTGGAGGACTATCAAAGAACTTAGTTCTAGAGTCAAGTGCAGAATGCTCAACATCCAAAAAGACTTAGAGAAAGAGAAGGAACATACCCAAGAGTTGGAAGCCACCAACCAAACTTTAAGGGGAGATATTATAGACTTAGTGATGGAATCATGTGAGCAAGATAGGCTGATTGCCTCTAGGAACATTGTGTTAGCCAACAGATCCAGTGAGATAGGATTGTAAAAGCACTTCGTTAGTTGGACCACCACCTATCACCTTATTTTCCAAAATGATACCTTAAATAAGTTTGGACCTTGGTTGATGTAATGGAGTCATGTATGCATGACTTGTGTGGTTCTATGTTCCAAGGATGTGTATGTGATGTTTGTCTTTGTTTTATCTTAAATAGTGTTGTTCTAACTTTTCTATCTTATAAATAGATGCCTATTACCATCAGCACTATTGAGGAGTTCCAGGTCACCCGCTTTGGTCCTCGTATCATTGAGCTTACCACTTTGCTCGATCTCCCTCTTCCCACCATCATGGTGCATCCACTCACCAAGTTCGAGAGAAAGGACCTCTGGGGCTTCAAGGTGAACCAGCCCGGACGCCAGACAGAGCCTACTATGGAGGCCATCGTCTTCAAGCTGATGCACGACGACAGGGAGAGAGGCATGGAGGTAGTCATGCAGGACCTGATAGGATTTCTGCTAGGCCGTCACTCCCGACAGGTTAGGGGCACCCACTTCCACGTCTTCGGAAGACGTGATGATGATGGAGAGTCCATTGACTTCGAGGACGACTCGAGGGATGCAGCAGAGCCGATACGTCTCTATCTCCAGGACTTAGAGTCTCTCATCAGGCACGTGGACACGGACAGGAACAACGTCATGCTCAGCAATGACGAGCTCTAGGTGCAGCTTCGCGAGAAGGACAAGCTTTTCGCATAGCAGGACGAGATAGTCAAGGAAATGGAGGCAAAGTTCGATACCCAGGACCGTAAGTTCAAGAGTCAGGAGAAACGCGTCCAGGATAGGAACAAGAAGATCCGGGACATGACTGAAGAACTGAAGTCCAAGGATTTCGAGCTAGAGCAGCAGCAGATGGTGATCGAGAGGCTTCGCTCCCAGAAGAGGGCTCTCAAGGCCAAGATCGATTCCTTGACCACTACTATTGAGGAGAAGAAGACCGCGATGGAGAACGCAGGTCTTACCTTCGTCGAGGAGGAGATTGATGCTGATGAGTAGACTTGACTACTCGTTTATCTTTCATTATCGTACTTGTTATTTGTGAACTTATTGGACCATCCGACATGTGGATGGCTTGCCACATGTGTGTTTTATTTCGAGAAATTGTTATCTTGTTGTTGAACTTTTATCCTGTGTTGCATGCTATGTGTTTGCTTGTGATGTAATGTGCATAAAAACATCTATGGGTTCTCATTCTTATCTCTATTTGAACAAACCACAGATGCCTCCCCGTCGCGCAAACCCCAACCCCAACAACATCACCCCGGAAATGCAGCAAATGATGAATGCTCAAACACAGCTTATGCAGATGATGACAACATTCATCCAAAACCAGAATAACAACAACAACAACCCCAATAACAACAACAATAACAACAACAACAACCCTCCGGGATTTGATATGCTCACCAGATTTCTGCGTTTGAGGCCAGCTAAGTTCTCGGGGACAACTGATCCCATGGTGGCCAATGATTGGTTACGTTCTGTGAACAATGACTTAGTGACCGTGGGCTGCACGGATGCTAAAAAGGTCAGGTTCGCAGCACATCTGCTGGAAGGGCCAGCCGCCACATGGTGGGACAACTTCCAAATCACCACTCCTATAAATGAGGTGACTTGGGCTATCTTTGAGGAAGGATTTCGCACGGCTCATATCTCATCGGGAATAATGAGCCTAAAAAAGAAGGAGTTCCACAACCTGAAGCAGCGCCACCGCAGCATGGATGAATACATTGAAGAGTTCAACAATCTGGCGCGTTATGCACCGGATGAGGTTGACACAGATGCCAAAAGGAAGGAAAAATTTCTGGAAGGCTTAAATGATGAGCTGGATCTGCAGCTGGCTGTGGCATATGTTCCCACTTAGCAGTCGCTCTGTGAAAAGGCTGCTATATTGGAGAACAAAATGAAGCAAGTCGAGAGTAGGAAGAGGAAACACTCCGACAAGCACAGCACGGGATCGTCTCACAAACGATCTCACTATGATGACAGTGGAAGCTCAGGATCCCATAAGCATGGGAAATTCAACAAGCACCACAACCACAATCGTCATGACAACAAGCATCACCGCAGTCATGACAATGACAAGTACAAAAACCACAAGAGTGTACATAAGAGCCACCACGGTGGAAATGGTAGTGGAAGTGGAAGTCCGCCTGCTAAGAGGGACATTAGTCAGGTTGAGTGCTTCAAATGCAAGAAGATGGGACACTATGCAAATGAGTGCCCCGAAAAGAAAGTTGAAGGATCTGTCAAGCCCAATCCTTTCCAGAAAGGTCAGGTGAACCACATTAATGTGGAGGAGGTCTATGAGGAACCTGACACTGTTGCTGATAAGTTCAGACTCAATTCCATTCCAGCATTTGTACTCTTTGACACTGGTGCATCTCATTCATTCATATCAAAAGCATTTGTTGATAGAAATGGGTTTGCATCTGAAAACATTGGGTGTCCAATAAAAGTTAGCTCTCTGGGTGGAGATATGATAGTAAGTCTTGGATGCCGGGACCTTGTCATAGAGTTTGGAAAGCATAAGTTTCCAGTGAGCCTGATAATCCTAGATTCCTAAGGATTGGATGTAATTTTAGGAATGGATTGGATGGCTAAGTATGAAGGAGTGCTAGATTGTGCTAATCATACTGTTGCACTCACAACCCTAGAAAGAAAAAGAATAAAATTCAAGTCAAACTTTGAATCCAATGGAAGTAAGCTTAATTCTCTTAGGGGGGTTAGCATGGACAGTGTGCCAATTGTATGTGAGTATCCGGATGTGTTTCCGGAAGAGTTGCCAGGAATGCCACCAGATAGAGATGTGGAATTTCTGATAGATTTTGGTACCAGGTGCTAGACCAATAACAAAGAGACCATACAAAATGTCAGTTGATGAACTGAAGGAGCTCAAGAAGCAACTAGGAGAACAGTTGCAGAAAGGATTCATTCAACCAAGTTCTTCCTCTTGGGGAGCCCCAGTCTTGTTTGTGGAGAAGAAGGATAGAAGTCAAAGATTATGCATAGATTACCGATCACTCAACGAGGTAACTATCAAGAACAAATATCCTTTGCCTAGAATCAATGACTTATTTGATCAGCTAGAAGGAGCATGTGTGTTCTCGAAGATTTATCTCCGGTCAGGCTATTTTCAACTCAAGATACGAGAACAAGACATACCAAAAACAACATTCACCACAAGGTATGGATTGTATGAGTATACCGTAATGCCTTTTGGCTTGACAAATGCTCCAGTATACTTCATGAATATGTTGAACAAGGTGTTCATGGAATTTCTTGACAAGTTCATTGTCGTTTTCATCGATGACATCTTAGTCTACTCCAAGAGCAAAGAAGAGCATGAAGGACACTTGCGTTTGATACTTGAGAAGTTGAGAGAGCATAAGATTTATGCCAAATTCATCAAGTGTGAGTTCTGGTTAGAGGAAGTTGGTTTGCTTGGTCATGTTATGACAAAGGATGGTGTGGCAGTTGATCCTGCTAAAGTTTCAGCTGTGACGGAATGGGAATCTCCCAAGAATGTAAAAGAAGTTCGTAGTTTCCTTGGCTTAGCAGGTTACTACAGAAGATTCATTGAGAATTTCTCAAAGGTTGCTAAGCCCATGACTGAATTGTTAAAGAAAGACAAGAAGTTTGCTTGGTCTGAAGGTTGTGAAGTCAGCTTTCAAGAATTGAAGAAGAGACTTGTGATAGCACCAGTTCTATGTCTGCCAGATTTGGAAAAAGATTTCCAAGTATATTGTGATGCGTCTCATCAAGGTTTGGGTGCCGTACTTATGCAAGGCGGTAAAGTTGTGGCTTATGCCTCGAGACAACTCAAAACTCATGAAGTAAACTATCCTACTCATGATTTGGAGTTAGCCTCTGTCGTCCATGCACTCAAAACATAGAGACATTACCTTTTGGGTAAGCGTTGTGAAGTGTTCACGGACCACAAAAGTTTGAAGTATATCTTCACCCAAAAGGAAATCAATATGAGACAAAGAAGATGGTTAGATCTTATCATGGATTATGACTTGAGTTTGCAATACCACCCCGGTAAAGCAAATGTTGTGGCAGATGCTCTAAGTCGTAAGGTGTTTGTGAATGGCCTTACCAAAGGAGAATTGCCAGAAGATTTGTGTACTCAATTCAAAGAACTCAGATTGGAGATTGTGCCTGAAGGATATCTTATGTCTTTGGATGTTCAACCCACCTTGTTGGATAAAATCCGAGAAGCTCAGGATACCGATAAGGAAATTGAAAGGATTAAGGAAAATATTGGCCAAGGGAGGGCTAAAAATTTCCATGAAGACGAACAGGGTACATTATGGCATGGGAAACGTATCTGTGTTCCACAAGATCCGGAGTTACGGAAACTGATTTTGCAAGAAGCGCACAACTCTCCGTATTCTATTCATCCGGGTAACACCAAAATGTACATTGACATGAAGGAAAGATTTTGGTGGAACAATCTCAAGAGAGACATCCCCGAACATATTGCTTTGTGTGATGTATGTAGTAGAGTAAAGGAGGAGCATCAGAAACTAGCAGGTTTGCTTCAACCACTACCTATTCCTGATTGGAAGTGGGATAAGATTGGTATGGATTTCATTACCGGATTACCAAGGACCAGATCGGGATATGACTCCATATGGGTAGTAGTAGATCCCCTAACTAAAGTGGCTCATTTTATACCCGTGAAGACAACCTATACAAGTGCCAAGTTAGCCAAAATATACATGAGTAGAATTGTATGCCTTCACGGTGTGCCTAAGAGTATTGTGTCCGATAGGGGAACCCAATTCACTTCCCATTTTTGGAGGCAGCCACATGAGTCATTGGGAACGAGGTTAGAATTCAGTACTGCTTTTCATCCTCAAACCGATGGACAAACAGAAAGGACTAATCAAATTCTGGAAGACATGTTGAGGGCATGTGCCCTAGACTATGG
Organism: Avena atlantica; assembly: GCA_910589765.1. NCBI lineage: Eukaryota > Viridiplantae > Streptophyta > Magnoliopsida > Poales > Poaceae > Avena > Avena atlantica. Next base: position 432,825,946 of record OU342739.1, read on the forward strand.
AGCAAGTTGGGACGAAAGTCTGCCTTACGCAGAATTTTCTTATAATAACAGCTATCAAGCCAGCATTGAGATGGCACCGTTTGAGTTTCTCTACGGAAGAAAATGTACCACCCCATTGTTATGGAATGGTGTGGGAGAAAGAAGTTTATTCGGGCCAGATCTTATCAAAGAAGCCGAAGAGAAGGTCAAATTGGTTAAGGACAGATTGAAGATAGCACAGTCCCGACAGAAAAGCTACGCAGATCCTAAGCGTAGAGAAGTCACCTACGAAGTTGGTGATAGAGCCTATCTTAGAGTATCACCACTCCGTGGAGTGAAAAGATTCGGAGTCAAAGTAAAGTTGGCACCAAGATATGTTGGGCCATTCAAGATTCTGAGTTGCAAAGGAGAAGTTGCTTATGAAATTGAACTACCAGCATCTCTATCAGCAGTCCATAATGTGTTTCATGTGAGCCAGCTTAAGAAATGTCACCCAGAAATGGAAGAAACTTCTTTGAAGGATACCATACCTTTGGAAGAAGTTCAACTAGAAAGTGATCTCACTTATGAATAAAAACCTATCAAAATACTGGAGACTGCAGAAAGAGTCATGAGAACAAAGACTATCAAGTTTTGCAAAGTGCAATGGAACCATCATACCAAAGAGGAAGCAACATGGGAAAGAGAAGATGATCTTCGGAAAGACCACCCTCACCTATTTGCTAGCCAATCCGAATCTCGAGGGCGAGATTCACCTTAAGGGGGTTAGATTGTAACATCCCTAAAATCATGATTTCAAAGTTTGCATATCATTCATGCATGCATATAGATTTGAGAACAATTTTAAACTCATTTTAGAAAACAGAAGCACAAAGTGCTATGATTTTATGTGAACAGATTTAAATCAAATGGCCATCACCATTTGAAAGTTTGAGTGATTTTAAACCTAACTTGTTTGTCTTCCTCATAGAAGAGATTGATTGTGGTTTGAGACAAAAAATTTCAAATTGGAAATGGTTTCAAAAACCATTTTTCAAATCTTGCAAACCAAGTGCCAAGTCTCTGTTATTTTGATCTCCAAGCTTGACCAAGCCTTTGCAAAGCAACCACTTGTTTTTATGCCTATATTGGAGACTACTGTAGCCTGCAAAAACCCCAGAAAGATTTGAATTCAAAGAGAGTTTGAATTCATTTCAAAACCATTCCTGAAAATCGAAATAGAAAAAGAAAAGGAGTAAACAAAAGAAAAGGGCCGAGCGCCAGAAATCTAGCCCAGCATCGGAACAGGCCCAGCTAGCCCACCCAGGCCATCTTTTTCTCCCTCGCACGCGCCCGCGCACCCACACAGCCGCTGACAGCCAGACCCCACCTCCCCTTCGCACGCTTCGCTGACGAGCGGGCCCCTCTCCACGTCAGCTTCGTCTTCCCCTGATTCCGCGCATGACTTCCGCTGTTGCCCGTTGCTGCACTGATTTCGCGAGCTTAATTGGCATTGATGCATAAAGCGTTTCTTGTCGAGCCTCTAGCTATAAAATCCCCACATCCTAGCGACCATTTCCCCCCAAACAATTTCGCCTTCACGCCACCAGGCTGCCCACAACTCGCACGACGCCGCCGCTGTTCCGACGACTGCGCCGGCGAAATCCGGTGAGCTCCGTGTTCCCCTCTGTCTCTAGTTCATGCTATAAAGTTCAGCGAGTCATTGCGCACCTACTGACACTCCCCATTTGCCCTCGCATGATCCGTAGATCCAGCAACGTCGACGACCGGCCGCCACCGTTCTCTGCCCGAACTCCGGCGACCTCCCTCCGTAAGTAGCCACCGCCCCTTGCCCTCTGACTGGTACATCTAGAATCTACATTGTTGTGCGCATCTAACAGTACCCCTATTTTGGCTTAGCCCGACGAGAAACCTTGCCAACGTCGATGACTGACCGTGCCCGACGTCTGTCTCAACTCCGACGAGAAATCCTCGCCGTGTCCGCGCGCCCCTCGACGAACCATCGCCACCTTGAGCATCGGCAGCATCCTGCGATTCTGGTAAGCGCCTTCTTTCTTCCCTGGGCGACCTAGAGCGCCAGCGCCACCGCTAACTGACGCGCCGCCGCCAGCCGCCGCCGCTAGCGCCGCTCGTTTCTGGTTAGAAGATTCTTAGCCGTCAGTTCCAGATACAGCGTGTAGAAATAGTTCACTTAACGAAGGGGTATGGATAGATCTGAGCCGTGCAGAGATAGTTAGATCCAATGGCGCGGAAGGGTGATCCGGTGCGAACCGGTACGCACCAGTAAAATCGTGACGCGTGTCTAGGGTTGGATTTAAAATTAGAATTCAAATCAGATTTAGATCCAATTTTCAAATGGCTATAACTTGAGATTCCCACGTTAGATTTTTGCAAATTTTATACCGTTGGAATCAGTGAGTCAAGCCCTTTCTGAATCTGCAATGTGTTTAACAAAAAGTTTCTGTTAAAATGACTTTGTATGAAGAAATATATTTAGGACCATTTTGAGTATAGATTTTGTTTAGCAAATGGTTTTAGTGCTAAATAAGTTTAGTTAGCAAGTATTTGACTTGGTTATGTTTCTGTATCATGCACTTGCTTGGTGGAGTTTTCAAAAATCATCACTTAGGATTTTCTTGCATGCATGCATTCATATTTTTGTTTGTATATGAATTGTGTGTAATTTTGTGCTACAAACTTTGTGTAGATTTTGCTACTGACTGTGATTGTGAAGAGTGCTGCTCTCCCCATTACCAAGGCAAGTGATACTTCATGATATTTCCACCCCTTTATTTTGATTAAGCATTAGAATTATTTTTGCTAAGTCTTGCATGCTACTTTTGCCAAATGCTATGTTGGGAAATCCTAAGTAGTTGTAGTATTGTAGAATTGCTAGGGAATTTCCTAAGTTAAGTTATTATGCCATGCTTAGCCTAGCTAGTAGCAAACCAAGGGTTGGTAAAGTATGTACATGCTATGATGAAAATAATTCTAAGTCTTTTGGACTTATGCTTTTCTTAATAAAACAACTAAGTCAATGAACCCCCTGGGTGGAATGGGACTTGAATTGGTGGTTTTTGGTTGAGTGGTTACACAAGGCCATGGATATGGCTTGTGTATCTCACTTGTGGTATGCCACCCAGGCACAAAGGGATTTGGAGGCCAAGTGTTGAGAAATCTTACAGTGCAACCACTTGGCAATATGGGCTCTGCCATGATCATATAGGTTGCTAGAACTTAGTCACTTGGACAGTTGGTGGTAGGGGGAATGATAGGTTGGAGCGCGTCCATTTGACTAAGGAAAGGCTTCTGAAAGGTCCTGTCTTGGGAAACCAAGTCTGGTGGGGAAAGTGCACAACCTCTGCAGATGGAAAATCTAAGTACTTAGCCAAGTCCATGGCAATGGACAAATTGAGCATCAAGACATGGAAGCTACAAGAATCTCATCACTCCAACTTCTAAAGTAAAACTTGTGGGTGAACAAGGGTGAAGGACCCCAATGTCTATTGGTGGTTTCTTGGGAAAGTTTTGACAAAGAAAAACTTAGTGATTTCAACTAATAGGGAAAACCTATTTTCAAGCAAAGCAAGCCAAGCTACACTTAGCCAAAATGCATATAGTAATATAGTCAACTTAAAATTTACTAAGGTATCACTTGCCAATACAATTCCAAAGTATTGACCCACTGTGGCTGTAACTTGTGATGTTGCAGGTTACTCCGATGATGATTAGGAGTCATGAGTCTACACTCAACATGCTTGCCTGTGGCACATGAAGATGAAGACTTGTGTTTATTTACTTATTCAAAAACTCTTGTATTAGGCCTATGGCCATGAGTTGTAAAAGACTATGTTCTATCTCTGGAATGGATGTAATAAATGACCTTTGTATCTTTGTACTTCATCTTAAACTGTGGATGCTAGCAATGATCCAGGGACTAGCATTGCAATCACAGGGATCCTTTTCCTTTACAAAGGAGGGATCTTACATCTTTGGCCATGGGTTGGTTTTCCATTAAGTTGAAGTAGAAAAGATGTAGAATCAAAATCAAAGTGGTTGAGGAAAGAGTTTACAAGATTGTTGGTAAATAAGTTTTGTAACAAACACAACTCCTATTCTTCTAAGGGTTTTTGTCCAATCCTAGGTTTACAAATCCTACAGGCAACACAATGCTCTGATACCATCTGTAGAGGGAGTGTCCCAACCTTTATACAATATAAGGTGGAGTCCCCTGTGTTTACAATGCTAGTCCCTGGATCAATAGCTAGCATCCACAGTTAAGATGTAATATCAAGAAACAAAGGTCATAATATAACTTTATAACCAGGAATGACATAATTTTATTACATCATACATAGCTCATTTGGCTATTATATTACATTGCAGCGGAATAACTATAGTATGGGGTCCTTCATCTTCAAAGTGCCACAGGCAGATGTTGGTTGTAGACTTTGTAATCCTAATCAATTGTAGAGGGTCCCAATCTTTAATAAGATTGATCCCTCCTGTGTTTACAATGCTAGTCCCTGGATCAATAGCTAGCATCCACAGTTTAGATGTAATATCAAGGAACAAGGGTCATAATATAACTTTATAACCAGGAATAACATAATTTTATTACATCAAACATAGCTCATTAGGCTATTACATTACATTGCAGCGGAATAAATATAGTCATGGGTCCTTCATCTTCAAAGTGCCACAGGCAGATGTTGGTTGTAGACTTTGTAATCCTAAACAATCAATCTTTACTGAAATCAATCAAACCTGCAACATACAAGTTACAGCCACAAAGGGTCAATACATTTGAATTGTATTGGCAAGTGATACTATGGTAGTATAGTGGGGTCTATCCACTATATGCATTTGGCTAAGTGGAGTTGAGGCTTGCATTGCTCAAAATAGATTTTTCTTATCATTTTGAAAAAACTAAGTTTTTGCTTGACAAAATCATTTTCTCAATCAAAGATTTCAAGATCCTTGCACCAAGCCATCTCTCCATCAATGATTGAAGAAATCAAACAACCCTTGTTCAAACCACAAGATTTTAATTTAGAAATTGGAATGATGAGATTCTTGATTGCTTCCATGTCTTGATGCTCAAATTGTCCTTTACCAGGGACATGGCTAAGTACTTAGGTTTTACACTCTGCAGAGGTGGTGCACTTTCCCCACAAGACTTGGTTTCCCAAGACAAGATCTTTCAGAAGCTTTCCCTTAGACCAAAATGGACGCCTTCCAACCTATCAAACACTACCACCCACTGTCCATATGGCTAAGTTCTTGCAACCTATATGATCATGGCAGAGCCCATATTGCCAAGTGGTTGCACTTGAAGCTTCTCAACATTTGACATCTCAAATCCCTTTGTTTCCTGGGTGGCATTCCACAAGTGAGATACTCAATCCAAGTCCATGGCATTGTGAACCACTCAACCATTCTCCACCAAGCTATTCCATTCCACCCAGGTGATTCATTAACTTAGTTGTTTTATTAGACAAAATCACAAGTCCTTAGACTTAGAATATTTTTCCATAGTGTGAATATATATTCCACCCATGTTTTCTATTAGCTAGGCTAAGCTTGGTAGTAGTAGGAATCTTAACTTAGGAAAATCCTACTAAGGATTCATCTACTAGGTTTCCTATAGCAAGATCTATACTTAGCAAAATCCATGCAAGTTTATTTAGCAAAATCACTAATGCATAGAGAAAGTAATAGGATAGAAAGTATGAAGCATCACTTGCCTTTTTGGTAGAGTATAGGTTCACTTCTTGATCTTTGCAACAATCACACTCTTCAAGTCACTACAAATCAATCAAGCAAGGCACAAACTCAATCTACCAATCAAGCAAAACAACACACATAAATAACATAGTCAAAGAAATGCATGCAAGCATGCCAAGCTTTGTTTTGTTTGAAAAAGTGGTTCCTAGTGGGTCATAGTCATTTGGGTACATCTAATGGTCATTTCCTAAAGTGGCCAAGTCATTTGCAAAAGGTTTCACTTCAAAACCATTTTCAAAACAAAGTGTTATTTTATGTGGTGTAGAAATATTTTTACTAAGGCATTAGCCCATAGGGTTCACCAAATGAATAGCTATTGCAAAACTTGGTGTTTTGGTCAGTAGGTTTGGTCCAAACCATCTACTCAAAGTTTTCTTCCTATAAACATTTCCATAATAAAATCAATTCTTTTTATTTGGCTAGCAAATGACTAAGTTAAGTAATCCAATCTAAATCTTACAAAAATCATTTTTAATACCAAGGGTTGGTTCCTAGGGTCAGTAAGGTCACAACAAACCATTTTGCAAAGGTTTTGATCCAAAAATCATTTTTAAACAATTTTTATACGCTAAACAAGCTCACAAATGTTTCTGCAAATTCAAACAAGCTAACAGATACTATTTGTCAAACTAAGGCCATGGTTGGCTAGGGCTTGTTCTCCTGAATTCATTGATATAAAATTTGCCAAATTTGGACGTGTGGTTTGAAAGTTACAAGGATTTGAAAATGGCATCAATTTCCGATTTCAATTTCTGTTTTAACAGACAGGTGACACGCGTCGAGATTCTATTGGACGGTACCGGTTCGCTGCGGATCACGCTCTGGTGCGTTGGATTAAGTTTAATCGTGCGGTCCAGAGGACATACCTCTTCGCGTTAAGTGATTCTGTCCAGTGCGTCCGATCTAGATCTAACGGCTGTGGGGTGCTCGACCATAGACGGGTGGCGCTGCGGCGGCTGCTGGCGGCAGAGCGACCAGACGATGGCGGCGCCGGCGGTATAGGAAGCAAGGGAGGGTGTGGAGATGCTCACCGGATTCGCTGACGCTCGCTGATGCTCAACGTGGCACTTGTCCGTCGAGGGGCGCTAGGGAGCAGCTGCGATTGTTCGCCGGAGTTGGTACTGGCGACGGACGCGCGCGGTCGAGGTCGAGGACGACGCTAGGAATCACCCGGAGACAAACGAGGCACATGGTCAGGAGTGCAAGGACATGAAGAAGGCGTGTGCGTGAACGAGAGGGGTCGGGGTGGTCTGGAGTTACCGGAGGAGCTCATCGGAGGCGAGACAGACGGCGGGGCTCAGAATTTTTGTCGAAGACGGCTTCCTGGGGCGCCCGCGGTTGAAAGGAGGGTACAGAGAGGAGCGTCAGGGAGTGGGGAACTTGTTCGTGTGCTCAGTGTGGCATGGGGTGGTCCGGTTTGGATGGAATCGTCAACGGACCTCGTCGGAGACAGGGAGAGTGGTTGGCGAAATACTGCAGCCTGGGGGCGTGCTCGGGGAAGGAGGCAGAGGGGAAACGGAGAGGGGAGGGTGACGATTAAATGTGCGTGATCACTGCAGGCTTAACTCGCGGCATTAAGGTGAATTTAAGCTGGAGGATTCAATGGCAGAACGGGGAAGAACGGTCACAGAGGGTGAGGAAGAAGAGCAGTAGGGTGTGGGGTCTGCTGGCAGTGAAAGAAAGGGAGAAAGGGAGGAGGTCCACCAGTCAGTCTCGGTGTGGGTTAGTTATTTGGTGTGAATCGTTTTCTTCGGGGTGAGGGGAATCTGGGCTGTGGGACTGTTGGGCTGGGCCTTGTTGGGCTGGTCTGTTTCCTCTATTTTTTTCTGTCTATTTGTTTTATTCTTTTCTAATTCTTTTTCTGTTTTGAAATTCAAACAACCAAACACTTTCAAAAGATTCAAATAATCATCAATGCTTTTCAAATATGAATTTGGTTCTGCTTAACATCATAAATCATATTCTAAAATAAAATATTGTTTTAAATCTTTTTATGTTCCATTTATTAATTAAATAAATGGATCATTAGTTATTTAATAAAATAAGGTTTGTTTTAATTAATAAAATTTTCATTTAAGATCCAAATGTTTTCAAAACCCAATCAGTAGGTTTTATTTGGAAATAAAGAATATTTGGAAAACTTGTTTAAAAATAATATAATCCTTTTACTTTAGGGTCCATTAACAATTAAATAAAATGGGTCTTAGTTATTAAATCAAATAGAGTTTGATTTTATTAATAAAATCTTTATTTGAAACCTAAATATTTTCAAAATCAAATCAGTAGGTTTAATTTGGGAGGTACATAATATTTGGAATTTGTTTTAAAACAAATAACGTTTTAGAGTCTATTATTAATTAAATAAAATAGACTTTCATTATTAAACCAACTTGTGTTTGTTTTATTGAGATATTTATTTTGAAATCCAATATAAAGCCAAAACATTTTAGTAGATTTTATTTGTGAATATAAAATACTTAGAAAACTTATTTTAAATAATTTAATAAGTTTTGATGTTTCAATTAAATTGGTAAGACCTTTTATTTTAAAAGAGTTTGGATATTAATTATTTTATTTAAGAAATCCTTTATTATTTTTTAGTTAAACCTTTGCTATTTTATTTAAAATAAAATGTTTTAATTCAAAAGCTTGGCCAAGTTTTATTTTGGTTTAATAAAATAATCTTTATTTGTAAATCCATCTTTTCTTTTGAATATCAAATCCTTTTATTAAAAGATCCAAAATAGTAATTCCAAAACATTTTAATTTCCTTTATTAAATGCTTATCTTTAAGAATCCCTTTAGGATTTTATTTAATTCAAATGGGTTTGAAGTTCCAATTGAGTTCAAAAAGTTTCTTCTGGCTCTGAAAAATCATACAAAGTTTTATTTTATTAATTTATTTTCACATTACAAGATTTGGAAAATCTTGGGATGTGACAGGCTACCACCCTTAAAATAAATCTCATCCCGAGATTTGGGAAGGCTGGGGTTACAAGCAAGCTCAAAACATCTAGGGTACTACCACCCTTAAAAACTTTCAAACAAAAAATTACATCTTGGCCTTCTTGAAAACTTCTCTAAGCAAACTTTTGCATTGAGTCCTTTGTTTCCACACTTGACTCATGGGCCAAGGTTGAGATCCTTCATAGACTTGTTTAACTTGTTCTCCATCCTTTCTGGACAATTGTTTGCATAGTGGCCTAGTTCCCTGCATTTGAAACATGTGACAAGGCTGAGATCCCTCATAGGCTGGTTTATCTTATGCTTCATCTTTCCTCGACAGTAGTTTGCATAATGTCCTAACTCTTTGCAGTGTTTGCACATCACTTGGCTAAAATCCTTCCTTATCTTGGGTTTCACTAGCTTTTGTTTGTCTTCTTGTCTCTTCTTCTTTTCTGGGCATTCACTGGCATAGTGTCCCATCTCTTTGCAATTGTAACATTGCAACTGGCTTATGTCCTTCTTCTTCTTCCTGGGTCTCTCCAAAGCTAGGAGTTCTTCTTGTTCATGTTCTTCATAAGTGGGAGATCTTTCTCTCTTCTTGAGGCATTGATCTTCATGTTCCTTGGATGCATGATCCTTGTCTCTAAAAATATTGCTAGCTTGGGTTCGTTCTAGAATATCATCTTTGTCATACTTGTTGTCATTAGCTCTTTGGGAAAAGTTTTCTCTCATCTTGATCACTTGAGTAACTAATCCTTGCAACAATTGGGATTGAAGTTTCAAAATCCTTTGTATGGCTGGGTCTAGTCCATTGTTGTTGGCTAATAGCTGAGTTGTCTCTTGGCTCAACTGGTTTTGGGTTACTATAAGTTCTCTCATGTTGTCCTCTTGGTTGTGGTTGTCATCAACCTTGATGTTGGAGTTTCTTGGAGTAGTCATCTGTTTGGGTTGAATGAGGATTAGAATAGGCAAGATATTTCTGAGGAAATATTTCTAATCACACACATCACAATTCACACAAGCAATGTACATGCAATCACAAACCAAACATTTCACTCAAACAAGGTTCAAGCACATACTTAGGCAACAAAATATTTTTGTTACACCACATAAGTTGGTGTGCTTTGACTTAACTAAAATATGGTGGTCCATCTATATGGTTTACTTGTGATCTTTCCTTCCTTCTTGATTCTTCTTGTATGAGATCATGGTTTCTTTGAGAAAAACTCTTGGTTGCAATACTTCAAAGTTGTTGATGGTTCCTTCTTATTTTGCATTCCCTCCGTCTCTAAATCTTGAGTAAGATCTCCTTGTCTCACTTGTAGTCCTTAGTAGTATCCAAGTTGGAAGTCCTTGGTGAATATGCTGAAGATGTTGAAGTCATTAGAGTTGAAGAAGTTGAAGAAGTCCTTTACACATGGTGTAGTCTTTGGTCATGGGGTAGGCTTTTCCACCAAGTTGAAATAGAAGAGATGTAGAGTTGAAACCAAAATGTTTGAGGAAAGAGTTTACAAGTGTTTTTGAAAATAATTTTTTGGAACAAAATAACTCTTATTTGTCTAAGGGTTTTTGTCTAATCCTAGGGTTTACAAATCCTACAGGCAACACAATGCTTTGATACCATCTGTAGAGGGTCCCAATCTTTAATAAGATTGATCCCTCCTGTGTTTACAATGCTAGTCCCTGGATCAATAGCTAGCATCCATAGTTTAGATGTAATATCAAGGAACAAGGGTCATAATATAACTTTATAACCAGGAATAACATAATTTTATTACATCAAACATAGATCATTAGGCTATTACATTACATTGCAGCGGAATAAATATAGTCATGGGTCCTTCATCTTCAAAGTGCCACAGGCAGATGTTGGTTGTAGACTTTGTAATCCTAAACAATCAATCTTTACTGAAATCAATCAAACCTGCAACATACAAGTTACAGCCACAAAGGGTCAATACATTTGAATTGTATTGGCAAGTGATACTATGGTAGTATAGTGGGGTCTATCCACTATATGCATTTGGCTAAGTGGAGTTGAGGCTTGCATTGCTCAAAATAGATTTTTCTTATCATTTTGAAAATACTAAGTTTTTGCTTGACAAAATCATTTTCTCAATCAAAGATTTCAAGATCCTTGCACCAAGCCATCTCTCCATCAATGATTGAAGAAATCAAACAACCCTTGTTCAAACCACAAGATTTTAATTTAGAAATTGGAATGATGAGATTCTTGATTGCTTCCATGTCTTGATGCTCAAATTGTCCTTTACCAGGGACATGGCTAAGTACTTAGGTTTTACACTCTGCAGAGGTGGTGCACTTTCCCCACAAGACTTGGTTTCCCAAGACAAGATCTTTCAGAAGCTTTCCCTTAGACCAAAATGGACGCGTTCCAACCTATCAAACACTACCACCCACTGTCCATATGACTAAGTTCTTGCAACCTATATGATCATGGCAGAGCCCATATTGCCAAGTGCTTGCAATTGAAGCTTCTCAACATTTGACATCTCAAATCCCTTTGTTTCCTTGGTGGCATTCCACAAGTGAGATACTCAATCCAAGTCCATGGCATTGTGAACCACTCAACCATTCTCCACCAAGCTATTCCATTCCACCCAGGTGATTCATTAACTTAGTTGTTTTATTAGACAAAATCACAAGTCCTTAGACTTAGAATATTTTTCCATAGTGTGAATATATATTCCACCCATGTTTTCTATTAGCTAGGCTAAGCTTGGTAGTAGTAGGAATCTTAACTTAGGAAAATCCTACTAAGGATTCATCTACTAGGTTTCCTATAGCAAGATCTATACTTAGCAAAATCCATGCAAGTTTATTTAGCAAAATCACTAATGCATAGAGAAAGTAATAGGATAGAAAGTATGAAGCATCACTTGCCTTTTTGGTAGAGTATAGGTTCACTTCTTGATCTTTGCAACAATCACACTCTTCAAGTCACTACAAATCAATCAAGCAAGGCACAAACTCAATCTACCAATCAAGCAAAACAACACACATAAATAACATAGTCAAAGAAATGCATGCAAGCATGCCAAGCTTTGTTTTGTTTGAAAAAGTGGTTCCTAGTGGGTCATAGTCATTTGGGTACATCTAATGGTCATTTCCTAAAGTGGCCAAGTCATTTGCAAAAGGTTTCACTTCAAAACCATTTTCAAAACAAAGTGTTATTTTATGTGGTGTAGAAATATTTTTACTAAGGCATTAGCCCATAGGGTTCACCAAATGAGTTGCTATTGCAAAACTTGGTGTTTTGGTCAGTAGGTTTGGTCCAAACCATCTACTCAAAGTTTTCTTCCTATAAACATTTCCATAATAAAATCAATTCTTTTTATTTGTCTAGCAAATGACTAAGTTAAGTAATCCAATCTAAATCTTACAAAAATATTTTTTAATACCAAGGGTTGGTTCCTAGGGTCAGTAAGGTCACAACAAACCATTTTGCAAAGGTTTTGATCCAAAAATCATTTTTAAACAATTTTTATACTCTAAACAAGCTCACAAATGTTTCTGCAAATTCAAACAAGCTAACAGATACTATTTGTCAAACTAAGGCCATGGTTGGCTAGGGCTTGTTCTCCTGAATTCATTGATATAAAATTTGCCAAATTTGGACGTGTGGTTTGAAAGTTACAAGGATTTGAAAATGGCATCAATTTCTGATTTCAATTTCTGTTTTAACAGACAGGTGACACGCGTCGAGATTCTATTGGACGGTACCGGTTCGCTGCGGATCACGCTCTGGTGCGTTGGATTAAGTCTAATCGTGCGGTCCAGAGGACATACCTCTTCGTGTTAAGTGATTCTGTCCAGTGCGTCCGATCTAGATCTAACGGCTGTGGGGTGCTCGACCATAGACGGGCGGCGCTGCGGCGGCTGCTGGCGGCGGAGCGACCAGACGATGGCGGCGTCGGCGGTATAGGAAGCAAGGGAGGGTGTGGAGATGCTCACCGGATTCGCTGACGCTCGCTGATGCTCAACGTGGCACTTGTCCGTCGAGGGGCGCTAGGGAGCAGCTGCGATTGCTCGCCGGAGTTGGTACTGGCGACGGACGCGCGCGGTCGAGGTCGAGGACGACGCTAGGAATCACCCGGAGACAAACGAGGCACATGGTCAGGAGCGCAAGGACACGAAGAAGGCGTGTGCATGAACGAGAGGGGTCGGGGTGGTCTGGAGTTACCGGAGGAGCTCATCGGAGGCGAGACAGACGGCGGCGCTCAGAATTTTTGTCGAAGACAGCTTCCTGGGGCGCCCGCGGTTGAACGGAGGGTACAGAGAGGAGCGTCAGGGAGTGGGGAACTTGTTCGTGTGCTCAGTGTGGCATGGGGTGGTCCGGTTTGGATGGAATCGTCAACGGACCTCGTCGAAGACAGGGAGAGTGGTTGGCGAAATACTGCAGCCTGGGGGCGTGCTCGGGGAAGGAGGCAGAGGGGAAACGGAGAGGGGAGGGTGACGATTAAATGTGCGTGATCACTGCAGGCTTAACTCGCGGCATTAAGGTGAATTTAAGCTGGAGGATTCAATGGCAGAACGGGGAAGAACGGTCACAGAGGGTGAGGAAGAAGAGAAGTAGGGTGTGGGGTCTGCTGGCAGTGAAAGAAAGGGAGAAAGGGAGGAGGTCCACCAGTCAGTCTCGGTGTGGGTTAGTTATTTGGTGTGAATCGTTTTCTTCGGGGTGAGGGGAATCTGGGCTGTGGGACTGTTGGGCTGGGCCTTGTTGGGCTGGTCTGTTTCCTCTATTTTTTTCTATCTATTTGTTTTATTCTTTTCTAATTCTTTTTCTGTTTTGAAATTCAAACAACCAAACACTTTCAAAAGATTCAAATAATCATCAATGCTTTTCAAATATGAATTTGGTTCTGCTTAACATCATAAATCATATTCTAAAATAAAATATTGTTTTAAATCTTTTTATGTTCCATTTATTAATTAAATAAATGGATCATTAGTTATTTAATAAAATAAGGTTTGTTTTAATTAATAAAATTTTCATTTAAGATCCAAATGTTTTCAAAACCCAATCAGTAGGTTTTATTTGGAAATAAAGAATATTTGGAAAACTTGTTTAAAAATAATATAATCCTTTTACTTTAGGGTCCATTAACAATTAAATAAAATGGGTCTTAGTTATTAAATCAAATAGAGTTTGATTTTATTAATAAAATCTTTATTTGAAACCTAAATATTTTCAAAATCAAATCAGTAGGTTTAATTTGGGAGGTACATAATATTTGGAATTTGTTTTAAAACAAATAACGTTTTAGAGTCTATTATTAATTAAATAAAATAGACTTTCATTATTAAACCAACTTGGGTTTGTTTTATTGAGATATTTATTTTGAAATCCAATATAAAGCCAAAACATTTTAGTAGATTTTATTTGTGAATATAAAATACTTAGAAAACTTATTTTAAATAATTTAATAAGTTTTGATGTTTCAATTAAATTGGTAAGACCTTTTATTTTAAAAGAGTTTGGATATTAATTATTTTATTTAAGAAATCCTTTATTATTTTTTAATTAAACCTTTGCTATTTTATTTAAAATAAAATGTTTTAATTCAAAAGCTTGGCCAAGTTTTATTTTGGTTTAATAAAATAATCTTTATTTGTAAATCCATCTTTTCTTTTGAATATCAAATCCTTTTATTAAAAGATCCAAAATAGTTATTCCAAAACATTTTAATTTCCTTTATTAAATGCTTATCTTTAAGAATCCCTTTAGGATTTTATTTAATTCAAATGGGTTTGAAGTTCCAATTGAGTTCAAAAAGTTTCTTCTGGCCCTGAAAAATCATACAAAGTTTTATTTTATTAATTTATTTTCACATTACAAGATTTGGAAAATCTTGGGATGTGACATCAATCAATCTTCACTAAAATCAATCAAACCTGCAACATTACAAGTTACATCCACAAGGGTCAATACATTTGAATTGTATTGGCAAGTTTCACTATTATGTGGAATATAAGTGGATCCTATCAATACATGCATATTTGGCTAAGTAGAGTTTTAGGCTCTTTTGCATAAAGCAAAATTTATCCTATCTTTTCAAAATGGTTTTGGTCCTTTGTCAAACCTCCTTTTCAAGAATCCCTTGAACTCCTTGGTAGAAACTCAAGTGTTCAAGTCCTTGTCAAAATCCCTTGAGCTCCTTGGTAACCCCAAGTACATCAAGTTTTATCAAAATCTCATGAGTTCCTTGGTAACCCCAAGTGTTCATGATTTCATCAAAATCTCTTGAGTTCCTTGGTATCCCCAAGTACATCAAGTTTTATCAAAGTTTTCTTTTAGAAATTAGAATGTCGAGATCTCCCATAGCTTCAAACTTTAGTTGCTCAGTATTGTCCATAACCGGGGACAGGGCTAAGTACTTAGATTTTATTATCTTCTGCAGAAGGAGTACACTTTACCCACATGTCACAATCCCATCCTTTTGCCACCAGTGGCCACTGGATTAGTGCTCACCAAGATGGAGTACCGGCAGATTGAGAATGTGACGAAGTCTTTCCAAAGAGTCCTCCCATGCACCATTGCTAGCTTGTCTTCAAGTACCCATGTAGGATTCCAGGTCCTCATGTCCAGTAGCCTGAAGACAATGCATGGGTCTTCCCAGTGTAGTTGACTAAGCCAGAGCCATAATAGCATGTGGTTGCACACGAAAGCCACA
This sequence comes from Avena atlantica, assembly GCA_910589765.1. Lineage (NCBI taxonomy): Eukaryota > Viridiplantae > Streptophyta > Magnoliopsida > Poales > Poaceae > Avena > Avena atlantica. The sequence continues at coordinate 432,841,353 of OU342739.1, forward strand.
ATTGGAGAAACATGTTCAATCTCTAAGTTTCCTAGGTGGTTTCCTTTGGAGCACAACACAAAGAGATTGCCATAGACATGGTTCCTTTTGTTGCCACCTTCTCCAATACTCAAAGTATCCTTGGCCACCCAGGTGGTTCATTGAGTCCTTGTTTTATTATATAAAAACACAAGTCCATTTCTCAACTTCATAAAATCTCAACATGTATCTCTTTTCAAAATATAGCATGGCTAAGCATGTATCAACTACAATGTTTTCACTAAGGAATGTATAGGGAATCCTATTAGGATTTAGCATAGCATAAGTATAGAAAATTCTTTTCGTGCATGTTTCAAAATCCACTAAGTATAATGAAAATAGTAGGACTTTAGATGATAGTGTAACTTGCCTTTTTGGTAGGGAATGTTGGTTCACTCCTTGATCTTGCTAGTCTCACACTTTTCTAACTTCACTACAATCAATCAAGTAAACACAATATCAACTAGCATTCCAAACCAATAGTCAATCAAACAATTCACACACATAAAACAATGGGATCTAAGTTATGCATGCAAGCATGCAATAGATGGTTCCATTTGCAAAAGTAGTCTCCACTAGGTTTCTAAACTTTGTAAGGTCCAAAGTGGTAAAGTCATTTGCAAAAGGGTTTTGTTCATAAACCATTTTAACATCAACCATCATTTTATGTGGTGGAAAATATTTTTATCAAAGCAACAACTCTAGGTTGTTCACCAAATAAGTTGTTGTTTCTCAAAACTTGGTGTTTTAGGGTCAGTAGGTTTGTTTCAAAACATTTTCCCAAAGTTTTTATTTTAAAACAATTTTCATAACCAAAACCAATATTTTTATTTGGCTAGAAATGGGCTAAACCAATTAGTCCATTATAAACTTTAACAATTTCATTTTCAAGACCAGGGGTTGGTTCCTAGGGTCAGTAGGTTCACAACAAAGCAATTTGCCAAGGTTTCAAACTCAAAACATTTTTGAATCATTTTTCTATTCTAAACAAGCACTCAATTGTTTCTGAAAAAACAAGCAATCTAACAGATACTATTTGCTAAAGAAACTCCATGGTTGTCTAGGGCTTGTTCCACTGATTCCAACGATATAAAGTTTGCAATTTTTGGACGTGTGGATCAAAACTTATGGGGTTTTCAAATTGTAATTCAAATCTGTTTTTAAATCGAAAACCTGGCCACGCGTCGCTTTCTTATTCGCTGGTACCGGTTCGAGTGGATCGACAGATACAGGCCATTGGATCAACTTGCATCGCACGGCACTGGCTGCGTACCCTTTCGAAGTTAAGTGATCTAATCTCGTCTCTTCAATCTAAATCGAACGGCTGCTAATGCCTGGCCAAGAACTGGCGGCGCAAGGTCACCGGTGAGCGGCGGTGCGGTCAGATGGTGGCGGCGCTGGCGAAACAGGAAGCGAGAGAGGGAGGGAGTAGGCTCACCGCGTTAGCAAGGTCAAGGTGGTGCTCAACGTACGGTCGGCTTGGCAAGGGGCGCACGAGGACATGCGGGATTCCTCACCGGAGTTGGGTCTGGCGACGGATGCACGCGGTCGAGGTCGAGGACGATGCTACGGGTCACGAGAAGGCAAACCAGAAGCATGGTTAGACGCGTACGATCAAGGAGATGTTGTGTGCATGAAGGAGAAGAAGAAGGGTGGTCGGATTTCACCTAGGGAACTCGCCGGAGTAGAAGATAGACGCGGCGGCGCTCAGATCTTGTCGAAGGCGATGCTTAGGGGCGCCCGCGGTTGAACGGAAATAAGTTTTGGTGTTTTGGAAATAGTAAAACCTTTATTAATAAAACTTAGATATTAAATCCTTATTAATTTATTTTAAATACACCTTTACCATTTTTATCAAATAGAAATATTTTATTTCCAAGGCTTGGCCAAGTTTTAATTTGGCTTACAAAATAATCCTTATTTGTAAAACTATTATTTCCTTTGAAAATCAAATCTTTTATTTTAAAGATCCAAAATAATAATTTTAAATATGTTTTTATTTTTCTTTATTAAATGTTTATCTTTTTAAATCCCTTTAGGATTTATTTGATCCTCATTGGTTTGAAAGTTTCCAATGGAATTCAAAAAGTTTCTTTTCACTCTGAAAATCAAACAAAGTTTTATTTTATTCATTTATTTTTCACATTACAAGATTTGGAAAATCTTGGGATGTGACAGGCTACCACCCTTAAAATAAATCTCGTCCCGAGATTTGGGAAGGCTAGGGTTACAAGTAGGCTCAAAAAAACTAGGGTACTACCACCCTTAAAAATTGTCAAACAAAAATTACATATTGGCCTCCTTGGGATCCTGGGGAATCTTCTTTGGGAAAATATTTGCATTGTGTCCTTGGTTTCCATACTTGACTCATGGGCCAAGGTTGAGTTTCTGTCAACACCCGGATTTTTCAATCCTAGATGCCTGTTATGCCATACATCGCAATCCCAGGATTACCATTTTTGCGAGACATAACAGAATTGGATACCATAGTACTTCATCCATTACAACGATACATAAGTTCTTACACAAATAGGGATCTCATGATCCAGTCCTTACTACAACATCAAGCAGCGGAATACGGCATAATAACGGTAGCGTAGGCGAGGCTCCATCTTCGGGGTCACAGGCAATGCTGACGATGGGAGATGATCCTAGTTGTCGTAACCGTCCTGGGGTCCATCCTCCAGGTACTCCTCTTCATAGTCTGGCCATGGGAATAGCCAGGGACAAAGCCATGAGTACTCTTTAAGTACTCGCAGACTAATACTAACAAGAAAGAGGGGTTTTTGGATAATAGGACACTAGGCTCTTGGGTTGTTTTGCAAAAGCCAGATTTATACTACTAAGTTCCAAAGCTGGTCACAATTTTATAACTCCTAAGTGGGATCTTGTATTTCCAGTCACAACTCTATTGTGGTCAAGTCAAAGTCTCAGGTCGTTCACAAGTCATTTTGAAAAGTCTGACGGGGGAACAGTATGGCCACTCCAACTGTCCATAACCGCGGACGCGGCTATTCGAATAGTTTGACACTCTGCAGAGATTGTACACTTTCACCACAACATTCGATACATCCGTCAGGAACAAATCCTGAATTCACCATACTCAGTATGCGGATAATCAATCCTAACCTTCCATTTACACTCCCTAGTATAAGCACCTCTCCTGTGAGTTTTGCCTCCCAACCATGACCACTGTCATCTTGGGTACTGCACAGGTGGACAATCTTCACAAGGTAGCCTCAGCTCAGACCTTGGCCGTGAGGGAACTAATACTAAGGTATATAAGTTTCCAGTCAAGCCCTACCCAATATTCGGGTATTGTGGTTGTACGATAAAATTGGAATGGTATCGCATCCAGACAACCATCAGTTTTATAAAGGGCTAAGGCTCATGCCTCAACATTTTCATCACCAAAATCATCAAGTGTTTGGAAACACATGTCCAAAACATTTAAATAGAATGATCCATCATTCCAAGGTTTTCATAACCATTTTTCCACCAAGTATTCCCATCTACAGTTGATCAAGTTTTAGGCTTAGCACTAGCATCTACAGGTGGGGTAGTAGTAATAGAGGGGTGGTAACTAGTGAAATTGCAACTAAGTCCAACCTTATATCATAAGCTGATATCAAGGTATCTAGCTTAGGTCAAATTTTAATGTTCTTTATGCAACCTTCGGCACAACTGTCTAGTATCTACCAAACTTGTTGGGTAGCCTCTCACTAAACTTTGATAAGGAAATAGAGTAAAAAGCTTGCCATAAAACTAGGATTGGTTTCGCAAGTGGGTATGGTTACATACGCTTAGGGCATATAGTAATCATGAGCATGGGTTGTGGCAACAATAGGGTATCTTGCAAGTGTTAGCTTGCATCAATATTAGTATAAGCTTGCATAGTTACTAGCTTGCCTTGTGCAGAGCAGTGGTTGAAGTTCTCCTCGGCTTACTCTTCGTAGTATCCTCCTTCTTCTTCGTAGCCTTGGTCGGTACTAGCGTCTATGAATAAATACGAGGTACACAATCACCAAACAATACTTAACTACTTGCAATCATCCCACACAAGGGTCCTATAGATGATCTAGCATCATCTCTAACATTACAAGGTTAAGGATTGGTTTAAGTCTTCTTATTTTAGAAAAGTAATTTCTACTCATTGAAGAACTACTTAAGATTTAATATTCTCCAAACTAAACATGGGATCATGTTGACACATGTCATCACCACATGTTGTAGTCCATGGGAATGTGATTTAAAGTGGTGTCACAATTTAACAAGGTTTTACCCTTTTATTTTAATTATTAAAGTGGCTAGAAATGCTTATGAAGCATTCCTTTATTCCTTGAACATTATTTCTGCAAGTAACCTATATATTTTTTATATATTCTGAAAGGTATGGTTTAAAGTGATTTTTGAGAGTTGGAATCAACTCAAAAGCTATTGTGGTTTAAATTTGAAAAATGTTTGAATGCAGAAAAGCTTCTGCCTTGTCATTTTTGCTAAGGGTGATCTACAAATCCAAATGACTTGAATCCAACGGGCTTGGATTAAGCATTCACAGACCTTTCCAACAAAATTTGTTTCATCTAATTTGGTGCACTAAATTGACTGGGTTGATTTTTGAAGTTGGGTACTGAAGTGTGTTTGAATTTAAAAAGAAAATTTTAATTTGAAATGCTGGGCTGCGCGGGAAATTCTAACGGCCGGCCTGCTAAGCGCAGTGCTCCCGCGGGCTGCTTAAGTGGGTGTCCCCACTCGTCAGTGACACGGGGCTGGGCGAAGCGGTATGGGGCAACGTGGTTCGTTAGATCGGGTTCTAATCCAACGGCTGAGGGTCATCGTCGACGCGAGACAGCTCCGGCGAGAACGAAACCTAGCGCGGCCAGTGAGGGGTGCTGGGGCTCACCGGGGTACGGGCGAGGGTCGGCGAGGCGGGCGAACGACGAAGTCGACGACGGCGAACCTCCTGGTACCGGTGGCTTCTCCTGGGGCGGCTCCAATCGCTGGCTCCTTTCTTCTCCGGCAGCGGCAGGCTCCGGCGAAATTCCGGCGGGGTGGTGCTCGCCTTGCTCTGAGAATGGTGTGGCACGATTAGTGAGGAGAGGGGAGTGAGATGGTGTGAAGAAATCGTGCGGGGGTGGCCTCTATTTATAGTCGAGCGAGGGGACCGTCGGGCGCAAGGTGAGCTCGTCGAAGGCGATGTTACAGGCAGCTATGGCATGGGCAAGGGTAGGGGACGGTGCTGTGTCTCCTGGCGATGCTCAACGGCATGGTCGCGAGTGATGGGGCGGTGTGGTTTGGTCTGGAACAGGCGGTGCTCTGCGCGGCAGAGGCGGCGTTCTCGACGGCGGACGGTGGCTGTATGGCGCGGGGCGTTAAACGGGGATGTCTGGCGGTCTCCTGGGTCGGTGGTGATCGTGTGTGCGCGCGGTGAGGGCGACGCGCGGTCGGTGGGTGGTGGTCGAGGGTGGCGCTCTGGCGCACGCTCGGCATGGTCTGGGCATGTCTTGCGCGCGTGGTCCAGGGCTTGGCAACGCTCGCGGCTGGGACAGGCAGTGGCGGTGGACGGTGGGCTGCCTCCCAGACATGCTGGCTAGGCTTGCTGCTGCTCCTAGCTTGTTGTCCACTTTGGGGTGACATGGGGTTGCTCGGCTGTTCACCATTAATGGGAATGGCAAGCTCACAGGGTGCTAGTGTTGGGCTAATCTTTCTAGATGATCTACTGAGGTGTGTGAGAGCTGACTAGGGAACAAGTTAGGCAAGAATCACTGCACACTATAGTGTTTTGTGTTTTGTTTGATTTGTGTCTGCAACCTGTTTGATGAAATGGCCGCATGAAATCAAGTTTTGAATTTTGAAATGATTTTTGGTGCGTTTGCTAGATTGGTTCTGGTGAGTCTGCAGATGCTTGGGTTTTGAAAATTGAGCTTGTTTAAGTGGGTTTGAAAAAGTGGGATCTTCCCATATGAAGAAGATTCAATTTTGAGTTGTCATTTAAACTATGCATTTGAAAGTTTCTGGATGATCACAAGGTGGGCCTTGATACTTTGTTATGAGTACATTCAGGGGTGCAAAGATCCAGAAAAGTTTCTGTTAGGTTTTGAAAGTTTGAGACAGCCAAAGTAGGCATGGGAGTTAAATTGGTCAAATGACCATTCACTTGATATATTGGTTTTGACTTATTTTCCTTTAGGAAAAGTGTGGGGAATGTTTTAGATGATGTTCTTTTCACCTAAGAACATTTTACAAGCAATGGATCACACAAACAAAGTGGTTTTAAAGAATTTCAAAATTCATGCATACAGATATACATGCTTTCATGAATTGATTTAGAAAGTTTTTGTTAACCCTAAACTTTAGGATTAGTGTTTTGTTGATCTAAGTTTGATATTTTTGGGATGTTACAAACCTTCCCCCCTAAACAAAATCTCGTCCCGAGATTTGAAAAAGGACGAAAAGATTACCTAGGATTTGAAGAGATCTGGAAACTCCGTCCTGATGTGATCTTCGCGTTCCCAGGTAGCTTCCTCTTCTGTGTGGTTGCTCCAATGAATCTTGAGAAACTTGATGCTTCGGGTTCTGGTCGTTCGAAAAGCTTCTTCCAATATACGGATGGGTACTACGTCAGGTAGGTCAGGTCATCATTGATCTCTATGGTCCTATGATCGATATTCTTGAACACTTCGGTCTTCTCGGGGACTTCGAGACATTTGCGAAGTAACGAGATATGGAACACATTGTGCACTGCTGACATCTCTTCTGGTAGCTCGAGTTGATACGATACTTCTCCTCGACGGTTCAAGATTTTGAAAGGTCTGATATATCTGGGGCTAACTTTCCTTTGAGTTGGAAACGTTGCATTCCCTTCAATGGCGACACTTTCAGGTAAACAAAGTCTCCAATGTTAAAGGCGAGGTCTCGACGTCTCTTGTCGGCGTAACTCTTTTGTCGGGATTGGGCTGTCTTGAGGTGCTCTCGAATCTTGTGAACCTTCTCTTCTTCTTCTCGTAGGATGTCGGGTCCGAAAATTTGACTCTCTCCTACTTCCGACCAGTTCAAAGGGGTGCGGCACTTCCTTCCGTACATGAATTCAAATGGGGCCATTTGCAAACTGGCTTGGTAACTATTGTTGTAGGAAAATTCTGCAAACGGTAGACAGTCTTCCCACTTGGATCCATACTCTAGCACACATGCTCTAAGCATATCTTCGAGTATTTGGTTTACCTCGCTCCGTTTGTCCATCGGTCTGAGGGTGATACGCGGTACTGAAATCTAGGCGGGTTCCTAAACCTTCCTGGACCTTCTTCCAGAATCTCGAGGTAAACTGAGTTCCTCGATCCGATACGATATTCTTGGGGACTCCGTGCAAACTAACGATCCCTAGCGATGTACAACTCTGCTAGCTTCGAACTCTGATAGGTGGTTTTAACGGGCAAGAAATGGGCGACTTTGGACAATCTGTCCACTATGACCCAAATAGAGTCATTTCCCCTACTAGAAGTAGGTAGTCTAGTGATAAAGTCCATTCCTACAGAATCCCATTTCCATTCCGGAATTTGCAAAGGTTGCAACAATCCAGCGGGTCTTTGATGTCCTGCCTTGACTCGCTGACATATATCACACTTGGCGATATAGCTTACGATTTCTCTCTTCATCTTATGCCACCAAAATTGCTCTTTCAAATCTTGATACATCTTAGTTCCTCCTGGATGGATAGAATAATGAGTATCATGGGCCTCCTTCAAGATAACTTCTTTTAACTCAGAATCTGCTGGTACACAAAGGCGTCCTTTGTACCACAAAACTCCTTCTTCGTCCTCTGTGAATCCGGGTACTTTGCCTGTACCGATACGACGTTTAATTCCGTCGATACTAGCATTTCCTTTCTGCGCCTCTTTAACCTAACTGATCAAAGTGGGCTGAAGTTCTATGCTAGCCAAAAATCCTTCACTTACTAATTCTAGTCGAAAATCTTCCATCTCCTTGTGCAAACTTGGTTGCTCCTTCAAAATCATGGAGTTCAAGCGGCACGGCAATCTGCTAAGGGCATCGGCTACTACGTGGCTTTTCCAGGGTGAGAATGAATGTCCAGGTCGTAATCCTTGATTAGCTCAATCCATCTTCTTTGCCTCATATTCAGCTCCTTCTGAGTGAATATATACTTTAGGCTCTTGTGATCCGAATAAATCTCACAACGGTTTCCCATAAGGTAATGTCTCCATGTCTTCAGGGCTAGAACTACGGCTGCGAGTTCGAGGTCATGGGTTGGATAATTTTGTTCATGCTGCTTCAATTGTCGCGATAGATAGGATATAACTTGTCCTTCTTGCATTAGCACACATCCGAGACCAATCTTGGATGCGTCACAATACACATCGAATGGCTTCGTGATATCCGGCATGATCAAGATTGGGGCGGAAATCAATCTCCTTTTGAGTTCTTGGAAACTCGCTTCACACTTGTCCGTCCATTCAAACTTCTTGTCCTTCTTCAGCAATTGGGTCATGGGTCGGGCGATACTAGAGAATCCTTCTACGAATTTGCGGTAATATCCCGCCAATCCGAGAAAAGCACGAACTTGGGTTTGAGTGGTTGGGGCTTGCCAATCTTCTACATCTTTCACTTTGGCAGGGTCAACGGCAATTCCTCCTCCGGCTGATACAGTGTGACCGAGGAATCCTACTTCCCTGTAACCAGAATTCACATTTGCTAAATTTTGCATACAGCTGATGCTCTCTAAGGGTTCCAAGAATGGTCCTTAGGTGTAGCTCATGTTCTTCTTCCGATTTGGAATAAATCAGAATGTCATCGATGAAAACAACGACAAACTTATCCAGGAAGTCCATAAAAATCTTATTCATGAGGTTCATGAAATAAGCGGGGGCATTGGTTAATCCAAAAGACATGACTGTATACTCATACAACCCATATCTGGTGGTAAAGGCAGTCTTTGGAATATCCTCTGCACGAATTTTGAGTTGATGATAACCAGTTCTAAGATCAATCTTAGAAAACACCTGGGCACCGGTCAACTAATCAAACAAATCCTCTATCTTGGGCAAGGGGTACTTGTTCTTGATGGTGACATCATTCAACTTTCGATAATCCATACACAAACGGTTACCTCCATCCTTCTTGTCCACAAATAAGACAGGTGACCTCGATGGGGACGCACTTGGTTGAATCAATCCGATTTCTAACATGAATCCAGTTGCTTCTTCAGTTCTTCTAGTTCTGACGGGTTCATACTATAGGGTCTCTGGGCTATAGGTCCTGTTCCGGGGATTAGTTCGATGATAAACTCGATATCCCTATCTGGGGGCATACCGGGCAAACATCTGGAAATACATCGGGTATTCACAGACTATCCGAACTTGGTCGATGGTAGGTTGGGCTAGACTCTTGTTACACTTGAATTGGCGAGGTAAGGTTTCCGATATATGCTCGACTAATATTCCGGCGGTACTAGTCATGGTAATGGCTTTCTTGGCACAGTCAATCATTCCTTTATGTTTAGACATCCAATCCATTCCTAGTACTACTTCCAAACCTTTAGTTCCGAGTACTATTAGATTAGCATAAAAATCTATGCCATGGATTCGGATAGGGACGGCTTTGCAAATATGCCTAGCCTTGGTGGTTGATCCGGGAATTTGTACAATCATCACATGCTTCAGTTTGGTTGGTTGGATTTTACTAGTGCATGCAAATTCTTCGGTGACAAATGAATGCGATGCACCAAATCAAACAACAACTCTTGCGAGTACTGAATTAACAGAAAAATACCCAGCACGACGTCTGGCGCTTCCTGAGCTTCTTCAGCATGCATGAGAAAAAGGCGGCCATTACGGTTGAGTGAATTTCCGGGGGCAAATCTTCTCCCTGGCTGGACACGACGCTGCTGCTGGGCTGGGACATTGGTATTAGGGGCTGTAGCGTTCTTCTTGTTGGGGCACTCGTTGGAATAGTGGCCTTTATTTCCACAGTCATAACATGTCACTTGGGACTTGTCCTGGCTGTGACAGGCACAGCATTGCTTCCAGTCCTCGGGGCAGTATTGGGGTTGACGGTAGCATGGTTGGTGTTGAACTTGGGTGGGGCACGGTTGAAAGGGCCAGAATTGCCGGGGTTGTTGTGATTTCCTCCGGGTCTAGGTTTCCACGGTTGGGATAGTTCGGACGGGTCATAGGGGGTCTGTGGTTCTTGGGGCAAATCCTGGAGATGGGTTGGGGCGATACTTTGGGGTCTGATGGGTTCCTGGTTGATGCATCATGCGACGCTTGCGGTTCTCATTGGCCTGATTGATCTTTCCTTCCATCTGGATAGCGGAGTCGACAAGGGCTTCGATATCAGCAAAGGGAATATTGACTAATACTGTCTGCATCTCGTCATGCAGACCATTCAGGAATCTTTCTTTCTTCTTGGCTTCGGTGTCTATCTCATCTGGGGCGTACCTAGCTAATGACAAAAATTTGTCACGGTATTCCACTACAGTCATCCTTCCTTGCTTCAATTCTCTGAACTCGTCTCTCATTCTCTTGATCAAACCTGGCGGCACATGGGTTCTGCTAAACTTGACCTTGAATTCCTCCCAGGTCATCATTTGGCCTCCGGTCATTGCACGAACACTGTTCCACACCATGCCCTGGCATCTCCGGCTAGATAATGAGTGGCGAACAAGACTTTCTCGTTGGCTTCTACTCCGGCTACTTCTAAGTTATTCTCCATGGTTTGCAGCCAATCATCGGCGTCTAGGGTTCTTCTGACTTGGTGAAAACGGGTGGGTTCGTATTCTGGAAGTTCTTGAGCTTAGATCCGTGGTTGTCCTGATTTCCATGACCTTGGTTGTTGTGGGCTAGCTGGGCTATCTGTTGCAGAGTAGCTAGGTTGGCTTGCCGTTCCGCTCGTTCAGCTTCGCGGTCAGAAGTCAACATTTGCAGGATCTGCAACATTGGGTCCGGGGTTGAACCACTTCCTCCACGTGGCATCTGAGGATTGATATAGATCATGAGAAAAGAGGGAAATTTCTAAGGTTTTGGGTCTTTGAAAGTTTTTAGAGTTGATTCAAGTTTTCTAGCAACTTGCTTTTTCATTCATTCACTCATAGCACACGGTACAACACACACCACAACAAAGAAAAAAAGATGGTTTTAAGAACCATTCTGGGAACTACGATACAGTGGGACCGACTACTACTCGCTACGCTAGTGCTCAGTGCTACTACTGCTCGAGTCTGTGGCTTCATCATCTTCCGCATCATCGATGAAGGCGAAATCATCCTCATCGGTGAAGAAGTCCATGGCCTGGTCCTCCAGAAATCATCGTCATCGCTGAGATAGGAGTAAGGGTCTCCACGAGATCTTCTCCGGCATTTTCCCTTTCCTCTAACTGCATGTCTCTCTCATGGATGGTCTCTTCCAGAGCTGAGATACGATGGCGAAGACGGGCAATAATGCGCTCCTTCTTGTCGAGCTAACGGCGGCGAGACTTGCGATCCTTGCTAGCATGGAGATGGTCTGATCCTTCGTCTTGATGATGGCAGACTTGTGGTTACAATAGTCACGGCAGTTTGTCCAGTTCCTGCTGACGATCATACATCATGAAGCTAAGGTGGTCCAATTGGGTCTTCAGCTCGGGGTGGTATGGGGCTTCCAGTGGTTGACCATTTGCAATCACTTCGTGCAAAACTCAAAGCGAGTACCCTTGATCTGATTGATGCTCTGCCCACACAGACGGAAAGAGCTTCCTGCATTGCTCTGGCAAGTCCATCGAGCCAGTTGTTTTCCCTCAAGGTAAACTGAATTCCCTCCGCAGTGGGAGGTTCAATCTTTCCTCGGAGACTTGCAACTATTAGCCACTGTAAGATCTTCTCCCCCTGATCATTGAGCTGAGCTCCGAAGAACTCGGGATGCGGGCGCTCCAAAAGTTCCGAAAGCTGATCCAGATCCTCTCAAAGATAAGGTCTCCTCCATTTCCGAGTTGGTAAAACTTGCTGTACTTCACGTCCATCTATAAAAATAGAGGAGGAGTAGTTGAGCAAAGTGATCAAGTGTGTCAAAATTTATATATTTTGCAAGAGTTTTTGAGGTACATGAGGTTATTAAAGAATTTAAGAGGTAAGAATGAGAATAAGTTTTCGTAAATAGTTTTGTTTTTGAGTATTGAAACTAAGTTTTTGGTTCAGCGTCCAATCTAACTAGGGTCTCCTATGGTCAGGATGGCTCTGATACCAACTTGTCAACACACCGGATTTTTCAATCCTAGATGCCTGTTATGCCATACATCGCAATCCCAGGATTACCATTTTTGCGAGACATAACAGAATTGGATACCATAGTCCTTCATCCATTACAACGATACATAAGTTCTTACACAACTAGGGATCTCATGATCCAGTCCTTACTACAACATCAAGCAGCGGAATACGCATAATAACGGTAGCGTAGGCGAGGCTCCATCTTCGGGGTCACAGGCAATGCTGACGATGGGAGATGATCCTAGTTGTCGTAACCGTCCTGGGGTCCATCCTCCAGGTAGCTCTCTTCATAGTCTGGCCATGGGAATAGCCAGGGACAAAGCCATGAGTACTCTTTAAGTACTCGCAAACTAATACTAACAAGAAAGAGGGGTTTTTGGATAATAGGACACTAGGCTCTAGGGTTGTTTTGCAAAAGCCATTTATACTACTAAGTTCCAAAGCTGGTCACAATTTTATAACTCCTAAGTGGGATCTTGTATTTCCAGTCACAACTCTATTGTGGTCAAGTCAAAGTCTCAGGTCGTTCACAAGTCATTTTGAAAAGTCTGACGGGGAACAGTATGGCCACTCCAACTGTCCATAACCGCGGACGCGGCTATTTGAATAGTTTGACACTCTGCAGAGATTGTAACACTTTCACCACAACATCGATACATCCGTCAGGAACAAATCCTGAATTCACCATACTCAGTATGCGGATAATCAATCTAACCTTCCATTTACACTCCCTAGTATAAGCACCTCTCCTGTGAGTTTGGCCTCCCAACCATGACCACTGTCATCTTGGGTATGCACAGGTGGACAATCTTCACAAGGTAGCCTCAGCTCAGACCTTGCCGTGAGGGAACTAATACTAAGGTATATAAGTTTCCAGTCAAGCCCTACCCAATATCGGGTATTGTGGTTGTACGATAAATTGGAATGGTATCGCATCTAGACAACGATCAGTTTTATAAAGGGCTAAGGCTCATGCCTCAACATTTTCATCACCAAAATCATCAAGTGTTTGGAAACACATGTCCAAAACATTTCAATAGAATGATCCATCATTCCAAGGTTTTCATAACCATTTTTCCACCAAGTATTCCCATCTACAGTGATCAAGTTTTAGGCTTAGCCGACATCTACAGGTGGGGTAGTACTAATAGAGGGGTGGTAACTAGTGAAATTGCAACTAAGTCCAACCTTATATCATAAGCTGATATCAAGGTATCTAGCTTAGGTCAAATTTTAATGTTCTTTATGCAACCTCAGCACAACTGTCTAGTATCTACCAAACTTTGTTGGGTAGCCTCTCAGTTAAACTTTGATAAGGAAATAGAGTAAAAAAGCTTGCCATAAACTAGGATGGTTTCGCAAGTGGGTATGGTTACATACGCT